>MU968493.1:10673629-11389102 GCA_034641835.2 Pinus albicaulis
TTGAATCTGGTCGCAGATCTGGGCTTGATCTCTGTTCTAAGAAATTTAATAGTTGCAGGTGTTTTTATTGAATTTCATTTTTGCTGGGAAAAAGGGAAAAATTGAAGTGTGCCTGCCAATCTTCTATTTGTTGGCTGTCCACATTTCTCTGTCAGTTGTCCTCATCGCTGCCCCAACGTTCTGATCCTCATTCCTGGCATCCACTGCAGCACTTGTTCCCTTTTCGTCCATACGTAGTCTGCAAACACTCATTTTCTCTGCCTCTATCCGTATGCCGGCCATACATCCCATCTCTTAGTCAATCTCCATCCCTCAGCATTAACCCTCTAAACCATCATCTCCCTTGCCGTTGACCTGCATCCCAGCGCCTCACTGTCGTCTGTACGTCTGTACCTTGCGCTGCCCAGCGTCGCATCTATGTTCGTACGATCCGTACGGCTATCATCAACCTACATAAACATAACACTCACGTATATGTGATTTCTCATTTTTTTTCAGTTTGGTTTTAATTTTTAGATTTAGACTTTAGCTTTTTAGAACTTCACGTTAGTTTTAGATTTTTATAGTTTTAGTCTTAGTTTGAACTTTAGATTTTGGATTTTATTTAATTTAACTTTAATCTTAGTTTTAAAATCCGATTTTGTTGAGTTAGTGTTTTAATTTTAGATTTATATATTTCATTTTTTTTAACTTTAGATTTTTCGATTTTTTTAAGTTAGTTTAGATTTTAATTCTTTTAGTTTGACTTTCTTTTTTTGTTTTATTTTTAGAAATTTTAAAATAATAAATAATAAAATAATTAAATTAAATTAAAATTTCTAACCCTTTTTTTTTAGAACTTTAGCTTTAGTCTTAGATTTATTCATTTTTAATTTCTTGTTTCATAGCTTAGGATTTTAGTCTTTGAGATTTTTCATATTTTTTAAACTTTAAAAAATTAGAAAATGGTCAAAAAAATTTAATAAAGTGGTTTTTGGATCTAAAAATTCTCATAGTCAAAAGTGAACTTTAAATTTCTCTTTATCTAGAATTTGACTATAGATTTCTAAATTGGAATTATTTGGAATATTATAAATTTGGAAATATTGGAAATATCTGGCATTTAAATTTGATGGTACCCTCATGATAATATTTTTGTTTCAAATTTAAATTGTTGGTTCAAAGTATTTTTATGCTTAACTGTGATTGATGAGCTTTAAGTGTGATTTTAAATTACTCGAAATGGGTAGTTAATTGTTTAAGTCAGCTTTGGAAATTCTTCAAGTGATGATAAATTGCATGTCTTTATTGAACATTGTTAATGCATAATTGTGAGGGTGTTTTATTGAATATCATTGTGGTGGATTGATTTTTTACAGCAACAGTTACATATCAATTACTTGACTCTAATTTCATAATGGGATATTTTGACTCCACAAGGCACTGGTTTAAAGTTTCAAATATAATTGGATCTGTAAAATCTCGTTAATCTTAACAAGTACTTGGTCATTTAACTGTGTCCCCTGAATTGATTGATTTTCAACCAATTTTGCTTCTTCATTTTTCGTTAGGGTCTACCTCCCTTAGTATGCAAGGAGACAGCTTAGATAGAGAGATTGGGGATTAGGGTGACAGCCCCCGATCTGAGTCGTTGTCGCGGTGCCTAGACATTCTGTGCGACAACAGACCCGATTGATCCACCTCCTTCACTAGGGAAGAGACCATCATGGCTCAGGGACACTCTCGAGGATGTCGAGGGACATATGGCCCCAAGGGGACATTTCGTGAAAGCAAGAAGCCGAATAGATACCAAGGGTATCTAGCAGCCATGAGTACTATTGTACAATCTGAGCCTGGATCTTTTGAGGAAGCCATAAAGCAACAAGTCTGGAAGGATGCTATGCACGAAGAGTATGAGTCCATAATGAAGAATGATGTATGGGATGTGGTTCCAAGACCGGAGGACAAAGAAGTTGTCACCTCGAAATGGCTCTACAAGATCAAGCATGGATCTGATGGAAGTGCTGAAAAGTTCAAGGCAAGATTCATTGCCCGTGGCTTCTCTCAAAAGGAAGGCATAGACTATGATGACATATTTGCACCTGTGGCCCGATATACCACCATCCGAAGGATGGAGTCTTCATCAAATGGATGTGAAGACCACATTTCCGCATGGTGCAATAAAGGAAGAGGTGTATGTGGAGCAACCTCTGGGGTTCGAAGTCCAGGATCGGGACACCCATGTCTGCATGTTGAAGAAATCCCTCTATGGGTTGAAGCAAGCACCCAGAGCTTGGTACGAGAGGATAGATAGCTACCTAATGAAGTTGGGCTTCACTCGTAGTAGTGCTGATCCAAACCTTTACTTCAAGGTTCATAGAGAGAAGCCTCTCATTCTGGTGTTGTATGTGGACGACCTCTTCCTAACAGGTGTTGACCCTCTCATTCATCAGTGCAAGAAGGAGTTTGCTGCTAAGTTCGAGATGAAGGACCTAGGACTGATGCATTACTTACTAGGCCTGGAGGTCTGGCAGAGACCTGGCGAGATTTTCCTTTCTCAAGGAAAATACTTTGTGTAGCTTCTGGAAAGATTTGGTATGGTGGACTGTAAGTCTGTGTCAACACCGATGGAGCTCAACTTTAAGAAGTTGAGTGGCAGCGCTGCTGCGCCCGTGTTAGCAAATCCTACTAAGTATCGTTAACTCGTATAGGCCCTAATGTTCTTAGTGAACACCCATCCGAACGTATGTTTCGCAGTGAACACTTTGAGTCAACATATGGTTGAGCCTCATCACACTCACTAGGTTGGTGCCAAGAATCTGTTGAGATATCTTCGGGGCACGATAAACCATGGGCTGAAATACACTGTCGGGAGCGTGACACTCCTTGGATATACTGATATCGATTGGGTTGGCAGTGTGGTGGATCGTAAAAGCACATCAAGATGCTTCTTCACATTTGGATCTGCTTCGATATCATGGGTGAGCACGAAGCAGAAGTCGGTGGCTTTGAGCACCACAGAGGTCGAATACATTGCAGCGAATATGGCTTGTTGTGAAACAGTTTGGTTGCGAAATCTCTTCAGTGAGTTGTTCGGGCATGTGCTAGATACCACCGTGATACTCTGTGATAACCAGAGCGGGATTCGATTGTCCGAGAATCCTGTGTTCCACGATCGATCCAAGCATATTGATATCAGGTACCATTTTATCCGGGATATGGTACAGCGAGGCGTCGTAAGGCTCGATCATATAGTAACTGATGAGAAGATCGCGGATATTCTCACAAAGCCCCTGGGCAAGGTAAAGTTCCTAACCTTCTGTGAGAGTCTTGGTATCGTGGAACCACCCTATGCTAAGGGTCCTATTGGACGATGAGCTCTGGGAGCTCTGGGAGGCTTTGGGGATAGCTTCTCGGAGCTATAAGCAACCACAGAGCTAGGCTTGCCGAACCTTGTTGGTGTGCTTCTGCCTCACCATTGTGATGATTGAGTTAGTTCACCTCTCATTATCTGTGCCCCGTATGCATACTACCCATTGAGTTCAGGGCTCATGGGAAGTACCTCTCATTTGGCTTGTGAGGTGGGAAAAGCTAGAGACTAGTAACAAAGACTAATTAACACATCAGAGATTGCCATACTCTCTATCTAGGATGACACGGTCCAACCACTTGATCTGGGATCAAGTATAGTGAGGTTTCGGACCTCCAACTGAGTTCGGGTCAGGTAAACCAACTTTGGGTTGGTATGAGACTCTTTGTGAGTCCTATAGAGGTTTCGGAACTCTGGGTTGAATCTGTCAGCTAGGAATGATGTGTTTGTGACTGACCCACCTCTGTTCTGAAATAAAGAAGCCAGCAAAGCAAGTTACAGCGGGATGACGTAAGATGTTTGGATTGCACAGGTGGATGGAGTTCTCCCTAGTTGAGAGGGAGTGTTAATTTTGGACAACTAGGTCCAAACTCCATGTTGTGATGCTCATATGAAGATACCAATATTTTTATTGGATTCCTCTTTCGGAGAGGTGCAAGATCGATCTAAAGATCATCTTGATCCGATGAGCAGAACATTTATTTTGAATTTATTCAAGATATGTGCAAGTCGGCCTTAAGGATTTGTGCCCCAGCAGTTGTGTCACACACCCTCACTCATGGATATATATTGGTCAACATTGGAGGACATTTTCACTCATCTCATCCTCACACATTTCTCTCTCCTCATCTGATTGGTTCGATGACCTTGGTGCCTCTTCTCTCCAAACGTGGGAAAATTCTAGTAGCGGCACATTTCTGATTTCGGTCTAGGGTTTCTCAGTGTCAAACCAGGAGGTAACTCCGCAAATCAGAATGTTTATTAAATGAGGAATGTGCATATATTTATACATGGAGGTGAGGCTATTGGGATTCATGTCCCAATGACTCTTGGCCTTCCTTATTTCCTAATATAATTTATTATACAATATTACATATGCACACCCAACCCATAGGATTAGGTGTCAACATTCCCCCCTTTAATCCGAAGGGATGTTGGTATGACTGTATAGTCAATTTTCAAACTTCTCTTCCAGTCTTTGGTGAAGTCTTCAGTATGCTTTCATTTTGCATTGGAAAAATGTGTAGATGGATAGTTTCTTTGATATGATGTAGATTAGATGGTATTTTGTATTGATATTACTTTATTGATCCTTGGTTTGAGTTCTTAGCCCAACTTCTTCTGAAGTCTTTATTAGATCATAGTGGGTGTGGAATACATTTGTTTCATCTGCAATCTTGGATTCAAAACCCCAATTTCCTTTGTTGCTTCAGCTGCTGCCACATATTCTGCCTCGGTCGTGGAATCTGCTGGAACTGACTGTTTGCGTGATCTCCATGAGACAACTCCTGATCCAAGACTCATGGTGTAACTTGTAGTAGACACCCCTGTTTCTTTGTCGCCATCAAAGTCTGAATCAGAGTATCCGATCAAGCTGAAGTCGCCTACCTGTGTATATTTGAGTCCAAATTCTTGAGTCCCCTTCAAGTACCTTAGCACTCTTTTTGCAGCAGACCAATGTCCTTCACAAGGTTTTTGCATGAACCTTGAGAGGATTCCAACAACAAATGAAATGTCAGGTCTGGTGGTGGTCAAGTAGATAAGACTTCCTACAAGCTGTCTATACTTAGTTGCATCCTCAAATTCCTTCCCTTCAATAGATGTGAGCTTCAAGTTTTGTTCCATTGGAGTGGTTAAGGGATTACAGTCATCCATGCCAAATTTGTTCAAGAGATCTCCAATGTACTTCTTTTGAAAAAGAAATATAAATTTAGGATGTTGAATTACTTCAATACCCAGATAGTAATGAACATGACCCAAATCAGTCATTTCAAAACCTTTCTTCAATTCTTTCTTCATGGATGCAATATAACTCTCATTATTCCCTGTTATCAAAAGATCATCTACATACACCACAAGATATACAACTGTTTTTCCAACTTTCTTAACAAACAAAGTTGCATCATCAAAATCAAAATGTTTGAAATCAAGTTTCAGAAGATGCTCGGTTAATTTCTCATACCAGGCTCGCGGTGCTTGTTTGAGGCCATACAAGGATTTTATAAGCTTGCAAACTTTGTTTTCTTGACCCTTTACATCAAATCCTTCTAGCTGGGACATATAAACTTTCTCCTTTAGATCTCCATTCAAAAATGATGTTTTTACATCCATCTGATGGACTTTCCATCCATTCTGAGCTGCTAGGGCAAAGAGAGTCCGGATGGTGGTCCATTTTGCTGTGGGGGCAAAAGTTTCTTCATAATCGATTCCTTCTTTTTGTGCAAAACCTTTTGCCACAAGCCTGGCCTTGTGCTTGTCAAGTGAGCCATCTGCTTTGTACTTGTTCTTGTAGACCCACTTACAGCCAATTGGTTTTGTTCCCAAAGGCGGATCAACCAGCTTCCAAGTGCCTTCTTTATCAAGGCATCATACTCATTTTGCATCGCTTCTTTCCATTCATCATGAGAAGCGACTTCTTTGAAGGAAGTTGGTTCATGATCTGTAGACAAACTCAATTCACAGTTATAAGCAATATCCATATCAACAGGAGAATCAAAATTATCTACATCACCTTTGATTTGTTGAGTGGAACTTCTTGTTCCTGTTTTTCCAACCTCATCAGGATGAACATTCTCCAGTGTCTTTGTCAGCCATTTGGGAGGACCTTTCTAAGATGGCCCAGGCTGGTCATTTGACTGAGTTGGGATTGATTCAAGATTCAATCTCCCAATTCTGTTAATCACATCATCCAATGTGTCATCCGTGGTTGTTTCTTCATGTGGGGGAGAGAGTGCTTCAGGACATGATTCCACAGTTTGATTCAATATCGGAATCCCCCCTTCAAGATGTGGAATCTCATTATCAAATTCTTGAAAAGACTTTGCATGTGTGAATCTATCCAGGCGATCAAGTTGCCGCTCAACAACCTTGTCACTCTTGGAAGATTCAAGGAATATGACATCTCTTGCTATTACAAACTTCTTATTTGCTTCATCATAGAGATGATATCCTTTGGAGGTATTGGAGTACCCCAAGAAGATACATTTTCGACTTCTAGCACCAAGTTTATTCCTTTGACCCTTGGGTATCAAGGCATAACAGGTGGACCCAAAGACCCTGAAATGCTTTACCGAAGGAATGTGGCCATGCCACATTTCAAAAGGAGTTTTGTTTCTAATTGAACTTGAAAGACACCTATTCTTTATGTAAACAGCACATAGAACTACATCAGTCCAAAACATCAATTTCACATTCTTGAAAAATAACATGGAGCGAACCATATTTAAAATATTTCTGTTCATTCTTTCAACTACACCGTTCTGTTGGGGATTATATGGCACAGTTGTTTGATGTTTGATTCCATGTTGACGAAGATAATTTTCAAATTTGTTTGAAGTGTATTCTTTTCCATTATCAGTACGTAGAGAGCCAATATGTGTTTGTGCATCATTTTCAATCCATGCATGAAAATTCTTGAAAGTTTGAAAAGCATCAGACTTATTCTTCAGTAAGTAAATCCAACACATTCTGGTGTAGTCATCAATAAATGTCATCATGTATTTGTTTCCATTTGCAGAAGCAATAGGCATAGAGCCACATAAATCTGAATGAACAAGTTCAAGTTTTCTATGTGCTCTGGAGTGTGAATCATGAAATGGCTGTTTGCTATGCTTTCCTAGAATACAAGCATCACATTCCTTAGGTTTTCTAGGAATTGTAGGCAGTCCATTAACACCATTTTTCTTCAACAAACGAAGACTTTCATAGTTTAAGTGTCCAAATCTAGCATGCCATAAAAGACTTGATGGGAATGTACCTTCATCATGATGTGAACTGAATGCAAAGTTTTGAGCATGAGCAGATGAACCTTTCGGCTTCAAGAGTCTCCCTTCTTCTATTCCCTCCATGACAAGTGAGTGATCTGATGCTTTTCTGACCTCTGCCTTGCCATCAAACAAGTGAATTGAGTGTCCTTGCTGCCGGATTTCGACCAGGGACAGCAAGTTTCTCTTCAACTCAGGGAGGTATAGAACCTCATGTAGGATATGATCTGGAAGACCAAGCAACTTAAGCCTGACTGTGCCAAGCCCTGATGGCTTGAGTTTGGATTTATCTGCGAAATATACTGCTCCATCAACTTTGTCAGTGAATTCTTCAAAAAAATATTTTCTAAATGCCATGTGACATGTTGCTCCTGAATCTAGCAACCAATCATCTCTCCATGAAGTAAATGAAACATCAAATAAGTCTTCAGTTACTCCATTGTTACAATGTGCTAGAACATAATGAGCGGATTCAGGTGCTTTACCTTTGTCTTTGTCATTAGTTTTACCTTTGTATTGATTTCTTTGCTGCTCAATTTTCTCCCAAGGTGTTCTACATTTGGATGCATCATGTCCATCTTTATTGCAACGTGTGCAATGAAGATTGGATTTGTCAGATTGTCTGCCCCCCCTTTCTGTGAAGTTTCTTCTTCCTCTTCCTCTTCTGCCACCTTTTCCTCTGGATGAATCTGGAGCATGACTATTTTCTCTATGTGCCAAGTATGCAGCCTCTTCGGAAGACGAAGGGACTGTCATCTTCCCGAAAGCTTTCTCTCTTTCTGCAAACTTTTTCTCAAGTGTATCAAAGGTGATATGCTCAAGGTTCCCACTTGCTTGCAAAGACTCAAGATAATGTGAGTAATTCGGATATAATGCCTTAACATATGCTATGAGAGGTATGTCCATTTTTACACCAGTGCTATCAATATCATGCATGATAGATCTAACTTCTGAAGCTAAGGCAAGGGGATCATCATTCTTCATTTCAAGACTGAACAGCTTAATCATCAATTGAACATTTTCTAATTCTGAATGTGAGTCATAGAATTCTTTTAGCTTGCTCAAGGCATCATAGGCATTTGAGAATGATGAAATATGGCGACTCACCTCTTCATTTACGGAAGCTGCAATCAAGGCATAGGCCTTGCAATTCTTGTTTTCCCAAATGGCGAGCTCTTTGTCTGAAGTGGGCTTTGCTGGTGGATTTCCTTCTTGTCCTTCACAGATTCCTTTCCACAACTCATTAAAAATGAGTGTGTGTTTAATCTTCCGAGACCATTCAAGATAGTTCTCTTTGTCGAAGAGAACCACCCCAACAATAGAGATGAGAGAATGCATTAGTTTGCTGGAAAAAATTCTTTTGAAGAGGAAAAAATTCTGCTAGAAAACCTTCAATTCTGGAAATTTGCTCAATTAAAGGGGACAAAAACTCTTGCTAAAAATAGACTGAATTCTGCACCAAAAATATATATATATATATATATATATTTTGTGTTTGAAGAAAAATTGTATTGAAAGTATGGTGGGGGGGGGGTCGCTTTTGAATAATGGACAGAAGTTATGAATGGTGGTATTGAATATGGCAGGGAGCGGTAATTGATTATAGACAGCGTATTGTAAATGGACAGAGGGTGATATATATATTGGGAGTGGTATATATGGACAGAGGGCGGTATATATATAGTGTGACAACGTATAGGAGATGGGAGAGAAGCGTTATAATGGTATGACAACGCTGAAAGAGATGTATATAGCGGTGGGAGATATATATATATATATATGACAACGCTATTATATGATAGAGGGCGGTATATATAGTGGGATAGTCGACAGAGCGATATTATGGTGGCGGTATTATATATGCAGAGCTGTAGCGATATTTATAAAGCAGACAGCGTATTATGAGGTCAAAGACAGCGCGGTAATATATGGTGGGAGGGGCGTATGACAACGTGGGAATACCGCCTGTGTGAATATATGCAGCGTGGAGGAGAGGAGCCGAAAGGCCACGAGGAATACCGCCTGTGTGGAGATATGACAGCGTGGGAATATATGTTCGATGGCGGATATATACGGGTATATAACGCAGTGAACTGTGGAGGAGTGCTGTAGCAAGGGCGGAATTCATTGCAGCGTTGAAGTCGAGGACACAAGCCCCATGGTGGTCGCCACACAAGTCTTTGCAGGTATTATGTATGGTGAGCGTTGTATTATAAATATCGAATATGACAGAACGCTGTGAGTGGGAATGATAAGGGATAGCGCAGGAATGGGTATGAGCGAGGGGCTTTAGGCTGTAGAGAGAGGGAGGAGGCGTAGCTTAGGGAGAGGTGAGTTGGAGAGTGGGGGGGGCCAAAAGGACGTTAAGAAAATTTGGAATCAGATATTTGCAGGACTGCAGAATTGCAGAGTGGCAGGTATCTGCTGGAGCTGCAAATTGCAGAATTTCAGGGACTGCAAATTCCAGAATCTTCAGGCGCTGCAAATGTCAGAGCTGTGCATGAATTGCAAAAATAAAAAAAAATGCAGAATTACAGTACAGTAATTTAATGGAGCAGCAGAAACTAGCATAAAAACTGACTGGGCAAAGGAATGAGGGAGTTACACCACAGGCAAAAATGCCAATAGTGGGACTCGCTCTGATACCATGTCAAACTAGGAGGTAACTCCGCAAATCAGAATGTTTATTAAATGAGGAATGTGCATGTATTTATACATGGAGGTGAGGCTATAGGGATTCATCTCCCAATGACTCTTGGCCTTCCTTATTTCCTAATATAATTTATTATACAATATTACATATGCACACCCAACCCATAGGATTAGGTGTCAACACTCAGCAAACTTTGACCAGCGTTGACTTTGGTCAACGCAAGGTCAAAAGGACTTGAAACTCTCCCAAAAGTTCAATTTTCCTAATCCACATTTTCTGGCACTATTTCCGAGGCAAGACATTGACTTTGACTTTTCTGCATTGACCTAGCTGCTGTTGCTATTTGCGTTGACCGTTGACTAACAACATTGACCTTTTGGGTTGACTTTTGAGTTAACCGTCTGGCTGTCCTAGAGAGTTGTGTGACATCGCTGGTTGGCTGACCATATTGAGACTTTGCTGGTTGAAGCATCCTGTTGACCGTCGTAATGCACCAACACACTTATATATTTCTGGCTTGTCTTTTGTCGATCTACTGGTATGTTCTATCAGCATTTTACTTTATTGTTTATGTGATTGCTATCTGATATTGGAGAAAAAGTAAAGTTGCATCAAGCATAAAACATCTAGATAAATTTACACTTTGCCATATCGGACTTGTACTTCTTGTTTTGATTCAGATTTGTAGGTACAGCAACCACATTCTTCACGAACATCTCGAGATCATATTCATCTAGAAGGAATTGGATCCTTTCCTTCCAGATTACGTAGTTGGAGGATCCCTCCAACCGGTCCTGATCTCTAAGACCATGAGATGCCATCTCAGTCGAAAATTGTCAAACTCCTTCCCCTTCTTACCCCTCTGCGCAAGACTAGGCAGGCTTACACACTGCTTGTGGAGCTCGTAGATCTGCTACCTAGATCTGCTGCTTAGATATTGGAAAAATGTTGAATTCCTCGGCTAGGAACTCACTGAGGAAGAATTCCCTGCCATGTGCTCTTTTTCTTCTTCTGATGCTTCTCTGCCCAGCAACTACCTGCAGAAAAATGCATCCCTTTGGCTTTGCATGAAGGCTTTGCGTTGCTCCCTCTGCCTCGGCAAAATATCAAACCGAAAGTGCTACCTCTCTGTCGACTCACTCAGAGAGAGACAACCTCAAGGATTTAGCCCTCCTGGCTAGAACTGTGCAATCCCTCTAGGGATTCGATTTGTTGTTGTTGCAGCAATTTGGCCTTCACTTCAATGTCAGATATAGTCTTCCTATTTCACATCAAACGCTCTGATACCATGTGAAAATTCCTATATCTGACAATCTCAGGAATCCTACTGCAACTAACTGAATTTACCGCTCCTATTATGTAAGTTACATTACAAAATTAATTCAGATTTCTTCATGAATTACTGAAGTAGCTTACACTTAATACTTTATGATTCTGAAACAAGGAAACTGAGCAAGAATTAATTCACACATAGGACACCTTTATTTTGGACTAAGTCCCCGGAAAAACCCAATGCGGGAAAATCGGTGCAACAGATATGAGGGTTTGTATTATTAAGCAGTAGTTTCTGAATACAATCTCTGGATGCCTTGCTGGCTATCCAATACAGAGAAATCACGACAGATAAAATATAGTGAGTTTTACCTCACACTGCAAGTCTCAGCTGATCCAGATCTGAACTGGCGAAACCCCAGCTCCCTCTACGCTGCCTCTGCGCAGTAGATGCGTAGGCCTGTGTGGCGACTACTATGGATTGCGTCACCTCCTCTCTAAATCGATCTACCTCCCGGAAGTCGAGTTTCAGCCCTCCCGGCTCAGAAACCCCGATCTCCAGCAAATCTTAGCTTGTCTCTCGAAAGCACTGTGCATTCTCTGCGTGTTGCGTCACCCCTTCTGGGGCATGCGTCACACCCTTTGGAGGCTACGCTGCTTCCTCTGTTGGTTATGTTGCCTCTCTACTATGTATTCTTGGTCCCGGAGAAGATCCTCCAACCAATAACTGTCTCTGCCCCTCGCTGCAGTTGAATCACTTAGATCTGATCTTCATCCGAGCATTGCTTCGTCAGAAGAATTTGATCTCTAGATTCCCTCGATGTGTCTTTCCAAATGACCTTCAAGTCTTCCTTTATAGTCTTCTCATTCAGATATCAATGGCCGAGATTAGATCTCTAATCAACAGCTCAGATTATAACATGACTTGATCTTCGCTTTCTAGATCATTCTCACTCTGTTTTATTAATACCTTTTAATTATTTAATTTCCCTAAGTTAGACTTAGGGTCCCCATTAAAATAATTAATTTTTACAATAAAACATAAACCGAGTGGAATTTTCACAAATGGTTTCTGGGTTCTTTGGAATACCCGTGCCTAAGCCTCTCCACAAAAATTGAGAAGTAGATCACTTCTGATGCTACCAAAAATCATCAGGAGCCACGCATAGAGTGGTCAACGGTGCGTCCGAGACACCTCGGTCGCTCGCACAGTAGCCTGAAGGGAGTGTCTAGGTTTTCAAAAGTATATCGGGCGGTCTGGTCCCCGGAAGCACGCACAGAGTGGTCAAGGGTGCATCCGGGAAGCCTCAAACGCTCACACATCAACCTAAAGGGTGCGTCAGGGGTTTGAGGCAAATTTGAGTATATTTGTCCCCAGATGCATGCACAGAGTTCACCAGGGAGTGTCTAGGACTGCCATAGACACTCCCACAACTCCTCCATGCGTACGGGACTAAAATATGAAAACTTCAGTACTCTGAAGATTCCGCTCAGTGACAGCAGTGTTCAGCAATAGACAGTGATAGTACATTACAGTCCTCAAAATCAGGGTTTTCGATACAAGCATGTTTAGGTTCATTTCATGGATATTCTAGTTGTTGTGAAGATATGGATCATTGTACTCTCTTTTGCTGAATCATTTGATGACAATCTATAAGAAGAAGAATTTGCAAGGGTTTCCCCATAGTGGGATTTGCCCTAGTCTCTAACCAGTCCCGGTGTCTCTATATGTGCATGCTTTTCTTCTATTGTTCCATTATGTTCCACTACATTGATGATGATGATATTATTCTTTCTACATAGTTGCATATGTTGATGGATAATGATGTAAATCTGAATAATGTCATGATGTTAAGGGTTGAACTTAATGTGTTAATGAATAAATGCAATTATCAAAGCAAAGAACAATATATCCCTTTGAAAAATTAACATGGTATCAGAGTTAGGTTGAAGAAAAGTCATGGAGATTACCCCCATGGAGACACTTTCGATGGAAGCTAGAAGAGGATGGTGGAGACCTAAAAGAATTCTAGGGTATTAAGGAAACCCTAGGTAGTTAGTTCAAAAGGGTTTGATGGTTAGGGTTTGAGAGAAACCCTGGTTTATGGCAAAGACTTGAGATATGATACATGAAACCCTAGCATGGTCAAAGTCAAGATGTTCAAGCCCTTGTGACAGATTTAATGAAGCTTTAGATGGGATAGTCTCTAGTAGGCCTGGTTGTTGATAAAGTTGATTGAAGGAGATGTTGATAAAGTTGATTGAAGGAAACATTGTTATGTGGACCATGGAAAGTAATGGCTCTTGAAGGTTTGTTCAAGAGGGAGAGCATCATCTCTCATTGAAGATAAGTATTCCTTGACTTATGATGTTTCTTTGTGTCTTTACTCTTGTTTAGACTTATGGATCTGATTATTATGATTATTTTTTTATCATTACCTATACTTCCTCAATGTATATTTGAGTACTTGGATGTTTCTAACCTCCTTGATGAGATGTGATAAGTGGATCCTTCTTGATGATCATTTGTGATGCAGGAAAGAAAAGCTAGATCTGGAAAAGGTAAAAAGGCACCTAATGAAAAGGTGACAAGCTCTAAAAGTTGCCTATGTGAAGATGCACAGGTATTTGAATACTACAGGGTATGCATGGTATACTATTTCAATGTTATGTTTCAGCTGTAATATTGAATGGCAAGGTTAGCCCTATGGTATGTTGAGAATGTCTCCTTCTCAAATGACTCATGCATGCATATGAAAGTGATTTGGATCCATGGTTCTTATGATGAAATGGTGCACTTGGTATTGAACATTTTGATCATGATGATCTTCTTGATTCTATGAGGCTACTTATTGTTGATCTTGGATATAGTGGTATAAATTGATGTTTGGCTAACATCTATTGTTTTTGGAGATCTTGATGTTGTACCCTGAAGATGATACTCTTGATACTTGTCATGCATTTCACATAGAAGGATATCCCATTGACTCTTTATAATGCTTGTGATGAACATGATGAAAGTATGGGGAAAAAAAGAGTTGAAACTCTTGTTGTTTTGATAAAGTGACCTTTCCTGATCATATTGATAATGATAAGCATGGTAACCTTGATGATAAAGGTATAACTATGAGGTTGATACTCTAGATCTTTTTACTAACTACGGTCATGTCTTGATGTGATGATTAATTATGGAATATGGTACAACTGATTGTCCTAACTTGATGGTTTGACTTGATATTATAACATCTATCTGATACCCTAATCACTCGACTCTAATCACATGATGAAGGGTTGATGTCATGATGTTGATGACCATGATGGATATGTGTTTGATTTTACGATCTAACAGATATGATGTTGTGTGACTCTAGTATAGACAGGTTGATGACATGAAAGAAGATGAATGAAGTGGATTCCCATTTAAAGGGAGAATCTCTCCTCAAGATTCTTACTCATATTACCATTTACATGTATATTGTGTACGATTGAAGTATGATTTATGGGTATCTGACATTGTTGATCTATAACATAGGTATGAACTAAGGTAAGATGGTTTTATCCCACTCTCAAGCCTCAGTCGCACAGAGGAAGGCCTATGGGTGCGACTATGTCTGATGGACACAAAAATGAAGTTTTGTGCATAAAATTAGATGTTCACCTGGAGGATGTCAGTTCTACAGATGTGTAGCAGATATCAGAAAGATCTGAGAGCAGAGAAGTTTGAATTTTTACTATAATATGAATATGTAGACTGAACTTGTGTTTGCAGGTGACCGGGATACAGATACATCATTATGTTTGAAGTTTGTATTACAAGAGTTTGACATGATTTTGCTGATTGATATAGATGAGCAGTGTTGGGAGCACTGACATGACTTATATTGGTATTTCATAATGGTTTTGTATTGGCCTTCTCGTTCTTAGTACATTGGTTGAAGTATTGATAGTTGTATTCTTGGAACCTGCAAGATCTATCCTTGGTATATGCATTTGCATCTAGTAACAAAAATGACTTGTATTATGATCATGAAAATGACTTAATGAAGTTTGAACTGCATGATAATAGATGAAGTCAAAACTTGATATGAACTCTACATGTCACCTGGTCGAAAGAACTTGATATTGTGATATTGATGACTTTTTATATTAATTATGATCTACATTGATTTATGAAAAATTGAGGAAGTTGGTCTGGTAAAATATTATGTTTGCAGAGAGCATTGCATGAAGCAAGCTCCCCGAGTTTGCTTTGACTGTTATCTAGTGAAGCCAGGATGATGAGTTGATACAAACCTCTACTTCAGAAATGTTCCAAGGTATGACTTTAGTTTCGGTTTTATACACTGATGGTCTACTCCTGACAGGTGATAAGCCCCTGAAGATCTAAGTAAGAGGGAGATGGCTTCTGAAGCTCGAAATAAGAAATCGTGACACGATGAATCAATTTCTGACATTGGGAAGAGGAAATGCAAATCCTTGGACACTCCGATTAAATTGGAAACCAACAATTGATTGAAGCATTTCATGATAGGGCTGCTTCATACACATTGAGTTGCCGCCAAGAATCCTTCGAGATGTTTGCATGAGATGATCTATTCTTGGTTTGAGATATTCTTCCTATGATACATGACTATATGGATATGATGATGTTGATTGGGATAATTATTGATGAGATGAGCACATATGAGTGTTGCCTTAGTATGAGATCTGCCATGATGAGAGGTCTGTAGCACGACTAAAGTTGAGTCTGATGTTGCTAGCATGCCTAGCTATGAAGCAGGATGAAGAAGTGTTTGAAGAGATGTTTGAGAGAGTATTGAATATGACATGGATACATTGCGATGACATATAAAGGCAGATAATCCCATATATATAGTTGAGACTGAGATACTTTCATATATTGAGACAGTGCAGTTGTACGAGACAAACCTTAGCTTGTGTTTGACGCCTCCTTGTGAGGGAAGATGATTATGGTATCCTTTTGTGATTTATATGATTATATATGTTCTAACATGATATTTGATTTGATATCATGTATGAACAGGAGACAGTTGTTATTGATACATGATGATTACCTAATACAAGTACGATGATATGAGTATGATGAGAGTAGCACATGAGTTGGACACTGAGCTTTGGGAGCTCCTAGGGGCTTGGGGTACTTCTTGGAGCTATGAGCAACCATAAGGTGAGTGGTTCACCTTCCCCTAGTGGTGCGTTGTGTACAGGGTGAGTGGTTCACCTTCCCCTATGATACCCCATGATGCTTGACATGTGTGTAGGGTGAGTGGTTCACCTTCCCCTACGATTGACATATGCATAGGATGAGTGGTTCACCTTCTCCTATGGCATATGAGTAGGATGAGTGGTTCACCTTCTCCTGTTGATGCCCTAGCATACATTCTACCCATGTAGTCCGGGACTCGTTGGAAGTACCTCTCATCAGACCAATGAGTTGGGAAACGAGGATAGGGACCATAGCACTACCGATGGACGCATCGTGTATTGTCGTACTTCCTATGTTAGGATGCATGGTGTTCAACAACTTGATATGGGATCAATTGAGGTTCTCCCTCTAGACTGACTTGTGTCAGTGGAGAGTGGAAAGGTCTTGTGAATCACTCTCAATCAATTCTTCTTCATTATTACTTCATGGTTCAACATTTCCAGGTAGTGGCCTGATGACATATTTCCGAGTAGTAGCCCGATGACACATTTCCGGGTAGTAGCCCACTCAGATATTCCGGGTAGTAACCCGTTGATAGAGATTTCGGGTTGTAGCCCGATGAATATAGGGTGGTAGCTTAAGCTCCCCTCCAGTAACAAATTCTTCTTTTAGATTTGAGAATATTCAGCATATGAGCAGGAACAATCAAGAGATAAGCAGGAATTAGCAAGAGATGTACATTGATGATTCGAGATGATGAGATACTTGAGATGGGACATATGTCATGTTGATTGATGATCAAATATTGGCAGGTGGAATTCTCCCTAGTTGAGAGGGAGTGTTAAAATTATGCGACTGCAGTCAAATTCCACCTTGGACAACTCACATGACAAAGATGATGATTGCATTGAATTCCTCTTTTCGAGAAGACCAAAATCGACCTAAATATCACCTCTTTTGGACAAGCAGAAGATGGTTTTGAATTTATGTACCCACTCATGTATATTGGATTAGGTCGGCCCTATGCACATGTACCAATGGACAGGTCGACCTCAACATCAAGTGGACCCTCATGGAAGCCTATAAATAGAAGAGACCTCAACCTCATTTGGACACTCACATCACACAATCTCTTCTCTTCTATTTGTCTTGGTTCGCACAAGTCTGACGTAGGAAATTCACACAAGGGTCCAAACCTACAGGGTTAAACCTTGCATAAATCTAAGGTTTCTATTTCTCGGACACTGGCACAGAACTGGAAAATTTTGTCCTTGGAGCACACGCACAGGGTGGTCAAGGATGCGTCTGGGAAGCCTTGGATACTTGCACAGTATCCTGAAGGGAGCGTCCAGGGTTTCTAAAGCAGATAGGGCGGTCTGGTCCCTGGACGCACGCACAGAGTGGTCAAGGGTACGTCCAGGAAGCCTTAGATACTCGCACATCAACCTGAAGGGTGCGTTTGGGGGTTTGAGGCACATCTGAGTATATTTGTCCCCGGATGCACGCACAAAGTTCACCAAGGAGCGTCCAGGACTGCCATAGACGCTCGCACAGCTCCTACATGCATCCAAGACTAAAAGATGAAAACTTCAGTACTCCAAAGATTCCGCTCAGTTACACCAGTGTTCAGCAATAGACAGTGACTGTACATTACAGTCCTCAGAATCAGGGTTTTAGATACAAGCATGTTTAGGTTCATTTCATGGATGTTCTAGTTGTTGTGAAGATATGGATCATTGTACTCTCTTTTGCTGAATCATTTGATGACAATCTATAAGAAGAAGAATTTGCAAGGGTTTTCCCCATAGTGGGTTATGCCTTGGTCTTTGACCTATCCTGGTGTCTCTATATGTGCATGCTTTTCTTCTATTGTTCCTTTATGTTCCGTTGCATTGATGATGATGATATTGTTCTTTCTACATAGTTGCATATGTTGATGGATAATGATATAAATCTGAATAATGTCATGATATTAAGGGGTGAACTTAATGTGTTAATGAAGAAATGCAATTATCAAAGCAAAGAACAATATAGCCCTTTGAAAAATTAACAGGAAGGTTGTCCATAGGAGGGAATTTGTCCCTAAGCTTTCAAATTAACACATTTTCACTCCTATTTCAGTCCCCCTAGCTCAAGCACCCAAGGATCCATCATTCTAAGTGTGTTTCTGTTGATTTTTCGTAAGAGAAATTGATCTTTTAATCCGATAATTACTTTCCAATGATTGTTTGATCAGGTTAACTTATGTCACATGTATCATTAAGCAATTTTACATAGAAAATCTCAACAATAATACAATGATAACACTAGGATCATAAAGAGATAGCCAAACAACAAAGAGACAACAAATTTACCAAGTGAAAACCCAACCTTGGGAAAAACCCAACAAAATTTTCTTCTTAGGAGAAATTTTTTTTCAGCAATATTTACAATTCAAAATATTCTAGGAATCTGTGCCAAAATCCAGTTCAAAGATACCAGTCAAACATGGTCAAATACCAGCTAGTCCAAGCTGCTCAAACCTCCGAAAATATCAAAATTCAATGCTGGTCAGCAGTCCGAAATTCGGCTTGAGGTCAACTGCGGTCGACATCTGAATTTCTCTACACTCAAAAGTCCGAATTTCCTGCAGTCAAAGTCTGAATTTCCTGCGGTCAAAACAACCTCCTTTCAGTGATCAATCCTAGTCAAAATCTTGGTCAAACAATAGCTTGATTCTTGGTCAGATGAAGCAGATCAAATTCGGTCGAAACTAAGGTCAAAGAGCAGCTTCTATACTTCGTCAAGCAATCCAACTTGTCCTCCTTGACTTCGCACATGTGAGCAGAAGAATAGAAGAAGTGTTGTCTGAATTGGTCAAAGTGGAGGAAGTTAACTTGTATTTATATTAGTTAGATGGAGTGACATTTCACCAAAAGTCACACCATTCACTTGTGGGGCCTGTTATTGCTTGTCGCCTACACCTACCTACAGTTAGCGGGAAAAGCCTTTAACCCCACAAGGTGTGGTTGGTGGCAAGGAACTTAGAGAAGGGGCTGTCACACTAATCCCGACTCTCTCCGTTTAAGCTATCTCCTAGGTTAGCTATGGGGAGTAGTCCCTAAAGAAAAACTATGTTAAAAATGTGAGGTTTCTAGGAGAATTGATTAGAAGGAATTACTTATCAAAGATAACTCAATTCCAAGATGTAAACAAGCATATAAGTATATGAGCAATATTTAATGATATGTTCAAAATATAGACAAGTGCTTTAAAGTAAATGACAAGTGCTTGCTCAAAAATGAAATTCAAGGTACAATGACAATAATCCCACAAAGGAAGTGTTATACCAAGATTAACATATAAACATCGCTTGCAATAAATGAAAAAGTACTTGTAAGAAAGTGCTCAAGTAACAAAGGATAATGACATTAAATATTCATGAGCTAAATAACCACCAAAGTAACAAGTACATGAAATGGAAAAATTGCGAGTAAATTTGTGATGTGAAGGTGCTCTTGGTTTATTTTATTAGTAGAATTCTACAACAATTTTCAATTCAACTCCTGTCCCAGACCTCACCCTCGCCCGAAATCCAGATCTCACAGTGAGGAGTCCATAGGGGTGGAGGGTCCCTAATGTCTATACAACCAACTTAAGTTGGAGGTTAATTTTTAGAGATGCAAGTCTAGTATGCAAAGTGAAATGCCTAAATGATATGAAAGTGAGTTTGCAAGTGCTATGTAAAAGATGGAGATGATTCAATTAAATATGCCTCATAGTTAGAACAATAACTCAAGTTGCCATAAATTGAAAGTTCTATGCTTCTTTACTTGTAGTATATTGTGAAACTTATCCAAATGAGAAATAGATCACAAAACATAAGTAAGTGATGGCAAATGAGATTGCAAATTAAGAAATTAAAGGACTATGCGATTTGTGTTACTTCCCAATTAGAGCACGCATATGTGATGTGAAAGAAAACGAAAATGTCAAAACCACTAAGTCAATCCATCTACAAATTTTCTCCTTTGAAATGGAGAGATAGGGATGCCAATGTGTAAAACCCACGCTCCCACAACAAAAACAGAAATTTTATTAATTTACAAGAATGAAATGACCATGAGGCCTTTTCTAAACCAAGGAAAGTCTTTAAAAATATTGAGACCATAGACTTTTCCTCAGTGAGAATTTTTTTTTTTAAATTACTCAAAAGAATTTAAACTTTACAAAAGAAGAAGAGAAGTTAAGCCCCTTCAATTCCCACAACCAAAGAAGAGAGAGTTATCCTCCTCATTTGAAATTCGTAGCCCAAAGGTTCTGCAACAACTTGTTAGTAATTTCCTGTAGTTGTCCACTCAAGCTATCACAAGAAAAAGTTCGGAAACAGGGCTACAAAACCAATCAAATATTAGATAGATAAAATTACAAAATATTGCACAACAATTTACAAAGGGCTAAGCCAAAGAGTTCGAGTAAACTCTCCTCTTTGCTTAGTCATCTTCAAGCTCTTAGATAGCAAATGAAAGCAATGAAGTATAATGTTTTAAAATATATTCAAATTTAGAAGTATTCGGCTTTTATACAAGCTATGTCCCAAAACCCTTGCAAAACCACTTTGTAAGATAAGACTATGAAGGTTCAAAGAACAAATGAGAGCTCCTTTGAGAATGTATCAAGAGTGGGTTGGTCTCTCCAAAGACTTCCCCCAACACTTGATTCTTTGATCCCAACAAGATTTTCCCTCTACAAAACTTCAATCAAGAATTAGTTCCATATAGATCTAGCAATAAACAATGATAAGAAACTCTAGAGATTTATTTGAAACCAACTAAAGCATTCTATACCTAGAGCATACTCCTAAATCAAATGTCAATGTAAGATAGCTCTACATTAACAAATCTACAAGAGCATATGGAAACAAATTAGATCAAAGCATGAGTAAAAGGAATTATACCAATGATCAACAATTCATTACACTCCAAAAGGAGGAACACCTCATGAATGAAACCCCAAAGTCTTTATTGATATTTCTGAAAGTGTACAAAGCAGCAGCGCTTCCGCAAGCACAATAGCTAGTAAAACATGATTACAATATGAGAGCCCATGGCTCCATTATATAGAAAGTTGGGAGCAAATCCCAATGAAGAACCATATGCCAAGTGGTGAGAGGGAGGAGATCTCAAGGCAAATTCGAATTTGGTAAGTGGAGCTCCAATGCCAAGTGTAAAAATCGAATTTTGGCAAGTGGACATCATTTTCTTCTTCCCTTATGTGCCAAATTCAAATTTTATGATGAAATGACATGTGTATATGGTTGGTAACCCCTGTGGGGACAATTTCTCACAAAAATCTCCACCAAATATTCTCCCAAATCCTCTCAAATATGCATTAACTTCACAAATTCAAATTTCCAAGTAAGCAGCTCTCATTTAATGCCGGAAATTCAATTTTATTTGAGCACATGTTTTTTCCTTGATTTTAGGAGTCCATATCACCTTGGGACTTCACTTTAACTCCTCCATAATTTTTCACCTCATTTTCACCTCATTTAGCATGTGTGGATATTTATTTTTCTCCATTTATTTAATTTCTGGCTTAATTAAATGCCAGATTTCCCACTAAACTTAGGAAAAGTGGATTTTGAGGGTTCAAAACACATTTTTAACCCTTCAAAGTGTGTCATAGTAGAAATTTAAGCATGAAAGGTGTAATTTTGATTACTCATACTCCATACAACTTCTTTAAACAACACTTATTACAATTCAATTACAATTTTTATTGCAATTTTCGACTTGCAGGAAATCTAAAAAATTAAAAAATCACTACCTGGACCTAACCAAATTCCACGAAATTGTGTGATCTAATATGGTAATATACATTGACTCTAGACACTAGGACTCACCCAAGGCCTCACCATCAAGTCGTACTCCGGCTTTGGGGTAAAATTGGAGAAAAAAACTCAATTAATTATTAACTCCTGGTATGGAGATGATAATTAACCACGTAAAAAAAACCTCCCAGAGTAATACTCACTTGTTGGCAAGGTCCCAGCCTATCTAGGCCTGTTACAAACTCAACACTGACTCAAAACTCATCATTACTAGCATCACTTATTACAATTCCCCGTAGGGCGTGGAATCTGAGTACAAGAGAAAATGATAAGAAGTAGAAGTAGAGTTTAAAAACTCTGTTGAACTGATGATATTCGATGATATCCCATGGTACAAATGTCTTCTGGTTCATCCTTGGGCATGGAGTCTTCTCATTATCATCAAGTGCCACTCCAGTGGTCAACAGAGCCGACTTGACTTTTGGGGCCTAAGTGAAGCCCAAAATAGTTATTTTCATTTTCATTTTGTAAATTTTCTTTGGCCAACTTGGGAGGCCTTTTGGCATACGGGAATACCTCCTGATGCTACAAAAAATCAACAGTTTTGACACTTTTGCTTTGCTTCAAAGACACTCCAAATTTGTTTTTCTGCATTGTCTGTTATTTTGTAGATCTAAAAGCATTGCACAGCAGCAAGATTGTCCAACAAATCAAGTGTTGATCAAGGGTAAAACATCACTCTTGAATTTTCAATTCTGTTATTTTCTCCCACTAAAAAGCTTTTAAGGTAACCTTTTATCAATTTACTCGAGTGATTTTTGCTTGCTTATTTGTCATTTCTGCAGTGGAATATTATATATCAAATGTAGCATTTATTTCATTTTGAATCCTAATCTTTATCATATTGAGTGTTTATAGGCACTGGTCTTCGAAGATCACTAGTGAAGTGTGTGTAGAATGGGATACCCCCAGTGGCATTCTAAGAGTTGGCCTAAAGTGAGAGGAGAGTGTACTAAGGTGACAGTGGGTGCATCTATTATGTGCTTAACATTTAGCATTTTGACAGGACCTTTCCAAACCCTGCTAATTCAGGGGATAACAGGACCCAAGAGCTCTAAGCAAGGACCAGCCAGATTTTTTCTCGTGCAGCTGAATTTGATAAACAGTGAACAGTCCACAATCATGAAGCTAGATTGGTTCAGAATTTCATGGCATCTAGAAAACATGTTTATCATTCAAATCTAGAGTCCCAAGGTGAATGGTTATTGATAATAGCCTAGAGATAAAGGGAAGGTTCATTTCACAGGTGTTACAGATGGCAGCTGCACGATCTATTACAAGGCAGAAACAATCAAGCATCTTTTGTGGGGCTGCAAGGTAGCCTGATCTTCTGCCAAATACCACACAGTTCATCGAGCCCTTACAGTGGAAGGGAATCATCTTTGTAGACTAGTGGATGATTAGGCATGCAGGAAGAGGCATTTGGCATACCATAAGATTTGCTAACATCTTTTTTTATTTAAAATACATTGACAAGCTACTTTCAATGGAGAAGCTATACCACTTACACCCAGGAAAAGTTGCCGAGTTTAAATCAGATTTAGCAATTAAGTTTGCAACTAAGATAGATTCCTAGAGAAGGCATTGATTCTCTTGAAGTTGGAGTCAAAGCAATCATGTTCACCCTTCTTGCTTATATAGGTAGAGAAAATGTGCATGCCTCTACTTCGGTGGGAAAAATAAGAATATATGATGTATTTTCTCTTGTGCATCAATGAAATATATGGTGCAGTGTTTCAAAAAATTGACATATTTAAACTAGTAGTATTTTTGCAACCACAAATGCAACAAATTTGAAGTACTTTTCATTCTCCTATTTTCCAACCATCTCTGAAAAAAACATTTGAATGTTTGTGTTCATGCAAAACAATATATATTGCTAAATTATACAATTTCTTACCAGTAAAACCTCTCTCTATGAAGTGTTTAGGCCATGCCAAACGCTCCTCTGCTCCCAGTTTCTCCTCGATCAAATTCTACATAAATAAAATATTTTTGTAACTTCGGATCATCTTCATTAAAGCCACATGTACTTGAACCTATTATAATGCAAATAAAGATGGAAAATACGGAGGTACATAAACTTTAGGTAAGTGCTCACCAAGATCGTCAAGTTCTGAAGAGGTTGTATGTTTGATCCAATAATAGAAGCGGCCTGCATCACTTTAAATTTGGTACACTCGTGGAATATTTACAGAGCAAAGAAATGTTTCATAAACCATGAAAACATATACTTTTTGTCATTTTTCACTGCTGCAAGATCTTTATGATGAAGAAAGTGTACTTGTATTCATATGAACATTTGTTGTAGAACACATGAATTCTTTGAAAAAAGTAGACTGTCATAGGTGTGACTCCACATAGCCTAGAGCGCTTGTTAAAAATTTGCATAGCATAGAAAATTTCATGATGCCTGAAAGCACGTACAGTTTTTTTCAATCTTTATGGTTGCAAAAATTTGGAAAAGAAAAAGGATCTTGAAGTTCTGTGTGAAGAGGTTTCTTCAATGCATCAATGAGATGTAACAGCCAAGGTTCCACAACCTATGCTCCCAGTGAAAATTTGTTAAGCATCAAGTTCAAATGCACTGAACCCAAAAGGTGAAAGGAGTAATAGAAGTGATTTCTTTGGGAGAAGCTTTCTTATATTTGTCTTTGAGGTCAACACATCACACAAAGAAATAAGCAAGGGTGGCCTACGATTCATTGGCAACAATGAGCTTTAGTCTCATCTTTGAATTTCGACTCAATTAAAGATAACCATCAAAAGTCAAAGATTATACCACCATATATGCAAAATGAGAGTCATCGAAATACTATTGATAAGTTAGCTTCATGATGATTTTGGAACAGAGTCAACGGACTAAGAAAATAGAATCCATCTCATGTGTCAAAATCTGTGCTAGAGTAGATCTAGAGAAGAGTTTCCCTAAGCCCATAAACCTAAATGTTTTAGAGCAATTGATCATCCGAAAAGTAGAATATGAGTCACTCTTGTTATACCTCAGATTTTTTAACTGTACTAGACATTTTTTCCCGGGATGTGACCACTATGATGAGCCAAAAGTTTGATGATTTTGTTGTGTGTGGCAATGATGGGATGATTGATGTACAAGTGTTGGTTAGTTGGTAGCCCAAATCACCTCCGGTGGATAGTCATGGTCGGTCCTTTTAGTCTGAATTCTCAAGGTGCTTGGTTTTATTGCTCCAACTGACTATCCCTTGGTGGTAATTCCCATTGTTGTTGTAAAATCTAGTGTGCCTGGTGCAGAGCCTCACTAGGTGGGGCTAGACCTTATAGCAAGAACAGAAAGGTTGTTGAGGTGACAGGGTTGTCATTGTCACCTCAACAACCTTTCTCCTGCACTTTAGTGGTAATTAACCACAAGGGAGGCTTCCCTATATCACCTAAAGGATAATTCCAATGCTATAGCTCAAGATCATGAATGAGAAGACTAAATATTGGACAGAGAACTAGCAAGGCCCAGAATGGCCTTGGTGTTCTATGCTAAGGTTCAAATACTCTATGCTTAAACCAATACAAGGCAACTATGAGTTAGGGTTTAAATAATATGCAATGATAAGGTGTTCAATGTCATATAGTATCCCAAGAAAAGGTCTTCGAATGATGTTCAACAACAAAAGATCAAAGATCTTCCAACAAAGACTATGATTAGGTTAGGGAATTTATTTCTGTGTTTGTCAGGTATGAATAAACAGCAAAAAAAAGGCAACGTCAGCCCTAAATAGGAGGTATCAACCATTCACTATGCTAGATTTTTCCTTTAAACAATTTATAGATGCAAATCCTACTTTATGATCCACAAACATCCACACAAATTTCACTTTTACTAGTGGCTACCCTAGACATCTAGGAGGGAGAAAAAGAAGATGAACTTTAATAAAACTTTTTGATGATCAACACACCAATTAGTACCTTATCCTACCAGGGTTTAATGGATTCTTTAAGGGTTAAACTTCAAGAGAAGGACCTTGATGGAGTAAGGGGGGGATGGCTAGGGCATCCACTTTCAAAAACCTAACTATTATTCTTGTGAGGGGAGAAATTAAATATAAGGGCTGAACATTTAGAGTTTCCCTATGGGCCTTATGACAACAATTTTACATGCAATAATGTAATAAGATTGCAACAATAATTATGCATTTAGTCATGGCACAATAGAAATAGTACATCATAGATTCAACATGCAAAATATCAATGATAAGACATTAAATTTAAAAAATTCTCCACAAAAGGCATTTCTTTCAATCCCCGCATAACATCTCCTTGCAAAAATTGAATCGTCAAGAAAGTCGCATCACCAAAAGATCACATCTTGCCCATAGTAGCGAAAAAGACTAGCTCGCACTCTCCTAGAGAGGAAAAGAATGTAATGTGTGATGATGAAATGAAATGAGTGGAGTTTCTATTTATAGGAGACCCCACTCCCTCATTTTTTACAAAAAATACAAGTAAAGCCCTAATTACAAGTTTACTTTGAATGATTTACAAGAGAGAGGCTACAAACTAACCTCATAACTCAAAAACCAAGACCAAGACCTCCTCCTAGCACCCAGTCAACCCTCCAACAAAGCCCTTCCAAGATGACAAAAAATCAACTCTAGTTAACAAGAGTCAACCCTCTTCAAAACTATGCCAATCTCAGATTTCGGCCATCTACCTCAGAAATTCAGACCTACAGTAACTTCAGAATTTCAGCCTACAATTCTTGAGCCCCCTACAGCAAAACAAAAACCCTAATTCGCACGTGTGAGAGAGAGATAGTCCAAGATTAAGGTCTTCTTCCTTCATTTTTCTTTTTCTCCTTCTTTCCCTTACTCTTCGTTCTTATTATTTCCTCCTTCTCTTGTAGATTGAACTTGTTGTGAGTGAGTGCCAAATGAGGTCGAAGTTCCTTCTATATATAGGCTTCTTGTGAGGTCATATTACCCTTCTCTAGGCCGACTAGTTTTAGGCAGGGCCAACTTGTGCTAGGAGGCTTATTTTGACTTTCTTGACTCAATAAATTATTTTACATGATACATCTTGCCCAAATGGGTCTTATATACATGACATTGACTCTCTTGACTCATGACAAAAATTCTTATGACATGAAAAACCCTATAAGCATGAAGAACATGCTTTACCTAGAAAACCAATCAAACAAAGCATGAAACCCATGCTTGAAAATAATAATGTCTTTCTTCTTTTGCTTGATACATAAGATATACATATTTATTATTGACATGAGTACAATGACAATTATGAAGACCGAAACTAGTTACATTTTCCAACACTCTCTCTTAATTGTATTCATAATTGTACACCTGATACAAGGATATTTCTCAAAATAAAGAGTTCTCATCAGAAGAGTCGGATTGGTAAGCCATCTTTAAGCATCAATATTATGACTAGCATTGTCAACATAGTAAGGCCTTAACTAGACAAGCTCTTTCTTATACAAGAGCATAATGTTGGGAGGCTTTACATGAGATACCACACTACCTCTACAATGTACATACCCCATCTAGATGTTCACTAAGTATGTCCTTTTAGAACTATTCTTATCTTGGATTCCCAATCCTCAAAGAATATCGGTCTTCTTCGCCCACTCTTGTCTTGGATACCTATCCAATCCTCAAAGAGTGTCGGTGCACTTCCTATCTTGGATTTTCTATCCTCAAGGAAATCACAGATGCTTATCCAATCCTCCATTCACCATTCTCTCTCCATAGCCTTCACTCATATGTACGGTTGTTAGTCCTAGCCTAATGCATGCACATGAAGAAGAGAATACAAATGTGATGTTTATCATCACTCCCTCTCAACTAGAGAATAAATCCCTATTCTACTTGATTTAGGGAATAATTCCTTGCTCCTTCACAAATATTAAGGAGACTTCATACTCCCTCTAAAGCATAGAGGAGATTCTTTCACTTCCTTTCAATTGGGAAGTCATAACCACAAGCTTTCTAGCTTGTTTCCATAAGTGTATCAGTTACCATTTCTTTATGGAGATAGTTGCATGGATCCTTCTTTCTTTTGTATCTCATCATATTGAGCTTTCTTTCTTCCTAAATGTTGTAGAGCCACCTTCTACCTTCAATCTTGTGACAGGATTCAGGCCATCAATCTTGCATATCACTTTCCTCTAGTCATCATCAATAAAGGCATCACATTTAGCCTTATCAAACTTCAAGCTAGTCATAGCTACCTCTAAACATGAAAGTGATTTTTGTTGATGTAGGAACATGAACGTCATATTGTCTTCTTACACTGCTACCTTCCAATTCCAAGATGATGATATAAACATCTTGAGTTCACAATCCTTGAAGGATTACCGAAAAAGTCACTCAATCCATATATTCTTTGAATTGAGTTTTAACACCAACAATTGAACTTGCCATAATTGTCGTTATGTATTTCTGCAACATCCTTCTAGGTTGCAAAATAATATGTCAATCAGATAGCCAAAATATTTAATATCATAATTACCTTATCATGATGGCCCTTTCATCAAAGTATTTGCTTATTAGTACCCCTTGAGATCAACATCCTTTCATATGATCCATTTCCACATTGTACACGAATCCTTCTCCATGCATCCAATTTTAATCAAGGTGCCCATGGATCAAACTGATTTGTAAGCTACAAAATCTTCCTTGGAGTTGTTATTGTTACTATACTTGATGTTGATCAACATTGTTATATTTATGCCATACAATCTTGTGAGAGTCTTTATCTCTATCCATTCCAAAGCATGCCAAATTTCTTCTTTTGAGCATCATGCAGTCATATGGAAGACTTACCGAGCACACTTCTATATCCAACTCTTTCTGCAAGATTCTTGTAGATATGAACATTACCCTAGAGAAGAGTTACTTAAAATATGCATACCTTTGCTTCTATATAATCATTTAGTCATGCTTTATTAAATGAGCTTGCTTCCTTTACCTGTCGAAGATAGGTTCTTTTTCCTAGGAGTAGAAATATTTTCATTATTCCCTTCACACTGCAATTTGACCATTTGCATTCCTTCATAGTTCAGAAGTATTGTTTCCATACTAGATGGAATATATACTAGTCATGTCAACATTACAGCTTCTAAATGGTTCAACTATGCAATACAACTTTATGAGCAGGATCCCAAGGTTGACCCTCCTCCCTTGGTCAATGCAGACACAAAACTCTTCACGGTGCAAGAGGCAGAGATGGGTATCAAGAAGTTGGGTGTTGGAAAAGCAAAAGACTTAGTTGAACTCCAAGCAGAGTATCTAAAGTGGGGCTTAAAAATTCTTTCACCTCACATCACAAAAAAAATCAACAACATCATACAGCAGGGGTTCCCCACAGATTGGACAACTAGTATGGCAATACCTCTTTTCAAGAGTGGTGACGTCAATAATCCCTCCAATTATAGAACCATAATGATAAGCCCCTTGTTTGCAAAGTTATTTGGAAGCATGTTAGAAAATAAAATCAGCAAGTGGGCAGAAGAAAGAGATAAACGTGCTAAAAGGAAAGCAGGTTTTAGACCTAAACATTCCACAGTTGATCATTGTATAACTTTAAGGCACATCATTGAAAAAATTTGGGAAAAAAAGGAAGAAGTTTTTGTTGCTTTGTTGATTTTAGGAAAGCCTTTGATACGGTTCCAAGGGATAAGCCTTGGTGTAGAATGGAGGAACTCGGGGTTCCCAGGCATTTGAGAGCAGCTATGCATAGGCTGTATGAAGAGGTGAAAGTCAAAATTAGAACTTCAACAGGCATTTTTGAAAGTTTTAGAAGTGATATCGGGGTCAAGCAAGGTTGCCCATTGTCTCCTACCCTTTTTGGTTTATATATTGACAAGCTTGAAGAGTGCCTAAATTTGCAAGGGGGTGATGGTATCCATTTGGGCAAGTTCGTTATAAGGCTTCTTTTGTACGTAGATGACCTTATACTGATTGCTAAATCGGCTCGGTTTGCAAGAGCACTTACCTTCCCTTGAGCATTTTTGTAGAAGGGTGGGGATGCAAGTCAATATTAGCAAAACGAAACTAGTGGTTTTCTCTAACAAAAGAAAGCATAACCAGCATAAGTTCTACTTTGAAGGCAACATTCTGGAAGAAGTTGCAGACTACAAATACCTTGGAATTGACTTCAACAGAAATTTAAGTTGGGATGGTTGTAGAAAGAAAAGAACTTTGGGGGGTTGGAAAGCATTTTATGCTCTTCAAAACAGGTGTAGAGAGGCAGAGTTGTGGGACTGGAAAACCACTCTAACTCTTTTTGGGCTTCTAGTGATTCTGGTGATTCTCTACAGTTGTGAACTGTGGACCAGCAGCACAACCGAGATGCAGTGGAAACAAATTGAGAAAATTCAGAAGCATTTGATTACAAACAAATTCAAAATTAAAAATGTAGTTCCTTATGCTATCTTGTTAAGTGAAACAGGGGCTACTCCTATTGAAGCAATTGCTATGGTGTGAGTCATAAGGTATTTGGAAAAAATTGAGCAAATGGAAGAGGGTAGATGCCCTAAGGTTGTGTTTAATGACAGATTGTGCAAAATAAAGAAGACTTGGATGCGGCAAAATAACAAATGGTTTAGTAAATGGGGTATTTGCTTGAGCATGTGTCCTACAAACAATAAAGAGATAAAAAAAATTGTTATGGATAAGTTCCACAAACGGACTTGGGAGAAAGAGCTAGGGAGAAAGAAGAAGAAATACATTGAAGAGTTTAACCCCACTCATAATCATCAACAAAAAGCGTACATAGGGGCCAATATTTCTTGGAGATCTAAAATAATTATTGCTCAATTAAGAACTAATTTTCATCAACTCCGTTGTGAAACAGGGCACTGGAAAAGGCCAAAAGAAATGTGGGAGGAAAGAGTATGTATTTTTTGCTCTTCCTGAAAAGTGGAAACAGAAAATAAAAAATAAAAAATAAAAAATAAATTCATTTTAGAATGTGAGGCCTTCAAAGACAGCAGGGAAAACTATGTAGGTATTTTGGCGGCTAGCTCTTGGGATAATCTATTCAGCGAAGAGTTTGTCGAGAAGATGGGAGCGTTTATTGTAAAACTCCACAGGAAAAGGGCCGAATACAAGAGCCAGATCCAGAAGCAATCTGTCCCATAGACTATTTTTAGCCTCGTGGACGTTAAAAATACTTTCTTTCTTTCTTTCTTTCTTTTTGTCATAATGCTCTTTCCAAGAACCTTCCAAAATGATGGTTCTTATAGGATCTTGATGATCCCTCTTTGCAAAATGACTTCCTCTAACAGTATGTTAGAAAATGCTTGGATGAACAATAATATGCAATATGGTCCTAATCTTCTCATTCTTGAAAGCTAGATGATTCCTACCAAATCAACTTAATCAAGTAGACTCTAAATCTTATACTATTACATGCTTATTTTTATGATGTCATTCTTTTATAAAACAAGACACTTCTAGGGTATACAACAGTGCATGCTACTCTACTTTCTACTTAATAAAAGAAAGATAAATTTCATAGAGAACTTGGTAGGGATGAAGCTTCTTTCGATAGTAAAGATCATTTCCTTTCGGCTTCTTCTCAGGTTCTCCCTTTTCTTCAGCTATGTGAGCTTCACTTCTTTTCTTTCTTTTGTTGTTCATGTTGTTTGGACAATCCCCGCAGCGTTGCAGCCTTGAGGAAATCTGAAATTCAGCTGAGGATCAGTCAGATCCAGTGCTAGAAAGTCAAGCTGTGAGACCGGAAGGGGCCAGAGGTTCAGATCCAGCCATCAAAAGACCAGCAGTGCAGAAGCCACACAGTCTCCATGCAAAGTGACGCAGAGACTGAGCAGTGACTGCGTAGAGCAGTGGAGGGTTCGCCACTCGGGGTTTGTTGGTCAGTCGGACTTCCAGTATCAAAGTGAGACTTCTCTCACTAACTCATTGTTAGTCATATTCTCTGCAGGGATTGCCAGAAAGGCATCCCAAACTTGTATTCAAAAAATTACTACATAGTATATAAACCCTCAGATCTGTTGCACCAGTTTTCCCGCATTATGTTTTTCCGGGGACGTTTGTCCAAAAACAACGGTGTCCTATGTTTGCACTATTCTTTCTTGCTCAGTTTTTGTTTTCACAAATGTATTTTAATGGGTAAAGGTTGCTTCAGTAACTGCTTCGATATTTTAAGAAGTAATCTTTAATAACTTGTTTAAATCAGATTTGCAAGTAAGAGAAGTAGTTCAGCTTGTTGCAGTAGGGATTCCAGATCTAGGATCTAGGAATTTTCACCGGGACTGCGCCACCTCCTTCGGTTGGTCTTTCTGCTGGCTGGATGTTGATCTTTTGCCCCTTTGGTCTCACACCCCAGCTCTCTGGCACTGGATCTAACGACCCTCGGCAAAATTGTGGATCTCTTCAGAGGCTCAGTGTTGCCTCTGCGTGACTCTGCACTGCCCACCGTAGCCCCTACACTGCCTCTTTTGCGTCTTCTTCTCTGCCTTCTCTGCGATGTATTCTCGACTCAGGAAAAATCTCTAATCGGAACTATCTCTGCCCCATGAAAATTTCTAACTTGAAATTCCACTACAGTAACTAATTTATTTCTCCTAATTCTTCTTTTCCATAATAAGTTATTTACAAAACCCTTCAGTAAACATCAAAATAAATTCTACTGCAGTTATCACATAATTGCATAGAGAAAAGAACAGTGAAATGCAAGCACAAGAATCAATCACATCAACACAGTTGTTTTTGGACAATAGTCCCCAGAAAAACCCGATGCGAGAAAACTGGTGCAGCAGATGAGGGTTTATTTATTATTCTTCAGCAACAATCTCTTTACAAGTAATGATTTGCAGAATCATGGAGAAACTTTTGTGAAAACACCTAAGATAATTTTCCTCCAGTCACTAGAGAAACTCTGACACCCAAGAGACACTCCAGCCTCCACTGCGTCACCTTTGCGTCCTCTCCAACGTAAGGACTCTATCCTCTGCTGAATTGCCTCTTTGCATTATCCTTTTGCGTTGTCCCTCTGCTGCACTCTGTCCCTCCTCCTCTCCCTCTGACTGATGTTGATCCCCTCCTCTTCCCTAACCCTGCAACTCTCCCTCTGAAATTGAACTCTTGCTTCTAGAGAATCGATTTCCCTCGAGTTACTGAGTATTTGCCCAGTGTCTCTCCAAATGACCCTCAAGTCTTCATTTTTACTTCTCCTATTGAGATATCAACGATCGTGATCAAATCTCAAATCAACAGCTAAGATTAAAACAAACTTGATCCTCGTCTCCTAGAAGCTTCTCACCCATATCTCTATTAATTCGATTTAATTACTTTAATTCCCTAAGTTTTAACTTAGGAATCATTAAAAATAATTAATTATTTTAATATAATGCACTCTGGATGGAATTTCTCCAAACGATTTCTGAGTCTTGGAGATCTCATGCATTCTAGAATCTAGCCCCTTCACAAAATTTCAGAGCTAGAGCACATCTGATGCTACCCAAAAATCAACACTCCCTCTTAGAGAGGAATGTGCTCTAGCAATACTTCCCACAAGAAGCATCACCCTGATCCATGGCATCGGTGCTCTGGGCTACTGATGCTCGGCCTGCTGCCCTTCGTCTACTGTGTTGATGTTGCCACTGTACTGCTCCCCATGACACCATTATTGTCACTGTTGCATCTGTACTGCATCTCCCTCTTAAGTACTGCACTATCTATCTCTGCAACTGAAACATATTCTTAATCATCCCCAACTTCTCCCTAAAATAAACAAACTTTGTTCTTCCTAGAGCCTTAGTGAGGATGTATGCCACCTGTTCTCCTGTCGGAGTGCACTGTACCTATACTGCACCCCGCTAGACACAGTCTCTAATAAAATGACACCTGATGTCAATGTTTTTCGACCGATCATGAAAAACCGAATTCTCAGAGAGCTTGATGCAACATTGATTATCACACAAAATATAGGTCGCTTCCATTCTTCTCCTGAATAGATTCACAAGCAACTTTCTAAGCCATATTGATTCACACAATGCGATGTTGGTTGTCATATATTCTGCTTCAGCTGAGCTCAGTGCTACGGACCTCTGTTTCCTACTGCATGAGGAGGTCATTCCTAATCCAATGTTGAAACAGTACCCAGTGGTACTTTTCCGATCTACTGAACTTCTAGCCCAATCTGCATCAGTGAATCCATTCAGTTTGATGTCATTTCCTCAGGTGCACTTTAATCCATGCTCGAATGTTCCTTGTATATATCTGAGAACATGATTGGCTGCTACGTAGCGCACCCTCTTTGGTTCCACCATGAACTAATTGCGTAGCAAATGTCTGGCCTAGTGTTGACCAGATACATCAGGGACCCTATGAGTTGTTTGTATAAGGTGGGATCTACTTCTTTATCTTCAGACGCATCAATCTTCTTCCAGTTGGTAATCATTGGAGTAGCCATGGGTCTACAGTCCTGTATCCTTAACCTCTTTAGAATCTTTGTAGCATATCTCCCTTGTCCAAGGAAGATTTCACCCTTTTGTTGCCAAACTTCCAACCCCAAAAAATAATGCATCAGTCCCAAATCCTTCATGTCGAATTTTGCAGCTAGGTTCTCCTTGCAATCCTTGATGAGCCTAGATGAACATGTTAGAAATAGGTCATCTACATTTAATACTAGAATTAGAGGCTCATTCTCTACTGTTAGATAGTAGAGGTTAGGATCTCCATCACTCTTGACAAATCCCATCTTCTACAGGCAACCATCAATTCGACCGTACCATGCTATAGGTGCTTGTTTAAGCCCATACAAGGCTTTCTTTAGCCTGCATACATGAGTTTTCTTCTCATGTGTCTCAGAACCCTCTGGTTCTTCAATGTACTTCTTCTTCTACCACCCCATTCAAGAAGGCAGTCTTGACGTCCATCTCGTGAATCTCCCATCCCATCTGCACCGCAAGGGATATCACGGATCTAATAGAAGTATACTTGGCTACTAGGGCGAAGGCTTCTTCGTAGTCTATCCCTTCCTTTTGAGCATACCCCTTAGCCACGAACCTGGCTTTGTACTTTTCCATGCTGCCATTTGTAGCATACTTGATCTTGTAGATCCATCTCGAACCTGCAACTGATCTGTCCTGAGTTCTAGGTACCACTTCCCAGACATCATTGGTCATTATGGAACAATATTCCTCCACCATAGCATCCACCCATACTTGATATTGAACTGCCTCCTGAAAAGTAGAGGGTTCTCCAACCTGAGCCACCAAATCTTGGTATCTGTCTGGTTGTCTACGCTACCTTTTGTCGTTTCTAGGAGCTCCAATGAACTCCTCTGCATCCCTTAGTATTTGTCGTAAATTTGGGATCGTTCTTCCACTAGTAGTGGGTGAATCTACTTGCTCCTCCTCCTGCAAATCTTCCTGAGGTGATACTTTTGGATACTTATGCCTTGAAGAAGCATTGGAGCTAGTTTTGGCTGGTGAAAGTGGATGGACCAATGGATCGTCCTCTGACTGCTTTTCGAAAGGTGTTTCTCGGGATTTCCTAAAGCTCTGTCCTCCATGAACTTTACATATCATCGTACTACGACCTTCCTACTACTCGAAATGTAGATTCTATATGCCTTGGCATTCTCACTATATCCCACCAGATATCCTTTTTCTGCAATCTGATCCGACTTCTTCCTCTTTTCTTCAGGTATATGGCAATAAGAAAAACTCCTAAAGATCCTGAAATGACTCACTTTTGGCTTTCTGCCAGTGAAGACACTCTCTGGTGTAATCTTACCTAGTGCCCTGTGCGGAGTCCTGTTTTGAACATACACAGCTGTGCTGCATGCTTTTGCCCATAGGAATTTGGGCATATCCTGATCATACAACATTTCCCTCGCTACTTCAACAATAGTTTTGTTCTTCCTCTTTGTAACCCCATTCTGCTCCAAATTATATGGAGCGGTCCATTCTCTTTTGATGCCTTCCCTTACGCAAAACTCAGTAAAGTCTTTATCAATATCTTCTCCACCATTGTATGAACACAATACTTTTATCCTCTTCCCTGTCAGATTCTCGACCAGAGCCTTAAACTCTTTGAATCGATCAAAGACCTCATCCTTGGTCTTTAGAAAGTAAATCCAAGTCTTCCTGGAATGGTCATCAATGAAGGTGACGAAGTAATTGGCACCACTATGAGCTTTTGTGGGCATTGGTCTACAAATATTTGAGTGTATTAATCCCAAAACACTCTTTGCCTTATTGGTACTTCTGGAATAAGCCGCTTCGGCGTACTTGCCTAGTACACACCCTCTGCAAACATCATCTCGTTTGGTGCTTAACTCTGGAACTCCTGTGACGGTTTCTCTGAGAATTCTTAGAGCCCCATGGTGTAAGTGCCCCATCTTTCTGTGCCATAGTTCATTCAAATCTTTTTCACCATTGTTCCCTATCAGTGCCATTGGAGATTCTAGCTGTAACTTATACAATTTGTTGCTTCCGACTCCAATTTGGGCCTTCTTCTTCCAACTCAGGTGTTTGACGTATACTTTCTTTCCAATGAAGTATACATCATAGCCCTTGTTTTGTAACTGAGATATAGAGAGAAAGTTCATCCCTAATCCAGGCACATGCAGCACATTGGTAGCCTGAAGCCGATCTCATGCTTCTGTTTGAAAAACTATAGTACCTCTTCCAACAGGGGTACATTTAGCCTTATTTCCCATGGTGATTTGGAAGTTCATCTGTTCTTCTTGGTAGCTCGAGAAACATTCTCGTATTCCCGTCATGTGCGTAGAAGCCCCACTGTCAATATACCAAATACCGGAGGAAGCAGGGCTTAACAAGCCAACGACTTCTTCTTCCAATCCGGAAGTCAACACAGAAATGTCATGATCCATCATATCTTTCGTGCTTTCTTCTTGCCCAAGAGAATTGCGTGAGCCCCTTCAAGTTGCTACTCCAGTAGCATCATGACCATGATTCGTTGCAGAATCTCCAACCCTGTTGCTCGATCTCTGCTCTGATACCATGTGAAAATTTCTAACTTGAAATTCTACTGCAATAACTGATTTATTTCTCCTACTTTTCCACAATAAGTTATTTACAAAACCCTTCAGTAAACATCAAAAGAAATTCTACCGCAGTTATGACATAATTGCATAGAGAAAAGAACAATGAAATGCAAGCACCAGAATCAATCACATCAACACAGTTGTTTTTGGACAATAGTCCCCGGAAAAACCCAATGCGGGAAAACCGATGTAGCAGATGAGGATTTATTTATTATTCTTCAGCAACAATCTCTTTACAAGTAATGATTTGCATAATCATGGCGAAACTTTTGTGAAAACACCTGAGATAATTTTCCTCCAATCACTGGAGATATTTTGACACCCAAGAGACCCTCCAGCCTCCCCTGCATCACCTCTGTGTCCTCTTCTGCGTAAGGACTGTTGGTTTTTGGGTAGCATCGGATGTGCTCTAGCTCCGAAATTTTGTGGAGGGGCTAGAACACATGAGATCTCCAAGACCCAGAAATCGTTTGGAGAAATTTCGCTCGAAATTAATGTTGTTCAAATAATTAATTATCTTTAATGGAGCCTAAGTTAAAACTTAGGAAATTAACATAATTAAAGTGAACTGTGAATTAATATAAATGTGGGCGAGAAGCTTCCAAGTGACGAGGATCAAGTCTGTTTTATTCTTAGCCGTTGATTAAGGATTAGATCGCGGTCGTTGATTTCTCAGCAAGAAAAGTATAAAGGAAGGCTTGAGGTTGAGTTGGAGAATACACACAGTGAGTGAATCTAGAGATCGAATTCTTCTGACGAAGCAATGCTCAGATGAAGATAAAATCTGAGTGATTCAGCAGCAGTGAGGTGCAGAAGCAATTATTGGTCGAAGGACCAAGAGCACATAGCAGAGAGGCAACAGAGACAACAGAGGAAGCAGTGTAGCCACCAGGAGAGGTGGCACAGTCCCCATAAGAGATGACACAAGCCCATGCAAGGCTCACGCAAGGACTACGCAGTGTTTCCAAGGGACAGTTCGAGTTTTGCTGGAGATCAAGGTTTCTAAGGCGGGAGGGCTGAAACTCAATTTTCCGAGAGGCATATCGATTCAAAGAAGGGGTGATGCAGTCCTCAGCCATCCCCACGGAGGCCTACGCATCTAATGCACAGAGGCAACATAGAGGGATCTGGGGTTTCACCAATTCAGATCCGAATCAGCCGGGACTTGCAGTGTGAGGTAAAACTCACTATTTTATCTGTCTGTCGTGGGATCTCTGTACTGGATTGCTAGCAAGGCATCCAGAGATTGTACTCAGAAAACTATTGCTTAATAATAAAAACACTCAGATTTGTTGCACTGGTTTTCCCACATTTGGTTTTTTCTGGGGAAGTTTAGTCCAAAAATAAGTGTGTCCTTTACGTGATTATCTCATCTTATTTTTCAGTACTTGATCTATATATTGGTGTAGGCTGCAGATTATTTGCATTAATATATACTTAATAATTTTGTAAATAACTTGTTAATTGAAGAACACAAGTAGGAAACGCAAATTAGTTAACTGCAGTAGGATTTCTATTGGTTTAGTTTCATAAATTTCGACAAGGAATGCGTGAGGACTACATCCTCTGTTGCACTGCCTCTCTGCGTTTTTCTTCCGCGTTGTCCCTCTGTTGCACTGCGTCCCTCCTCCTCTGCCTTTGACTGATGCTGATACCCTCCTCTTCCTTCACCTGCAACTCTCCCTTTGAAATCGAACTCTTGCTTCTGGAGAATCGATTTCCCTCAGGTTCTTGAGTATTTGCCCGGTGTCTCTCCAAATGACCCTCGAGTCTTCATTTATACTTTTCCTGTTGAGATATCAACGGTCGTGATCATATCTCTAATCAACGGCTAACATTAAAATAGACTTGATCATTGTCTCTTAAAAGCTTCTCACCCATATCTCTATTAATTCCATTTAATTTTTTTAATTCCCTACGTTTTAACTTTGGAATCATTAAAAATAATTAATTATTTTAATATAATGGACTCCAGGTAGAATTTCTCCATACAATTTCTGGGTCTTGGAGATCTCATGTATTCTAGCCCCTTCACAAAATTTTGGAGCTAGAGCACATTCGATGCTACACAAAAATCAACATGCCCCTCACTGCATAGAATCAACTCAACTAATTCAAGCAGGCTGAAATAAGCGAAGGTTTGAAGCACAAGGAAGCCGAAGTTGAAGAGAAGCCGAGAAGGAGGAAGGAGCAAAAGGTTGACTATCGTTGACTAATGATCTCATCAAGGAAGCCTTGTGTCTTGGTCTTGGAGTGGAAAATAGGTCAAGGGTCTTGGTCTTGGTATTCGTCAATTGAAGCCTCTATAAGAAGAAGAATTTGTTTGGGTTTTCCTCTCAAGTGGGAGAGATTTTGACCCTAGTTGATCGCCTATATTCGGTGTCTCTTGTTTCTTTATGGTTTATGCATTGGTAGTTGTTTGATGAAGAAGAACACGAATAACTTAAGTAAAAGAAGATCTTAATCTAAGAAAGTAAAAAGCACTCACAAGCAGTTATCATAAGAAGAGAAATCACCTAATACTTGATGCCCTATATTTCTCAACACCAAATTGGGCTAGTGTTGCTGGATGATGGTGGTCACTTCCTAGTGTTAGAAGTACCTCGCTCGCTAAGAGGGAGTGTTGAGATTTGTAGCTTGGGAAGTACTCCAAAATCTAGGCTTGAGAATTATGAAGGAGTTGGCACATAAAAGTCTTCTGTGGGCTTTAAACCCAAGCTTGGGGTTTTGTACCTGTTATCGTTTGCCGCCTACACCTACCTACAATTAGTGGGAAAAGCATTCAACCCCACAGGTGTAGTTGGTGGCAAGGAACTCAGAGAAGGGGCTGTCACCTATTCCCAACTCTCTCCGTTTAAGCTATCTCCTAGGTTAGCTAAGGGGGGTGGTCCCTAAAGGAAAACTAAGTTAAAGATGTGAGATTTCTAGGAGAACTGAATAGAATGAATTACTTATCAAAGATGACTCGATTTCCAATATGTAAACAAGCATATAAGTATATGAGCAATATTCAATGACGTGTTCAAAATATAGACCAGTGCTTTAAAGTAGATAACAAATGCTTGCTCAAAAATGAAATTCAGATATAATGACAATAATCCCACAAAGGAAGTGTTAGACCAAGATCACAATATGAAATTAAATTTGCAACACCAAATAAGGGTATTTGCCAATGAAACGAGATATATCAATCATCCATAAGCATAATGATCATTAAAATGACAACATGCAATGAAGTTGTATTTAGAAGCAAACCAAGTACCATAGAATTAAACTTGTTGCAAAATTTAAGGAATTAAAATGCTTGCATCCAAAGTGCTTCTTGAGATAATATTTGCATGTGAATCTTTAAACCATCAAGATAGCAAAAAATTTGGGAATTTTGCAAGTAAATGTGATGAGATAGTGCTCTTGGTTTATTTTATTAATTAGTTCTAAAGCAAGGTTACAATTGAACTCTAATCCTCGGACCTCACCCTCGCCCAAATATTTGGATCTCACAGTGAGGAGTCCATAGAGGTAGAGGGTCCCTAAAACTTCTATTCAACCAGCTTAAGTTGGAGGTAAACTTTAGAGATGCAAGTCTAGTATGAAAAGTGAAATGCCTAAATGATATGAAAGTGAGTTTGCAAGTGCTATGTAAAAGATGGAGATGATTCAATTAAATATGTTTCATAGTTAGAACAATAACTCAAGTTGCCATAAATTGAAAGTGTTATGCTTCTTTACTTGTAGTATATTGTGAAACTTATCCAAATGAGAAATAGATCACAAAACATAAGTGATGGCAAATGAGATTGCAAATTAAGAAATTAAAGGACTGTGCGATTTATGTTACTTCCCAATTAAAGCATGCATATGTGATGTGAAAGAAAACGGAAATGTCAAAACCACTAAGTAATCTATCTACAAATTCTCTCATTTGAAATGGAGAGATAGGGATGCCAATGGGTAAAACCCACGCTCCCACAACAAAAACAGAAATTTTATTAATTTTACAAGAATGAAATGACCATGAGGCCTTTTCTAAACCAAGGAAAGTCTTTACAAATAGAAATTGAGACCATAGACTTTTCCTCGGTGAGAATTTCTAAGAACTCAAAATAAATTCAAACTTTACAATAGGAGAAGAGAAGCTAAGCCTCTTCTATGCCCACAACCAAAGAAGAGAGGGTTATCTTCCTCATTTGAAATTCAGCCCAAAGGTCCTGCAACAACTTGTTAGTAATTTCTTGTAGTTGTCCACTCAAGCTGTCACAAGAAAAAATTCGAAAGAGAGCTACAAAACCAATCAAATATTAGATAGATAAAATTACAAAATATTGCACAACAATTTACAAAGGGCTAAGCCAAAGAGTTCTAACAATTCTCCTCTTTGCTTAATCATCTTCAAGCTCTTAGATAGCAAATGAAAGCAATGAAGTATAATGTTTTAAAAGATATTCAAATTTAGAAGTATTCGGCTTGTATACAAGCTATGTCCCAAAACCCCTACAAAACCACTTTGTAAGATAAGACTATGAAGGTTCAAAGAACAAATGAGAGCTCCTTTGAGAATGTATCAAGAGTGGGTTGGTCTTTCCAAGAACTTCATCCAACACTTGATTATTTGATCCCAACAAGATGTTCCCTCTACAAAACTTCAAACAAGAATTAGTTCCATATAGATCTAACAATAAACAATGATAAGAAACTCTAGAGATTTATTTGAAACCAACTAGAGCATTCTATACCTAGAGCATACTCCTAAATCAAATGTCAATGTAAGATAGCTCTACATTAACAAATCTACAAGAGCATATGGAAACAAATTAGATCAAAGCATAAGTAAAAGGAATTATACCAATGATCAACAATTCATCACACTCCAAAAGGAGGAACACCTCATGAATGAAACCCCAAAGTCTTTATTGATATTTCTGAAAGTGTACAAGGCAGCAGCACTTCCGCAAGCACAATAGCTAGTAAACAATGAATACAATATGAGAGCCCATGGCTCTATTATATAGAAAGTTGGGAGCAAATCCCAATGAAGAACCATATGCCAAGTGGTGAAAGGGAGGATATCTCAAGGCAAATTCGAATTTGGTAAGTGGAGCTCCAATGCCAAGTGTAAAAATCGAATTCTGGCAAGTGGGCATCATTTTCTTCTTCACTTATGTGCCAAATTCAAATTTTATGATGAAATGACATGTATATGGTTGGTAATCCATGTGGAGACAATTTCCCACCAAAATCTCCACCAAATATTCTCCCAAATCCTCCCAAATATGCATTAATTTCACAAATTCGAATTTCCAAGTAAGCAACTCTCATTTAATGTCGGAAATTCAATTTTATTTGAGCACATGTCTTTTCCTTGATTTTAGGAGTCCATATCACCTTGGGACTTCACTTTAACTCCTCCATAATTTTCCACCTCATTTCCACCTCATTTAGCATGTGTGGATATTTATTTTTCTCCATTTATTTAATTTCTAACTTAATTAATTGCCAGATTTCCCACTAAACTTAGGAAAATTGGGTTTTGAGGGTTCAAAACACATTTTTCACCCCTCAAAGTGTGTCATAGTAGAAAGTTGAGCGTGAGAGGTGTAATTTTGATTACTCATACCCCATACAACTTCTATAGACAACACTTATTACAATTCAATTACAATTTTTATTGTAATTTTTGACTTGCGGGAAATCTAAAAAATTAAAAAATCACTACCTAGACCTAACCAAATTCCATGAAATTTTTTTGTGATCTAGTATGGTAATATACATTGACTCTAGACAATAGGAGTCACCCAAGGCCTCACCATCAAGTCGTACTCTGGCTTTGGGGTAAAATTGAAGGAAAAAACTCAATTAATTATTAACTCCTAGTAGGGAGATGATAATTAACCAAGTAAAAAAAACCTCCCAGAGTAATACTCACTTGTTGGCAAGGTCCCAGGCTACCTAGGCCTGTTACAGACTCAATACTGACTCAAAACTCATCATTACTAGCATCACTTATTACAATTCCCCGTAGGGCGTGGAATCTGGGTACAAGAGAAAATGATAAGAGGTAGAAGTAGAGTTTTAAAACTCTGTTGAACTGATGATATCTGATGGTACAAATGTCTTCTGGTTCATCCTTGGGCATGGAGTCTTCTCATCATCATCTGGTGCCACTCAAGTGGTCAACAGTACCCATCGATGTTGGGGCCAAAACCATGGAGATAATTGGACATGTGATGGATGAAGATGATAAAGGACGTTGAGACGAATCCAACACAACTAAAATCATCGAATCCTAGGTCTACAAGTGAAGGCATTAATTCTTATATTTTATGGTGGGCAAGGAGGGACATGAAGGCAAGTCAGCCTTATGTTAGAGGTTCCCTTTGGAGGGTTGTTTGATCCCCACATAAAACATATAAATAGAAGACCTTGTGAGACCTCATTAGCACATCAAAGAGCATCAAAGGAGCACCAGTTCATCTCTGAGGTAATCGTAGTCACTTGAGGACAAGGCGTGAAGCAAAAGAGGCCTATTTTGTGTTGTATTTGTCTCTATTGCAGGTCCAAATGATTGTTGTGGGAGGTCGCACTGTTTGAGGGTGTTTTGAGGGTTGTTTTGTGGTCAAATCTTGTGGGGAAAACCTATGTTTGGGTAGTCACAGAGATCTTTCATATTGCAGGAGGCCAAAAGGCTTGTTTAGAGGTTGTTTGGGGCTGTTGTAGTGTCATAGGCCTAAACGGAGACTAGGAGGAGATTTGGGCACTTTGGAGAGGGTTGGAAGGCCTAATCTAGGTCTGGTTTTCCCCTAAACTAGCAATACTTAACAGCAGAAGAAATAAGGAGTGTGACCGCAGTTGTTATGTTCTGAATCATATCAATGTTCTGACTAGCAATACTATTTTGAAGCATGGTATGTGGTGTAGGAATACTCCCCAAGGTGCAACCACTTCACCCACGCTCTTTGTTGTCTAGTCACATAGTTACGCAGATATCCCTCCAGCCACTTATTCACTAACTCTGTCTGCCCATCTATCTGAGGGTGGTAGCTAGTGTTGGGAGTCAACTTCGTGCCCACAAGGCGAAATAACTCCTGCCGAAATCCACCCATAAATCTGGCATTCCTGTCACTGACAATCGCATTAGGCAGCCCATGCAGCCTAAACACCTCCCCGAAAAACAACTCGGCCATCTGTGAAGTTGAGTATCGAGTTAGAATAGCGAAAAAGTGTGAAAACTTCGTCAGCCTATCAACAACCACATAGATGCAATCTCTCCCCTGTATTGTTGGCAATCCTGTGATAAAATACATTGATATGCTCTCCCACTTCCTCTCAAGAATAGGAAGAGGTTGTAGCAATCCAATCGGGTGTGTGTGCTCTCCCTTGTTCCTCTGGCATGTATCACACTCCCTAACATGCTTCAAAACATCCTCCATAAGACCCCACCAAGTGAGGCGCTCCCTAATGGCCTTGTAAGTTTTGTAGAATCCCTAATGCCCTGCCCAAGGTGAGTCATGAACCGCATGCAGGATCTTCTCCCTAAATTGTGAACTTGGTACCAAATAAATCCCGTCTTTGTAGTAGATTACATCATCCATCACTCGGTACCTATCATCCCCATGAATACCATCCAAGATCTCACATGCCTGACAATCCTTGGAGTATTCCACCAAAATTTATGAGTTGCAATCTTGTGTGATATCCATCAAAGAAAGTGTCACGGGCCTCCGTGATAATGCATCAGCTGCTATGTTCTGCTTTCCCTTGACATACTCAATCTCAAAATCATATGCTTGGATCTTACTGACCCATTTCTATTGTCTCTCTTGCAGGTTCTGTTGCTCCAAGAAAAATCAAAGATTGTTGTGATTAGTCTTAACCTTGAACCTGTTCCCCACTAAGTATTGTCGAAACTTAGCCAACGCATGCATGACTGCTAGCATCTCTTTATCATATATGGGATACAATCTCTCATGTGGTTGAAGTTTTCAGCTCTCAAAGGCTATGGGGTGACCTCCCTGTGACAAAACGGCTCTAATGCCTTCTCCTGATGCATTGCACTCCAAAACAAATGGGAGAGACAAATTTGGAAGGGCCAAGGTAGGACAACTACTCATCAACCTCTTGAGGTTCTCAAAAGCCTCTTGCACCACATCAGTCCACTCAAAAGCCCCTTTCTTTGTCAAATCTGTAAGGGGTACTGCTAGATGGGAAAACACCTTCAAGAACCTCCTGTAATAAGTACATATGCCCACGAATACCCTCAACTCTGTCACATTCTTGGGCATAGGCCAATCCAAGATGACCCTAATCTTCTCCTAATGCACCCATACTCCATCCTCCCCGATCACATGTCCAAGATATAACATCTTCGTCAATCTGAACTCACACTTGGACATTTTCGCATACAGTTGTTGCTCCTCGAGTAGGCATACGACCTCCTCCAATGTTGGAGGTGCTCCTCCCAAGTCCTACTATATATCAAGATGTCGTCAAAGAATACCAAAACATACTATAGCAACTGTTTGTGGAACACATGGTTCATACAAGACTGAAACGTGGTTGGTGCATTGGTTAGCCCAAAGGGAATCACCAAGAACTGAAAGTGTCTGTAGTGGCAATAGAAGGCGGTCTTGGAAATGTGTTGCTCCCTCTTCCGGATCTAGTGGTACCCTGAACGCAAATCTATCTTACAGAAGTACTTGGCTCCTCTAAGCTCATCCATCAACTCATCAATGCGAAGGGTCCCATCCTTCTTCTTCATCAACACTACTGAGGAAGCGAAAGGACTCGAGCTAGGCCTGATATGTCCCAATCTCAACAACTCTTATATAGCTCTCTCAATCTCATCCTGGTATGCCTTGGGATGCATGTACGGAGTGGTGATGATTGCCTGTACCACCTCCTCTAGCTCACTGGTGTGCTCGAACCCTCTGTCTGGTGGCTAGCCTTGTGGAATTTCCCCAAATACTACTTGATGCCTATCCAAAAGAGCCAATATGTCTGGATGTGTCTGCTGCTTCAGTCCCCCTGTCTCTGAGATCCTCAACACCACAACCCACTCTATGTCACCACACCTCAAGTCAACCTCCATCTTGTTCATTGATACTGTATGAGGTGAGTATGAATGCATGCCTCTCAATACTACCAGCGTCTTGTCCGGGCCAACGAACTCCATCTCCAACTATTTCCAATCTGTACTAGCACGCCCCAAAGAATACAACCACTACACTCCCAACACTACATTGGTTTCCAAAATGTCCACCAAGAAGAAGTGATCTGTCATCGAGTAGTTCCCCATGGTCAATGTCATGCGGGGAACATACCTCGTACACTGCATAGTCCTATCACCAGGCACCAAAATTGAAAATCCCTCAAAAGCCTTTGTTTGTATGCCTCTCCTCTCCACTAGTTGTGCATCAATAAAATTGTGGGTTGCCCCACTTTCCACCAATATTGACACTCATTGTCCCTGCACAGTTCCCACAATCTATAGTGTCAAATACTTCGGAACTCCCCAAAGTGAAGGCAATAACTCCTCCAGAAGGTAAGAAAGCTCTGAGGTCCACCCTCTCCTGTCTCTACCTCCTAATCTGCATCATCATCTTCCTCTGGCTCACTGTCTAAAAATACCTCTATGTAGTGTGTCTTGCCCTTGGTACATTGATGTCTTGGAGCCCATGGCTCCTGACAAGTAAAGCATAATTTCCTCCTTCGAATGTCCCTCCTGGTCTCATCGTCCAACTGCCCTTTCCTTGTCCACTCCTTCTGAGGAGGCCTTGTTGAAGAATGTAACTAGGTTTGGTCTTCATAATTGTATTTGAGTCATAATGAAATATATTTATCAAAAGAAAGAAAAAGAAATTATTATTATTATTATGACTTATGACTTATTAAAGCATGGGTTTCATGCTTGGGTCATCTTGTTTTAGGTCAAAGTCCCCATTGAGGACTTGTAGGTTTTATATTGAGTCATTAGAGTCATTGTCCATTTTATGAGACCCTTCTTGGGCTTTTGAATCATGTAAAAAGAATTATTATTGAGTCAAATAAGTCATTTGTCACCTCCACACCAAGTCGGCCCTCACCTGATCAAGTCAGCCTACGTCAGGGTAATTCGAACTCCATAGGAGGCTATAAATACAATGCAGTTCGATTCATTTGGGGGATCGCTCACAAGTTCGATACAAGCAGAAGAAGCAGAAGTGTACGAAATTGCAGGAGAAGGAGAAGGATTGCTAGATCGAAGTTTATGGGTCATATCTCTCTCACTCGTGTGAATTTATGGGATACTGCATCAAGATCAAAAATTTTGTTGTTGCATCAAGGCTGAAGTTTCTGTTGCATCTAGGTTGAAATTTTGTTGTTGATTCAAGGTTGAAGTGTTGTTGCTTCTAGGTTGAGGATCTGTTGCTGTAAGGTCGAAGTTCTAAGTCGAAGTTGTTGGTGGAAGTTTATCATCTGCAGAAGAAGGGAAGGGTTGACTTGGTGATTGGAGGAAGTCTGTGTCTAGGTCAAAGAGTCTTGGATTATCTCATGAAACTATTGAAGGAAGAGTTGTTGACTGGGTTTTCCCCTACATAAGGGTTTTGCCCTGGTTGTCCACCTACATCTGGTGTCTTTGATCTTTGTGTTATGGTTTTGGTAATTGCTTGATGAACTAATATAAAAGAAGAACACAAGAAAGTTAATAAGAACATAAGAATATCACAAGTAATTATCAACGTAAAGAAAATCTCTCTGCCTTTCTAATTTTTCAACAGGCCTGATGTCTTTTCCCTTCTGAGAGAAAGGAAGTCTAGCAGGTGTTGGTGCCCTCATCTTTGAAAAAGCGTCCAACATGTCTCGTGCCCGACTAATGGCATCATGCCATGATGCTAGCCTATAAGCTCGCACCCAACCTCGTAGTGGCTCGTCCAAACCCTAAATAAACAGCATGATCAACCTTGCCTCTGAAATATCAAAAACCATCACTCCTAGTCTCTAAAAATTTTCTATGTAAGCCTCTGCGTTGCCTGTCTACTTCAGGTTAGCCAACTCTGTGAAGTGCAACTTCGGATCCTTCCTATCAAATCTCTCCACCAGCCTGCGAGTGAACTCATTATAGGATGTGATGGACGCATGCCAAAGAGTAACCAATTCGTGATACCACCACTCATGTGCATCACCCTCCAAATGCAATGTTGCAAATCTAATGGCATATGTCTCTCGCATAGGATTCAGATTAAGTGTCTAGGTTTTGAACCCATGACCTCGTAGAACTCTTGACTGATCCATCAAACCCTGACAATGTCACCATCCCTGCTAGCTTCTGATTATACCAATTATGATTTTGTTGTCCTCCTCTGGAAGTCCCTTCTCTGGGTCGATACTATTCCTTCAGATGGCAATAGTCTACAAAAATAAGTATCCTCCTAACTCTAGGATCCAATGCCTCGTACTCATCAACTCCATCTGTGAATGATCTGATCAGCTTGGTGAATGCATCAACTCCTCTATCTCACTTTCGTTCCTCAGTGAATCGAGGCATAGTCGGTCTAGGAGTCTGTCCATATATGTGATTTGTGAGTGGAGGCACATGGCTCCCTTCTCCTATTCCAGAACCTCCTCCTCCTTTCATTGTTTCCTCCTCCATCGCCTAGAGGTCCTCTCGGCATATTCTGCATTTGTAGTGCTATCATCTACCTCATCATTTCCATCATTTGTTGATTCGATCTGGCCAACTCCTCTGGTAGTAGGTCACGCCCACCATACCTAGGTTGCTCATCACCATTGTCCCCCATGTAGTCTCTAGCGTTCTTGAGCTTTGTATCAGAAATATGCTCATGCTCGTCTTCCCTACCATAATCCCTTCCTCTACCTCTGCGACGATAAACAGCTCCACCAAATGGCCATTTCATGCCATGCTCTCGAGCCCACAGCTGGCCAAGAACATGCCCTGATACCACTGTAATATTCTAACTAGATAAATACAGTGAAATATCAAAACATGAACTAGCTACAACGAACAAATAAACATGCAATCTCAAAACTCCACAAGAACAACACTTTTAGAACATTGTTGAGCAAAAACAATAGATTTGAGCCATTTTATTGAATATCCAATGAGAAGTTGAGTACAAAATATAGTGGAATGTGTGCACCTGGGCTTACTAAAGCAAGCACGCAAAACCCATAATGAAGAAGAATCCACGCTAAAATGGTTGACTGGTTGTATGCTCTACCCAGAAATTTACTACTGCTGCTATTGGAGGCAAACTGGTATATGAGGCCTCAAACCTACTCCAAAAATTATGAAAAAAAAATAGGACAATGATCTCCAACCCCGGACCAACAAAACCCAGAAAGATTTTGGGTTAATTCAAACCTCCCGAAATTACCCAAAAATCAAGTGAATCACCCATTGCCCAGCTCTGCATCCCAGCAAAAAATCTACAACTACTCCACCCAAAATCCTCCACAAAAATAATTGAGAATCCACTGAAAGATAACGCTTAAATGATAGAGTGAAATTCCAGCGATTTCCCGACACAAGGTTGCAGCAACTACTTCAGCAACAACGGCCCAAAAACCCCAATGCAAACCCTAAGGAATAATAATTCGGCCTATTACACCTTGCCGCCTACACCTACCTACAAGTTAGTGAGAAAAGCCTTTAACCCCACAAGGTGTGGTTGGTGGCAAGGAACTCAAAGAAAGGGTTGTCACACTAATCCCAACTCTCTCCGTTTAAGCTACCTCTTAGGTTAGCTATGGGGGGTGGTCCATAAATGGAAAACTAAGTTAAAAGATATGAGTTGCTAGGAGAGTTGTTAGAGTTAAATAGATTACTTCTTAAGATTTATAAGCAAAAAGTGCTATGAGCAATAGCCATCAATACATAATTTAAATAAAGCATAAAGCATATGAAACCCAGTTCCTTCAAAGTATTGCTTGTTAAAATGAAAATGTATTTGTTTAAATGAAATAAAATGCTTTCAAATGGAAAGAAAAAGTAATCCTAAAAAATGAAACAAGAAAATGTTAGCAAAAAATATTGTTAATGCTTTCAAGATAAATAGATTTATGAATCAAAACATGAGAAACTATGTTGCTCTAAAAGAAACAATTAGTGTTCTACTTTGGAGAATGTAAATGAGATGATAGAAAAACTCAAATGTTAGACCAAGATAACTACATGCAATTAAATTTGCAACACCAAATAAGGGTACTTGCCAATGAAACAAGATATATCAATCATCCATAAGCATAATGACCATTAAAATGACAACATGCAATGAAGTTGCAAAAGTAAGCAAATTTCCAAGTACCACAGAATTAAACATGTTGCAAATTTAAGAAATTAAAATGTTTGCATTCAAAGTGCTTCTTGAAATAAGATTTTCATGTGAAACATTAAACCATCAAGATAACAAAAAATTTGAGAAATTTGCAAGTAAATCTGATAAGATAGTGCTCTTGGTTTATTTTACTAGTTAGCTCTAAAGCAAGATTACAATTGAACTCTAATCCTCAGACTTCGCCTTCGCCCAAAGGTTTGAATCTCACAGCGGGGAGTCCATAGAGGTAGAGGGTCCCTAAAATGTCTATTCAACCAACTTAAGTTGGGGGCAAACTTTAGTGATGCTTGGGGCATGTAAGATTTAAATGTAAATTAACAAGAAAATGAAAATTCAACTTCAACTTGAAATATATTTGTTTGTCGTGAAATAAAATGTAGCTTTACATGATGCATCACACTTAAGATTGTAGAGTGTGTTCAATGGTGAAGCATAAGCAAATTTGAAGTATGATTTCAAGCTAAATAAACTCAAGTAAAGATGCTTGCATATAAAAAAATATGAATTTGCTATGAAAGTAAATGCTCTTAAAACTTGTAGCAAATCAAAGTGAATAGCTAATGAAATGCATGGTTGTGTTAATTGACCAATTAGATGAGATACATGCAATTTAATGAGATCAACAAATCACACCACAAGTCCTCTCTAAAAAATGGAGAGATTGAGATGCCAATGGGTAAAACCCACGCTCCCAAAATCAGAAATTTCATTGGTTGTTAGAGGTAAGAGACTATGAAGCCTCCTACAAGCTCAAGGAAAACCTTTACAAATAAAACTTGAGGTCTTAGACTTATCCTTGATGAGAAATTTCTGAAATATAAAAACTCAATAGAAATCAGATTTTTACAAGTGAAGAAGAGAGGCTAAGTCTCCTCAATGCTCACGGCCAAGAGAGAAAGAAGAAGCCACAAAAGAAACTCGGCCTTCCTCTAAGAAGCTCCTGAATTGCCCACGACCAAAGGAAAAAGAAAGAGTCATCGTTTGACATTAGAGCTCAAAAGTCCTGCAACAATTTGTTAGTAGTTTCTTGAAGGTGAATCCCACAAGTTGCTACAAGAAAACAAGTTAGAAAAAGAAAGCTACAAAAAAAAACCAAACAAGTGTTAGACAAAGAAAATCACAAAATATTGCAAAATAATCTACAAAGGGCTAAGCCAAAGAGGATGAGTAAACTCTCCTCTTGGTCTAACCATGCTTAAGCTCTTTAAATAGCAAAATATGATCCAATGAAGCACAATGAAAAGTAAAATATTTTTAAATGATTGCATGCATACAAACTATGTCCAAACAAATCCCTGCAAGACACTTTTTCGTAAGATAAACTACGAAAATCCAAATAACAAATGAGATTTCCTTTGAAAGTACTTCAAGAGTGGGTTGATCTCCCAAAGACTTCCCCTCACACTTGATCCAAAAAGAATTCTTCTACAATACTCAAGTCACATATTAGTCCATGTAAATTTAGATAAACAGACAATGAATTGAAACTTCTAGAAATTTATTTGAAAATAAATTAGAACTTTCAAACTCTAAAGCCTACTTTCAAATCAAATGTTAATACATGATAGCTGTGCACTAGCAAGTTCACAAGAATACATGAAAAATGAAATAACTTAAAGCATAGAAAAGAATACACCAATAGCTCACAATGCACCATGCTCCAAAGGAAGAACACCCATGAATGGACCCCCAAAGTCTTTTTATTGATATTCTTGAAAAGTGTACAAAGTAGTAGTGCTTCCACAAGCACAATAGCTAATAAACAATGATACAATATGAGAGCCCATGGCTCCATTATATAGAAAGTTGGGAACAAATCCCAATGAAGAACCAAATTCCAAGTGGTGAAAGGGAGGAGATCACAAGGCAAATTCGAATTTGATAAGTGGAGCTCCATTGCCAAATGTAAAAATCGGATTCTGGCAAGTGGACATCATTTTCTTCTTTCCTTATGAGCCAAATTCGAATTTTATGATGGAATAACATGTGTATATGGGTGGTAACCCATGTGGGGACAATTTCCCACAAAAATCGCTATCAAATATTCTCCCAAATCCTCCCAAATGTGCATTAACTTCACAAATTCGAATTTCCAAGTAAACAGCTCTCATTTAATGCCAAAAATTCGATTTTATTTGAGCACATGCCATTTCCTTGATTTTAGGAGTCCACATCACCTTGTGACTTCACTTTAACTCCTCCATAATTTTCCACCTCATTTCCACCTCATTTAGTGTTGAGAATTTGAAGGGTATGTGATTAATACAAAAATTATCTTCCTGATAATTACTTGTGAGCTTGCTTATGTCTTCTTAGTTAATTCTTCATCAAGTCAATTATCAAAGTACTTATACAAATGTAGAGACAGAATTGATTTTACTTGTAACTGAATATCTTTCAATGTGGTTAGGAAGGTAAATCTTACCTTCCTTGCCTTTTATCACCTTTAGGTCACTGTCTTTACTTAGACAAATTCTTACAATAGATACTTTAGAGCTCAAGAATATCTGCACTTGTATCCTCCTGCACTTATCCGCAGACCAGCCTTATAAATCCGCAAATTTGTTCCTAGCTGCACCTATCCGAAGTCTGTCCTTTGCTACACTTATCCGCAGTTTATCCTTCCTGTTCTTTCCACAATTTTGTTCTCTTTAGTCCACACTAAAAATTGTCCTTAGATCCGCACTTTTAGATGTTGTAACACCTCAGACTTGACCGCATTAGTTGCTCCTTCTTCCATGTTGTCCAACCTCAAATTTGTCCGCAAATTTTGTTCTTACTCCAACGCTGTCCACCTCAGATTTTTATCCACAATTATTGTATGTTAAATGGGTTGCAGAATAGTCATATATATATATGACTTGTCTAGCTATTGGGCCGACCAATCAACTAGTATTTAGGCCGACTTGAAGATTATTACTTCACATATATTTCAACGTTGTTTTCACTGTATAAGGAGCTTGTCTTCCAACATATTTTGAAGGCTTGTTGAGAGCTTCTTTACAAGGTCTTGTAGCATATCCATCTGAACTGGATCCTTCATGATTTTGACACTTAATCCTATTTATACCTAGAACCTAATAGACATCAAGAAGAAGTCTATCTACATAATAAATTCTTGCTCATGAAACTCATGAAGCAAGTACAACAAAATACATTTTATTATCTTTGTCTCCTTCTTTTTGTAATTACATAGTCAGCATGAAGACCGACCTAGTTACATTTTACAACACTCACTCTTAACTAGGGAGGTATTCATATAGTTACATGATCACTTTCAAACTAAATAATTTCATAAGAAAAATCGGATTGGTAATCGCATCTGTATAGCATCATATCAACCAGCATTGTACTAGTGCAAGGCTTTGACTAACAGCCCCATCTCTTCAACGAGACAATGGGCTTCAATGCTGGTGAGACACATGACTTATAGACACCTTCGTCATTGTCTCTCCAAGGTACATACGCCACCCAGGTGTTCCCAAAGTATGACCTTCTTGGACTATTCCTATCTTGGGTAGCTAACCCTCAAAGAATATCGGTCCCCGACTACTCTTATCTTGAATGCCCTAACACATTCGCAAAGAGTATCGAATGCCAGATGATTACCCAATCCTCCATTATGTCTTCCCAAGACCAGAATGATGTGTCTATCTCTCCCTCTCAACCAGAGAGGACCTATTCCATAAGGAAGTGTACTCATTCTTATACAAAGAATGTACCTAAGCTCATCCTTAGGAATTACCGAGTTTCTCCCAAGTAAGAAACTTACCATCAGGCTCCCTCTTAACCAGGGACCTCTAGCAGCAATGGTGAGACACCCTGCTGCTCATGAAGAATTCTTGTTCTCGATGTCATGGATTTTCGATATTGAGGAATCTCCAACTTTTAGCTTCATAGGGCACAGATCATCCATCACTTTCATCCTGAGTCATGTCAGCTATCAGAGAGTGATTCATCAGACTTCCTTTATCTGGTCCATTGTTATGCCATGTTGTTTTCCTTCGAATCATTTCCAAGGATCATACATCATTTTTCATGAATAGCAGCCCTGCACAGGTTCATCCAGATAAACATATTCATATTAACCTTTTAGAACGAAAGTTACCTTAGTGATGATCTTTCACCATGACATCTTCCTGTAGACATCGGTATCCTTCACATAAATTGACACATCTCCTAATGATATGTTTTTGCTAAGGGTTTCCAAACTTTCGTCAGAGTCTACATATCTTCCCAGGAGATCTTCTAGTCACATCTTCTTGGCCTCTGAATGATACCTGCCTCAAGACATGGTTTCATTTCATGATCTCTTCCTTTCTACACATTTTCCATTCCCAGGAACTTTCAACAGCCACCTCATATACCATGAGGACATATTATATTGATTTCATTTGTCCATGCACTGAAAGATACTCTTGTATAGATCAAACTTCTAAATACAGAAGTTCATTACCTGCAACCATATGACATCACATTACAGCATCCAATGTTAGCATATAAGTCTGCATACTTCATACCTGATTTTCCTTGAGTCATCCTGTAGGGGTTTCTCTTGAATGAAGAGCTTCATTCTTTTGACCTGCTTTATCAATATGTCATCATATCTAAAAACTTTGTCCCCAAGATGACTCTTGATCTGTTGACTGCTTTACTTAAGTAGGGAGGCTTTCCAGAAGGTGTTACACTGAGAGCTTCTTCCATGCTTCTTTCGAGATACTTCTTAATGTACATTGTTATCATACAATTTTTACACACAATAAGAGATCACTTAAAGAGAAAGATGATCTCAATCATATTAGAGATCTCTTGCTTCCTCCTTCTTAGATCTTTTAGTGTCAGGTTCTTCTCTTTCATATGTGACATGAGCTTCTTCCTTTTTCCTTTTGACATTTCCAGATTTAGGACAATCTCTTTTGTAATGTCCAAGTTCATCACATCCAAAGCATCGCACATTGTCCATATTTCTTCTTTTATTTTGAGGGCCAAATTTTCCGAATCTTCATTTCTTCCTGTATGAGGCTGTAAAGGCATGATTCTCTTCACTTGATCCTGTATCAGCTTTGGCCTTTAGTCTTGTTTCCTCTATTTTACATAGAGACCACAAATAATGCAATGGAGTGGCTTCTTTCTTCCCATATAGACTAGAAGTGAAGCTTCCCCATTCCTCTGGTAGAGCATTCAACACCACTGTTGTCATCTCAGTGTCAGACATTACTTCTCCTAGTTCCTGTAGTTGATCTCTTATTTCACAAATCCTCATAAAGTATGGGATGATTCCTGCTTCCTTTGATAATTTCATTTTGTATAGTTCTTGTCTCAGAGAGGTTGCTTCTCCAGCAGTACTCACAGAGAATAGCTCCACCAATTTCTCATATATTTGTTTTGTAGTCTTTAGTTTTTTATACATAGGGAATGAGAGAGTCTTTGATGGATTCTATGAGAATCCTTTGGGCTCTAATTTCTCCCTTCATGTACTTGGCATGGGCTAAAGTATTCTTCTTTTGGAGGTTGAACAGTAGATCCTTCGATATAGTCCATTACTTCGTCTTCAATTAAATTCAAGTCTGTTCTCTTCTTCCATGCACTAAAGTTTTATGATCCAACCAGCTTGTTGCTTTCTTTACAAAAAGGCATCTTGATAGATAGGGTCATGAATACTTACTTGAGTGGACTTGCTTGCAGCTTCCTTTATGTTGATGAAGTCAAGAGTTTCTTTTCTTCAATGTTGTTGTTCTTGAACCCTTGACTATAATGACTATCTTCAAAAGTTGTGATTCTCCTTCAAACAATGTTTTTGAGTGCAAATATTTTGATACCAAGGATTAATGAGTTGATCTTTTCATATAAACTAGTTGGATAGTCTTCCTTGCAAACCGGTTTGTCTTTTCAATCCAAACTTTGATCCTTGCTTCTTTGAGTGATTTTGTTGACAAGCAACCCTCATGTTCAACACCTTAGCTCTAATACCATGTTGAGAATTTGAAGGGTATGTGATTAATACAAAAATTCTCTTCCTGATAATTACTTGTGAGCTTGCTTATGTCTTCTTAGTTAATTCTTCATCAAGTCAATTATCAAAGTACTTATACAAATGTAGAGACAGAATTGATTTTACTTGTAACTGAATATCTTGCAATGTGGTTAGGAAGGTAAATCTCTGATTTACCTTCCTTACCTTTTATCACCTTTAGGTCACTGTCTTTACTTAGACAAATTCTTACAATAGATACTTTAGAGCTCAAGAATATCTACACTTGTATCCTCCTGCACTTATCCGCAAACCAGCCTTATAAATCCGCAAATCTGTTCCTAGTTGCACCTATCTGAAGTCTGTCCTTTGCTACACTTATCTGCAGTTTATCCTTCCTGTTCTTTCTGCAATTTTGTGCTCTTCAGTCCGCACTAAAAAATGTACTTAGATCCGCACTTTTAGATGTTGTAACACCTCAGGCTTGACCGCATTAGTTGCTCCTGCTTCCACGCTGTCCAACCTCAAATTTGTCCGCGAATTCTGTTCTTACTCCAACGCTGTCCACCTTAGATTTTTATCCGCAATTGTTGTATGTTAAATGGGCCGTAGAACAGTCATATATATATATGACTTGTCTAACTATTGGGCCAACCAATCAGCTAGTATTTAGGTCAACTTGAAGTTTATTACTTCACATATATTTCAACGCTGTTTTCACTGTATAAGGAGCTTGTCTTCCAACATATTTTGAAGGCTTGTTGAAAGCTTCTTTACAAGGTCTTGTAGCATATCCATTTGAACTGGATCCTTCATGATTTTGACACTTAATCCTATTTATACCTAGAAACTAATAGACACCAAGAAGAAGTCTATCTACATAATAAATTCTTGCTCATGAAACTCATGAAGCAAGTACAACAAAATACATTTTATTATCTTTGTCTCCTTTTTGTAATTACATAGTCAGCATGAAGACCAACCTAGTTATATTTTACAACATTTAGCATGTGTGGATATTTATTTTTCTCAATTTATTTAATTTTTGGCTTAATTAATTGCCAAATTTCCCACTAAACTCAAGAAAAGTGGGTTTCGAGGGATCAAAACACATTTTTAACCCCTCAAAGTGTGTCATAGTAGAAAGTTGAGAGTGAGAGGTGTAATTTTGATTACTCATGCCCCATACAACTTCTCTAGGCAACAATTATTACAATTCAATTACAAATTTTATTGCAATTTTCGACTTGCGGGAAATCTAAAAAATTAAAAAATCACTACCTAGATCTAACCAAATTCCACGAAATTTTTTGTTTGATCTAGTATGGTAATATACATTGACTCTAGACACTAGGACTAACCCAAGGCCTCACCATCAAGCCGTACTCCGACTTTTGGGTAAAATTGGAGGAAAAAACTTAATTAATTATTAAGTCCTAATAGGGAGATGATAAATAACCGAGTGAAAAAAAAAAAACCTCCCAGAATAATAGTCACTTGTTGGCAAGGTCCTAAGCTACCTAGGCTTGGTACAGGCTCAATATTGACTCAAATTCATCATTACTAGCATCACTTATTACAATTCCCCATAGGGCGTGGAATCTGGGTACAAGAGAAAATGATAAGAATTAGAAGTAGAGTTTAAAAACTCTGTTGAACTGATAATATCTGATGATATCTGAGGGTACAAGTGTCCTTTGGTTCATCCTTGGGCATGGAGTCTTCATATAATCATCAGGTGCCACTCCAGTGGTCAACACGGCCCACACAAATGCAATAGTCTCGGGCTCCGAAACTCTACAAGAAAAGTCGTCCTCCTCCAAGCGAAATTCCTCCAAATTCTCAAGGCAAATTTCCCCGGAAAATTCTTCCTCCAAGCAACTCTACTTCTGCTACTGTGTTCTCTTGAAAAATTCGTCCCACCTGTTGCAGAGATGAAATGGCTCACAAAATGTAAGAAAAGAAGTATCCAATCAGATCCAAATTTCTCTCCTAGGGTGACACTCTAGGTTCACCGAAAGAGAGTTGGGATCCTCCGCTTAGAAATCCCTGTGCTAAGCAGCACTGGTTGACTTAGCTCAACAGCTTAAGCAAACCCTTCAATTCAGAAATGAAATGCCAAAACCAGAATGATCAAAATGAGGCTCTAACCTTCCTTTTATTTTTTCTTTCCCTTCCTCATACTATGGTTTGATTTCTTTCACACTACGATTTGATACCATCGTTTGATTTTTTCCCTTGGTTCGATTTCCATACTTGGTAATCTCCTCAACTTAACTTCACTTTAATTTTTCTTCTTTTCCTAAGTCCCAACCATTGTCTTTTCTCCAAAATTTATTAAATATCTCCGCAACTTATTTCTCCTAATTTTATTTATCTAAATATATATTAATCGCCAAAATTGCAAAATTGGGAATTTCTTTGTCAAAATCTTTAATTGGGGACATGACATTTATTCTTTTCAAATGAACTTGTATATGAATAGGTGATGGAATGAATCTGGAAAAAACTTATATTTATGAGATGAGATCAAAGATATTGAGTTAATCTCAGGCGCTTATATACTATCACAGTCAAAGTGCAGAGAAAATAGGGTTGAAAGCAAAATGAAGAACACCAGAAGCTTGCCTGTAAGCTAATTGCTTTCAAATGATGATCATCTGGGAGAAGTGGGTGTTCAGGAAATTTGTCCTCCAAGTACTGTTCAAACACAAGCTCTGTTCATGAGAATTTCTTCAGCATCTCTCTATCAGTATACATGTGTGCACTAACTTCAAAAAATAAAGGAAGAGTAATGCATCTTATTCTCAGCTCAAGGAACCAAAAAATTAGCCCCGTTACTGAAATCCCGAAGTTGAATGTTGTAACAAACCAACAATATGGCAAGCGAATCTGAAACAATTTTATCTCCATCCACCAATGTTGGAACAAATTGAAGGGGGTTCAATTTGGTATACTCTGCATTGAAAAAGCCAACATTGTATCATTTTTAGACTGGTACCATTGAAACAAGCAATGGGTGGACTGTTATAGTTACTTGTCCTACAAATAAGAATCATGTTCCTTAACTGCACAGCCATTATGCTAATTGAAGGATATTTCCATGACTATTAAACTCAAATAGTGGGTAATCCTACCTTCACTGAATTGCTCTCCTTGCACAACATTCACTGCTTTGTACTCATATGGTAACCCTGCAAGCACAAACAGTGCCCTTTTATAGCCCACAACAGTAACTAGCAACAACCATATATTGCAAAATGAAAAAAGATAAAGATAGTCACATAATTTTGGGCCTAGTACTTCAGGCTTAAAATCACCACTCTAACCAATAGTTCAGTGTATTTGCATGTGATTATTTAACAACTAGACTACCATATAACCTTTCAGATTGAGAGCAATCCTGACTCGCCAAGAACATGAACTGCGCCAGTAAGAGTACAGCTTCAGTCTAGCAGAGGTAACACTGGTTGCGGGGTTTTCCTGTATACATTAGTAATACAACTTTTTAAATAGTAAATAGAGCATACAAACTGGATCCATTATAAAAGTCATATAATGTACAAAAAGTGACCAGCTAAACATCTTTGCAGACCTAATGAAGATTTAGAGCCCTCACAGTCACTACTTTCAATATATAATATTAATTTATCTTGTTTGAATTGCCAATGATATAACTTATTGGCAATAGGATCTTGCATCAAATAGGAGCAAAAAAAACAACTGCCAGAATGCCTTGCATATATGAAATACGGAAAATCAAACCTCTAACTACTTCCATTTGAAAAATAGATTCTTAGCCTATAACCTATTACTTTATGCATTGCAAGTGTGTTGAAGTGATTAGTAAGGTAAGCCCTCTTACTAGTTTTGTTTGCATAGCTAGGTTTAAGCAAATTTAGGTCATTTGTCATCAATACAAATGTAGAAGTTAGTAAGGTAGATATCCTTTGAGGTGTTTGGAACAAAAGTCTTATTAAATCAATTCATGTGTTAATGGGTATCTTGGGCATGGTCGATTGCAGTAATTTGACGTATTAGAGTGTGCCCTCTGTACATAAAGGATCCAAAGGATTCAAACACGCATTCTTCATATCTTATTTCAACAACATTTTTTATGTTTTTATCAAGAAGATTATTGTTTTTTTTTCAGTTCTCCTAAAAACAGTCCCTGAGATATGGTTATAAGGTTATGAACAGAGGTCGACCAACAAAATGTAGATGGAGCTGCTTATGCCTGACACTCGAACTGCACTTTTTAGTATTTACTGATCTACCCCAGATTCCTGGGGTAACACCCCTAGCAGGATCTGAGGTAATGCCCTGGACAGCTTCTATGGACCAAAAATACAGCTTGCTCATGTATAGGAAGAACTTAGAAGGCCAACCACATAAATTCTATATAGCTTGTGTAATATCCCCAAAGGGAAATAACCAGTAATAAACAGAAAATTGCCAGACAGATATAGAAAATACAATGCTGAACCAGATTACTGAACAATTGCACATAGGATTCCAGAAGACTGAGCCATTTTATTAATCTGAAGGTACATAGAGAGGAGTACAAGAAAATCAGAGTAAGTGCACCTATCCTTGCCCTTGGCAAGTGGAGACCCTCTCAGACAGAATAATGGCTGCAACATGGACAGCGTCCTAGCTGCTCTGAAAACTGAAGCTGAACTGTGCTGGTACTGGAGCTGAAGACTGGAAAAACAGACGATCTCAAACTCCAAACCCTCACCAATGGAAAACGCTGTCTCTGCCAGTGACAGCGCAGAAACAGGTGAAGCACTAAGCACAAGGACCTCCAGACAGATGGATCAGCTACTGAATGCTATGAAAACGCTGTTGAGCCCTCTCACACAAGCCTGCTCCTCAGATCAGCGTCCTACCTGGTGGATCTGCCTCCTGAATGCTCAGATCTGCTGGATCTGAAGCCTCCAATCAGAACTGCGTCCTATCCCTCCTGATCTGCGTCCTCCTAGATCAGATCTGCTACCAAACCTTCAGATCTATGCTGGATCTGACAATATCTCTTCAGATCTGCAGCCTCCAAGGCTGGATCTGATGTTATTTCTTCAGATCTAGGCTAGATCTGCCAATATCTCCTCAGATCTGCAATCTCCCAAGCTGGATCTAGTGCTATACCTTCAGATCTGCACCATACAGAACTAGATCTGCAAATATCTGCTCAGATCTACCCTCTCCAAGGCCGGATCTATCAATGTGCCTTCAGATCTGCGTCCTCCTCTTCGTGATTGGACAAAGGCCCCTACTCCCAAAGTCGATCTGCCCTTCCTCCTCTTGGATACCGCTTCCTCGCTGGGACTGGATCGCGCTCCTCTCAATGGGGCCGTTCTCACTTCCTGGGTCAACAAGATCCTCTCTCCTCCTACAGAACAGCTGCCCTCTCTCCCGTAAACAAAGGTTCTTCCTCTTCTTAACTACGTGCCCACAAGAGGGCTTCTTCCCCTCCGTATCTCGCACCGAAACCGCCGCTACTTTGCCTGCTGAAATCGAAAGTGTACTCGGTAACAAAACCTGGCTAGGGCGGCACCGGTCCCCCAAGCTAAGGGTGAAACCAGAAATAACCTACTGTATGTGCACTCGAAGTCCCCCGAGGTCGTAGGTGAGATTCTCACCGGGAGACACTGCACTAAACATGGCCGCACCGACTAAACAAATCCCATGGCCGGGGCTGCACAGGTTCTAGCTATCAATAATAATCTCAAATCATGAATGATCCAAATGAGGTGAGAACCTCTCCTTTTATAATGCCAAACTCCCTCCAAAACTTAACTCTCCTTTAACCTGCGCAGTTTACCTTGGGTCAGCCTGATGCCTCCCCCATCATACTCATGTGGACCCCCAAGGCCCCCTTCCTAAGTTACAACGTCAATCTACTAGGAAAAGAACACTTTATTATAAAGTGAGGTGACTAAAGTGAGGTGACCCCTCTTATTTCTCACTTTATTTATTATTTCTAGCTAAAGCGGCAAAATAAAGCAAAATTGAAATATTCCAATTAGCAAAGCTAATTGGGAATATTACAGTCTCCCCCGGCAAAACGTTGCTTGTCCTCAAGCAACTGAAGTGATGGATGCTGTAAGATCTTCTCATCCTCCCAAGTGGCATCCTCATCCGGCAGATTCTTCCATCTCACCAAGAACTCTCTGATCTTCCTACTCCGCAGCTGTCTCTCCCTGGTGTCAATAATGGCCTCCGGCTGTAATACCAAGTGCCCCTCATCATCTGTCGGTGGTAGCTCCCCGGTGACTGTCACGTGCTGGCCCAGGGCCTTCTTCAGGCATGATACATGGAAGATGTTATGAATCCGGCTGCCTTGGGGCAGCTCCAACTCATATGCAACCTGCCCGATCCTACGTATCACCCTGTACGGTCCATAAAAGCGGGGCTTAAGCTTCTCTGCCCCCTTCTGTTTGAGTGAAGACTGCCGGTATGGCTGTAACCGTAGGTAGACCAGGTCCCCTACCTCAAAGTGTCTCTCCACCCGACCCTTATCAGCATACAATTTCCGCTGATTTTGTGCTGTGGCTATGTTGTCCTTGAGAGCCCGGAGGATGTCTTGGCTCTCTTGGATCCATAATTTGGCTCGCGGAGCCCTGCTAACACCAAACATCATGTCCACAAAAGATAGGGAATGGTATCCATACAACGCATAGAAAGGTGTCATACCGATGGACATATGGTGGGTTGTGTTGTAGCAGTACTCGCCCAGATGTAGCCATTTCAGCCATGCTCTCTGCTGCCCATTGACGTAGTTACGCAAGTAGCCCTCTAGCCACTTGTTAACTATCTCCGTCTGCCCGTCCGTCTGGGGATGATAACTAGTGCTCGGTGTCAACTCGGTCCCCACTAGTCGGAAGAGCTCCTGCCAAAATCCACCCATAAAACGGCTGTCCCTGTCACTAACAATGGTCTTGGGTAGACCATGCAATCCGAAAACCTCCCGGAAAAACAACTCTGCCACCTGTGCCGCTGTGTGATGTGCCGAAATGGCGAAGAAATGAGCATACTTCGTTAGCCGATCCACTACCACGAAGATGCAGTCCTTGCCCTGTACTGTGGGCAACCCCGTGATGAAGTCCATCGAGACACTCTCCCATTTCCCCTCCGGACTGGGAAGTGGCTGCAGCAACCCTGCGGGATGGCTCATCTCTCCTTTGTTCCGCTGACAAACCTCGCACTCCCTGACATGCCGGAGTACGTCCTCCTTGAGGCCTTTCCATGCAAATCTCTCCCGGATGGCCCTGTACATCTTGGTGAACCCCTGATGGCCCGCCAATGGTGAATCATGAGAAGCCTGGAGTATCTTCTCCTTGAGCTGAGATCCCTCAGTCAAGAAGATCCTGTCCCTGTAATAGATGACCTCATCGGCCACCCTGTATCTGCTATCTGCTACCTGTCCATCCAGCACCTCGCATGCAAACCTATCTTTGGAGTACTCAACCAGTAGTTGAGCCTTCCAGTCAGCGTCCAAGCTCATGAGTGATAACGTGGCTGGTCTACGGGAAAGGGCATCAGCTACCACGTTATTCTTCCCCTTGACATACTCTATGTCAAAATCGTAAGCCTGGATCTTGCTGATCCACTTCTGCTGCCTCTCCTGCAACTGCTTCTGCTCCAGAAAGTACTTCAAGCTGTTATGATCTGTCCTCACCCTGAATCTGCCACCTACCAGGTACTGTCGGAATTTGGCCAATGCATGCATGATGGCCAGCATCTCCTTGTCATATATGGGATATAACCTCTCGTGTGGAAGGAGCTTCCGGCTCTCGAATGCAATCGGATGACCCTCCTGCATCAAAACTGCTCCAATCCCCTCTCCCGATGCATCGCACTCTAGGACAAAGGGCTGCGTAAAATCTGGCAATGCTAACACGGGACAACTGCTCATCACCTCCTTGAGCTTATCAAAAGCTCGCTGTGCTGTATCCGACCAACTGAATGCCCCCTTCCTCGTCAGCTCCGTGAGGGGTGCAGCAAGCTGTGAGAAGCCCTTGACGAACTTCCTGTAGTAGGTGCAGATACCAATAAACCCTCGAAGTTCTGTTACATTCCGTGGCTCTGGCCAGTCCCTGATAGCCCTGATCTTCTCCTCGTGGACTCTCACCCCGTCCACTCCTATAATGTGTCCCAGATACAGCATCTCCGTCAACCCAAACTCCCACTTGGAGAGCTTGGCAAAGAACTGCTGCTCCTCCAAAATGTGCAAGACCGTCTCAATGTGCTGGAGATGCTCCTCCCAAGTCCTGCTGTATATAAGTATATCATCAAAGAAAACCAGCACAAACTTCCTCAGATGATCCCTGAAAATGTGGTTCATACAAGACTGGAAAGTAGCAGGTGCATTGGTCAACCCAAATGGCATGACCAGAAACTCAAAGTGCCCATAATGACACCTGAAAGCGGTCTTGGGAATGTCCTGTTCCCTCATGCGTATCTGATGGTACCCGGATCTCAAATCAATCTTTGAGAAGAACCGTGCTCCTCTCAACTCATCCATCAACTCATCGATCCTGGGAATGGGGTACCTGTTCTTCAGGGTCTTTTTGTTCAAAGCCCTGTAATCAATGCACATGCGTAATGTGCCGTCCTTCTTCTTCACCAGCACTACTGAAGAAGTGAAAGGACTGGTGCTGGGTCGAATGTGCCCAAGGGCCAGCAGCTCCTGAATGGCCCGTTCTATCTCATCCCGATAGGCTTTGGGATGCCTATACGGTGTGGTGATTACCGCCTGTATCCCCTGCTCCAGCTCGATCGTGTGCTCAAACCCCCGATCCGGTGGCTGTCCCGGCGGAATGTCTCCAAAAACTACTGCATATCTGTCGAGAATAGTCTGTAGATCAGGGTGCACCGTCCGTCCTGTATCTACTGCCTCCGAAGCCCGCAACTCTACTGCCCACTCTATATCTCCCTTGCGAAATGTCGCCTCCATGCTGTGTGCCGATACTGTCTGGGGTGGATATGTGTTCTGCCCTCGTATCTTCTCATGCTTCCCCGTCTTGGGATCATCCCACTCCATCTCCAAGGCCTTCCAATCAGTTGTGACCTTTCCCAGAGTGATAAGCCACTGAACTCCCAATATCACATTGGTGTCCGGAATGTCCACCACAAAGAAGTGATCGGTCAATGTATAGGTGCCCATCGTCATCGGTAACTCTGGTACATATCGAGCGCATGCCATGGTCTGATCTCCTGGTACCAAAACAGAAAACCCATCAAAGCTCTCCGTTGGTATGCCTCTCCGTGCAACCATCTCGGCATCAATGAAGTTGTGGGTAGCCCCACTGTCGACTAAGACCGAAACTCTCTGTCCGCGCACTGTCCCACGCACGCGCAATGTCAGATACTTGGGGACTCCTCGTAACGCTGCTAGAGCTCCCCCAGTAGGTGCGAATGAAGCCCCACCTGCATCGGGTGGTGGAGGTGGTAAGGTACTCTGCGCTGCATAACATCCTCCTGTCTCCTCATCATCCCCTTCATCCTCTTCCCCGCTGCTCTCGGAGAAGACCTCTATGAAATGTGCCTTCCCTGCCGTACACTTGTGTCCCGGTGCCCACGGCTCCTGGCAGGTGAAGCATAATCGCTTCCGTCTCAGCTCTCTCCTGGCCTCATCATCATACTGTCCTCGTCCTGGATTCACCTTGGGAGGCGGAACCCTCGTGTCCTTACCCTTAGGCTGGAAAGCCTGTCTCTGGGGATAAGGTGGCCGAGTCCTAGGCAAGACATCTTGTAGGTCACGGGCCCTACTGACAGCATCCTGTAGTGTAGCCGGTTTGTTCGACCGGACTAGGCCACGAAGTGGTTCTGACAACCCCTCCACAAACATCGTGACCATCCGAGCTGTTGATAAGTCAGGTACCATCACTGAAACCCTCAAGAAGTCTGAGATGTATGCCTCTGCACTCCCCGTCTGTCTGAGCTTGCTCAGCTCGAGGAAAGGCTGATCCGGGTCCTTCCTGTCAAAACGTTCCACCACTCTCCTGGTGAACTCAGCATATGTCGTCACTGCGGAATGTCCCAGTGTTGTCAACCCATGAAACCACCAGTCCTGGGCCTCACCCTCTAGATGTAATGCAGCCATCTTAATGGCCTCCCTCTCTGGCATCTGGTTAAGCTGAAAATAGAGGTCTAGTTTCTCCACCCAAGACTTTGCCGTAGTCTTCTGCGAACCATCAAACATCGGCAAATGGAATTTGCTCGCTGCACGGTGACTATCACGGTGGGAGCCACGTCCCTTGTGTCGCTCCTGCTCATAAGTCTTGCCGCCACATCGGAACTGGATATAGCGATCGAAAGGGAAAGCATCCATGAATGCAGGTCCCATGCTCTGCCAATCTGCAAAAATAGCCGCATGTTGAGCTGGACCCCCATCTCTTGGTGATGTTGGCTCCTCTTCCTCTACCGGAAAGGTAGGCATGGTGGGTCGCGTGGGTGCGGAATTGACCCTCTGTGCTGTCACAATGGGAATAGCGTCTGGTATGTAGCTAGACACGCCCGATCCCTCTCCCACCTGGAGAACCCTAGGGGGTTCTTTCTGTGTTACCTCTACAGCTGCAATTCTCTTGTTTACATCCTGCATGAATGTATCCATCTTCTCAGCCAACTTCACAATTATGTCCTCCATTGGATTCCGCTGTTCTGTCTCTGAATCAGAATCACTTCCCCCAAAGAGACTCTTCCGATGGACGTGGGGGTTATCCCCGGGCGTCATAGACTGCTAGCACCACAGGCTGAGCCAGATCTAGGCTCCGATACCACTGTAATATCCCCAAAGGGAAATAACCAGTAATAAACAGGAAATTGCCAGACAGATATAGAAAATACAATGCTGAACCAGATTACTGAACAATTGCACATAAGATTCCAGAAAACTGAGCCATTTTATTAATCTGAAGGTACATAGAGAGGAGTACAAGAAAATCAGAGTAAGTGCACCTATCCTTGCCCTAGGCAAGTGGAGACCCTCTCAGACAGAATAATGGCTGCAACAAGGACAGCGTCCTAGCTGCTCTGAAGGCTTAAGCTGAACTGCGCTGGTACTGGAGCTGAAGACTGGAAAAACAGCTGATCTCAAACTCCAAACCCTCACCAATGGAAAACGCTGTCTCTGCTAGTGACAGCGCAGAAACAGGTGAAGCACTAAGCACAAAGACCTCCAGACAGATGGATCAGCTACTGAATGCTATGAAAACGCTGCTGAGCCCTCCTCACACAAGCCTGCTCCTCAGATCAGCGTCCTACCTGGTGGATCTGCCTCCTGAATGCTCAGATCTGCTGGATCTGAAGCCTCCAATCAGAACTGCGTCCTATCCCCCCTGATCTGCGTCCTCCGAGATCAGATCTGCTACCAAACCTTCAGATCTATGCTGGATCTGACAATATCTCTCCAGATCTGCAGCCTCCAAGGCTGGATCTGATGTTATCCCTTCAGATCTAGGCTAGATCTGCCAATATCTCCTCAGATCTGCAATCTCCCAAGCTGGATCTAGTGCTATACCTTCAGATCTGCAACATACAAAATAGGATCTGCGAATATCTGCTCAGATCTACCCTCTCCAAGGCTGGATCTATCAATGGCCTTCAGATCTGCGTCCTCCTCTTCAGGATTGGACAGCGTCCTCACTCCCAAAGTTGATCTGCGTCCTTCCTCCTCTTGGACAGCGTTTTCCCTGCTCAGATCTGGACTGCGTCCTCCCTGGAACAGCGTCCTCACTCTCCCGGCCTGATCAGCGTCCTTTCTCCTGCAGAAACTGCGTCCTTCCTCTTCTGAACTGCGCAGCCACAAGAGGGCTTCTTCTCTCCCCAAATCTGCACCAGAAACTGCTGCTACTTTGCTGCTGGAACTGAAAAGTGTACTCAGAACAAACCTTACTAGGGCGGGCACTCGAAGTCCCCCGAAGCTAAGGGTGAAACCAGAAATAACCTTACCAGGGCAGGCACTCGAAGTCCCCCGAGGCTAAGGGTGAGATCTCCGATCGGAGACACTCGTGCACTAAACAGTGCTGCAGACCGACTAAACAACCGGCGTGCTGAAGCAGACAGAAGTCCAGCTATCAATAATAATATCAAATCATGAATGATCCAAATGAGGTGAGAACCTCTCCTTTTATAATGCCAAACTCCCTCCAAAACTTAACTCTCCTTTAACCTGCGCAGTGTACCTTGGGTCAGCCTGATGCCTCCCCCATCATACTCATGTGGACCCCCAAGGCCCCCTTTCTAAGTTACAACGTCAATCTACTAGGAAAAGAACACTTTATTATAAAGTGAGGTGACTAAAGTGAGGTGACCCCTCTTATTTCTCACTTTATTTATTATGTCTAGCTAAAGCGGCAAAATAAAGCAAAATGAAATATTCCAATTAGCAAGGCTAATTGGGAATATTACACCGTCGCACTATTATTTTTATATACCAGCATTCTAGTTCTATACCACTTGGTGTGTTTATCTTCCACTCTGTATTGCAGTCCGGAAAGGGCCGTATAGCCCTAGATCCGTCCTCTTCCGCAGGCGAATATCCAAGAAATGCCCCCCCGTCCATCTCTAGTTGGAGTTTCCCGTGTTTTAGTAGTTTCTCCGAAACTAGATATTACACATCCTCACCGAATCAACGATATTTTTTGTCTTCGAGAATTAGAAGTACATCTGCCATGATCTTAGCATCAAGACTGTGTTCTAGCAATACATCACACTATGCATTACAAGACTTTGGGTATTGGTTTTGTGCTGCTAATGCTTGGCCTGCTGCCACTCAACTTTGCACCGTTGCTGCCATTTTGTACTGTTGCCCATGACTCTACCACTGCCACTGCAACCTCTGTACTGCAGCTCCCTCTCAATATGCTGCATCTGTGTGCTCATAGCACTGCCACTGCTGATTTGTTGCACTGCAACTTCAGTTGTTGAGAGAAACAATTGAATCTCTTGCCCAACCTTTGACAGACAAGTCAGATAGGCTGCATCCTCATCACTGAAGCTCCATAGGCTATAGATCTGTGCTGGCATCTGAAGTATGATGCACAATTACAGCTCTGCACTGCGTAACCGGACTCCTTCTGCACTACTGAAGTCACATCAGCCCCTTGTGTTGAAATCTCTCAAACTGTTGCTGCACTGCACTAAGCCTCTGAAGCCTTCTGCGATGTTGCAGCTCTGCACTGCATAACCAGCTCTGCTCTGTGCTGCTGAAATCACATCAGCCTCTATGCTATTGCTGCTTCTACGCTGATGCTGCTCTGTTATGCGCTGCTCCTCCCAGTCTTCAGATCTTCCTTTGCTTCATCTGTGATCTATGCACCCACTGCTCCACTTGTCCCGCTATTGTCTTAAGGTTGTCGTAGCTCGCATGTGATCCAAGAGATGAGCTGCTCAAGGATCCCGCCCTAGAATCTGTAGCTCCTCTACATATCCATGTCACCCCACCTTTGTGGTTCATGAGCGCTCATGGCTGCATCATCTTCCGACCCATCATCTGCCACAGCAGCCTTGGAAGAAGAAGTTTCCTTGTCATTTTTCTTCTGAGGACAATTGTTGGCAAAATGTCTCATTTCACCACATTGGAAGCACTTGATCTTAGATAGATTATTCTTCTTCTTTCCCTGCTGCCTCTTTGATGCCAAGGCTACATCTTCTTCATTTTCCTTCTTCACTTTGCTCGATCCAGAGTTGTACTGCTTCTTGGTGAACCTGTGAAGTTCTTCTTGACGTAGAATTGCCCACAAGCTGTCCCAATCTGGGAGATCCGCTCTGCCCAAGATACTTTAGGCAAAGGTTTCCCACTCATCTGTGACTGCATTGAGAGCAGTCCTGACCATCACATCGTCTTCCACCTTAGCACCTGTTGCAGTCAACTAATCTCTGATCGACTGCAACCTGAAGAGGAAATGCTCCATGTCTTCTCCCTTGGTCATCATGAATGAACTCATGTGAATCTCCAACAGCATCTTCCTTTGGACAGATTTTCCCTCATATAGGGAGATTAAGGCCTTCCACATCTCATTGGTTGTCTTCTTCTTAGCTAAGTGTGGTACAATATGGTCCTTAATTCCATCCATGATCAGTCGTTTGGCTTGCCCAGCAGCTTCCTTATGCTTCCGAAGGAGATCTGGATCGGTCGGCATGGCTAGAGTTTGCTCTGCATGGTCTCTTAGATTATATGCCTCAAGGACTATCAGGATCCTTGCCTTCCAAACTAAAAAGTTGGAGAGGCCATCCAATCTGTCTTGATCACGCAGTCCATGGGGAGCCATCTGCTCAGAAATGTGTCGGAACTTCCCTTTTCTCTTTGCTAGAGAACTGGATCTAAGGCCCTTGGCGAAATAGGCAGCTTCTGCTCCTTCTGACAACTGATTTCCCTCCTTGGAAGTCTGCCAAATCAATAATGATTCAGCTCTCTTTGATCCTCTCATCAATCTGCAAGTTTCTTTGGCTAGAAACTTTCTGAGAAGTTGATATCCTCCCACTCTTTGTCACTTATGCTTAGGCTAAAAATCTGAAATCTTCAGAATTTTAACCCCACAAGCACCTTCTGAATTTCTACGGCTAATATTCAGTCCTTTCTGGATCTGACAGATTCAGATCTGCATCACACTGGCAGGCTTCAAACCAATCCAGTGTTGCTTTTGAGCTGCCTCTGCGCAGTAATTGTGTGAGCTTGCTAAGAGACAACATTAGACTGCGTCACCCTTCCCTCTGCGTGAATCTGCCTCTAAAAACTGCGTTGTCCCTTCGGATATGCATTTCTGCTACTTTTCCAGCTACTTTCTGCAGTTAGAACCTTCAGTCTCTTGCTGGTGACCCTCTTAGATCTACAATTGCTCCAATACCATGTGAAAAATTATGAATCTTATACTTATGCAGAAATCTTTACTGTTAACCCGGTTATGCTCCTCCCACTTAGATAAGTTATTAACTGAATAAATTCATATTAAAATCGAAGCAAAACACATAACATATCTTCACCAATTCAGATCTAGAACAAGTACATGCACACATAGACAAAGTGACACAAATATTTTCTGGACAAATAGTCCCCGGAAAAACCCAATGCGGGAAAACCGGTCTTCTGGCTGCTAGAGGGTTTTAATATTAAGAATTTTCTGAATACAACAAATCTGAGTTCCAGATCTGGACAACCCGACAGAGAAATAATAGATCTACCACTCATTAGATTTTCTAAGGCCAAAATAATGACTGATCCACACCCTCAAATGGGATTTACAAGACTCGGCCAAAATTAGGGCCTAGAAACCCCAGCGCTACCCCTTAAGCCCCTGCGTCAGCCTCTGAAGCCTCTGGGTCCGTCAGCGCTGCTCCGGAAAGGGCTACGTTACCCCAGACTGGGTGACGCAGTCCTTACGCTGCCCCTTAGGATCTCTGCGTAACCCCTGAGGGCTTCTAGCTGAAAATCACGCTGTCCTTGAGGGACTGTGTTGTCCTTGCTGTTGTTGCTCTCCTACTTCTCTGTGTTGTCTCTCTGAGTTGATCTCTGCCTCTACTTGATTCTAGCAGTGTGGAAAAAATCCCGATTTTATCCCGACTTTTTAAAAAAATCTCGATTTTTTGCAGGCACCGATAAAATCCCCCAATTTTTTCCCGATTTTTTGAAAGTTGAAAAAGTCGGGATTTAATCGTTATAATCCCGACTTTTTGCCGACATTTTCCAAAAAATCGTGAGGGAGGTAATTTTTTTAATAATTTTTATTTTATTTTTTGAAAAAATCGGGATTTTTTCCAAAAAGTCGGGATTTTTTCAAAATATGAATATTTTTGTATTTTTTTAGTTTTGCCGATTTTTTCGAAAAAATCCCGACTTTGCCGATTTAATCCTGACTTGAAGCCCTGCCGATTTAATCCCGACTCCGACTTTTTCCACATTGGATTCTAGACCCCGGAATCATATCATCCCCTTGGTCTAAATTCTCCTCTCCGCAGTTGAAACACTTCTGAGGATTCTTAGCAAACCTGCCCTAGAATCTCAGCTTAGCTTCAGTGCTTTGCCTCTGTGTGTCTTTACAAATGACCCCAAGCCTTTCCTTTATACTTTTCTCATTAGGAAACTAACGGCCATGATCAAATCTTGAATCAATGGCTAAAGATTAAAAGAAAGCTTGATCAATGTGACTTAAGACAATTTCATTACATGTTTAATGAAATTCACTTTAATTATTTAAGTTCCCTAAGTTTTAACATAGGAAATACATTAAAATAATTATTAATTTAATATCTCCTAAACCAGATGAAATTTCCCAAATCCATTTCTGGGTCTTGTAGATCAAGTGTACTCTAGTCCTTCCTCAAAATTTGGGAGCTAGAGCACAACTGATGCTACCCCAAATAAACAAAATCTCAACATAAACTGCACAGCAACTCACCAACTCGAACTGTGTCACTCTCCTAGTGCTGCGCCAACCTCTGCATGAGCAGACTAGCTCTGCGTCACCTCTCTGGAGCTGCATGAGCAGACTGACTCTATGTCACCCTTGCAGGGTTTGTTGTCCCTCTGGTGTTGCGTTGCCTTCTTTTGGATCAGTGTTATTTCAGCTGCCCTTCCTGCAGAGAATATCTTCAGTCGCTTTGTTGAAGGTTCAGCTTGATCTACAATGCTCTGATACCATGTGAAAATTTCGGAGCACAGAAATCCTACTGCTAACTATTGATTTACTTTTCCTACGTGATTTATTTACACAAGTTATTTATCTTAATATTCAGAAAAACTTCGAAGCAAAACAAATAGCAGCCTACACAAATACAGATCATTTACTGAACATCACGTACATATGACAAATGACACAGATTTTCAGAAAAATGTCCCTAGAAAAACCCGATGCAGGAAAACCGGTGCAACAGCTCTAGAAGGTTTTATTAATATGCATAATCTGAATACAACATTATGGGCACCAGAAACGATTTGCCCTACAGAGAAATTACACGAAAATTGTACCTTATCACTCAGAGACAAAAAAATATGGTTGAATCACACCCTCAATGGGGAATTACAGATAACGAGCCCTTTCTAGCCCAGTGGAAACCCGGTGCTGCTCCTCCAGACCCTGCGTCAACCTCTACTGGCCAACATACCCACTACGTCACCCTGACTTGGTCTACACTGCCTCTGCGCTGCCCTGGGTAGGCCTATGTCATCCTAGTTGGGTCTCTGCTGCCCCTGGCTAGGCCTGCATCACATTGCCTGGGCCTGCGTCACCCTAACTGGGCCTACGCTACCTCTGTGCAATCTTCTACGTGGTCCTAGCTGGACTGCATCCCTCTGCTTGGCCTCTGCGCTGCCTGCTACGATGTTGCCTCTCTATTGTTGTATTCTCGGCCTTGGATCAGATCATCCCTTGTCGATCTCTGCCCCTCACTGCACTGCAAACTCACTTTGAAATCCTCACCAAACCCCGCCCCAGAAGACTTAGCTTTAGTGCATCCGCTATGTGTGTGTTCTCCAACTGACCCCAAGCCTTTCCTTTAAACTTTTCTTGTTGGCAAACCAACGGTCATGATCTAATCTCTAATCTGTTGATTTTATAGCATCAGGAAGTGTTCCAGGTCTCAAATTTTGAAGAGAAGCTTGCACAGCAGTGTTCCAAAGAGCCCAGAAATCATTTGTGGAAATTCCACTCGGATTTTTCTTTATTAAAATAATTAATTATTTTCATGTGATTCCTAAGTCTAAACTTCGGGAAATTAAATAATTAATGGGTATTAATAAAGTAGAGTGTGAATCTTCTAGAAAACGAAGATCAAGTCATCTTTTAATCTGAGCCATTGATTAAGAATATAATCTGGGTCGTTGATTCATCAGTGAGAAGACTATCAGAGAAGGCTTAAGGGTCATTTGGAAAATAAGCCAGGCACATTTTTAGTACCCGAAGGAAATCGATTCTAAAGTAAGAGAATTTGATTTCAAAGGGTGAGTCTGTAGAGGCGAAGTTGCAGAGAGACAGAAGGAGGAGGGAGAAGAAGAAAGACAGGAGACCAAGGGAAGGCAGCGCTGAGCAGCAGCACTAGCCCTCCACGCAGACTTACGCAGTCCAGACAGTGACTACGTAGAGGGGCTACGTAGATTAACGCAGAGGGTGCATGAGGTCATCCCGTGTGTCAGGAATTCTTCTAGATTGTCTGGAAAATTCATTTCAGGTGTACGTTATTGATTTTGCTCGTCATGAATTTTGAAAATGATCTTTTCACTGTTGATGATTAATACAAACCCTCATCTGCTGCACCAGTTTTCCCACATTGGGTTTTTCCAGGGACAATTGTCCAAAAATAAATGTGTTCATGTGTTTGTTTCTATTGTGCTATATGTGTTTTAATTTGTTCTTCTGCTTTTGATTAGAGTGAAATTTGAATGTTGCAGTTGTGTTTATTTCAAAATTTACTGAAGCATCTGTAAATAACTTATCATAATAAGTAGGCAAAATAAACCAACTACTACAGTAACAATTTTCAGAGTGAAAATTTCACATAATCGACAGCTAAGATTAAAAGAATGTTTGATCCACATCACTTAGAACATTCTGATTACATGTGTAAATTAATTCACTTTAATATTTTAATTTCCCTAAGTTAGACTTGGGGTCCCCATTAAAAAATTTAATTATTTGAATATCTTTTACACCAAATGGAATTTCTCCAAACGCTTTCTGGGTCTTGGAGATCTCATGTGTTCCAGCCCCTCCACAAAGTTTCGGAGCTAGAGCACACCCGATGCTACCCCAAAATTTCAACATGTATCAATCCCAAAACACTCTTTGCCTTATTTTTAGTTCTGGAATAAGTCGCTTTGGCGTACATGCCTAGTACGCGCCCTCTGCAAACATCATCTCATTTGGTGCTTAACTTTGAACTCCTATGACAGTTTCTCTGAGAATTCTTAGAGCCCCATGGTGTAAGTGCTCCATCCTTTTGTGCCATGTTTCATTCAAATCTCTTTCACCATTGCTGCTTATCAGTGCCATTGGAGATTCTAGTTGTAACTTATACAGTTTGTTGCTTCAAACTCCAATTTGGACCTTCTTCTTCCAACTCGGGTGTTTGACATATACTTTCTTTCCAATGAGGTATACATCATAGCCCTTGTTTTGTAAATGAGATACAGAGAGAAAGTTGATCCCTAATCCAGGCACATGCAACACATTGGTAGCCCAAAGTCGATCTCCTACTTCTATTTGAAAAAATATAGTACCTCTTCCAACAGGGGTGCATTTAGTCTTATTTCCCATAGTGATTTGGAAGTTCATTTTTTCTTCTTGGTAGCTCGAGAAACATTCTTGTATTCCCGTCATGTGCGCAGAAGCCCCGCTATCAATATACCAAACCTCAGAGGAAGCAGAGCTTGACAAGCAAGCGACTTCTGCTTCCAATTTGGAAGTCAACACAGAAATGTCGTGATCCATCATATCTTGCGTGCTTTCCTCTTTCCCAAGAGAATTGTGTGAGCCCCTTCAAGTTTCTTCTTTAGTAGCATCATGACGACGACTCATTGCAGAATCTCCAACCCTGTTGCCCGGTCTTTGCTCTAATACCATGCGAAAATTTCTAACTTGAAATTCTACTGCAACAACTGATTTATTTCTCCTACTTCTTTTCCACAATAAGTTATTTACAAAACCCTTCAGTAAACATCACAATAAATTCTACTGTAGTTATTACATTAATTGCATAGAGAAAAGAACAGTGAAATGCAAGCACAAGAATCAATCACATCCACACAGTTGTTTTTGGACAATAGTCCCCGGAAAAACCCAATGCGAAAAAATTGGTGCAGCAGATGAGGGTTTATTTACTATTCTTCAGCAACAATCTCTTTACAAGGAATGATTTGCAGAATCATGGAGAAACTTTTGTGAAAACACCTGCGATAATTTTCCTCCAATCACTGGAGAAATTTTGACACCCAAGAGACCCTTCAGCCTCCCCTACGTCACCTCTGCATCCTCTTTTGTGTAAGGACTGCGTGAGGATTGCGTCCTCTACTACGTTGCCTCTATGCGTTGTCCCTCTACTGCTCTGTGTCCCTCCTCCTCTGTCTATGACTAATGTTAATACCCTCCTCTTCCTTCACCCTACAACTCTCCCTCTGAAATCGAACTCTTACATATAGAGAATCGATTTCCCTCGGGTTACCGAGTATTTGCCCAACTTGTCTCCAAATGACCCTCAAGTCTTCATTTATACTTTTGTTGAGATATCAATGGTTGTGATCAAATCACTAATCAACGACTAAGATTAAAACAGACTTGACCCTCGTCTTTTAGAAGCTTCTCACCCATATTTCTATTAATTCCATTTAATTATTTTAATTCCCTAAGTTTTCACTTAGGAATCATTTTAAAAAAAAAATTATTTTAATATAACGCACTCCGGGTGGAATTTCTCCAAATGATTTATGGGTCTTGGAGATCTCATGTATTCTAGCCCCTTCACAAAATTTCAAAGTTAGAGCACATCCGTTGCTACCCAAAAATCAACACTTGGAAATCCCCCTTGCCAGCGATGTGACATACTACATGATCCCTCACTCCATCGAGGATCAAACGCTTGGCCTTCGCCATATTCCTCATGTAGGCTTTCAACGGATCTACATCTACGGGGACATCTAACACATTCTCGATAAAGGCCTTGAGATCAGGCTCATCTAACAAAGAAGTGATCCTTGCCTTCCAGATCTCATAGTTAAAGGCACCCTCCAACCAATCTTGATCTCTCAACCTGTTTGCTACCATCTCTACCAAAAATAGTCGAACTGGTCCCTCTCTCCTCTGCACAGCGGCTAGGCTAGCTTACACACTCCTTGTTGGAGTTAGTAGATATGTTGCTCGTTATAGTTGCTCTGCAACTGAGAAATAGAATTACTTGGCTCGGAATTCACTAACGATGAGATTCCCTCAAAAAAATGTCTTCTTCCTTCCTTTGACGCTTTCTGTCCTAGAAAATGCTACAGAAAAATTGCGTCCCACAGAAAATTGTGTTGCGTTGAATCTACTGTTGCGCTACTCCCTCTGTCGTTGAAAAATCACGAACAGGAAAGTCCTACCTCTCTATCGACTCACTCAGAGAGAGACTTCCTCGCAAATCTTGCCCTTTCTGGCCTAGATTTGATCTTCCTAAGCAGTAATTCAATCTCCCTGTTTCTCTTCAACGTTGATTTCTTCTGGTCTGCTCTCTTACTTCACCTGCACTGCTCTGATACCATGCAAAAATTCCTAAATCCGGAATCCTATTGCAATAACTGGAAAATATTCACCTAATTGTTATTCATGACTTGACAATTTATTTGCAGTTGTTCGACGGAAAAAACTCAATACATCACACTGCAACCTTCACTACATAAATAAAATGTTGGAACAAGAACTGAGCAAGAAGGAAATCAACCACACATATGACACCGTTATTTTTGGACAAATTCCCCGAAAAAACCCAATGCGGGTAAATCGATGGAGCAGTTGAGGGTTTGTATTATTAAGCAGTACTTATGAATACAATCTAGGATGCCTTATTGGCCATCCATATATAGAAAATAACTGACAAAGAGTTAGTGAGAAAATGACCTCACACTAACACTGGAGATTCGGCGCTGACCCAACCCTGAACTGACAAGCCCCACGCTGCCTCTACGCAGATCAATGTCACTCTGGCTGGGGACTGCATCACCCCCTTCGGCTGGTCTTTCTGCAGGCTAGATGTTGATCTTCTGCCCCTCCGGTTTCACACCCCGTGTCTCTGCACTGTCCAACGTAAACCCTACGTTTCCTCTTTTGCGTCCTCTTCTTTGCCTTCTCTGCGATGTATTCCCGACTCAAGAAAAATCTCCAACTGAAACTATCTCTGCCCCTCACTGCATAGAGTCAACTCAGTGATCTCTTCGACTGCTCTGCGCTACTCACATGAGAAATCGGTCTCTGGACTCTCTCCAATGTGTTTTCCAAATGCCCATCGAGCCTTCTCTTATAACCTTCTCATTGAGAAATCAACGGCCCGAATTAAAACATAATCAAGGGCTAAGATTAACTTGACTTGATCTTCATCTTTTTCTGGAAGATTCACACCCAGCTCTATTAATATACTTTAATTATTTTAATTCCCTAAATTTAGACTTAGGCACCCATTAAAAATAATTAATTATTTTAATAAAACCCCATTGGGGTGTAATTTCCCAAAACTCTTTCTGGGTATTTTGGAATACATGTGTCTAAGCTTCCCTGCAAAAATTGAGACTTAAATTCTATGGTAAATTGCGTTATTTTATTGTTAATATCTTCTTCCATTTTCCAATGTTGTAGAATTAGGGTTTCTATGAAGTTCTCATGATATATTGAATATTTTAAGGCTCTAAAATATGCTTTGCAAGATTTGTCACCAGGTATACATCAAGGAAACTTAGAATAACATTCCTTGACCTTAAATTTCCAATTGATTGACAATTTCTAGGGTTTGATTGAGAAGCTTTCCTCTCTCTTACTTACTCCAATCAAAGTCTTCCACCATTGACCTCACCCTTTTTTAACTCCATATACCAAGATTGATAAAGTACTAGTCCTTATGTGATTGGCAAGCTTTCCTCTCTCTTACTCACTCCAATCAAAGTCTTCCACCATTGACGTCACCCTTTTTTTACTCCATATACCAAGATTGATATAGAACTAGTCCTTGTGTGTCAATCCTTTAAAAATTTTAATTATTTTCCTCTTTCATTGGTAAATTAGAGTTAGGTTAGGGAAAAATGTGCATTTAATAGCATAAAACATCCTAAACATCATGGTCCTAATGTTAGGCTTTCCATCTCTTAAATTGAAAAAGGAAAAATATCATTTTATGCATTTTCAACCATATTTCTAGGGTTGGCACTAGGGTTTAGTAGTTATTTTGTGCATTTTCATGCACTAAAAAGTTGTAATATTTTCCCTTGTTTGCCCATTAAATAGCCTTTAATTATTTATTTATTATCATTAATTGTGGGTTGTTTGTGCTATTGTTGATATAAATTTTGCATGTTGTAAATTGTTCTTATTTTAAACCCTAATCTATAAAAGAAATCATTAAATTTAAGGTGGCATGTGTTTGGAATTTATTTGAGCATCTCCAGGACTTATCTTAGCCCTCTAGACTTAGCCATAGATTCTTTGTACTCGTCACCTCATGTCGTCCAGTGCCCTACCTCATTTAATATTATCCATGCTTGTTTATTTAGAAAAATCCTTGGAGGGTATTTAGCCTGGGAATTCTTGGGTTACTTAATCTCTGAGATCTATTGGGGAAGCCTCCTTGGGGGGATAACATCCATCTACAGAACAACAAGAAAGTAGCTACTAAGGTGACAGTGGTGGTTGATCCCATTGTTTCCCTTGATTTAGACTGCCTAGTGAGGTTTTCCACTAAGGTGCTAGATTTTTTGGCAACAATGCCAAATATCTTCATCCATGCCAAGGTGTTCCCACACCAAGGCTCCAACAATGAATGCCAAAGAAAATCCAAATAAAATCAAAGCTGCTGGGACAAACAATGTAAAGTGATGAATGTAAACAACAGGATGATTAGGAGTCTGTCACATCATCAATGATAGACTGTAGCATCAAATATCATCTCATCAGCTATCCACCTACATCAACATGAAGGAAGCACCAATGCATCAACATTATTAAATATACATGTCCAATCAAGCACATATATATGCCCCTAGGCCACCCAAAGCTCTATCATCCTACTAACTTGCTTTGTGATGAAAAGCACAAGTGTGTGTATGATCAAAATCACAAGTGAAGCTTCATGTAAAATGAGGGGTGGCATGTTGTAAAGCTTCTTCATGATAGGTGTTGCACACAATAAAAGTTCAATAGTGTGTTCTATGACTTTATAAAGATATTGATTCTTTAGACCATGGAAAATGTCTAGAAAATCTTACAACCACCCTTAACCTCCTCTGTGCTGGACTCCTATCATTGATGTTCTGTGCATCCACAAAAAGAGGATACCAATACAGTTGTTTTTTAGTGGCAATTTATTTATGTGTTCAAAGATACCATCCATTTCTCTAACGAACAACTTGGCATTTTCCATTTAATCGGTAAATTTCAGGTATATGTTCTTTCCGCTTGACTTCTATTAATGTCTCTAATAAATGGGCCAGAGAAAGATTCCCTCTCTGCCTACAATCATTATGTAAAATAAACTTTTGCATTTGGACTTCCGCGCACACTGCAAGTTGTTAATTATCCATGACAATCATCATGGTATAACAACTGGAAACCTTGGCATTTTATCTGAGGAAAATACCATTTTATGATATGTAATATGTATTTATCTATAGTGCCCCAATTACATTTAGTTCAACCTTTACAATTCCAACGATCCTTTCATAAGACTAAGACTATTGACTCAAGTCATATCTACAACAGCATCCTCGTAAAAAAAAGAATGTTTCTAAAGCGAAAGAGAAAACTATGTTTCAGAAGATCCAGTTGAGCATCATAGTGGAAAAATATGAATATTGCTGGTTAAGAACATGAAAAAAGGTCAACTGAATGGAGCGCATTGAAAAAAGGTTATTTATATATTAACGTAGCGCTAGAGAGGTATTCTAATTGAAGCCTCTCAAAGAGAGACATGATAACATACAGCTACAACTAAGTTACAGAAGCAAGATTAAGTGCATATTAGTAGTGTATTATCATAGTAGAATATATTGTATGCATGGAAATGAAGATTGTGTTTATTTGTCTCATCATGCATATATATGTGTAGATTCAACATAATCGACTGCCAAAATAAACTTAGCAATAAATGTTTAAAACAAAAAAACATGAATATCAATAATTCAAGTGCAAACACACAAGTTAATATACATAATACAATGCATGAACACATGAAAATATTTCCAAATATGCTGAACAGAGAACGCAAATTTCTAACAATCTACATAGTATGTGGTCCAAATGCATGTGTTGAAAATTTAAAACCTGTAGCTTACTTAGTAGTGATTCGTGACTTCTCTGTCACATTGTGCCATGCATAATGTGACATGACAATTCCACAGAAGAAAACTGTAAGAATCCCACTTAGGTAAAAAAGCTGCAGACAAAGATAGTTGGGAAGAAAAAAATATTACAATTTAGATAAAAAAATATTACAATTTAGATCCAACTCTGGGTAGAAAAGCACACAAATTCTCATCGTGCAAAAGTTGTTAACGCTTGAGCTAATCTCACCTCAGCTAACATATATGACAAATAAGCCATTAATGCCATGAGCCCAATTTCACGATCTGTTGAATGCCTATACAAAAATGATAGATTAGTATAAAGTTTCAGAATTGATAAATCTGAAGATTATGATCAAATTAACCAAATTATTGATGCACAGTTTCACGTGAAAAAAAGGAAATGCAGAAAACAAAATGAACCACAAAAAAGGATTCCAGAGACATCTAACTCACCTTCCAAAGTACAAGCTCTTTATGATGTATGCAGTCAAAAGCCCAGTCTGAAAAATTCACGAGAAGATAAGATAATTTTATTAATGTCCAAGGAGTTACCACAAAAGTAGGTCAATGGGACTGAAGACTACAAGTAGTATGAATACAATGTGGGAGTGCCAGCACAACTCCTAGAAAAAGGACAAATATTATACAAAGAAGGAACTTTAGTCAGAAAGATGAAATCTGATGAAAGACTGAAAATGTGTTGATGACCAAAAGTGTTCATAGCACAGTAGCTAGAGAAGGTGAAATTAGGTAAGCTAAGAAACAATAGTCACTAAACATCAATTACTTGTAATGGAATTTACAAAAATGTGCCACATGGACACTCTAATCATATCATTAACAGATTTCATATGCAAACTACAAAATATTTGATTTACAACTTTGTATCAAGCCCTCAGAAGGGAAGACTCAATGTATACGCAAAGCATCTATAAAGGAAAAAACCCAATGTTTTGAAAATCGCGATCGGGATTAAATCGGCGAGGGGAAAATATCGGAAAAAATCGTAAAAATTGGGAAAAAATCGGTAGAAATCGGGAAAAAATCGGCACATACAAAAATATTCATTTTTTTTCAATTTTTTTAATATCTAAAGCATCCACGGCATAAAATAAATGCATTGACACATATATATGAAAAAAAAAACTAATATATAAGATGTGTAATATCATGTCTAATGCTACATCACACATAAAACTGAATCCTGTCCTGAATACTAAGTCCTGAGTCTCAAGAGTCAACTCAGCCTCAAAATATCAACAAAAAATATAATAATGTATCTCATATCATGAGTCATAATGTCATATACAAAAGAATGTCAATGCACCATATAACCTATGGTCCTATACTACTGATTTCCTCTGCCCCTCTTGCGAGAAAATACAGCAACTTTGCCTTTCCCTCTAGATGAAGAAGCTAGCGGGACTGGCAATGGACTCTGTTGTGCTCTAGAAGTAGAAACTGAAGCACCAGAACAAGAACCTAAAGCACTAGGAGCTAAAGGAGGCAGACCACGTCCTCTACCGGTAGCAATGGTAGGCGGTGTCACCTCCTCCTCCTCCTGCTCCTCCTCCTCCTCCCCCTCCACTACCTCCTGCTCTATCCAATCAGGGGCTGACTCCATGACAGGCCTCTCAGCCTCAACCCTCCATTCAGCAGTGGTGTCAATCGCATCTAAAGAGATGGCCTCCATATCAGGTGTCCTCTCAAGTTGTCTCACCCACAATCTAAGATTGTAGTAGACGTAAACCATGTCATTGAGGCGTTGGGCCTCCAATCTGTACAAGGGTCATAAATTAATAAATTAAATATTTAAAAAAAAAATATTTAATGAATTCAAAAAATCAGTGGGAATATTTTAAGTTTTTTACCAGTTGCGCCTTTTGGTATGTATTTTTTCAAATACACTCCAGTTGCCCTCGCATCCTGAAGAGCTACATGCTTGGTTGAGTATTCTAAAGGCAAGTTTTTGGAGTTTTGGTAATCTGCCACCGTAGCTCCTCCACCATGCATCTACAAGTTACAAGTTACAACAAATAAGGTAAACTTATAAAGTTACAAACATAAGAAAAATTTTAAAATAATGAAAATCTTACCTGGCATTTTAGTAGTCCTATCCTGGACAGCGATGTCGAAGCTCAAGGTGCCACCTACCATTCTGTATACCTCCATTTCTTTGGATATCTCTGCACGTTCTGATGGATTTGGCACCATCTTCTGAACACAAGTGAAAAAGCCATCCATGGCCTCAGCATCAAATAGAAAACTACATGAGTAAGCAAATCTAGGGTTCAGGAAGATCCCTGCAGCATGAATGGGACGATGGAGTGTGTTGTTCCATCGGTCATCAATCACTTCCATAAAAGAAGTTGTTTCTGAAACCCCTCATCACCCTTATCATCATAGTAGCTGTGAACAGCTTCTTTGGCCCTATCCATGGCCTCATACAAGTAGCCCATTGCGAGCTTCTCTCCATCCACCAATCTAAGAACCTTTACCAAAAGTTCAGTAACGCTGCACACCTCTTGCACTCCAGTCCAGAAACTTTCCTGATATGACACCAACCTGCAGATGGCCTCTCCCTCTGGTTTGCGGTTGATAGTCAAAGCACGTCACTCCTCTGAAAGAAACATTCTCTTCAAATACCACTTAGAATTCAAAAGGGATTGAAGAGATATGAAACTAGTGGCAAATCGTGTAATAGCAGACTGCACCAACTCCTTCTTGTTGGTGAATGTTCTCATCAAATAAAGCACAGATGCATGATTATATATAAATTTTGTGATGCTCTTTGATGATTCTACAATATCTTTGACAAAATCAATCTTTCCGATGTCCTCCAACATCAAATCAAGGCAATGTGCAGCACAAGGTGTCCAAAATATGCTCGGATGCCTCTCCATAAGCATCTTGCCAGCGGAAACATAGTTTGCAACGTTGTCCGTTATGATTTGGACAACATTTTGGGGCCCAACCTCCAGAATGAACACATCCAATAAATCACATAATAATCTTGCATCTTTGACATGTGCAAATGCATCAACAGATTTCATAAACATTGTCCCCTTGGGACAACTGACCAAGAAGTTAATAAGGGTCCTACCCCTTTGATTAGTCCAACCATCTGACATCACAGTGCATCCTGTGACTTCCCATGATGCCCTTAACTCCTCCAATCTCTTGGTGCAGTCAACTTTCTCATTTTGCAGAATGCGCCCTCTAAAGTCATCATATGAAGGGGCTTTGTATCCTGGGCCAACAACAGCAATAGCATCAATCGTAGCCTAATAAAATGGATTGTTCCTTGCAACAGTGAAAGGAATATCACTCCAAAGAAACAGTTTGCCCAACAACCTATCAGCTTCTTCCTTCTCTTTTTTTTTAATAAGGGAGGAGATAGATGGTTGTGCCCCGAAAGTGGTTCTAGGAACAAAAAATGAGGAGGCAGCTACGGGGTTGCCTGTAGAAGATGCTGATGCTGAAGAACCACTACCACTCTCACGATCAACTCTAAACCCTGATATTTGACTCTTCAGAGCTGCCTTGCTAAGTTTAGTTGTTTCTATTTCTTCCAATGAATTCATGGCTCTTCTGATTATTTCTGGAGTGGTATTTGTGCAAGGGCCTACTTCATGCCCAAGAATTTGTGCCAGGTGGTATTTCAACCTATATACCCCCCCTGTCATGTGGTGACCACATAACTTGCAAGTCAAGTTTGATTGGTCAAACCCCTGATCAGGGTCACCAAATTCCCATAAAGGATCCAATTTCCTTGGCATGTTGGAAACTTTGAACTTTGAACGTTGAAATTTGAACCTAGGGCACAAGAAAAATTGCAAGTTAAAAAATAATTCCCATAAAGGATCCAATTTCCTTGGCATGTTGGAAACTTTGAACTTTGGATGTTGAAATTTGAACCTAGGGCACAAGAAAAATTGCAAGTTAAAAAATAAAATTAAAAAATTACAATTTTACATACAACAATTTGATTTTTTTCACAAAAAAAACCCTCAACTCAATGCAAAAATAATGGGAAAAAATACATGTTGAAACACAAACAAAAATAATGGAAAGAAACTAAGAGCACAAGAAGAAGAATTAAAAAAATAAAAATAAAAATAAAAATTAACAAACAATTTTTTGCATTTTTGACCAAAATAAAACCCTCTCCTCTCAATAAAACAAACAAACAAACAAAAAACACAACCAAATGCAATCACAAATGATGAAAAATACATGGGTGATAGAAACCCATGGAAGAACAAGAAAAAAAACAAAAAAAAAAGGGTCAAATTTGATGCCCATACCTAGAAAAAACGTTTTGCCGGAGACACTTGGTCCAAATTCGATTTTTGTTCGCTTAGCTTGCTAAAATCCTTCACTTTTGTCCACTCTTGCCCTTGTAGATCACTTATCTTCCTCCTTAGCTCTCCTCCTTCACTCCTTAGTTCTCCTAACCAAACCTATCAATGCAAAAATGAAAAACAAAAACATAAAAATCGCACTTAAAAGCCGTTGTTTTGGAAGCCCACGATTTTTTCAAAAAAATCGCGATTTTTTCCCGATTGGCGATTTTTTCAAAAAATCGTGCAAAAAATCACCGTTTTAATCATTTTCTTGAAAAAATCGCGATTTTTTTAAAAAACGCGATTTTATCGCGATGTTCAAACCACTGAAAAAACCTATGCCCACGTTCACTCTTAAAATAATATCATTATTGCACGAATCAATATTTTAAAATGCTCATAATTCAAATAGTGCCATTATTGACTGAATCACCTCTGCTATTGTTGTGCGCACTGACACGGTAGAGGAATGGTATTTTCAACATCGTGAACGTTGGAGAAGACTGAGAACTGTTTTAGCACATCAACACACAAAACAAGGCCAAAGTTATTTGGCACATGTTGGAGCAGATTCAAAGGGCAGAGGAAAAGGCACCAGCACAGACAAAGGTCAACTAAGGAATATTAAAGAAAGAAGATAAGTGAAGTCAGGTTGTGTAAGTACTTCATGGGTCACCCTATTCTTTTAGAGAAAAATAAATATTTATAAAACCCAAAATTTACAACTCCAATAAATAATATAAAAATAAATGTGTGTTAAATAACTATACAAGGAGCAAGGCACATCCACACATTTCAAATAGTGTTGCACAAGGAAGTAGCATAATACCCCAACGCATAGCACACACAAAAACAATGTAAGATTGGAAGCATGAGGAATCGTCAAAAGGTCCCAACAATAGTGCGTGTCAGTAATGAGGGCCAAGTAGAGAGAAGCAAGGCTCAAGCCTCAAGAAAGGGTGGTCTGAATGGCACATGAGCAATGTTACCCATAGACAAATGGAAAAATAGGCATGGGAGATGCATAGAAAGGACAACAAAATCAAAATGTAAGACTCACCACACAGATCATGAGTCAATTGGACACTGAACAAGGCAGACACACTAACACATGGTTGAAACCAGCAATGTCTTGAGGACATGCATACACTATGAAGCCCACAAGTCTAGTGCATATACAAATTTCTCAAAGGTAAGGTGTTGATGAACACATTTTAGAATCTAAGCAGAGGTAAATCGTATGATATCATAGTTGTAATAGGCACAAGAGAGCATAGTGTTGTTGATTTTTGGGTAGCATCGGATGTGCTCTAGCTCCAAAATTTTGTGGAGGGGCTAGACCACATGAGATCTCCAAGACCCAAAACCGTTTGTAGAAATTCCACCCGGAGTGCAAGTTATTCAAATAATTAATTATTTTTAATGGTGCCTAAATTAAAACTTAGGGAATTAAAATAATTAAAGTGAATTAATTTAAATATGGGTGAGAAGTTTCCAAGTGACGAGGATCAAGTCTGTTTTAATCTTATTTGTTGATTAAAGATTAGATCATGGATGTTGATTTATCAACAGGAAAAGTATAAATAAAGACTTGTGGGTCAGTTGGAGACAAGACGAGCAAATACTCAGTAACTTGAAGGAAGTCGATAATACACGAGAAGAGTTCGATTTCAGAGGGAGAGTTGCAAGGTGAAGGAAAAGGAGGGTTTCAGCAGCAGTCAGAGACTGAGAAGGAGAGACGCAAAGCAGCCGAGAGACAGCGTAGAGGGACAGCGCAGAGAGGCAGCACAGCTAAGGACGCAGAGGTGACGAAATGGAGATTGGAGGGTCTCTAGGGTGTCAGAACTTCTCCAATGACTGGAGGAAAATTATCTCAGGTGTTTTCATAAATGTTTCTCCATGATTCTGCAAATCATTCCTAGTAAAGAGATTGTTGCTGAAGAATAATAAGTAAACCCTCATCTGTTGCACCGATTTTCCTGCATTAGGTTTTTCTAGGGACAATTGTCCAAAAACAATTGTGTTGATGTGATCGATTCTTGTGCTTTCATTTCACTATTCTTTTCTCTATGTAATTATGTGATAACTGCAGTAGAATTTATTCGTTGTTTACTGAAGGATTTTGTAAATAACTTATTGAGAAATATAAGTAGAAGAAATAAATAAGTTACTGCAATAGAATTTCAAGTTAGAAATTTTCACATAGTATCAAAGCAGAGATCGGGCAACAGGGTTAGAGATTCTGCAATGAGTTGTGGTCTTGATGCTGCTGGAGCAGCAACTCGAAGGGCTCATGCAGTTCTCCTGGTAAAGAGGAAAGCACAAAAGATACAATGGATCATGAAATTTTTGTATTGGCTACTAGATTCGAAGAAGAAGTCGCTTGTTTGTCAAGCTCTTCTTCCTCTGAGGTTTGGTATATTGATAGCGGGGCTTCTGTGCACATGACAGGAATACGAGAACAAGATTCCTCATAGGGCACTAGGTAAGATTACACCGGAGAGTGTCTTCACTGGCAGAAAGCCAAAAGTGAGTCATTTTAGGATCTTTGGGAGTTTGGCATACTGCCATGTACCCGAAGAAGGGAGAAAGAAGTTGGATCAAACTGCAGAGAAGGGATATCTGGTGGGATATAGCAAGAATGCTAAGGCATATAGAATCTACATTGTTGGCAGTAGGAAAGTAGTAGTACGATGGGATGTAAAGTTGCTGGAGGACAGAGCTTTTAGGAAATCACGAGAAATGTCCTCCGAAAAGCAGTGAGAGGACGATCCATTGGTTCAACCACTTCGTCTAGTCGAAACCAACACTAGCGCTTCTCCAAGGCATAAGAATCTGGAAGTATCACTACAGGAAGATTCGCAGGAGGAGGAGCAAGAAGATCCACCCACTACCAGTGGATGAAGGAGCCAAGAACTACGACGGAAACTAAGGGACACAGAGGAGTTCACTAAAGTTCCTAGAACCGAGAAAAGGTAGCGTAGACAACCAGATAGATGCCAAGCTTTGGTAGCTCAGGTTGGAGAACCCTTAGTTTTCAAGAGGCAGTTCAGCATCAAGTGTGGGTAGATTGCTATGGTGGAGGAATACAGTTCCATTATGACCAATGATGTCTGGGAAGTGGTACCTGGACCTCAGGACATATCAGTTGTAGGTTCAAGATGGATCTACAAGATCAAGTATGCTACAAATGGCAGCATGGAAAAGTACAAAGCCAAGTTCGTGGCTAAGGGGTATGCTCAAAAGGAAGGAATAGACTACGAAGAAACCTTCGCCCCAGTAGCCAGGTATACTTTTATCAGATTTGTGATATCCCTTGCACAGCAGATGGGGTGGGAGATTCACCAGATGGATGTCAAGACTGCTTTCATGAATGGGGTGATAGAAGAAGAAATGTACATTGAACAGTCAGAGGACTTTGAGACACATGAGAAGAAAACTCATGTATGCAGGCTGAAGAAAGCCTTGTATGGGCTTAAGCAAGCACCTAGAGCTTGGTATGGTCGGATTGATGGTTACTTACAAAAGATGGGATTTGTCAAGAGTGATGCAGATCCCAATCTCTACTATCTAACAGTAGAGAATGAGCCTCTAATACTGGTATTATATGTAGATGACTTGTTTCTGACAGGTTCATCTTGGCTTATCAAGGACTGTAAGAAGAATCTGGTAGCAAAATTCGACATGAAGAATTTGGGGTTGATGCATTATTTCCTGAGGTTGGAAGTTTGGCAACAGAAGGGTGAAATATTCCTTGGACAAGAGAGACATGCTATAGAAATTCTAAAGAGATTTAGATGCAAGATTCTAGACCCATGGCTACTCCAATGATTACCAACTGGAAAAAGATTGATGCGTATGACGACAAAGAAGTAGACCCCACCTTGTACAGACAACTCATAGGATCTCTTATGTATCTGATCAACCCTAGGCCAGACATCTGCTGCACTGGTTTTCCCGCATTGGGTTTTTCCGGGGACAATTGTCCAAAAATAAAGGTGTACATGTGATTGTTTCTATTGTGTTATACGTGTTTTGTTCTATTCTCTGCTTGTGATTAAGTGATTACTGCAATTGTATTTATTTCAGAATTTACCGAAAGAAATTCGTAAATAATTTATCATAAATAAGTAGGCGAAATAAATCTAACACTGCAGTAGTATTTCAGATTTGAAAATTTCACACAAGATGCCCGAATGAAAAGCAAGCATAAGCACCTGATTGCACAATGAAAAACATGCATTTTTTGTTGGATTGCACACCTTCTAATATATGCTCTTGACAAATGGGAGAGGAAAATACTACTGACGTAGGTGGCAGAGATAAAGTCGCACATCACATTGGTTACGAAGTGGCTATCAGGGGTTGTCGGTTGTCAGGTAGAAGAAGATGAATAGGAGAAAAGTTCTCCCAGGGGTACCCTCTTTTGGCAGGCAATAGTGTGAATTCGAGAATTTTCATGGTATTGTTGAATAAAATTAATGGCATAATTTTCTCAAGAAAAATTGCAAGTATTTCATGAAAATATCCAAATGGGATATTACAAATGCCAGGCCTTACATTAAAGTGGGCTCACACACTTTCCAAGGTACCAGATTTCAACAGATATTTCCCTATCTCTAATAGAAATAAAAAATTTGCATAAGAGATCTCTGAAATAGAGTTAGTGATATCACTATTATCATGTATCCACACATATTAAACATTTTAAGATGAAGTTAATGAATTCCGTTTGGTTCTCTCTCACATTTATCTGCAATTTTCTGCTAGTTGTTATGTGCATTATCTAACAAACCAAATATTATACCACAGCTCTAAAAACAACGAGTATCAGATATGATATAAACATCCCGCCATATTTATTAACCAGATAGACACAATAAAGCTGAAGATATGTATACAGAGATATTGAATAAGAGAACCTAAGAAAAGTAAGATATTTCTCCGGCTCTAATACAAGTAAAAGATTCTATAAGAGATCATATTTACCGCAACTCCAAGTACTGTACTGGTGAAAAAAAGGTATAGAAAATCAGCTACTATATATATCACTGTCACGCCATCAAGTCTTGAAAAATCAAACTTCTGGACAGCTCTGAAAAGCACTACAGATGTTGCATCGTTCACAACTCCCTCTCCAAAGACCAAACTGTAAAGTAAGGGAGTTTCATCCTGATGCAAAACCTGTATGGAAAAGAAAAAAACCATCAAGATGGACATTTCTCAAATGGATTTTTTTGATCGAATGAAAGTATTGATAAATGTGTCCTTCCAGTTAATATTACAAAAGCAGAATAGAACAAATGAAGTTAACACACAAGATACTTTTTGCTAACCTGTAAAGTACAAACTGTATCAGTAGATGAAAATATCGTTCCAAGTGCTATAAGCAATCATAGATCAATAATAAAATCATTAGCATGAATAATCAAAAAAAACCATATGACAGAGGTAAATACAAGACATAACATGACATATTCAGTTGAATAGCTATGCATTGCTAACATACCAAGATAGTCCCTGATTTTGAGTCCTGAAACATCCAATCTTGGAAATAACAACCAGCAACCTGACCAAAAGAACTTCAGTTAGTTGCAGCCTTCATAATATGCTCAGTAAAGGAAGGTGCTCGGATATGTAAGAAATTAGTAAGTGGTATCATCATACATGTGTCACATATCAGTCTCATTACACAGCATGTGCACATGCGACCAATGATACATGGATTCTAACTTCTTATTTCACTAATATAAAGAATGTTCCTGCTCACCTATCTAACTGGATCCACCCAGGGAGGACCTAGGATTTGCACTTTCACAGATCCTGATAAGCTTAGGATGTGTTTCCAATTTGGAAGTGCTGAAAGATCTGCTCAAGATCTGTTTTTGGAATAACCAGAAACATCAAGCTAGCAGATCTTCCAACAAAAAACATTTTGTTAAAACTGCATTAGAAGACATAGAACAAAAAAATTAATCAAAATGCAGGGCACTAAAATCATAACTTTTGCCTAGAAAATAGCCCCTCACGCATCCTTAAACACACAAATCTATGTTTCTTATAGCAATCTGTAATATTCCCAATTAGCTTTGCTAATTGGAATATTTCAATTTTGTTTAATTTTGCTGCTTTAGCTAGAAATAATAAATAAAGTGAGAAATAAGAGGGGTCACCTCACTTTAGTCACCTCACTTTATAAAATAAAGTGTTTTCCTAGTTGATTGACGTTATAACTTAGAGAGGGGGCCTTGGGGGTCCACATGGGTATGAGGGGAGGCCTCACGCTGACCCAAGGTTAACTGCGCAGGCCAAGGAGAGTGAAGGACGCAGTCAAGGTTTTGGAGGGAGTTTAGCACTATAAAAGGTGGGGTTCTCACCTCATTTTGGGGGATTGATGATTTGATATTGATATTGAGAGCTAGACTTCTGTCTGCTTCAGCACGCCGGTTGTTTAGTCGGTCTGCAGCACTGTTTAGTGCAACCGAGTGTCTTCGGTCGGAGATCTCACCCTTAGCCTCGGGGGACTTCGAGTGCCTGCCCTGGTAAGGTTATTTCCGAGTAACATCCTTCGCCTGGTAATTTGCGTATTTCCGGTGGAGATTTGCGTAGGAGATAACCCTTCTGAGAGGACGCAGATCAAGAAGATCCGTGCAGTAGGAGAGCCTCGTATCCGGACAAGGAGGACGCGAGGACCAACAGATCTAGCCTTGGAGGACGCATCCGGAGAGATAGGACTTGCATCCGGAGAGATAGGACGAGATCTGAGTGTAGAGGACGAGATCCAGCAGATCCGTTAGAGAGCCCCGGACCGGGACAGACAGGGACGCATCCGGGCGCATCTAGCCCTCCGGGGGACGCGTATCCGAAGAGATAGGACGCGTATCCGGTTGGGGAGGACCTCGGATCCGAGCAGATCCGGCGTGGGAGGACGCAGATCCGACCAAGGAGGACGCTGATCCGATGAGCGTGGTCTTTTGTGTGGGGTTTGGCGGCGCTGTCGGTGTTTCCAGCCACGAGGAGTTGGTCATCTCATCCGGAGGTCCGGTGGTGGGATTCATCCCCTTCCGGCCGGCGTTTCATCCGTCTCCGCGTTGTCACTAGCGAGAGACGGCGTTTTCATCGGTGAGGGCTTGATTGGTGGCGGAGCATCGGGTTTCACCTTTTCTCGGGGGTTTGTCCGGAGGATTGAGATCAGCCATCTATCTAGTTTCCGAGCTTATAGTTCCAGATGACATTGCAGCGCAGATGCTTCATAGCAGATTCTTTGCACCGACTAGGACGATGTCCTTATTTGCGACCATTATTTGTTCCGAGAGGGCCTCCACTTGCCTAGGGCAAGGATAGGTGCACTCCTTCCGATTATCTTGTACTCCTATATATGTATTCTCGGATTAATAAAATGGCTCGGTGTTCCGGTATCCTATGTGTATTTGTTCCATGATCCGGTTCCGGCGTTTTGTTTTGTATATACTGTCCGCATATTTTGCATATTCTGGTTATTTCCCTTTGGGGATATTACAGTGGTATCGGAGCATAGATCCGGCTCGACTGTGGTGCTAGCGATCTATGACGCCCTGGGGATAACCCCTACATCTATCGAAGGAACGCAGAGAAGCCGAGAGTGGGTGGAAGTTTCCTTCTGGGGAAGTGATTTCGATCGGGGAGCCACCCGAGGCAGATTCGGAGGCGAGAGCGACTGAGAAGGGCCCGAACAGGCGTAATCCAATGGCGAGTGATGATGTGAGGTTTAGAGAGATCCTCCATCACATGCAGGGAGATGTCACAGAGACTCGTGGCCATGGAGATCGGTCGAAAGAACTCCCTAGAGTTCTTCGGATCGATGAGGGATCCGGTATGTCTCGCCACGTACCGAGTACACGATGCTATTCCCATTGTGACGACTCGTGTACCCGCGCGATCCACTATGCCCACATTCTTGCCCGGAAGACACAGGGGACGAGGGAGTACGGGGAGGTGCATGAGGGATAATCCGAGCACCCACGCGACCCACCATGCCTACCTTCCTGGTAGAGGACGAGGGGTCGACAAGACCGAGAGAGCCGAGTCCAGGCTCGATGGGCGGCCGCTTTTGCGGGAATGGCGATGCTTTCGGACGAGCATTCATGGATTCTCTCCCCTTCGAGCGCTATCTCCATATTCGGATATGGCGTCAAACCCCGTGATCGGCACCAGACACGGGGGCACGGACACCACCGTGATGACCACCGCGCGGCTAGTAGATTCCATTTGCCTACGTTTGATGGTTCATCAAACAACTCGGCAAAGTCCTGGGTGGAGAAGTCGGACATCTATTTCCGGCTTAACCGGATGTTTCGAGACGAGAGGCCATTAAGGTGGCTACATTGCATTTAGAGGGTGAGGCTCGGGATCTGGTGGTTTCATGGGATGGCGACACTCGGGCATTCCACGGTGACGACATATGCCGAGTTTACCGGGAGGGTGGTAGAGCGTTTTGACGGGGAGGGATCCGGAGCAAAGCATTTTGTTGAGCCGACCAAGCTCAAGCGGGCATCGGGAGTGCGAGAGGCATACATTTCGGGAGTTCTTGAGGGTTTCGGTGATGGTACCGACTTATCGACGGCTCGGATGGTTTATATGTTTGTGGAAGAGGGTCGTCGAGCCACTTCGTGGCCTAGTCCGGTCAAACAAACCGGCTACACTGCAGGGATGCTATCGGTAGGGACTCGAGACTTACGGGGATGTCTTGCCCGAGGACTCGGCCACCTTATCCCCACGAGACGTGCTTTCCGGCCCTAAGGGTAAGGACACGAGGGCTCCGCCTCCCAAGGCGAATCCGGGACGAGGGCGGATTGATGATGAGGCCAGGGAGAGAGCCGAGGCGGAAGCGATTGTGCTTCACTTGCCGGGAACCATGGGCACTGGGACACAAATGTGCGTCGGTGGAAGGCACATTTCATAGAGGTCTTCTCCGAGAGCGAGCGGAGAAGAGGATGAGGAGGATGATGAGGAGGCAGGGAGGATGTTATGCAGACATGCAGTACCGTACCACCTCCACCACCCGCAACAAGTGGGGCATCATTCGCACCTCACTGGGGGAGCTCTAGCCGCATTGCGAGGGAGTCCCCAAGTATTTGACTCGCGCGTACGGGGGAGCAGTACGCGGACGACGGGAGTTTCGATCTTAGTCGATAGTGGAGCCACCCACAACTTCATTGATGCCCCGGATGGTTGAGCGGAGAGGCATACCAACGGAGGGCTTTGATGGGTTTTTCGTTTTGGTACCGGGAGATCGGACTATGGCATGTGCTCGATATGTACCGTAGTTATCGAGTGACGATGGGCAATTATACATTGACCGATCACTTCTTTGTGGTGGACATCCGGACACCAACGTGATATTGGGAGTTCGAGTGGCTTATTACTCTAGGGAAGGTCACGACGGATTGGAAGGCCCTAGAGATGGAGTGGGATGATCCCAAGACGGGGAGGCATGAGAAGATACGAGGGCGGGAACACATATCCACCCCGGACGAGTATCGGCACACGACATGGAGGCGACTTTCCGCAAGGGAGATATAGAGTGGGCGATAGAGTTGCGGGCTTCGAGAGGCGGTGGATACGAGGCGAGACGGTGCACCCCGATCTACGATCTATTCTCGACGGATATGCGGTAGTCTTTGGAGACATTCCGCCGAGACGCCCACCGGATCGGGGGTTTGAGCACACGATCGAGCTTGAGCAGGGGATCCAGTCGTGATTACCACACCGTATAGGGCATCCCAAGGCCTATCGGGATGAGATAGAGCGAGCCATTCGGGGAGTTGTTGGCCCTTGGTCACATTCGGCCCGACGACTAGTCCTTTTGCTTCTTCGATGAGTCGTTGGTGAAGAAGAAGGACGGCACATTACGTATGTGCATTGACTACGGTGGCTCGAACAAGAAGACCCCGAAGAACAGTACCCCATTCCCCGGGATCGACGAGCCGATGGATGAGTTGAGAGGAGCACGGTTCTTCTCAAAGATTGATTTGAGATCCGGGTACCATCGGATACGCGTGAGGGAACAGGGACATTCCCAAGACCGCTTTCGGGTGTCATTATGGGCACTTTGAGTTTCCGGTCATGCCATTTGGGTTGACCAATGCACTGCTACTTTCCGAGTCTTGTATGAATCACATTTTCGGGGATCATCCGAGAAAGTTTGTCGTTTGGTTTTCTTTGATGACATTCTTATATACGAGCAGGGACTTGGGAGGAGCATCTCCGACATATTGAGACGGTCTTGCACATTTTGGAGGAGCGAAAGCAGTTCTATGCCAAGCTCTCCAAGTGTGAGTTTGGGTTGACCGAGATGCCGTATCTAGGACACATTATAGGAGTGGACGGAGTGAGAGTCCACGAGGGAGAAAATCCGGGCTATCGGGGACCGGCCGGAACCACGGAATGTGACGGAGCTTCGAGGATTTATTGGTATCTGCACCTACTACGGGGAGAAAGTTCGTCAAGGGCTTCTCTCGGCTTGTCGCACCCCTCACGGATCCGACGAGGAAGGGGGCATTCGGTTGGTCGGACACGGCCTCGGCGAGCTTTTGACAAGCTCAAGGAGGTGATGAGCGATTGTCCCGTATTAGCATTGCTAGATTTTACGCAACCCTTTGTCCTAGAGTGCGATGCATCGGGAGAGGGGATTGGTGCGCTTTTGATGCGGGAGGGTCATCCGATTGCTTTCGAGAGCGAAGCTCCTTCCACACGAGAGGCTATATCCCATATACGACAAGGAGATGTTGGCCATCATGCATGCATTGGCCAAATTCGCGATGCACTGGTGGGTGGCGGATTCGGGGTGAGGACGAGATCATAACGACTGAGGTACTTTCCGGAGCGAGCGGTTGCAGGAGAGACGACGAAGTGGATCGACAAGATCCGGAGCCTACGACTTTGACATAGAGTATGTCAAGGGGAAGAATAACGTGGTAGGCGATGCCCTTTCTCGTAGACCGGCCACGTTATCACTCATGAGCTCGGACGCCGATTGGAAGGCTCGACTATTGGTCGAGTACTCCAAAGATAGATTTGCATGCGAGGTTCGGATGGGCAGGGTAGCGGATAGCGGATACAAGGTGGTCGATGAGGTCATCTATTATAGGGACGGGATCTTCTTGGTCGAGGGATCTCGACTCAAGGAGAAGATACTCCGAGCTTCACACGATTCACCATTGGCGGGCCATCAAGGGTTCACCAAGACATACGAGGGCCATCCGAGAGAGATTTGCATGGAAGGGCCTCAAGGAGGACGTGCTCCCGACATGTCGTGGAGTGCGAGGTTTGCCCAGTCGAAACAAGGGAGAGATGAGTCATCCTGCGAGGGTTGTTGCAACCTCTTCCCATTCCGGAGGGGAAGTGGGAGAGCATTTCGATGGACTTCATCACGGGGTTGCCCACGGTGCAGGGGCAAGGATTGCATCTTCGTGGTGGTTGACAGGGTCGACGAAGTATGCTCACTTTTTCGCCATTTCGAAAGCACATCACACGGCGGCACGGGTGGCGAGTTATTCTTCGGGAGGTTTTCGAGATTGCATGGTCTACCCAAGACCATTGTCGACGACTGAGGGGACGGCCCGCTTTATGGGCGGATTACGGCAGAGCTCTTCCGACTAGTGGGGGACGAGACTGACACCGAGCACTAGTCATCATCCCCGGACGGACGGGCAAACGGGAGATAGTTAACAAGTGGCTAGAGGGCTACTTGCGTAACTACGTCGGTGGGCGACAGCCGAGCATGGGTCGAAATGGCTACATTTGGGCGAGTACTTTGCTACAACACAACGCACCATATGTCCATCGGTATGACACCTTTCTATGCTTTGTATGGATATCATTCCTTATCTTTTGTGGACATGATGTTTGGTGTTAGCAGTGGCTCCGCGAGCCAAGTTATGGATCCAAGAGAGCCAAGACATCCTCCGAGCTCTCAAGGACAACATAGCCACGGCGACGAATCAGCAGAGTTGTATGTCGATAAGGGTCGGGTGGAGAGACACTTTGAGGTAGGGGACCCGGTCTACCTACGATTCATGACCATACCGACGCGTCTTCGCTCGCAGCGAGGGGGGCGGAGAAGCTAAAGCCTCGTTTTTATGGACCATACAGGGGTGATACGCAGGGATCGGGGCGAGGGTTGCGTATGAGTTGGAGCGCCCCCAAGGCGGCCGGATTCATAACATCTTTCATGTATCATGCTCGAAAAAGGCACCGGGCCGACATGTGACAGGTCACCGAGGAGCTACCGCCTACGGATGATGAGGGGCATCTAGTGTTACGGCAGGAGGCTATTATCGACACTAGGGGAGAGGCAGTCACGGAGCGAGAAGATCGAGAGAATTCTTGGTGAGATGGAGGAATTTGCCGGATGAGGATGCCACTTGGGAGGATGAGAGGATCTTACAAAGCATCCATCACTTCGACTTGCTTGAGGACAAGCAACGTTTTGTCGGGGAGACTCAGATATTCCCAATTAGCTTTGCTAATTGGAATATTTCAATTTTGTTTAATTTTGTCGCTTTAGCTAGAAATAATAAATAAAGTGAGAAATAAGAGGGGTCACCTCACTTTAGTCACCTCACTTTATAAAATAAAGTGTTTTTTCCTAGTTGATTGACGTTATAACTTAGAGAGGGGGCCTTGGGGGTCCACACGAGTATGAGGGGAGGCCTCACGGCCGACCCAAGGTTAACTGCGCGAGGGCCAAGGAGAGTGAAGGACGCGATCAAGGTTTGGAGGGAGTTTAACACTATAAAAGGTGGGGTTCTCACCTCATTTTGGGAGGGATGATTTGATATTGATATTGAGAGCTAGACTTCCGTCTACTCAAACGACGCCGGGTTGTTTAGTCGACCCTGCAAGACCCTTTGTTAGTGCAAAGCGAGTGTCTCCGGTCGGAGATCTCACCCTTAGCCTCGGGGGACTTAGAGTGCCCTGCCCGGTAAGGTTATTTTTCACGAGTAACATCCTTCGGTTTCGGTGGTAATTTGCGGTAGTTTTTTGGTGGAGATTTGGCGAGAGGAGAATAACCCTTCTTGAGAGGACGCAGATCAAGAAGATCCAGGTAGGAGAGCCTCAGATCTGGACAAGGAGGACGCAGATCCAGCAGATCTAGCCTTGGAGGACGCGGTGCGGAGAATGGGACGCGGAATGCGGAGAGAGATGGGACGGAATGCGGCGGAGGACGCGGTTGGCGGATCCGGTGGGAGCCTCGGATAAGACGGATGGGGCGCGAGATCCGGCGGATCTAGCCACAGGGGTGTTGTGATCCGTGAATGCGAAGAATGAAGAAGCGGTCCCGGTTGAGAGGACTCGAGATCCGAGCGGATCCGAGCCGGGAAGAGACGCAGATCCAGTCAGGGAGGACGCTGATCTGATGAACAGAGTCTTTGTGTGGGGTTTGGCAGCGTTTTTCAGTGTTTCCAGCCCTGAGGAGTTGATCATCTCATCTGGAGGACTTGTGGTTGGATTCATCCCTTCTTGCCAACGTTTCATCTGTCTTCTGCGCTGTCACTAGCAGAGACAGCATTTTCACTGGTGAGGGCTTGATTGGTGGTGGAGCATCAGTTTCACCTTTTCTGGGGTTTGTCTGGAGGATTGAGATCAGCCATCTATCTAGTTTCCAGCTTATAGTTCCAGTACATTGCAGCAGCAGTTCTTCATAGCAGATTCTTCAGCCAGCTAGGACGCTGTCCTTATTTGCAGCCATTATTTGTTCTGAGAGGGCCTCCACTTGCCTAGGGCAAGGATAGGTGCACTCCTTCTGATTATCTTGTACTCCTATATATGTATTCTCAGATTAATAAAATGGCTCAGTGTTCTGGTATTCTATGTGTATTTGTTCCATGATTTGGTTCCAGCGTTTTGTTTTGTATATCTGTCTGGCATATTTCTGTGTATTACTGGTTATTTCCCTTTGGGGATATTACACAATCTGCATTTCTTAATTTGTGAGAGCAATTTGGAGTGAGTATAATCGGGGGTCTCAATTTTCTGTTTGTGGTTCATGGTTTTTTATATATATTTATAGTTTTTCTTGCCTATGTCATTCCCCCATATCCAGATCCTGACTGTTCAAAAAATCCAAGAGATCTATATCTGTTTCCATGCAGCTTCTCACTGATTGAAGAAGTTGCAGTTTTGCTGTTTCCCCCTTTAAAAATGGAAATGACCCAAAAGATTACATTGATGCACTCTTTTTATCACTTGCACAAGCAAAAGGATCTTCATATATGTAGCTGCCATCTCCATCATAAAACTTCCACACTTCCTCAAGATTTTCTAGAGCTATTTTCAATTTATTGCAATTAGCTTCTTCATCCTTGACAAGTACAGATTTAGATTTTTGTTGTAATATCCACTTAAAATTGCTTTGTAGTTTTCGTCTCCATTGTAAAACTTCCACACCTATGGAAGATTTTTAGAGCTATTTTCAATTTATTGCTACAAGCTTCTTCATCCCTGACACATACAGATTTAGATTTTTTTTTGTAATAACCACTTATGTTGATTTTTGTAGCATCGGATGTGCTCTAGCCTCAAGATTTTGCAGAGAGGCTAAGACATGTGCATTCTACAATACCCAGAAATTGTGTTAGGAAATTCCACCCAGAGATGATTTAATTAAAATAATTAATTATTTTTAATGGATTCCTAAGTCTAAACTTAGGAAAAGGAAATAATTAAAAAGTATTAACTAGATCGGGTGTGAATCTTCTAGATGAAGACGAAGATAGAGTCCAAGCTAATCTTAGCCTTTGATTATGTTTTAATCTTGGTCGTTGATATGTCAACGAGAGACTATAAAAAGGAGCTCGATGGGCATTTGTAAAACACATCGAATGAAAGATCTAGAGATCGAATTCTCAAGAGAGCAGCGCAACAGTTGCTGGAGAAGGATCGAGAAGATTTCTTGCAGTGAGGGGCACGGATAGTTGGTCGAAGGAAGTTTTCCTGATCCGATGAATACATTGCAGAGGAGGCATCGGGAGGTTCAGAGAGGCTACGCAGTGCCACGTTGGGCAGCGCAAAGCTACATTGAGGCAATGTAAAGCCTCTAAGGAGATGCGCAGATTTGTTGGGGAACAGTCGAGATCTAGTGATGGGAGCCGAGGTGTGAGATCGAAGGGCCGAAGATTTGAGTTTCCAGCAAGCAAATGATCAGCTGGAAGGGTGACGCAGTTCCTAGAGGTTGTGACGTAGTAGCAATGCAGTGACTGCGCAAAGGCAGCGTGGGGAAAGCCATCTAAAGCCCAAAGCAGAGTCGGCTCGCCAGTGACAGTGTGAGATAATTTCTCACTAACTCTTTGCCAGTCTATTCTCTGTATCAGATTGTCAGTTTGGGCATCCAAAGATTTTGATTCGGAAAACTACTGCATAATAATTAAAAACCTCAACTGCTGCACCAGTTTTCCCACATTGGGTTTTTCTGGGGACATTGTCCAAAAACAACGGTGTCATTGTGTGCATTTATTTCTTTCCTGCTCATTATTTTGTTTCCACGGTATTTTTTATGTTGCGAAGTCTGTAGTAGAATTCATTTCGATGTTTACTGTGTAACACCGTAAATAACTTGATTCAGAATTAAGAAGTGGAAGAAATAAAATCAGTTGCTGCAACAGGGATTCCGATTTAGGAATTTTCACAACTTGAAATTGTTTTATCTCCCTTAGCATTTGCAAGGAAACTAAACTTTGTTTTTCGACACTAGATGCATGTCTTTCTTTTTAGACATTGCTACCCCTCATTTTGGCATAGGATAACCCTAGTGAATATCTTCACTATGTGAAAATTCAAAACCCGAATCCTATTGCAGCAACTGATGTTATTTCTTCTAATTGTTTATTTCGCCAAACAATTGATCTGTTGTTTCCTACAGCAAATATTGAAATAAATACACTGCAACCTTCACAAATAAACTCCGGAAGAAATATATGCACACATACACAAAATAACACCGTTATTTTTGGACAATGTCCCTGGAAAAACCAAACTTGGGAAAATCGGTGCAGCAACTGAGGGTTTTAATATTAAGCAGCAGTGAAATATCTAAGTACAACTGGATGCCTAAACTGGCAATCTTATAGAGAAAAACTGGCCAGAAAATCTAGTGAGGAAATTCCTCACCCCACAGGGGAATTTGAGCACTGACCTCAACTCGAAATGGAGTTGTCCAAACTGTCTCTGCGCAGTCACTGCGTCACCCTCACGCAGTCTCATGTCACCCAGTATGGAACTGCATCACCTCAAGCTGTCTCATCAGCTGTTGTCTAAGAAACTGACTCTCCTGGCCTCTGGAAACTCTATCCAGCTTCTGGCACTGAATCACTGCTTCTCCCCAGCAAATACAAATTTTCCCACTGAAGCTACTACGCTACCACTACGTCAACCTCACTATGGCTTCCCCACCTCTCTGCAAATGCACTCACCCGATCTGGAATGCCTCCTCTAGCTTCATTGTCTCAGCCCCTCTCTTACTGCTTAGATCTCACTGAATCACTTTCGTCAACAAACAACTTCTACTTCAGACAACGATTTCCCTGTAAAATCGAACTGCTAAAGTTCTCAAGTAATTTCTCCAAGCCCCATCACTTTTTCTTATAGTCCTTCGTTGAGCCTTCAACGGCCAAGACTAGATCTTAATCAATGGCTAGGATTAACTAGAAATTGATACATGTGAGTCTCTAGAACATTCACACCATGACTTAATTAATTATGATTAATTAATCATATTCCTTGAGTTTATGCTAAGGAAATATTTAAAAATTGTCTAATAATCTAATTAAGTCGTCTCTAGGTGAAATTTCAAGAAAGGATTTATGGGTTTTGGAGAACTCATGTATTCTAGCCTCTCCACAAAATTTCATGTCTAGAACACATCCGATGCTACAAAAACTAACACTCCCTATTAGCGAGAAATGTGTTCTAGTATTGTTGCATCTATGGTAGCAATACCCGACTTCTGCACCATCTCCTATCACGTTGTTGATGTCTGGCTACTGCTTCCCACCAACCACTATGCAACTCTGATATGCGTTGCATCTGTGCTATTGCAAACCCTGTTGAACTGTTGCCAACACTGCATCTGCACTACAACTCTGTTTTATCTGTTGTTGCTGCAACTGCAACCTTTACAACAGAAAAACATCCAAAATATTGAACCAATTGTGTTCAATATGATTCATTTGTCACCCAAGTCCTAACTGCTCCTAGTATCTGCGTTGTCACTGAAGGGTTTGCACTGTGCCAACTAAACTGCTGCCAACTCTACACTACACTCCCCAACATCTGACTACTACTAGTATCTGCAACTCACTCTTGCATCTGGCTGCACCAATTGCCACTGGTCCATCCTCCTACTGAATACTGTGGGCCGTCGTAGCAAGGTATTGATCCAAGAGGCAAACCTCCTCAAGAATCCTACCCAACTCTAGTGCTCTAGGGCTACAAAACCAAGTCACCCCACCTCACTCTTAGAGGGATGTCTGCAATCATGGCCTGGAGGACAACCTATCAATCTCAGCAGAAGTTGCCTACTGGTCTTGTATCTCCTCCTTCTCCTTCTTCCTGAGAGGACACTGGGAACTGTAGTGGCCTGGCTCGCCACACCTAAAGCACTTGACCTTTGACAGGTCTTTCTTCTTCCTACGCTGCTCCCCTTGTCCCTGACTAGGACTCTTCGATGTGAGGACCACATTATCCTCCTCCTTTATCTGCTTCAACCCACTGTTGATGTTGCCACTGATGGTGCTCTTCATCAAGTCTCGCCTCAACTCCTCCTGCTGCAAGTCTGCCCAAATCCTATCCCATCTTGGCAAGGTTTCTCTGCCCAAAATACTTTGGACAAATACCTGCCACTCTTCTGAGACACTGGTGAGAGCTACTCGCACTAGCTCTGTGGCTTGAGGCGTTGATCCTACAGCTGCCAGCTCATCTTATATCTCCTGAATCTCGGTAAGGAAAGGGTTTATGCACTCCCCTTTCTGCATCCGAGTGCATCTTAGCTTCTCCTCCAAGTACATCTTCCACTGCTCGAAAGATCCCTGGTATAGCATGGAAAGAGTGTCCCACATCTCTTTGGCCGTTCCCTAGGCCGCTATGTGTGATACCACATGATCTCGAACTCCATCAAGGATCAATCTCTTTGCCTTCGACATCTCCTTCTTGTACTGCTTCAACTGATCTGGATCTGTGGGGATAGCTACCACATTATCGATATATGCCTTGAGATCATATTCATCCAAAAGGAAGGAGATCCTTGCCTTCCATATAACATAGTTGGAAGTCTGAAAATTCCTAGATCTGACAATCTAGGGAATCCTACTGCATCAACTGAGTGTACTTCTCCTATTAAGTAAATTACATTTACATAATTAATTCAGATCTAAATTATTGAAGTAACTACTGAAGCAGCCTACACTGAATAAATATGATTCTGAAACAGGGAAATTGAGCAAGAAATCAATCACACATAGGACACAATTATTTTTGGACTAAGTACACGAAAAAACCCAATGCGGGAAAACTGATGCAGTAGATCTGAGGGTTTTTATTATTAAGCAGTAGTTGTTTCTGAATACATCGTTGAATACCTCCAAGGGTTATTCAATTCCAGAGAGAAATACTAGCAGAAAGAAATTGTGAGTTTTACCTCACACAATCATTGGAATATCCAGCTGATCCGGTCACTAGAAAATTTGCCTCTGGAGGTCTCTGCGTAGGCCCTGCGTCACCTCCTCTAGGCACTATGTCACCCTAGCAACAGATCGATCTAACTCCCAGAATCACAGATCTGAGCCTCCCGGTGTAATACCCCGGCTTTTGGCTTCTGGAACTAATCCGACAGCTGAATCTTGGAAACCCTCTAAACCTTTATGCAGCCCTGACTGGCTCTGCACTGGCTCTATTGGATGTATTCCTGCCTCTCTCTGTTGATGATTCTCCCGCTGAGAAAATATTTATCTTCGGAAACTACTCTGCCCCCTCACTGCACTGAATCACTTAAGATCTGATCTTCGTTCGAGCACTGCTCCATTAGAGGAATTTGATCTCAAGATTCACTCTGTGTGTCACTTTCCAAATGACCCTCAAGCATTCCTTTATAGACTTCTCATTGAGAAATCAACAGTTGAAATTAGTTCTCTAATCAACGACTAAGATTATAATATGACTTGATCTCCGACTTTTCTAGATTATTCTCACTCTATTTCATTAATGTCCTTTAATTATTTAATTTCCCTAGGTTTAAACTTAGGGTCTCCATTAAAATAATTAATTAAATAATTAATTATTTTAATAAAACGTTAACCGAGTGGAATTTTCACAAGCAGTTTTTGAGTTCATTGGAATACCTTTGTATAAGCCTCTCCACCAAATTTGGGGCTTAGAGCACTTTCCGATGCTACAAAAATCAACAAGAAGCTCCATCCAACACATATCCTAATCTCAAATCCCTGTTGTGGCCATCTCGACAAAAAATGCCGAAAATCTCCTCTTCCCTTCTACTTAGCTACTGCTCAGCTCTACGCACTCCCTTCTGGAGTGAGAGACTCTGCCCACAACGACTGTTGATTTGCAAGGGAAATTGAACTTCTTGGGACTAGAAGTTCCCTGAGGAAAATTTTCCCACAATGTGTGCTCTTCTTCCACCCGACGCAGATTCTGCTCTAGCAACTGCTGCAAAACCCTCTACGTCCAGCTAGATATCTACCCAACGAAGATACTAAGTTGCTCCCTCTACCTTTGGAATCACTCGATCTAGAAAACTCAAATTTTTCTGCCTTTCAGAAAAATTGAATCTCCTCAAGTAACTCGGCCTCTTGGCAAAGTGACTACGTTGCCCTTAGGTATTTCGATCTGCTTGTTGATTTTTGTAGCATCAGAAAGTCCTCTAAGTCTCAAATTTGGTGTAGAGGCTTAGACACTAGTATTCCAAAGAACCCACAAAATCTTCGTGGAAATTCCACTAAACTTTTGTTTTATTTGAAAAATTAATTATTTTAATGGGGAAACTAAGTCTAAACTTAGGGAAATTAAATAATTAAAGGGTATTAAATAAAACAGAGTGTGAATCTTCTACAAGACATGGATCAAGTCATGTTATAATCTTAGCCGTTGATTAGTCATCTAATCTGGGTCGTTGATATGTCAATGAGAAGAATATAAAGGAAGGCTTGACGGTTATTTGGAAAATACACCGAGATATTGAATTGATCTAAGATCGAAATTTCTGGGGAAGGTTTGCTAAGAAATTCGAGTTAGAGATCTGAGCAGTGAGACGCAGAGATAGCATCTGGAGAGGAAGATATTTTCTCAGTTCGTGGAGCATTAATCAGAGAGAGGCAGAAGAGATCTAACCAAAGCCAGCGTTGAAGGAAGAGGGCTAACGCAGTAACTATGTAGGCTCACGCAGAAGCATTACAGAGGCAGAGGAATGGTTTTCGAAATTTTGTTGGTGGATAAATTCTGGAGGCCAAGATCCGAAAAGTGGCACCCGAAGGCTATTCCTCAAGGTCCACAGAGGCAAAACAACTTGGTTGAGGGCCAACGCTTAGCCTGGAAGGAAGTGTCGCAATGGTTGGAAGTTCCAGCGTTGGATCTGCACAGAGCTTCTCTGGGGCAATGATTTCTTCATCCGGATCAGCGGGAAATTCAGTGATTGAGTGAGGTAAATCCTCACAAATTCTTCTGCCAGTATTTCTCTCTGTAACTGAATCACCCTAGGGGTATTTAGAGTGATGTATTCAAACATTGCTACTGCATAATAATAAAACCCTCAAATCTGTTGCACCGGTTTTCCTGCATTGGGTTTTTCCAGGGACTTAGTCCAAAATAAAAGGTGTCATATGTGTGAATGATTTCCTTGCTCAATTTCCTTGTTTCGGAATCATAATTATTGTAGTGTAGGTTGCTTCAGTGATTGCTTCACTATATCATGAATGTATTCAGAAATAATTGTGTATAAGTAAATTACATAACAGATAAAGTAATTCGGATGGTTGCAGTAGGATTCCTTATAGATTGATTGAGATCTAGGAATTTTCACATGGTATCAGAGCATTGATGTGAAATGGGAAGGATGATTTTGATTTCTGAAGTGAAGACCACTGTTGTTGCAGTGCAGTAGAACGAATCCATTGAAGGATTGCGGAGTTCTGGTTGCGGAGTTCTAGCCAGGAGGGCTGAGATTTTTGTGGTAGTCTCCCTTTAAGTGAGTCGACAAAGAGAAAGGGTTCAGATTCGAGATCTTGCTGTGGCAGAGGGAGTAGCACAGAGCCTCCATGCAGAAGACAAAGGGATGCGGATTTCTGAAGCTGTTGCTGGGCAAAAAAGCGTAGGAGTCAAGAGCACTTATTTGGGGAATTCTTCCTCAGTGATTTCCTAATTGTGGAAGTCAGCATTTCTCAGTTGCTAAGCAGTAGCGCAGCAATAGAACTTACAACTCCACCAGGGAATACATAAGCCTGCCAGGTGTTCCGTAGTACGGAGGAAGAGGGAGCAAATTCGACAGATTTCCACTAAGAAGGCATCTCACAGGCTTTGTGATCAGGATCGGTTGAAGGGCTCCTCCAACTATATGATCTGGAAGGAACGGGCAATGTTCCTTCTAGATGAACATGATCTGAAGGTGTTCATGGAGAACGTGGTAGTTGTACCTACGGATGCGGATCAGCTCCAGAAGTACAAGGCTGATATGGCAAAGGAGAAAAGGTTGCTCCTTGATGGTGTCAAGGATCACATCGTCTCACATGTGGCTGGAAAAAATACTGTCATAGAGATGTGGGTAGTTTTGCATGACCTATATGAGGGATCTTTCAAGCAGCGGAAGTTGTACTTGGAGCAGAAGCCTTGTATGATCCAGATGCATAAAGGGGAGCGCATGGCTTCATACCTCATGCGGTCTCAGAAGGTTCGAGATTAGTTGTCGACAGTAGGTGCTACACCTACAACTACAACCATGGTACGGAATCCGGATGGCCCTTAACAACGTCACGAAGGAGTGGCAAGTGATTGTCCAGAGCAAACTAGGCCATGCAACATTACCTAGTTGGGAGCAGATGAACAGCTTTCCAGGAGGAAGAGCCGAGGAGAGACCTCGTCAAGTGAAAACTTGATGGTAGCAGTAGATGCAGATCAAAATCCGTGGACGAATAAGAGAACGCAACCCTTGCATCGAAGGGAAATCAGGCACAACGAAAAGCGAAGCGTGATGCTTCAAAGGTCAAGTGTTTCAAATGTGGCGAGATGGGTCACTCTTCATCTCAATGTCCTCTGAAGAAGAAGGAAAAAGATGAGAAGCATGACCCGAAGGTTGCAGCCGAGAGAATCGAGGAAGATGAGGTGGTCATGAGTGCCCATGCTTCTCCTAGTGATAAGTGGGGAGATATCGAGTTGTAGTTCTTTGAACTTCAGCTGGGAAGGATCCTTGAGGAGCCCACCTCATCGATAATAGCTTGTTATGGGAGCCCATATTTGCAGTAGCGGGATGGAGGAGTATTCAGATGGAGCCGAATGATGGAAACGACAGTAGAGCAGCGCAGAGCAACGTTCATTTCAGGAGCAGAGCAATGCACAATGGTGCAGCCCAGAGCATCCGAGGGATAGCACAGTAGCTATCAGCAGTCAAATTCTTCAGCACCAAGGTGCATCCACTGAACACTTGTTCAGTTTTGGGTGAGTTTCAGTTGTTTCTTTCAACAGCTAAGTTGCAGTGTTAGCAGTGGCAGTGTTAGCAGCATAGCAGATGAAACACTTGAGAAGGAGTTGTAGTATAGATGCAACAGTGACAGTTGCAGTGTCATGGGAGGCAGTATAGTGGCAGCAGCAGCATAGTGTTAGTGCGCAGCATCAGCAACGCAAAGGATGCTTCAAGGTCAAAGCAGTATGCAGCACGCATTATTGTGAGAGCACTTTCCTTGCTAAGAGGGAGTGTTGATTTTTGTAGCATCAGAAAGTGCTCCAAGTCTCAAAATTGGTGTAGAGGCTTAGACACTAGTATTCCAAAGAACCCTGAAAGCGTTTGTGGAAATTCTACTATGATTTTGTTTTATTTTGAAAATTAATTATTTTAATGGGGACCCTAAGTCTAAACTTAGGGAAATTAAATAATTAAAGGGTATTAAATAAAAGAGAGTGTGAATCTTTTAGAGGACATGGATCAAGTCATGTTATAATCTTAGTCGTTGATTAGACATCTAATCTGGGTTGTTGATATGTCAACGAGAAGACTATAAAGGAAGGCTTGAGAGTCATTTGGAAAATACACCGAGACACTGAATTTATCTAAGAACGAAATTTCTGGGGCGGATTGGATGAGAAATTCGAACTAGAGATCTGAGCAGTGAGGGCTAGAGATAGCATCCGGAGAGGAGGAGATTTTCTTAGCCAGTGGAGCACCAGTTACAGAGAGGGAGAAGAGATCTAACCAAAGCCAGCGCTGAAGGAAGAGGGCTGACACTGTGACTACATAGGCTCAAGGAGAAGCAGCACAGAGGCCGAGGAAGGTTTTTCGGAATTTTGTTGGTGGATCAGTTTCGAAGGCCGAGATCCGGAAAGTGGCACTGGGAGGTTTTTCCTCAGGGTCCACAAAGGCAAAACGACTTGGTTGAGGGCCAACGCTGAGCCTGGAAGGGGGTGATGCAGTGGCTGGAATTTCCAGTGCTGGATCTGCGCAGAGCTTCTCCAAGGCAGTGTTTTCTTCATCCGGATCAGCCGGAAATTCATTGATTGAGAGAGGTAAATCCTCACAAATTCTTCTACAAATATTTCTTTCTGTAATTGAATCACCCTAGGGGTATTCAGAGATGTATTCATGGATTGCTACTGCATAAAACCCTCAGATTTGTTGCATTGGCTTTCCCGCATTGGGTTTTTCCGGAGACTTTGTCCAAAATAAATGTGTCATATGTGTGAACAAAATAAATGTGTCATATGTGTGAATGATTTCATAAAACCCTCAGATTTGTTGCACCGGATTTCCCGCATTGGGTTTTTTTGGAGACTTGGTCCAAAATAAAGGTGTCATATGTGTGAATGATTTCCTTGTTCAGTTTCCTTATTTCATAATCATATTTATTGTAGTGTAGGTTGCTCAGTGGTTGCTTCAGTATTTCATGAATGTGTCATAAAGGTGTCATATGTGTGAATGATTTCCTTGTTCAGTTTCCTTGTTTCATAATCATATTTATTGTAGTGTAGGTTGCTCAGTGATTGCTTCAGTATTTCATGAATGTATTCAGAAATAATTGTGTAAAGTAAATTACATAATAGATGAAGCAATTCGAATGGTTGCAATAGGATTCCTTAGATTGATTGAGATCTAAGAATTTTCACATGGTATCAAAGCAATGATGTGAAACAAGAAGGACGGATCTGATTTCTGAAGTGAAGGTCATTATTGTTGCAGTGCAGCAAAACGAATCGATTGAAGGATTGCGTAGTTCTGGCCAGGAGGGCTGAGATTTTGGTGGCAATCTCTCTCTAAGTGAGTCGACAAAGAGAAAGGGCTTCCAAATTCGAGATCTTGTTGTGGTAGAGGGAGCAGCACAAAGCCTCCACGCAAAAGACAGAGGGACGCGGTTTTCCAAAGTTGTTCCTAGGCAGAAAAGTGTCAGAAGGAGTCAAGAGCACATATTTGGGGAATTCTTCCGCAATGATTTCCTAGCTGAGGAAGTCAGCATTTCTCAGTTGCTAAGCAGTAGAGGAGCAATGGAACTTACAACACCACCAGGGGCACTGAATTGATCTAAGATCGAAATTTTTGGGGCGGGTTTGCTAAGAAATTCGAGCTAGAGATCTAAGTAGTGAGGGGAAGAGATAGCATTCGGAGAGGAAGAGATTTTCTCTGCCAGTGGAGCATCAATCAGAGAGAGGCAGAAGAGATCTAACCAAAGCCAACACTGAAGGAAGAGGGCTGACGTGATGACTACGTAGGATCACGCAGAAGCAGCGCATAAGCAAAGGAAGGGTTTTCAAAATTTTGCTGGTGGAACAATTTCGAAGGCCAGGATCCGGAAAGGGCACCACGAGGTTGTTCCTCAAGGTCCACAGAGGCAAAACGACTTGGTTGAGGGCCAACGTTGCGCCTGGAAGGGGGTGACACAGTCGCTGGAAGTTCCAGCGCTGGATCTGCTCAGAGCTTCTCCGGGGCAATGTTTACTTCATCTGGATCAGCCGGAAAGTCAATGTTTGAGTGAGGTAAATCCTCACAAATTCTTCTGCCAGTGTTTCTCTCTGTAACTGAATCACCCTAGGGGTATTCAGAGATGTATTCAGACATTGCTACTGCATAATAATAAAACCCTCAGATCTGCTACATCATTTTTCTCGCATTTGGTTTTTTCCGGGGACTTAGTCCAACAAAAAGGTGTCATGTCTATGAATGATTTGCTTGTTCAGTGTCCTTGTTTCAAAATCATAATTATTTTAGTGTAGGCTGCTTCAGTATTTCATGAATGTGTATCAGAAATTTTCGGTAAAAATCACATATAAGAAATTTGTGTCGACGCGTTTCGAACCAGCGAGTGTTGTTCTTCATCAGGACAAGATGAGAAATCTGATGAAGAAACCTACTTAAATAGAAAGGGACAGCTCCAACTAGCCGTTGGAAAAATGGCTAGTTTGACTTGAATAAAAGATTTTGTCAAATTTTAATAATATTTATTTATAGTTCTCAAATATTCTATTTGAATATAATTTTTAAAAATAATTTAAAATAATTTTCATGAATGTATTCAGAAATAATTGTGTAAAGTAAATTACATAATAGATGAAGTAATTCGGATGGTTGCAGTAGGATTCCTTAGATTGATTGAGATCTAGGAATTTTCACATGGTATCAGAGCATTGATATGAAATAGGAAGGACGGATCTGATTTCTGGAGTGAAGATCGTTATTGCTCCAAGGCAGCAGAACGAATCCATTGAAGGATTGCGCAGTTCTGGCCAGGAGGCCTGAGATTTTCGTGGTCGTCTCTCTCTAAGTGAGTCGAAAGAGGGAAGGGGCTTCCAGATTCGAGATCTCGCTGTGGCAGAGGGAGCAACGCAGAGCCTCCATGCAGTAGACAGAGGGACATGGTTTTCTGAAGCTGTTGCTAGGCAGAAAAGCGTGAGAAAGAGTCAAGAGCACATATTTGGGCAATTCTTCCTCAGTGATGTCCTAGCCAAGGAAGTCAGCATTTCTCAGTTGATGAGCAGTAGAGGAGCAACAGAACTTACAACTCCACTAGCGAGTGTGTAAGACTGCCAGGTGCTCTGGACCCCATCAGATACGGCTGACGGTCACAGCCTTTGAGCCAACACCTCGGAACAGATAAGGGTTTCGCGGCGAGGAGCAGGAACTCTTGGAACGGAGAGATGGATGAGGTTGAGCTGGACTACTCTTCCGACAACCTGGTGTCGATTTTTGTAGCATCGGAAAGTGTTCGAAATCTCAAACTTTGTGAGGAGACTTGGACATGAATATTCCAAAGAACCCAGAAACCGTTTGTGGAAATTCCACTCGGTTCATGTCTTATTAAATTAATTAATTATTTTAATGGAGACCCTAAGTCTAAACTTAGGGAAATTAAACTTCTAATCTGGGTCATTGATTCATCGACGAGAAGATTATAAAGGAAGGCTTGAGGGGCATTTGGAAAGTAAGTTTGGCATACTCTCAGTACCCGAAAGGAGATCAATTCTGAAGGAATAGAATTCGATCTTAGTGGGCGGGTTGCAGGGCGGAGAGTTGCAGAAGCAGGAGGAGGAGGGAGTCAGCAGTGACTGAACTCGAGGACAGAGGGACGCAGTGGTCCACGAGAGGCAGCGCAGCGCTGCAGTGCAATGAACCCATGCAGAGCCTACGCAGACTTATGCAATCCAGCACAAGGATTGCGCAGAGAAACACGCAGACAAGCACAAAGGGAAGCAGAGGTTGATCTGGGTGTCAGGAAATTGTCAAAAGGAGTCGGGAATTTTGTCTCTGGTGTTTTCAGATTTTATCTGCCAGTGTATTCCTTGTAAAGATTCATTTGCTGAAGAATATTAATAAAACCCTCATCTGCTCATTGCTGCACCGGTTTTCCTGCATTGGGTTTTTCCAGGGACAATTGTCCAAAAAATAACCGTGTATATGTGATTGGTTCTTATGCTTATGTTCTTTATTGTTTACTTCTCTGCATATATAATTGTGAATGTTGCATTTGTATTTATTTCTAAGTTTACTGATAGATTTCTGTAAATAACTTATTGAAGTAATAAGTAGGAGAAATAAATCTATCACTGCAATAGTAGATTTTCATATTGAAAATTTCACATGGTATCAGAGCTAGAGATGAGTAACAGGAATGGAGAATCGACAAGTGAACAGAAATCTGACATTGCGGCAACAGCTCGAAGAGGTTCATGCAGTTCTCCAGAGAGAGAAAGAAGCATGATAGAACAAATGGATCACGATGTTTTTGTTCTGGCATCCAGACTTGAAGAAGAATTTGCTTGTGTGTCAAGCATTGCTTCTCCTGAGGTCTAGTACATTGACAGTGGAGCTTCTGCTCATATGAGCAGAGTGCGGGAATGTTTCTCCGACTACTAAGAGGAGCGGATGAATTTTAAAATAATCATGGTTAATAAAGCAAAATGTACCCCTATTGAAAGAGGTACCGTAGTATTTCAGACCGAGGTTGGAAATAAGCTTCAGGCCACTAATGTACTGCATGTGCCCGGGTTGGGGATGAACTTGCTCTCAGTGTCTCAACTTCAAAACAAAGATTATGACGTTTACTTTATTGGCAACAGGGTTTACGTCAAACATCCCAGTTGGAAGAAGAAAGCACAGATCAGAGTAAGTAGCAACAAACTTTACAAGTTGCAGCTCGAATCCCCAATGGCACTAATTGACAGCGCTGATGAAACTGACCTGAATGAACTAAAGCACAGAAGAATGGGACATTTGCATCATGGAGCATTAAAAATTCTCAAGAAAACTATCACAAGAGTTCCAGAACTGAGCACCAAGCACGACGATGTTTGCAGAGGGTGTGTATTGGGTAAATACTAAATATGCCAAGCCAGTGTATTAGAGAAGCAAAAGGACCAAGTGTTGAGATTTTGTGTATTTGGGGTAGCATCAGTTGTGCTCTAGGTCCCAAATTTTGTGGAGGGACTAGAGTACACCTGATCTACAAGACCCAGAAATGGATTTGAGAAATTTCAAGTTGTGTTGAAGTTATTCAAATAATTAATTATTTTTAATGGATTTCCTAAGTCTAACGTAGGAAAATAAAATAATTAAAGTGAATTAATTAACACATGTCCTGAAATTGTCTTAAGTCACATGGATCAAGCAATCTTTTAATCTCAGTCGTTGATGGATGATTTAATCTTGGTCGTTGAAGGGTTCAACGAAAAAGTATCAGAGAAAGGCTTGAGGGTCAGTTGAGAAGACACAATTTCTATAGAATTGAGCAATAGATTTGGAATTCTAGGGCTGGTTTGCTAAGAATTTCCAGTGGAATTTCCTGCGGTGAGGGGTAGTATTGGCCAAGGGAATGTTCTTATTCCAGGGCCAAGAGACAGCAAGAGGCAAGAGGAGCAGCCACAAGGACAGCGCAGAGAGGCTTCAGAGCCACGCAGAGCAGCAAGGACAGCGCAGAGGCAGCTAGGGCCACGTTGGGCTGACGCTAGCCAAGTAGAGGCAATGCAGAGGCAGCTAGGGCCACGTTGGGCTGACGCTAGCCAAGTAGAGGCAACGCAGAGGCAACTAGGGCCACGTTGGGCTGACGCTAGCCAAGTAGAGGCAGCGCATGGGCAATGTAGACCCTCCTAGGGTGACGCATGCCCTCCTAGAGCCACGCAGAGACTGACGCAATCCCTCCAGGGCAACGCTGGGGCTTCAGAAGCGGCGCTGAGGGTTTATAGGGTCAGATCCGGGCTGAGTCTTGTAAATCCCATTTGAGGGTGTGGATCAGTCAGATATTTGACACTAGATCTTCAGGTTAGCTGCAGATTTTATATCTTTTATTCTTTGTCGGGTTTTCTAGGGTTGGATCCCAAATTTGCTGTACTCAGAACTACTTAATAATAAAACCCTCCTATTTGATGAACCGGTTTTCCCACTTTGGGTTTTTCCGGGGACTTATGTCCAAAAATCCATGTGTCACTTTGTTGCATGAGTGAATTATTCAGTAAATGATCTGCATGTGTAAGTTGTAGTTGTGTTTATTTTCGATATTTTCTGAATCTAATTTCTGAAAATAACTTGTATAAATTAAATCAAGTAGGAGGAAATAAACCAATGCACTGCAGTAGAATTTTCACATGGTATCAGAGCGATAGCAGATCAAGCTAAATCTCCAGTAATCAGCTGAAGAAATATTTTTTCTGCAGGGTGGTAGAAGAAGCAGCAGATCCGAAAAGGGCATCTTGATAGCAGAGGAAAGCAGAACAAGGAGATAGTGTTGAAGCTGCAGAAGGCCTCTAGGCTTATGCAGACCCTTCCCAAGGCAGCGTAAGGACTACGTCACCCAGTCTGGCGTTACGCAGCCCACTTTTGAGCAGCGTTGGGACTGTGCTAGGCCGGCCAAGGAGACGTTGTCCAGTCACTTCTCTTGTTGCAGAAAAATTTGCCAAGATCCGAACGCAGTGCTTCAGATTTGCAGCACTACTGGTGGGGTAGAGATTCTGCAGGTGCAGAATTGTGCCTAACTAATGCAACAAAGGCAAGAGGAAGACAATTATTCAGCAGATCTGAGCCAAACAGATCTGAGATTCGATCAGAAGGGTCTGAAATTTGGTGGATGATTTCCAGGAGGGAAGTCAGTTTATTCAGATCTGAGCAAAGATGGCTCGATATGGATTGAGGGATCAAGACAGATTGGATGGCATGTCCAACTATGTCATCTGGAAGGCCAAAATCCTCTCAGTTCTGGATGAGTATGGTCTCAAAGATCATGCAGAGAAGACGCTTGGTGTACCAACCGATGCAGATCCACTCAAGAAGTATGAAGAAAATCTAGCACGAAAGAAGCGTTTGATCATAGACAGAGTCAAGGACCACGTGATTCCTCATATTGCTAGTAAGAATACAGCGCATGACATGTGGTCAGCCTTGGAGGTGATGTACCAAGGAGGCTCTATGCAAAGAAGAATGCTTCTTGAGAATCAGATGCAGATGTTCCAAATGATGAAGGGTGGAGAGATACATCCATTCCTTTTTAGACTTCAAGCTATCCATGACCAGCTGAATAGCATGGGTGTTAATCCGGATGAAGGGCTCCTAGTGAGCACAACCCTGAATGTTGTCTCTGAGGAATGGGAAACGTTTATCCAAAGCATTCTGGGAAGGGCAGCGTTGCCATCATGGGCAGATATGTGGGCTATTCTCCCCCAAGAGGAGATCAGGAAGATCACCAAGAAACAGTCTATCAATGGAGGAAGTGGATCAGCCAAAGTGAAGAAAGAAGAGAAGGAGGATGCAGCCCTTGCATCAAGGGAAAAGAAGCAAGGGAAGAAGAAGAAGGACCTCTCCAAGGTCCAATGCTTTAACTGTGGTGATCTTGGTCATTTCGCCAGCAGTTGTCCTAAGAAGAAGGACAAAGGAGCTTTTGATTCTAAGGTTGCAGCAGCAAATGAAGATGGCTCTGATGATGATGCAACCATGAGTGCTCATGCACCTCGAGAGAAGAGGTGGGGTGACATGGATATATAGAATATCCATATTTTGATTCAGGCCTACTCTTGGATCACATATGAGCTACGGGAGCCTTAAGATGGTAGCGGGATGAGTCAGGAGATGGTTGCAGATGTCCACATTGAAGAGCAAGAGGGAGCTGAAGAGCTGAACAGTGTTATGCAGAGGCAGCAACATAGAGAAGCCGATGGGAATTCAGCAGCGAAGAGAAGCTGGGCTCACGCAGTGCAGTGTTGCAGCATGACAGTGTCTCCAAGGGGGCAACGTGATTCAGCATCCAGGGAGCTTCAGTGGTGGAGGGCAACTTGACTTGTCTGTCAAACAGTTGGGCAGAGTCATTCAATTACTTACTTCTCAGCAACTGAGTTGCAATGCAGCAATTAGCAGTGGTAGTGCTATGGGCAGCATGATGCAGCAAATTGAGAGGGAGCTGCAGTACAGATGTAGCAGTGTCAGTCGCAGTGGCATGGGCAGTAGTACAGAGAGCAGCAGTGCAGTAGATGGAGGGCAGTAGGCCAAGCATCAACAGCACAAACCAAGTACTCAAGATCTTGTAATGCATGGTGTGATGTATTACTAGAGCACACTTCTAAAGCTAAGAGGGAGTGTCGAGATTTTGTGTATTTGGGGTAGCATCAGTTGTGCTCTAGGTCCCAAGGACTAGAGTACACCTGATCCACAAGACCCAGAAATGGATTTGAGAAATTTCAAGTTGTGTTGAAGTTATTCATATAATTAATTATTTTTAATGGATTTCCTAAGTCTAACTTAGGAAAATATAATAATTAAAGTGAATTAATTAACACGCACTGAAATTGTCTTAAGTCACATGGATCAAGCAGTCTTTTAATCTCAGACGTTGATGGATGATTTAATCTCGGTCGTTGAAGGGTTCAACGAAAAAGTATAAGAAAAAGGCTTGAGGGTCAGTTGAGAAGACACAATTTCTGTAGAACTGAGGAATAGATTTGGAATTCTAGGGCAGGTTTGCTAAGAATTTCTAGTGGAATTTCCTGCAGTGAGGGTTAGTATTGGCCAAGGGAATGTTCTGATTCCAGGGCCAAGAGACAGCAAGAGGCAAGAGGAGCAGCGACAAGGATAACGCAGAGAGGCTTCAGAGCCAACGCAGAGGCAGCTAGGGCCACATTGGGCTGACGCTGGCCAAGTAGAGGCAACGTAGGGGCAATGTAGACCCTCCTAGGGTGATGCAAGCCCTCCTAGAGCCATGCAGAGGCTGACGCAGTCCCTCCAAGGCAACGCTGGGGCTTTAGAAGCAGTGTTGAGGGTTTCTAGGGTCAAATCTGGGTTAAGTCCTGTAAATCCCTTTTGAGGGTGTGGATCAGTCAGATATTTGACACTAGATCTTCAGGTCAGCTGCAGATTTTATATATTTTATTCTCTGTCATGTTTTCCAAGGCTGGATCCCATATTTGCTGTACTCAGAACTACTTAATAATAAAACCCTCATATCTGCTGAACCGGTTTTTCCGCTTTGGGTTTTTCCGGGGACTTATGTCCAAAAATCCATGTGTCACTTTGTTGCATGAGTGAATTATTCAGTAAATGATCTGCATGTGTAGGTTGTAGTTGTGTTTATTTTTGGTATTTTCTGAATCTAATTTCTGAAAATAACCTGTATAAATTAAATCAAGTAGGAGGAAATAAACCAATGCACTGCAGTACAATTTTCACACCAAGAGTGTATTGGGCTTGATACACTCAGATATCTGTGGACCAATGTCCACTAGAGCTCTTAGTGGTACCGAGTATTTCGTCAACTTTATTGATGACCATTCCAGGAAAACCTGGATCTACTTTTTGAAGACCAAGGACAACGTCTGCAATCGGTTTAAAGAGTTTAAAGCTCTGGTGGAAAATCTGACAGGAAAGCGGATCAAGGTATTGCGTTCAGACAATGGTGGTGAATACACAGACAAGGAATTCACTGGGTTCAACGCAAAGTTAGGTATCAAAAGAGAGTGGACCGCTCCATATAATCCGGAGCAGAATGGTGTGGCAGAAAGGAAAAACAAGACTATTGTTGAAGCTGCAAGGGCGATGTTGTATGATCAAGATGCCCAAATTTCGGTGGGCTAAATCTTGTAATACAGCTTCTATGTTCAGAATAGGATCCCTCAAGTTGCATTGGGAAAGATCACACCAGAAAGTGTCTTCACTGGCAGCAAGCCTGAAGTGAGTCACTTTAGGATCTTTGGCAGTACAGCGTCCTGTCATGTGCCCAGTGAGAAGAGGAAGGAGTTGGATATGACTGCAGAAAATTGGTATCTGGTAGGATACAGTGAGAATGCAAAGACATATCGCATCTATATTCCTGAGAGCAGGAAATTTGTGATGCGGAGGGATGTGAAATTCATGGAGGAGAGGGCCTTCAGAAGATATCGCGACTAGCCTTCTACTACGTAGTCTGAGGACGATCCGTTGGTTCAACCTCAACAACCGGCGGCAAATAATTCAGCAGCCTCTCCAAGTCATGGGGATCCAAGGGACATTTCTCCCAAGGACTTGCAGGAAGGAGAGCAGGTAAATGCGCCCACTACCAATGGGAAAACGAGCAGGGAACTACGACAAATTCTAACGGATGCAGAAGACTTTGTCCGAGTCCCCCGAAATGAGAAGAGACAACGTAAGCAGCCTGAGAGGTATCAAGCCTTGGTTGCACAGGGTGGGGAACCTTCTAGTTTCCGGGAAGCAGCTCAGCACTAGGTATGGGTGGATGCAATGGTGGAAGAGGACAGTTCCATCATGACGAATGATGTTTGGGAAGTGGTCCCCAGACCTCAGGAGAGATCAGTTGTAGGATCTGTTGAGATTTTGAGTATTGGTGTAGCATCGGGTGTGCTCTAGCCCTGAAATTTTGTGGAGGGGCTAATACACACAAGACCTCCAAAACCCAGAAAGCGTTTGGAGAAATTTCATCTAATGTGGGAGATATTAAAATAATTATTTTTTTTAATGAGGACCCTAAGTCTAACTTAGGGAACTAGAAAAACTAAAGTGAATTAATTAAACACGTGATGAAATGTTTAAGTGACACGGATCAAGCAGTCTTTCAATCTCAGCCATCGATAAGAGATTAGATCACGGTCATTGATGTCTCAACGAAAAAGTATAAGAGAAAGTCTTGAGGGTCAGTTGGAGACACACACACACAGGCAAAGTTGAGAGACTAAGTTGGAATTCTAGGGTGGGTTTGCTAAGAATTTCCAGAAGAGTTTTTGTGCAACGAGGGGTTGTATTGGCTAAGGGGATGATCTGATCCCGAAGCCAAGAGTCAGCAAGAGGCAGAGGAGCAACGCAGAGGAAGCTGAGGCTATGCAGCAGCTGCGCAGCGCAGAGGGTTTCAGCCGCTATGCAGGCCCAAGAGGGGCAGCACTACAGCTTCAAGAGGCCACCAGGGTTACGTAGAGGCTATCCAAGGCAGCGTAAGGACTGCGTCACCCAGTCTGGGGTTACGCAGTCCCCTTCTGAGCAGCGCAGGGTCACGCAGAGGTTAGCAAGACTGACGCAGGCAGCTTCAGAGCAATGTTAGGGTTTCTAGAAGCAGAACAGAGCTGAGTTCTTTAAATCTCATTTTAGGTGTGAATCAGTCTAGTCTTCAGTCTCCAGAATAGCAGGTATTGCTACAGATCTACTTTTTTCTCTATCGGGTTAACCAGAAAGGTGCCCAGATTTGTTGTACTTGGATTCTACTTAATAATAATAAACCTTCATATCTATTGCACCAGTTTTCCCGCATTGGGTTTTTTGGGGGACATTTGTCCGAAAAATCTGTGTCACTTTGTTGAATGAGCATAATATTCAGTAAATGATCTGTATGTGTAGGTTGTTAGTTGTGTTTACTTCAGTATTTTCTAAATATTTTCTGAAAATAACTTGTATAATTTATTCACAAGTAGAAGAAGTAAACCAAGATACTGCAATAGGATTTATGTATTGTTGTATTCAGAAATTTTCACAGGATCAAGATGGATCTACAAGGTCAAGTATGCTGCAGATGGCAGCATCGAGAAATTTAAAGCCAAGTTTGTGGCTAAGGGGTATGCTCAGAAGGAAGAGATAGATTATGAAGAAACCTTCATCCCAATAGCCAGATATACCTCTATTAGATCTGTGATATCCCTTGCTGCACAGATGGAATGGTAGATTCACCAGATGGACGTCAAGACTGCGTTCTTGAAAGGGGTGATAGAAGAAGAGGTGTATATTGAACAACAAGAAGGCTTCAAGACGCATGATCAGAAGACTCATGTGTGCAGGCTTAAGAAAGTCTTGTATGGACTAAAACAAGCTCCTAAAGCCTGGTATGGTCGAATTGACAACTACTTGCAGAAGATGGGATTCGTCAAGAGTGACGCAGATCCCAATCTCTACTATCTAAGGGTAGGGAGTGAGCCCCTGATACTGGTTTTATATGTAGATGATCTATTTTTGATAGGATCATCAAGGCTCATCAAAGACTGCAAGAAGAATTTGGCTACGGAATTCGACATGAAGGATCTAGGGCTAATGCACTATTTTCTGGGGTTGGAAGTTTGGTAGCAAAAGGGGGAGATCTTTCTAGGTCGAGGAAGATATACTACAGATATTCTAAAGAGATTTCAGATGGAGGATTGTAGACCCATGACAACTCCAATGATCACCAACTGGAAGAAAATCGACACATCTGAAGATGGCGAGGTTGATCCTACTCTGTATAGGCAACTAATAGGATCCTTGATGTATCTAATAAATACCCTCAGTCAGTTCATGGTAGAACCTAAGAGGGCTCATTGGGCAGCAGCGAAGCATGTTCTTAGGTAACTTCAAGGAATAGTCGAGCTTGGATTGAAGTACACCTGTAGCAATGATGTCAGGTTGAGTGGGTTCACCGACGTAGATTGGGTTGGGAGTCCAGTAGATCGAAAGAGTACCAGTGGGTATTGTTTCAATCTAGGATCAAGAATGACTTCCTGGTGCAGCAAGAAACAGAAATCCATGGCACTAAACTCAACAGAGGTTGAATATATGGTAGCTAGCACAGCTTCGTGTGAGACCATATGACTTCAGAAATTGCTTGTGAACCTACTAAAGTAGAAAATGGAAGCGACCAGTATTTTATGTGACAATCAAAGTTGCATCAAGCTCTCTGAAAATCATGTGTTTCATGATTGGTCGAAGCACATTGACATCAAGTGTCACTTCATCAGAGACTGTGTCCAACAAGGCGTTGTACAGTTGCAATACACTCCAACAGGAAAACAAGTGGCAGACAATTTCACTAAGGCACTAGGGAAGGATAAGTTTGTCTACTTCAGAGAGAAGATGGGGATGATCAAGAATCCATTCCAATAGCAGGAATGGATAGGATCAGGATTCAGAGGGAGTTGCAATACAGATGCAACAGTGACAATGGCAGTGTCATGGGCAGCAGTACAGAAGGTCGCAGCGCAAGAGATGAAGGGCAGCGTCCAGAGAACAGCAGCGTAGAGGATGCTTCAAAAGGAGAGAAGCATGCAGCAGGCATATTGCTGGAACACTTTCCTCGCTAAGAGGGAGTGTTGATTTTTGTAGCATCGGAAAGTGTTCTAAGTCTCAAGCTTTGTGAGGAGACTTGAACATCAGTATTCCAAAGAACCCAAAAACCGTTTGTGGAAATTCCACTCGGTTCATGTCTTATTAAAATAATTAATTATTTTAATGGAGACTCTAAGTCTAAACTTAGGGAAATTAAATAATTAAAGGGTATTAATAAGGCAGAGTGTGAATCTTCTAGAAAACGAAGATCAAGTCAAGTTTTAATCTTAGCCATTGATTAGACTTCTAATATAGGCCGTTGATTCTCGTTGACGAGAAGATTATAAAAGAAGGCTTGAGGGTCATTTGGAAAGTTAGTCGGGCATGCACTCAGTACCCAAAGGAGATCAATTCTGAAGGAATAGAATTCGATCTCATTGGGGGGGTTGCAGGGCGGAGAGTTGCAGAAGCAAAAGCAGAAGGAGGGAGTCAGCAGTGACTGAGCTCGAGGACGGAGGGACATAGTGGGCCACAGGAGGCAGCGCAGTGAACCCACGCAGAGCCTACGCAAAATTATGCAGTCCAGCGCAGGGACTACGCAGAGAAACACGCAGACGGGCAAAGAGGGAAACAGAGGTTGATCCGGCTATCCGGAAATTGTCAGAAGGAGCCGAGAATTCTGTCTCAGGGGTTTTCAACTGGCACCTTACCTCACCTGCCCATCTAGTAATATCATCTGGCACCTTACCACAACTGCCCTGGGCATCACATCAATGGCATGGAAACTCTGTATCTGAGGCTTGGTCTTAGTGGTGGCATTCGGCACACTGCCCAAAAGAACGCAATCTCCCCCTCATGATATCCTGGGGCACTTGGCTGGCGCGTAATCAAACTATTTTTCAAAATGTTGTGATAGATTGGCCTCGCATCAATAACACCATTGTGACGCTCTTCCACTCAATTCCAAACAACGATCCCGGAGCACAAGGCAGAATTCTAACACCATAAGCTATTGATAATTCCTTCCCGTGGGCCTATTTCAATGGGTCTTCAAACATCCATCGCTGTGGAGGGGGAGCTACTCTCTATCTCTCTGAATCCCACTACTGTAAGATTAAAATGGGATTAGGCCCGAGGACAAACAACTATGCCGAGTTCAACAATCTCAGACTCCTCCTCAACTTCACCCGAGAGAAGAGTTGCAACAGGATTCAGATATTCGAGGACTCCAAAATTATTATTAATTGGTTCAACAATGAAGCTCAATGTCACGTTCATACTCTTCGAGCTTTGCTAGATGAGGTTATGACACTAAAATCTTTTTTTACTCCATTATTGTTGCTCACATTTACAGGCAAAGGAACCAAGTGGCTAATCAACTATCCAAAGAAACATCACAATTAGAGTGGGGTCACTAGTTCATTATCGAAAAGGATGGACAGAATGAGTATTAGTATTTCCATAGACCCTTCATAAAGGATATGGAGGGTCAGGGGGCAGTCTAACCAGGCTATCAGTTTTTGGCTGATCTTTGGCAGCACTATGGCCAGTTTTTATTGTTATCACATGTGATTTTGTAGATATTTTTGTTTTGCACAGCACTGTTTTTACAAGTTTACTTATGTACAACTGAACTATATGACTATAAGTGATTTTGATCTATGCATAGATGATTATGTTGTTAATACAACATGTAATTTTCTCTTATAATGAAAATTACGAATTTTTCCTTGGAAAAAAAAGTCTAAACTTAGGGAAATTAAATATTTAAAGGGTATTAAATAAAACAGAGTGTGAATCTTCTACAGGACATGGATCAAGTCATGTTATAATCTTAACTGTTGATTAGACATCTAATCTGGGTTGTTGATATGTCTAATCTGGGATGTTGATATGTGAACGAGAAGACTATAAAGGAAGGCTTCAGGGTCATTTCGAAAATACACCGAGACACTGAATTGATCTAAGATCGAAATTTTTGGGGCAAGTTCGCTGAGAAATTCAAGTTGGAGATCTGAGTAGTGAGCAACAAAGATAGCATTCGGAGAGGAAGAGATTTTCTCAAACGGTGGAGCTTCAATCAAAGAGAGGCATAAGAGATCGAACCAAAGCTAGCGTTGAAGGAAGAGAGCTGACACAGTGACTATGTAGGCTCAGCGCAAATGCAAAGGAAGGGTTTTCGTAATTTTAGTGGTGGATCAATTTCGGAGGCCGGTATTCGGAAAGTGGCACCGAGAGGCTATTCCTCAGGGTCCACAAAGGCAAAACGACTTGGTTGAGGGCCAACGCTTACCCCGGAAGGGGGTGACGTAGTGACTGGAATTTATAACACTGGATCTGTGTAGCGGTTGCGCAAAGCTTCTCTGGGGCAGTGTTTCCTTCATCCAAATCAGCCAAAAATTCAGTGATTGAGTGAGGTAAATCTTCACAAATTCTTCTGCCAATATTTCTCTCTGTAAGTGAATCACCCTAGGGGTATTCAGAGATGTATTCAGACATTGCTAGTGCATAATAATAAAACCCTCAGATTTGCAGCACAGGTTTTCCCGCATTGGGTTTTTCCAGGGACTTAGTCAAAAATAAAGGTGTCATATCTGTGAATGATTTGCTTGTTCAGTTTCCTTGTTTCAGAATCATAATTACTGTAGTGTAGGTTGCTTCAGTGTTTCGTAAATGTATTCAGAAATAATTGTGTAAACTAAATTAAATAATAGATGAAGAAATTCGGATGGTTGCAGTAAGATTCCTTAGATTGATTGAGATCTATGAATTTTCACATGGTATCAGAGCATTGATGTGAAACAGGAAGGACGAATCTAAGTTCTGAAGTGAAGGTCGTTGTTGCTGCAATGCAGCAGAACAAATCCATTGAAGGATTGCGCAGTTCTGGCCATGAGGGCTGAGATTTTCGTGGTAGTCTCTCTCTAAGTGAGTGGAGAGAGCAGCACAGAGCCTCCACGCAGAAGACAGAGGAACGCAGTTTTCTGAAGTTGTTGTTGGGCAAAGAAGCGTCAGAAGGAGTCAAGAGCACATATTTGGGCAATTCTTCCTCAGTGATTTCCTAGCCGAGGAAGTCAGCATTTATTAGTTGTTGAGCAGTAGAGGAGCAACAGAACTTACAACTCTGCCAGGGAGTGCGCAACCCTGCAAGGTGTTGCGCAGTAGGGAGAAAGAGGCAATAGATTCAACAGATTTCAGCTGAGATGGCATCTCATAGACTTCGTCATCAGGATTGGTTGGAGGGCTCCTCCAACTATATGATCTAGAAGGAACACGCAATGTTCCTTCTAGATGAACATGATCTAAAGGCATTCGTGGAGAACATGGTAGTTGTACCTACAAATGTGGATCAGCTCCAGAAGTACAAGGCTAATATGGCTAAGGCGAAGAGGTTGTTTGAGATTTTCTGGGCAAATCAGATTTGATTCATAGTCAGTTGCTTGTGCAGTGCTTCCAGACATCAGTCGTTCAGTCACAGTTGCATCAAAACAGTCATTGACAGTCTCCTCGATTCAGATCTAGGACTTCAAGGTTGAGATCACTTGGTGATCTATTAGATCCGTGTTTTGGTATTATAGATATGTTGATCTATTGATCAGATTTGTTTGTTTCTGCTGCAAGATGTATCTATAGTCCTCATTCAGTATCAATCGTATTCATCAGTTTGCTACAACCAGTGTCAATGCATTTTAGTTCTCAGATTCAAGCTCCATGCAGAAGTTTGGTTATCATTTTATTGCGTGTATGCTAGTTGTTTTCTGCATCGTAAAGATATGTATCTATGGATCATTGTACTCTTGTTGCTGAATCATTTGATGAAGATCTAAGAAGAAGAATTTGCAAGGGTTTTCCCTGTAGTGGGTTTTGTTGAGATTTTGAGGTGTTGGGGTAGCATCAGATGTGCTCTATCTCCCAAACTTTGTGGAGGGACTAGAGTACATGAGATGTCCAAGACCCAAAAAGAGATTTAAGAAATTTCATCATGTTTAAGAGATATTTAATTAATTAATCTTTCTAATTAAGGACCCAAAGTCTAACTTAGGAAAATTAAAAGATTAAAGTTAATTAAATTAAACATGTGATGAAAATGACTTAAGTCACACAGATCAATCATCTTCTAATCTTAGCGGTCGATTCAAGATTAGATCACGGTCGTTGATGTTTCAACGAGAAAAGTATAAGAAGAGGGCTTGGGTTCAGTTGGAGAATACACACAGTGGCAGAGCACTGAAACTAAGCTGCAATTCTATGGCATGGTTTGCTAAGAATTTCAGAAGTGTTTCAGCTGCAGCAAGGGGCAGTATTGGTGAGAGGGATGGTTTAATCCCAGGCCAAGAGTGCAACGAAGGCAGAGAAGCAGCAGACCGAGGCAGCGCAGAGGCAACAGCTACGCAACTTAACCAAGAGCCCAGCGAGTGCAACGCAAAGGCTTCAAGGGCTACGCAGGCTTGATGCAGGCCCAGAAAGGGCAGCGCAGGGGTAACAGGAGGCCAGCAAGGCTGACGCAGGCCCAGCCATCGCAACACATTGGCAGCGTAACCCAATCTCCGGTGAAGCAGGGCCTTCCTGAGCAGTGCAGGGGCTGACGCGAAGGACTTCAGCGCAGCGCTGGGGTTTCTGAAGACTGAAAAGGGTTGAGCTCTGTAAATCCCATTTGAGGGTGTGAATCAGTCAGTTTTTTTGTCTCCGGAACAAAGGTTTAGCTGCAGTTCTTTTATTTCTCTATCGGGTTAACCAGTTTTGTTGAGATTTTGTGTATTTGGGGTGGCATCAGTGGTGCTTTAGCTCCCAAATTTTGTGGAGCGACTAGAGTATACTTGATCTACAACACCCAGAAAAGGATTTGGGAAATTTCATCTGGTTTAGAAGATATTAAATTAATTAATTATTTTAATGTATTTCCTAAGTTAAAACTTAGGGAACTTAAATAACTAAAGTGAATTTGATTAAACATGTGATGAAATTATCTTAAGTCACACGGATCAAGCTTTCTTTTAATCTTAGCCATTGATTCAAGATCTGATCATGGTTGTTCGTTTCCCAACGAGAAAAGTATAAAGGAAAGGCTTGGGGTCATTTGTAAACACACACAAAGGTAGAGCACTGAAGCTATTCTGAGATTCTAGGGCGAGTTTGCTAAGAATACTCAGAAGTGTTTCAGCTACAGAGAGGGGAATTTAGGCCAAGGGGATGATCTGATCCAGGGGTCTAGAATCAGCAAGAGGCAGAGATCAGCTCAAAGGACAACGCAGAGAAGCAGAGAAGCTGCAGCAGCAAGGGTTACTTAGAGACCCTAAGGGGCAGCGTAAGGCCTGCGTCACCCAATCTGGGGTAACGCAGACCTTTCCGGAGCAACGCTGAGGATCACAAGGGCTTCAAAGGCTGACGCAGAGGCTTCGGGGGCAGCACTGGGGTTTCTAGGCCCTAATTTTGGCTGAGTCTTGTAAATCTCGTTTAAGGGTGTGGATCAGTCATTATTTTGGCCCTGGAACAGCGAGTGAGCTGTAGATCTAATATTTCTCTGTCGGGTTTTCCAGATCTGGAACCCAGGCTTGTTGTATTTAGAAAATTCTTAATAATAAAACACTCCAGCGGCTACAAGACCGGATTTCCTGCATTGGGTTTTTCCGGGGACTATTTGTCCAGAAATAACTCTGTCACTTTGTCTATGTGTGCATGAACTTGTTCTAAATCTGAATTGGTGGAAATCTGTTATGTGTTTTGCTTCGATTTTAACTTGAATTTATTCAATTAATAACTTGTCTAAAGTAGGAGGAGCATAACCAGATTAACAGTTAATAATTTCTGCATAAAGCGTAAAGATTCAAAAATTTCCATATGTATTAACAGTAAAAAATTTCTGCATAATTCAAAAATGTCCACATGGTATCAGAGCAATTGCAGATCTAGGAGGGTCACCAACAAGAGACTGAAAGTTCTAGCTGCAGGAAGCAGCTGGAAAAGCAACAAAAACGCAGATCTGAAGGGGCAACGCAGTTTTCAGAGACAGATTCACGCAGAGGGAAGGATGACGCAGTCTAACGCTATCTCCTAGCAAGCCCACGCAATTACTACGCAGAGGCAGCTCAGAAACAGCGCTGGATTAGTTTGAAGCCTGTCAGTGTGATGCAAATATGAATCTGTCAGATTCAGAAAAGACTAAAGAATAGCTGCAGAAATTCAGAAGGTGCTGGTGGGGTTAAATTTCTGAAGTTTTTAGAATTTTAACCTAAGCACAAGTGACAAAGAGCGGGAGGAGATCAGCTTCTTAGAGAGTTTCAAGCCAAAAGAAACTTGCAATTTGATCAGAGGATGAAAGGAGCTGAATCATAGTTATTTTGGCAGATTTCCAAGGAGGGAAATCAGTTGTCAGAAGGAGCAGAAGGTGCATATTTCACCAAGGGCCTTAGAGCCATTTTTCTAGCAAAGAGAAAAGGAAGTTCCGACACATTCTGAGCAGATAGTTCCTCATGCACTGCGTGATTAGGACAGGCTGGATGGCCTCTCAAACTTTTCAAATTGGAAGGCAAGGATCCTGATAGTCCTTGAGTTATACAATCTTAGAGACCATGCAAAGCAAACTATGGCCACACCGACAGATCCGGATCTCCTTCGAAAGCATAAGGAAGCTGCTGGGCATGCCAAGCAGCTGATTATGGATGGAATCAAGGGCCATATTGTACCACAATTAGTTGAGAAGAAGACAGCTAATGAGATGTGGAAGGCCTTGATCTCCCTGTATGAGGGAAAATCTGTCCAAAGGAAGATGTTGTTGGAGGCACGGATGAGGTCATTCATGATGGCCAAGGGAGAAGACATGGAACATTTCCTCTGCAGACTGCAGTGGATCAGAGATGAATTGACTGCAACTGGTGCTAAGGTGGAAGACAATGTCATGGTTAGGACTGCCCTCAATGTAGTCACGGATGGGTGGGAAACCTTTGTCCAAAGTATCTTGGGCAGAGCGGACCTCCTAGAATGGGACAGCTTGTGGTCAGTTCTGCGTCAAGAGGAACTCCGCAGATTCACCAAGAAGCAATATAGCTTAGGATCAAGCAAAGTGAAGAAGGAAGATGAGGAAGATGCGGCCTTGGCATCAAAGAGGCAGCCAAAGAAGAAGAAGGTTCTCTCAAAGGTCAAGTGCTTCCATTATGGTGAAATGGGACATTTTGCCAGCAATTGTCCTCAGAAGAAAAGGGACAAGGAAACCTCTTCTTCCAAAGCAGTTGTGGCAGATGATGGATCAGAAAATGATGCAGCCATGAGCGCTCATGAACCACGAAAGTGGGGTGACATGGATATGTAGAGGAGCTACATAGAAGGAGAGGCGGGATCCTTGAGCAGCACATCTCTTGGATCACATGCGAGCTACGACAGCCTTAAGACAGTAGCGGGACAAGTGGAGCAGTGGGGGCATAGATCACAGATGAAGCAAAGGCAGAACTGAAGACTGGGAGGAGCAGCATAGAGCAAAGCAACAACAGTGTAGAAGCAGCAACAGCGCAGAGGTTGATTTGACTTCAGCAGCGCAGAGCAGTAGTGCTTACACAGTGCAGAGTTGCAGCAGCGCAAAAGGCTTCAAAGGGACAGCGCAGTGCAGTAGCAGCGTGAGAGATTTCAGCACAAGGGGCTGATGTGACTTCAATGATGCACTATGCAGCAAGTCTGGGTGTTGTGCATCGTCGCAGATGTGACATAACTATAGCCTATGGAGCTTCGGTGATGAGGATGCAACCCATCTAACTTGTACGTGGTCGACAAAAGATGGGTGTTTCTCTCACTCTGTTTCGTCGCGGTGCGGTGGTCGGCGGTGGCGGTGCTATGAGCGACACGGTCCGGCATATTGAAAGGAGTTGCAATAGAGAAAAAATATTGGTGGCGAGAGTCAGGAAAATTTTATGGGGGCCATGTGACGATGAGGCAGTCAATGTCTGCGATAGGCCAAACTTAGTAACCTGAACAGTCTGAAAATCATGTAATGCATGGTGTGATGTATTGCTAGAGCACACTCTTGATGCTAAGAGGGAGTGTTGAGATTTTGTGTATTTGGGGTAGCATCAATTGTGCTCTAGCTCCCAAATTTTGTGGAGGGACTAAAGTACACTTGATCTACAAGACCCAAAAATTGATTTGGGAAATTTCATCTGGTTTAGGAGATATTAAATTAATTAATTATTTTAATGTATTTCCTAAGTTAAAACTTAGGGAACATGTGGTGGTGAATTTAAGCACAATTAATATGTCGATGAGAAATTATCTTAAGTCACACGGATCAAGCTTTCTTTTAATCTTAGCCATTGATTCAAGATCTGATCATGGTCATTGGTTTCCCAATGAGAAAAGTATAAAGGAAAGGCTTAGGGTCATTTGTAAACACACACAGAGGCAGAGCACTGAAGCTAAGCTGAGATTCTAGGGTGGATTTGCTAAGAATACTCAGAAGTGTTTCAACTGCAGAGAGGGGAATTTAGGCCAAGGGGATGATCTGAACTCGGGGTCTAGAATCAGCAAGAGGCAGAGATCAGCTCAGAGGACAGCGTAGAGAAGTAGCGAAGCTGCAGCAGCAAGGACAGCACAGTCCCTCCAAGGACAACGTGATTTTTCAGCAGGAAACCCTCAAGGGTTACGTAGAGACCCTAAGGGGTAGCGTAAGGCTTGCGTCACCCAGTCTGGGGTAACGCAAACCTTTCTGGAGCAACGCTGAGGGTCAGAGGGGCTTCAGAGGCTGACGCAGAGGCTTCAGGGGCAACACTGGGTTTCTAGGCCCTAATTTTGGCTGACTCTTGTAAATCCCGTTTGAGGGTGTGGATCAGTCATTATTTTGGTCCTAGATCAACCAGTGAGCTGTAGATCTAATATTTCTCCGTCAGGTTTTCCAGATCTAGAACCCAGGCTTGTTGTATTCAGAAAATTCTTAATAATAAAACCCTCCAACAGCCAGAAGACCAATTTTCACGCATTGGGTTTTTCCAGGGACTATTTGTCCAGAAATCACTGTCACTTTGTCTATGTATGCATGAACTTGTTCTAGATTTGAATTGGTGGAGATCTGTTATGTGTTTTGCTTCGATTTTAGCTTGAATTTATTCAATTAATAACTTGTCTAAAGTAGCAGCATAACCAGATTAACAGTAAATAATTTCTGCATAAAGTGTAAAGATTCAGAAATTTCCACATGGATTAACAGTAAATAATTTCTGCATAAAGTGTAAAGATTCAGAAATTTCCACAAGCTTGGTGCCCAGATTTGTTGTACTTAGATTCTGCTTAAAAATAAAAACCCTCCAGCACCCAGAATACAGGTTTTCCCGCATTGGGTTTTTCCGGGGACAGTTGTCCAGAAAATCCTTGTGTGTGTCACTTTGTCATTGTGCATGTTATTCAGTTTAGATCTGTATGCGTAGGTTGTTAATGTGTTTACTGCGATGTTAATGCTGAAAATTTTCAGATTAATAACTTAATGTAAGTAGAAGAAGTAAATCAAAAATTTAACAGTAAGATTTTTGTTTGAGCATATTCAGAAATTTTCACATGGTATCAGAGCGATTGCAGATCTAGCCTTGATCTCCAACAAGAAGGCTGAAGAAACTATGTTGCAAAAAGTAGCAAAGAAATCAGCAGCAGCACCAGATAAACCGGGCCAGATAAGGCAGCGCAGCAGCAAAAGGAAGCAAAGGCAAGGGTGGCGTAGTCTCCACGTAGATCCACGCAGGCCCACGCACTTACTGCATAGAGGTAGCGCAGAAGCTGCGCTGAGACTGTCTGCTCACGCAGAGGCCAGTCAGGGTGACGCAGTCCAGAAGCTGATTGTTGTTCAGAGTGATGAAAGCTGAGCTATAGACCTTCAATACTTGCTGGTGGGGTGAAAATTATGTTGGTGCGGAATTTAGCCTAAGCTAAGTTGACGAAGAGCGGGAGGAGAGCAGCTTCTGAGAAGATTTCCTACCAAAGAATTCTGAAGATCGAGCAGAGGATTGAAGAGAGTTGATTCGTTTTATTTGGCAGACTTCCAAGAAGAGGGAGTCAGTTGTCAGACGAAGCAGAGGGTGCCTTTCTCGCCAAGGACCCTAGATCTGAGTCTCTAACATAGAGAGGAGGATTCGTTCTGACACATTTTCTAAGCAGATGGAACCCCATGCACTACGTGATCAGGATAGGTTGGACGGCTTGTCCAACTTTGCAATCTAGAAGGCCAGAATCTCGGTAGTCATGGAGGCATACGGCTTGAGGGAGCATGCAGAGAAAGTACTGGCTACACCGACTAATGTGAAACTCCTGGAGAAGCACGAAGAAGCAGCGGCACATGCCAAGCGCTTCATTATGGACGTGGTCAAAGATCATGTGGTTCCACACATACCCGAGAAGGCAACAGCTCATGAGATGTGGGTAGCTCTATCCACACTATATGAAGGGAGATCTATCCAGAGGAAGATGCATCTAGAGAACCAGTTGAGGTTGTTCATGATGGCCAAGGGAGAGGAGATCGACCCTTTTCTATCCTTACTACAATCGATCCAGGATCAACTAACTGGCATGGGGGTCAAGGTAGATGACGATGTCATGGTGAGGATTGCTCTCAATGCAGCGACAGAGGATTAATAAAACTTTTGTCCAAAGTCTCTTGGGCAGAGCGAACCTTCCCAACTGGGACAACATGTCAAGAGGAAATGCATCGGATGACCAAATGACAGTACAGCACTGGTTCGAGTAAAGTGAAGAAAGAAGAAGAGGAAGATGCAGCCTTGGCATCAAAGAGGCAGCAAGGGAGAAAGAAGCATGATTTGTCGAAGATAAATTGTTTCCAGTGCGGCGAACTAGGACATTTCTCCAGTAATTGTCCTCAGAAGAAAAAGGACAAGGAAGCTTCTAGCTCCAAGGTTGTTGTAGCGGACGATGGTTTCGGAGATGACGTAGCCATGAGCGCTCATGAACCACGAAAGTGGGGCAATCTTGATCTGTAGAGCAACTACAAAGTGGTGGCAGTATCCTTAAGTAGCCCAACTCTTGGATCACATACGAGCTACGAGAGCCTTAAGACGGTAGCAAGACAAGTGGAGTTGTGGGTGCAGAGAGTCACAAATGTAGAAATTTTTGAATCTTATATCTTATGCAGAAATTATTACTGTTAATCCGATTAAGGTCCTCCTACTTTTACAAGTTATTAACTGAATAAATTCAAGTTAAAATCGAAGCAAAACACATAACAGTTCTCTAGCAATTCAGATCTAGAATAAGCACATGCACACATTGACAAAGTGACACAGTTATTTCTGGACAAATAGTCCCCGGAAAAACCCAAGGTGGGAAAATCGATCTCTGACTGCTGAAGGGTCTTATTATTAAGAATATTTTTGAATACACAACTTTGGGTTCCAAATCTGGGAAACCCGACAGAGAAAACTCTAGATCTACAGCTCACTGGCTGATCTAGGGCCAAAATAATGACTGATCCACACCCTCAGACAGGATTTACAAAACTCAGCCAAATCTAGGCCTAGAAACCCCAGCGTTGTTCCTGAAATGCTTTTTGTCAGCCTCCGAAGCCCCTAAAAACCTCTGCGTCAGCCTTGGATAGCCTCCAAACCCTCAGCACTGCTCCGGAAGGGACTGCGTTACCCCATAATGGGTGACGCAGTCACTACGCTGCCCCAAAGGGTCTCTGCGTAACCCCTGAAGGGTTTCCTGAAAATTACGTTGTCCTTGTTGTTGCTGTTGCGGCTGCCTTCCTCTGCGTTGTCCTTGATCTGATCTCTTCTCTGCCTCTTGTGTATTCTAGACCCTGGGATCAGATCATCCACTTGATCTAAATTCCCCTCTCTGCAGCTGAAGCACTTCTGAGTATTCTTAGCAAACCATTCCCTAGAATCTCAACTTAGCTTCAGTGCTCTGCTTCTGTGTATCTTTGCAAATGACCCCAAGCCTTTCCTTTATACTTTTCTCATTGACAAATCAACGACCATGATCAGATCTTGAATCAATGGCTAAGATTAAAATAAAGCTTGATCTGTGTAACTTAAGACAATTTCATTACATGTTTAATTAAATTCATTTTAATTATTTAAGTTTCCTAAGTTTTAACTTAGGAAATACATTAAAATAACTAATTAATTTAATATCTCCTAAACCAAATGAAATTTCCCAAATCCATTTATGGGTCTTGTAGATCAGGTGAACTCTAGTCCCTCCACAAAGTTTGGGAGCTAGAGCACAACTGATGCTACCCCAAATACACAAAAATCTCAACACTCCCTCTTAGCATCACGGGTGTGCTCTAGCAATACCTCACACTTATGCATTACATGACTTTGAGTACTAGTTTTGTGCTGCTGATGCTTGGCCTGCTGCCACTCAACTCTGCACTGCTGCTGCCATTCTGTACTGCTGCCCATGACTCTGCCACTGCCACTGCAACCACTGTACTACAGCTCCCTCTCAATATGCTGCATATGTGCTGCTCATAGCACTACAACTTCAGTTGTTGAGAGAAACAACTGAATCTCCTGCCCAATCTTTGACAAACAAGTCAAATGGGCTGCATCCTTATCACTGAACCTCCATAGGCTACAGATCTGTGCTGGCATATAAAGAACGATGCACAGCTACAGCTCTGCCTGCGTAATCAAACTCCCTCTGCACTATTGAAGTCACATCAGCTCCTTGTGCTAAAATCTATCACGTTGCTGATGCACTGCGCTATCCCTCTGAAGCTTTCTGGGCTGCTGCAACTCTGCACTGCGTAAGCAGCACTGCTCTGCGCTGCTGAAGTCACATCAGCCTCTGCACTGCTACTGCTTCTACACTGTTGCTGCTTTGCTCTGCGCTGCTCCTCCCAGTCTTCAAATCTGCCTCTGCCTCTGCCTCTGCTTCATCTGTGATCTATGCACCCACTGGTCCACTTGTCCCGCTACTGTCTAAAGGTTGCCGTAGCTCGCTTGTGATCCAAGAGATGAGCTGCTCAAGGATCTCGCCTCTCCTCCATGTAGCTCCTCTACATGTCCATGTCACCCCACCTCCGTGGTTCATAAGCACTCATGGCTGCACCATCCCCTGACCCATCATCTGCCACAACTACTTTGGAAGAAGATGCTTCCTTATCCCTTTTATTCTCCGAACAATGGCTGGCAAAATGTCCCATTTCACCAAACTGGAAGCACTTGATCTTTGAAATATCCTTCTTCTTCGACTGGTTCTTTGATGCTATGGCTGCATCTACCTCCTCTTCCTTCTTTACTTCGCTCAACGCAAGGCTGTGTTGCCTCTTGGTGAATCTGCGTAGTTCTTCTTGCCGTAGGATTGACCACAAGCTATCCCAATCTGGGAGGTCTGCTCTGCCCAACATACTTTGGACAAAGGTTTCCCACTCATCCGTGACTGCATTAAGGGCAGTCTTAACTATCACATCATCATCTATAGTTGCACCTGTTGCAGTCAGTTGATCCCTGATTGCCTGTAGTATGAAGAGGAAGTGTTCCATGTCTTCTCCCTTGGTCATCATGAATGACCTCATTTGGGTCTCCAACAACATTTTCCTTTGGACAGACTTTCCCTCATACAGGGAAGTCAAGGCCTTCCACATCTCATTAGCTGTCTTCTTCTCAGCTATGTGTGGTCCAATATGGTCCGTGATATTGTCCATTATCAGCCGCTTGGCATGCCCAGCAGCTTCCCTATGCTTCCGTAGGAGATCCACATATGTCGGTGTGTCCAGAGTCTGCTCTGCATGGTCTCTCAGATTGTATGTCACAAGGACAATCAGGATCCTTGCCTTCCAAACCGAAAAGTTTGAGAGGCCCTCTAGCCTATCTTGATCACGCAGTCCATGAGGAGCCATTTGCTCAAAATGTGTCGGAACTTCCTTTTCTCTTTGCTAGAGAAATGGATCTAAGGTCCTTGGTGAAATAGGCACCTTCTGCTCCCTCTGACAACTGATTTCTCTCCTTGGAAATCTACCAAATCAACTATGATTCAACTCCTCCTTTGATCCTCTGATCAAACTGCAAGTTTCCTTTGGCAAGAAACTTTCTGAGAAACTGATCTTCTCCCAATCTTTGTCACTTGTGCTAAGGCTAAAAATCTGAAAACTTCAGAAATTTAACCCCACCAACTCTTCTGAATTTCTGCAGCTTTTCTGCAGTCTTTTCTGGATCTGACAAATTCAGACCTGAATCACATTGGTTGGCTTCAGACCCAACCAACGTTGTTTCTAAGTTGCCTTTGCGCAGTAATTGTGTGGGCTTGCTAGGACATAGCGCTAGACAGCGTCACCCCTCCCTATGCGTGAATCTGCTCCTGAAAATTATGATATCCCTTCAGATCTACTTCTTTGCTGCTTTCTGCAGCTAGATCTTTCAGATTCTCCTGTTGGTAACTCTTCTAGATTTGCAATTGCTCTGATACCATGTAGAAATTTCTAAATCTTATACCCTATGCAGAAATTATTACTGTTAATCTGGTTAAGCTCCTCCTACTTATACAAGTTATTAACTGAATAAATTCAAGTTAAAATCGAAGCAAAACACATAACAGATCTCTACCAATTCAGATCTAGAATAAGCACATGCACACATTGACAAAGTGACATAGATATTTCTAGACAAATAGTCCTCGGAAAAACCCAAGGTGTGAAAACTGGCCTTTGGCTGCTGGAGGGTCTTATTATTAAGAATATTTCTGAATACACAACTCTGGGTTCCAGATCTAGAAAACCCGACAGAGAAAACTCTACATCTACAGTTCACTGGCTCATCTAGGACCAAAATAATGACTGATCCACACCCTCAAACAGGATTTACATAACTCAACCAAATCTAGGCCTAAAAACGCCAACGTTGTCCCTGAAATGCTCTTCGTCAGCCTCTGAAGCCCCTGAAAGCCTCTGCGTCAGCCTTGGATGGCGTCCCAACCCTTAGCGCTGCTCCGGAAGGGACTTCGTTACCCTAGAATGGGTGACGTAGTCACTACGCTGCCCCTAAGGGTCTCTACGTAACCCCTGAAGGGTTTCCTGAAAATTACGTTGTCCTTGTTGTTGCTGCTGCGGCTGCCTTCCTCTGCGTTGTCCTTGATCTGATCTCTTCTCTGCCTCTTGTGTATTCTAGACCCTGGGATCAGATCATCCCCTTGGTCTAAATTCCCCTCTCTGCAGCTGAAGCACTTCTGAGTATTCTTAGCAAACCCTACCCTAGAATCTCAACTTAGCTTCAGTGCTCTGCCTCTGTGTATTTTTACAAATAACCCCAAACCTTTCCTTTATACTTTTCTCGTTGACAAATCAACAGCCATGATCAGATCTTGAATCAATGGCTAATATTAAAAGAAAGCTTGATCTGTGTGACTTAAGACAATTTCAACACATGTTTAATTAAATTCACTTTAATTATTTAAGTTTCCTAAGTTTTAACTTAGGAAATACATTAAAATAATTAATTAATTTAATATCTCCTAAACTAGATGAAATTTCCCAAATCCATTTCTGGGTCTTGTAGATCAAGTGAACTCTAGTGCCTCCACAAAGTTTGGGAGCTAGAGCACAACTGATGCTATCCCAAATACACAAAATCTCAACAACAAATGGACCAAAGGCAAAGTTGGATGCTAAGAGGGAGCAGCACAGTGCAGAGCTGCAGCAGCGCAGCAACCTCCAAATGACAGCACGGAGCAGCAGCCTATGGAGATTCAGTGATGAGATGTAGCACAAATGACTTGTCTGTCAAAGATTGGGCAGGAGAACTTCAGTTGCTTACTCTCAGCCACTGAGTTGCAGTGCAGCAATTGGTAGCACGATGCAGCAGATTGAAAGGGAGTTGCAGTACAGATGTGGCAGTGGCGGTGGCAGCGTCATGGGCAACAGTACGGGAGAGCAGCAGCAGCGCAGTGATGAAGGGCAACAAGCCAACCATCAGTGCAGAGACCAACACAAGAGATCAGAGCAGAACTTCGGGGTGAAGTATTGTTGCCAAAGCACATTCCTCGCTAAGAGGGAGTATTGAGATTTTGAGGTGTTGGGGTAGCATCAGATGTGCTCTGGCTCCCAAACTTTGTGGAGGGCCTAGAGTACATGAGATCTCCAAAACCCATATAAGCAATTTAAGAAATTCCATCCTCTTTAAGAGATATTTAATTAATTAATCTTTTTAATTAAAGACCCTAAGTCTAACTTAGGAAAATTAAAAGATTAAAGTTAATTAAATTAAACATGTAATGAAAACGACTTAAGTCACACAGATCAAGCATCTTCTAATCTTAGCCGTCGATTCAAGATTAGATCACGGTCGTTGATGTTTCAACGAGAAAAGTTCAAGAAGAGGGCTTGGGGTCAGAACACACACATTGGCAGGGCACTGAAACTAAGCTGCAATTCTAGGGCGTGGTTTGCTAAGAATTTCGGAAGTGTTTCAGCTGCAGCGAGGGGCAATATTGGCGAGAGGGATGGTTTGATCCCAGGGCAAGGGTGCAACGAAGGCAAAGAAGCAGCAGACTGAGGCAGCGCAAAGGCAGCAGCTACGCAGCTCAGCCAAGAGCCCAAAAGGGACAATGCAGAGGCTTCAGGGGCTACGCAGGCCCAGAAATGGCAGCGCAAGGGTAACAGGTGGCCAACAGGGCTGACGCAGGCTCAGCCAGGGTAGCGCAGGGGCAGCATAACCTAGTCTGGGGTGACGCAGGCCCTTCCTGAGCAGCGCAGGGGCAGACACAGGCCATCAGAGCTGACGCAGAGGGCTTTAGAGCAACGCTAGGGTTTCTGAAGACTGAAAGGGGCTGAGTTCTGTAAATCCCATTTGAGGGTGTGAATCAGTCAGTTTTTCTGTCTCCAGAACAGAGGTTTAGTTGCAGTTCTTCTATTTCTCTGTCGGCTTAACCAGTTTGGTGCCTAGATTTGTTCTACTTGGATTCTGCTTAATAATAAAAACCCTCCAGCAGCCAGAAGACCGGTTTTCCCGCATTAGGTTTTTCTGGGGACAGTTGTCCAGAAAATCCTTGTGTGTCACTTAGTCATTGTGCATGTTATTCAGTTTAGATCTGTATGTGTAGGCTATTAATGTGTTTACTTCGATGTTAATGCTGAAGATATTCAGATTAATAACTTAATTTAAGTAGGAGAAGTAAATCAGAAATTTAACAGTAGGATTTATGTTTGAGCATATTCAGAAATTTTCACAGGCTTTTCCCTAGTCTCAAACCAATATTGGTGTCTCTATGTGTTCATGCTTCTCTTCCTTTGATCTTTTACTTTCCGCTGCTTAGATGATGATGATGATGGTATTGTTCTTCCTACATAATTTCATATTCTAATGGTTAATAATATAGATCTGTACAATGGTATAATTATTTGGGGTGAACTTAACATGTTATTGAAGAAATGTAACTATCAAAGTAAAGGACAATGTTGCTCTATGAAAAATTAACAAATCCTAACAAGTATCGTCAACTCATAGGGGCCCTAATGTTCTTAGTGAACTCTCGTCCGGACATATGTTTTGCAATGAACACATTGAGTCAATATATGGTCGAGCCTCATCAAATTCACTAGATTGCTTCCAAGAATCTCTTGAGATATCTCCAGGGCACAATCAAACATGGACTGAGATACACTGCCGAGAATGTGAGGCTCCATGGATATACCGATGCTGACTAGGTAGATCTTGTGGTGGATCATAAGAGCACATCTAGATGTTGCTTCACTCTAGGTTCTACTTCGATCTCATGGATGAGTAGGAAGCAAAAAATCGGTTGCTTTGAGCACTGCCGAGACCAAATACATTGCAGCAAGTATGGCCTGTTGTGAAGTTGTTTGGTTGAGGAAGCTCTTCAATGAGTTGTTTGGGCATGTGCTGGATACCATCGTGATCCATTGCGACAACCAAAGTGGGATTCGACTTTTGGAGAATCCCGTGTTCCACAACCGCTCCAAGCATATTGATAGCAGGTACCACTTTATCCAGGATATGGTACAGCGAGGTGTTGTAAGGCTCCATCGCATTGGGACTGATGAACAGGTCGCAGATATTCTCACAAAGCCCTTAGGGAAGGTCAAATTCTTAACCTTCCGTGAGAAGCTTGGAATCGTGGACAGACACTCTTATGAGGGTCCCGCTTGAGTTGGACTTTGAGCTCAAGGAGCTCCTGGGGGCTTGGTGTTGATTTTTGGGTAGCTTCGAATGTGCTCTAGCTCCGAAACTTTTTGGAGGGGCTAGAACACGAGATCTCCAAGACCCAGAAATCGTTTAGAGAAATTCCACCCAGAGCCTAAGTTATTCCAATAATTTGTTATTTTAATGGAGACCCTAAGTCTAACTTAGGGAAATTAAATAATTAAAGGGCATTAATTTAAACATGTGGGTGAGAATGTTCTAAGTGACGATAATCAAGTCTTTTCTAATCTTAGCCATTGATTAGAGATTAGATCACGGTCGTTGATTTGTTAACTAGAAAAGTATTAAAGGAAGGCTTGGGGTCAGTTGGAGAACACACACATAGCAGTAGCACTTGAGCTAAGTCAAAATTTTGGGGCACAGTTTGCTGAAAATTTTTGAGTGAGCTTGCAATGCAGCGAGGGGCAGATCGGTAGAGGGATTTCAGATCTGAGGTTGAGAATACAATGGCAGAGAGGCAGATCTGTACCAGAGGAGCAACGCAGGCCAAGGAGGGGTGACACAGATGTAGCGTAAGACCAGGAGGGGTGACGCAGAGGGAGCGTAAGCTCAGCAGGGGTGACGCAGAGCTATAAGGGCTCACGTAGAGGGACGCAAAGCTGGAAAAGGTTGACATTGTCACTCAGAGAGCTACATTGGGATTCCAGTGGGCCAGATAGGTCTCGTATTCAACAGATCCAGAAGGGGTGACGCAGCCACACTGAAGGGTGACGGAGTAACTGTGTAGCACTTGTGGGGTTCTTCATCCTCAGCTGAATCAGCCATATTATCTATCTCAGGAGATAGAGGTACTTTTGTCGAGATTTTCTTTTTTGGGTAAACCACTACTGGTACCCTAGACTGTATTCAAAATTCTGCATAATAATAAAGCCCTCAAGAGTTGTTGCACCGCTTTTCTCGCATTGGGTTTTTCCGGGGACATTTGTCCAAAAAATCTTGTGTGTCCTTTGTCGAATGTGCTTAATTCTTCAGTACTTGATTTGTATGTATGTGTAGGTTGCAGTGTGTTTACTTCAATGTTTTCTGAATATCTGAAAATAACTTGTTAAATTAAAAGCACAAGTAGGAGAAGTAAACCAAATTTCTGCAGTAGGATTTCTGTAATAAGCTTTCAGAAATTTTGACATGGTATCAGAGCGATTACAGATCAGGAGAGCTAAAGCCATCAGTGAAGTGACGAAGTTTTTTGCTGCAAGAAGAAGGTTGTCCCGAGTGACAGCGTAGATCCGAAAGAGGCAGTGTACCAGTGGGATAGCGCAGGCCCTAGAGATGTGACGTGGAGCCAGCCTAGCTCACACAGAGCTGATGCAGAGGCCCACGTAGTCCAAGAAGGGTGACGCAGGGCCTGTCTAGCTCATGCAGAGCTAACGCAAAGGCCCACACAGGCCTTGGAGGGTGATGCAGTCCAAGAGGAGGCAACGTTGAACCAGTTGTCATGACTGGAAGTGCAGTTTGGTTCTTCGGAAGTTGTTGGTGGGGCATTGTTTATGCCGATGCAGAACAGTGTCTAGCAAGCTTGACAAAGTAAGGGGAAGCAGTTCCTCAACACACTTTCTAGCCAAGAAGTCTGAGATCTGATCAACAGAGTGATTGGAGAAAATTGATTCAACAAAATTGGTGGATGATTTCCGAGGGGAAATCAGTTGTCAGAGGGATCGTTTTCTCTAGAGGGTTTCTCACGCCAAGAAACCCAGATCCGAGTCTTTTGCTGAGGATAGCAGCAGAAGAGGGGAGAAGAGTATCTGTTTCGACAATTTTTTTTAGCAGAGATGGCCTCTCATGGATTGAGGGATCAAGACAGGTTAGATGGAGCATCTAACTTCGTCATATGGAAGGCCAGAATCCTGTCAGTCCTTGACTAATATCGCATCAAAGATCATGCCAAGAAGGTTGTAGTTGTTCCTGTTGACGATGAATCGTTGAAGAAGTATGAGGAAAATCAAACTAGGGCCAAGCGCTTAATTATGGACGGGGTGAAGGATCATGTGGTCCCACACATTGCCGAGACAAATACAGCAAATGAGATGTGGACAACATTGACCACATTGTATCAAGGTATTTCTGTCCAGAGGAAGATTCTTCTAGAGAATCAATTGTGACTATTTCAAATTCATAAGGGAAAGGAAATCGACCCCTTCCTCATTAGATTGAAGGTGATTCGAGATCAGCTGGTTGTTATGTCGGCCACTCCTGATAATGGTCTTATGGTGAGGACTTCCCAGAATGCAGTGTTTGAAGAATGGGAGACCTTTGTCCAAGGCATCTTGGGCAGAGCGACACTTCCGAATTGGGAAGACATGTGGGCAGCTCTAGCCTCTTCGTCAAGAAGAGATCAGGAGATTGACCAAGATGGGCAACAGCAGCGGAGAAGCCAAGATCAAAAAGGAGGAAGATGCGGCTCTCGCATCTAAGGGATAGCAGCAGCAACGAGGGAAGAAGAAGAAAGACTTTTCTAAGGTATGGTGCATGAGATGTGGTGAATTGGGACATTTCACCACTACTTGTCCTCAAAAGAAGAAGGGCAAGGAAGATTCAGATTCTAAGGCTGCAGCAGCAAAGGGCGATGATGGGAGTGATGATGATGTGGCTATGAGTGCTCATGTGCCTCAAGAGAAGAGGTGGGGCGACATAGATCTGTAGATTGAGCTACAGATGGTGTGGGTCAGTATCCTTGAGGTGCCCAAACTCTTGGATCACATACGAGTTACGAGAGCCCTTAATGACAGTAGCAAGATGACTGGAGTTAGTTGGTGCAGAGGATCATGGAGGCACATTAACAGAGCTAGGATGTTGAAAAATGGAGCGGCGCAGAGCGCAGGCAGAAGCAGCGTAAAAGCAGCAACGCAGAGGCTAATGGGATTTTAGCAGCGCAGAGGCAGTGCAAAGCAGCAGCGCAGAGGCACCACAGGGACAGCGCAGATTAGTAGCAGAGGGCGTTTCAGATCGAGATGCAGCCAAACTAACTTGTCTGTTAAGATTTTGGGTGATGTCCTTCAGTTGCTTACTTCTCAGCAACTAAGTTGCAGTACAACAGTTAGCAGTGGCACTGCCATGGGCAACATGATGCAGCATTTGAGAGGGAGTTGCAGTACAAATGAGGAAGTGACTCTGGCAAATTCATGGGCAACAGTACAAAAGGCAACAGCGCAGTGGATGAAGCGCAGCAGCCCAAGCATCAGTAGCACAGGGGACCAATGTCGTGGATCAGCGTGATGCTTCAAGTTTGTATTGCTAGAGCACATTCCTCGCTAAGAGGGAGTGTTGAGTTTCGGATAGCATCGGATGTGCTCTAGCTCTGAAACTTTGTAGAGTGGCTAGAACACATGAGATCTCCAAGACCCAGAAATCGTTTGGAGAAATTCCGCCCGGAGCCTAAGTTATTCCAATAATTAATTATTTTAATGGAGACCCTAAGTCTAACTTAGGGAAATTAAATAATTAAATGGAATTAATTTAAACATGTGGGTGAGAATGTTCTAAGTGACGAGAATCAAGTCTTTTCTAATCCTAGTCGTTGATTAGAGATTAGATCACGGCCGTTGATTCGTCAACTGGAAAAGTATTAAAGGAAGGCTTGGGGTCAGTTGGAGAACACACACATAGCAGTAGCACTTGAGCTAAGTCGAAATTTTGGGGCACAGTTTGCTGAGAATTTTCAAGTCAGCTTGCAGAGCAGCAAGGGGCAGATAGGCAGAGGGATTTCAGATCCGTGGCCGAGAATACATTCGTAGAGAGGCAGATCCGTACTAGAGGAGCAGCGCATGCCAAGGAGGGATGACACAAAGGCAACATAAGCCCGAGAGGGGTGACGTAGATGCAGCGTAAGCTCAGCAGGGGTGACGCAGAGCCAGAAGGGCTCACGCACAGGACGCAGAGCCGGAAAAGGCTGACGTTGTCACTCAAATAGTTGTGTTGGGGTTTCAGTAAGCTAGATAGGGCTCGCATTCAGCAAATCCAGAAGGGGTTACGCAACCACACTGAAGGGTGATGTAGTGACTGCGTAGGCACCTGTGGGGTTCTTCATCCTCAACTGAATTAGGCATATTATCTGTCTCCAGAGATAGAGGTACTTCTGTCGGGATTTCCTCTGATGGGTAAACCACTATTGGTACCCTAGATTGTTTTCAGAATTCTGCATAATAATAAAACCCTCCACAGTTGTTGCACCGGTTTTCCCGCATTGGGTTTTTCCGGGTACATTTGTCCAAAAAATCTTGTGTGTCCTTTGTCGAATGTGCTTAATTCTTCAGTACTTGATCTGTATGTATGTGTAGGCTGGAGTGTGTTTACTTCAATGTTTTTTGAATATTTCTGAAAACAGCTTGTTAAATTAAAAACACAAGTAGGAGAAGTAAACTAGATTTCAGCACTACGATTTCTGTAATAAGGATTCAGAAATTCTCACACTTGGGGATAGCTTCTTGGAGCTATAAGCAACCATGGGGCAAGGTTCGCCTTTCCTTGTTGGTGTGTTATTTCCCCACCGTTATGGTATTGAGTTGGTTCACCCTCTCTTGATCTATGCCCCACATACCTCCTACCCATGCAATTTGGGACTCATGGGAAGTACCTCTCATCTGGCCAATGAGTTGGGAAATGAGGATAGAGATCATAGCATTAACAATGGCCACATCGTGTATTGTTGTACTCTCTATGTCTAGGATGGGTTGTGTCCAACAACTTTATCTGGGATCAAGTTTGATTGAGGTTTTTACCTCTAAACTGACTTCGGGTCAGTGGAGAGTGGCAAGGTCTTGTGACTCACTCTCGATCAAAGCTTCTTCATTATTTCTTCATGGTTCAGTAGAACAGAACAAAGTACAGGGACATCTAGATGACACAGGATGACAAGATGGTACATGATGGTACAAGATTGTACAAGATGACTGGATTGCACAGGTTGACAGATGGATTGACGGGTGGAGTTCTCCCTAGTTGAGAGGGAGTGTTAAAACTAGCAACTAGGGCAAACTCCACTTTGGACCGCTCATATGATGGAGATAATATTTTTGTTGGATTCCTCTTTCTGAGAGGTGCAAGATTGATCTAAAGATCTTCTTGTTTATGAGCAAAAGTTGGATTTCGAATTTATTCTTTCACACATGTACATTTGTCAAGGTCGGCCAGAATTGTAATGTCGGCTCACAAGCCCCAAAAGATGTGTCTCCACCCTTCACTGATGGATATAAAAAGAAGAGAGTCATTACTCATTTGGACATCATCTCAACACACATTCTCTCTCCTTCTCATTGGTTTGTACAGCCTCATAGGAGCCTCTCTCTCTCCTCACACGTGTGAAAGGAAGGGCAGTTTCTTGCTGTGATTTTCAGACTGTTTTCTAGGGCTGCAACAGAGCATTGACCAAGGATCAACCTTTACATTGACTTCGATTTTTGGGTTGAACTTCAATCTTGCTAGGTCGTAGTTGGTGGCACGAAATCCGAGAATTTTGGGCAATTTGACGTTTGGGTTGACCACAGCTTTGACCACAAAATTTCATCGCAAAGTTGACCAGTGCGTTGACCAAGTTTGACCTAGTTTTTCAAGACTGTTTTGGGCTAACTTTGACTGTCTTTGGAAGCCGCATTAGCTGAAGTTGATCGGGTTGATTTTGGAGAAGTCAATTCGTTGATTTGACCAACGTTGACTTTCTGGTTAGGGCATCCTGTTGACTATTGTTTGACTGAAGAAAATTTGTATATTGCATTGTCTCTCTCTGTTGAACTTTTGAAGAATAATAAGAAGATTTGATCAAGGGGTTTTCCCCACATTAGGGTTTTTCCCTGGCATCCGCCATATATTGTGTCCTCTTGTCTTGGCTTGTCTTCTAGTTATTTGTTTATGTTCTATCAACATTTACTGTCAATGTTAATGTGATTGCTAATCAGGTATTGAAATTGAGATAATAAGAAAATATTGAAGTAAATTGCTCTAACCATAGAACACACCATTGTTATCTAAAATTATCACAATGTGATCTCGAACTCCATCGAGTATTAGTCTCTTGGCCTTTGCCATATCCTTCTTGTAAGCTTTCAATGGATCTGGATCTGTGGGGACAACTACCACATTATCGATAAAGGCCTTAAGATCGTGCTCATCCAGAAGGAAGGAGATCCTTGCCTTCCAAATCATATAGTTGGAGGCACCCTCCAACCAATCCTAATCTCTTAGCTTGGTTACTACCATCACACCCAAAAACAATGTCGAAGTCTACCTCTAACCCTCTACGTAGTTGTTGACTAGCTCTACGCACTCCCTGCTGGAGTGAGCAAAACTTCTCTCAGGTATTATTGCCTCTACATGGGAGATTAGAATTTCTGGGCAAGAAATTCTCTGAGGTCAGAATTCCCTCAGTGTGCTCTTCTTCCCTTCTGACGCTTTTCTGCACTACCAATTTGCTGCAGAAAATTTGTGTCCCAACTGAAGAAATGCTATGCGCTGAAGCTGTTGCACTGCTCCCTCTACCGTTGACAAATCTCGATCTAGAAAATCTTACTCTCTGTCAACCCACTCAGAGAGAAATTTTCCTCAAAAATATTTCCCTCTTGGCATTGGACTGTGCAAGCCTTCTGGGGATTCGATCTGCTGCCTATGCAGCGCTTTGAGCTCTCTTCATCTCTGCTTCTGAGCTCTTCTCTGCTTCACCTACGCTCTGATACCATGTGAAAAATCCTAAATCTGGAATCCGATTGCAGCAACTGGAAAATATTCACCTAATTGTTAATCTTTACTTAACAATTTATTTGCAATTATCTACGGTAAACATTGAATACATCACATTGCAACCTACACAAATATAAAAATGTTCTGGAAACAAAATACAGCGCAGGAAAGAAATAACACACACATATACACTGTTATTTTTGGACAATGTCCCCCGAAAAACCCAATGCGAGAAAACTGGTGCAGCGGCTGAGGGTTTGTATTATTAAGCAATAGTTCTCGAATACAAACCTTTGGATGCCTTACTGGCTATCCAATACAGAGAATATAACAGGCAGAAATGAAGTGAGAATTAACCTCACACTATCACTGGCAATCCGACATTGATCCAGCCTCTAAATGGGCTAGCCCCAAGTTGCCTCTGTGTCACAACTCGTAGGGACTGCATCACTCCTCTGCTTGAGCAATCTACTGGCTGGATGCTCAAAACTTTGACCCTCCGGTCTCACACCCCAGCTCCCGGCACTAGATCTGGACTGCTCCTCAACAAAACTATGGATCTCCACTCAAGCTCTGTGTTGCCTTAGCATGGCTCTGCGTTGCCCAGCGTGGCTCTATGTTGTCTGTCTAGATCTCACTCTACCTCCTCTGCTTTGTATTCACGCTCTCTGTTTGGATCTCACTCTGCCTCCTCTGCTTTGTATTCACCAGATCAGGAAAACTTCCACCAGCCACTATCCCTGCCCCTCACTACAAGAAATCAACTCAATCACTCCTTCGATAATTGTTGTGTTGATCTCTTGAGAAGCTCTCTTGAGAATTCGATCTCTAGATCTCTCACTCAATGTATTTTCCAAATGCCCATCAAGCCTCTTTTTATAATTTTCTCGTTGATCATTCAACGGCCCAGATTAGATCTTAATCAATGGCTTAGATCATCTTGACTCGATCTTCGTATTTTTCTAGAAGATTCACACCCAGTTTAATTAATACCCTTTAATTATTTTAATTTCCTAAGTTTAGACTTCGGCATCCATTAAAAATAATTAATTATTTTAATTAAATTGTCTCTGGGTGGAATTTCCCAAAACAGTTTCTAGGTATTATGGAATACATGTGCCTTAGCCTCCCTGCAAATTCTTGAGGCTAGAGCACATCCGATGCTACTAGAAATCAACACTTTCATCGTGACATCTACTTCTTGCAACATCAACATCCTGCACATTCATAAATATATCCCCAAGACTTTCAATGTCAAGCACCTCTTTGCTTTACAGACTTTATCAAGGTCTTCATATCCTTTCTATGGAGATACCATAGCCAATTCTTTTAGTTATTGGATGTTGATCACTTATCTTATCTTACGTGACCATAGTTGCATCTTTAACGAACTCACCTTCCTTTCTTCACATATTGTTCCCCAGGAACTTCCATATATAGTTCCTTCATCTTGTCAACAACCTCATATTCCATATGAGGACATATTATGTTGACTTCATTTTATCAATATGTGAACTAGTTCAAGGTATATGCCTTCATGCATCTTAAAGGAAGAGATCCTTCTTTTTCGATCATGCTCATGAGATAGAGCATTTACCCATGCTATCTGCAAATATATGATGACATGACTTAATCTATCAAATACATGCATACATACCTCTTTTCTCCTTTTGGTCATCTATTCCTCCTTTGGCAACTTCCTTTCCTTGATTGAAAATACTTGACATGTTGCACTCCTTTGTCATCATACCATCATCCTTCTAAACAAAAGGTTCCACACATGGTGGAATGTAGATCATCAGCGAGACACTTGCTTCTTCAAAGTAGAGGTGAACCTTTTACTGAAGATTCCAATGGAGGACCTTGATTATCCTCATCTTGCAAATGTTCCTTCCTATAGATGATGTATGATGATTTCTTTCTATGCTAGATGACTTTCTTCCAATCTTATTACTACTTTGGTATGAGCTACAATCATTATGACTAGTACAACCATGTAGACTTTTACTTTAGCTATTCTTTCAAGCTTTTATAATGATGTCATGAGCTCTTTCTTCAATTGTATACTTTTAATATGATGCCATCTCCTAATATGATGCATCCTATCATACTTGCAATGCTTTTCATCTTGACTGTAATCTCTTAATCATAGTAGAGGTCTTTTCACCTTGTAGATTTCCTTGCTATGTACTTGAGAGACCTTAATAGTGAGGATCTATTTCTTCCTTCTTAGATTTCTTCTCATCAGGTTCTTTTACTTCTTCAGTGATATGGGCTTCAATTCTTTCTTTCCTTTTCTTGTTGTCCATCTTGAGTTTTAGATAATTTGTCTTGAAATGCATGTATTCCTGAGAGCCATAGCATTGCATCTTTGACATATCGATCTTCTTCTTTTTCCCAAACTTTCCTTTTCTCTTGGGCATGGCAAGAAATGCTCGAACTTTTTCATTTGATCCCACATCACTTTTAGCCTTCAACCTATTTTCTTCAATCTTACATAATGACCAAAGTTCACTGAATGTGGTGCCTTCCTTCTTTCCATAGATGCTTGATACGAAGTTGCCCCATTCATCAGGTAGTGCATTGAGCGCCACGGTGGTCATTTCTTTATCGAACATTATTTCCCCCAACTCTTGCCGTTAGTCTCTTATTTCTGACACCCTCATAATATATGAGGTTATTCCTTCTTCCTTTGATAGCTTCATCTTATATAGCTCGGTTCTCAAAGATATGACTTCTCTAGTGGTGTTTACGGAAAATAATTCTACTAACTTCTCGTAGATTTCTTTTGATGTCTCCAACTTTGATACATAAGTTATGAGGGGATTCTTGATGGATTCTATAAGGATCCTTTGAGTCGTTATTTCCCCTTTCATATACTTAGCTAGAGCTTGAGCTTCTTCCTTACGAGGTTTAGAGATTGAACCCTTAACATGTCCAACGAGTTCATTTTCTAGGAGGATCAAATTTTTCCTGTTCTTCCATGCAAGAAAGTTTGATGACCCAACCAATTCGTTGCTCTCCTTACAAAATGAAGTCATTTTGATAGATTCAGACAAAGATATAAAAAAACTTACTTGTCAAGTGAAGATACTCTTAGATGATGAAATCTTCAACTTGATGCATTTCTTGATGATGTTAATAATAGAAGATGTCTTCCTTCAAGTATGCTTTGATAGTGATCCTTCACTCAAGAAGAGGGGGGTCACCTTGATTCCTTGATGATGATGTTAGTGCTTCTTCCTGCTTCCCTTGGATGTAGAGACTTCAAGATGCTTCAATGTGTAGTCCTTCTTTGAGTGGAGGTAGGGTCCTTGAGATCTTCTTTGTGATAATGATTGAAAAATGTGTGAGCTTCTCAAGAATACTTCAAGTGTAAAACCCTTCTTCGGATGAGCTAGGGTTTTGAGGTCTTCTTCTTCAATATGATGAGTGGATTATTCCTTTGATGATTTCCTTGTGTTCGGCCCCTGTGTATCCTTCATTGATGATTCGATGTCCTTTTGATGTCTTGACCTTCCTTAATGACCTTCCTTGATACTCCTTTTGATGGTCCTTTTTCAAGTTGACTTTCCTTGTCTTGTCACCTTAGCTCTAATACCATGTTGAGAAATCTAGGGAAGATAGATTAGGTGATTTCTCTTACTTTGATAATTGCTTGTGATGTATTTTTACTTAAATTAATTAGCTTCTTCTTTCTCTTGATTATATTTAGTGTTCTTATCATCAAACAACTACCAAATCATAAAAAACAATGACACAAGAGGAAACAAGATGTAGGTGATCAACCAGGGCCAAAACCTCTCCTCTTGAGAGGTAAACCCGCAAGAATTCTTCTCTTCTTATAGAGTCTTCAAATGACGAATTTCAGGACCTAAGACCTTTGACAAAGACCCCTCCAAGACCAAGTAAACCTTTCTCCTTGAAGAGCTTTCTTTTCAGCAATTTCGACTCAACTTTGACCCCAAAAATTTCTTCTACAACTTCGACCCAGCAGTTTCTTCTGCAACTTCGACCTAGCAGTTTCTTATACAACTTCGACCTTCCCTGCAACTTTCCAGCACTTGGAATTGCCCAACAACTTCGACTTGCCCAGCATCTTTGACTTTCCCAACAACTTTCCAGCAACTCGACTTTCCCAACAACTTTAGAAACCCTAACACAAGAGAGAGAGAGAGAGAGAGAAACCCACAAACTTCAATCTTGATTTTCTTCTTCTTATCCTTGAATTTGTCCTTTCCAACTTCTTTCTTAAGGAGATCGAACTTGGGTGAAGTGTGTCCAAATGAGGTAGAGTTCCTTCTCAGTTATAGGCTTTCTAGGGGTATGAATTGCTTCCTTGAGGCCAACTTGATCTTTCATGTAGGCCGACTTTCTTGGGGCACCATGACAAGGTCTCAGAGGGTCTTTGACTCTAATTTGACTCAAATAAATTTTCCTTTACAATATGTAACATGCCCAAAAGGGTCTTTCATACATGACAATGACTCTTATGACTTGTTGACTCAAAGACAAGCCCTAGAAGCACTCAATGGGTGTTTGACCTAAAAATAAATTTCCCTTGAGCATGAAACCCATGCCTCAAGAATGACAATAATAAATGTATTTTTCTCTTTACAATAAATACATAAAATCATGGTTACATATGTCATTATGAAGATCAAACCTAGTTACATGTTTCAACAAAACAAACCAACTAGCAGCTTTTGAAACCAAATAGCTTTGTGTGTGGCCATGCTAACTACCATGTATTCTTCGTCTGCAGAACTTAGTGCCATAGACTTTGGCTTCCTGCTGCACCAAGAGACAATAACCCTTGATCCAATACTACAGCAACACCTTGAGGTGCTTTTTTGATCTGTAATGTTCCAAAATAGGAAAAACAGTGATATGCTAGAAGATAATAAATTTGCACCACAGAAATTTCTAAACAATGCAGTAAACACCCAGAACAATCAGAAATATGGAAGCAGCCGAGCCATTGAATTATAGAATGACGCAAGAGTACAAATATATGGAAGAAATGCACCTGGGCTTGCCTTTTTGGCAAGCAGAGCAAAACCCAAGTGAAACAATAAAAACCCAGAAACTAGCCAACCAATGCTCTGCGCAATCCCAGTAGTTATGCACTAGCTGCTGCAAAGAAATGGCCGAAAACCCCACCTCCAGTGCTCAGGAAATTCTTCATAATTACTCTTAGGCTCCTCAAGCCAACCCGACCAAAACCCAAAAATGGTTTGGCCTGATCATGACCCTCCAAAATCAACCTCCAAAGGCCCTACGCTCCCCAATGACTATTGAAGCACGCAGTTTGCCCAAACACCAGCAAAAATACACCAAAACACTCCCAAAATGCAATAAACAACTCCACCAACACTTCCCTTATTTCCCCCGGCAAGAAACAACCCCAAAGGCTAAGACACTGTCTTCCACGTGTGCCCAGCTTCTCTCCTCTGAGCTAGCCCCAGTGACTGCAAAATAGCTTCTGAATATAGGAGCCACTTCCAGCCTTCAAACTCACCCAATAGCCTAAAAATCTATTGAGCCTCCCTCTCCAAAATTCTCCCAGCAAAGACCTCTGGAATAGTGTTGCAATGGCCACACAAGAACCACTATTGCGCCCTCCAGAAATACGCACTGTTCGGGCAAACTAAATGCAAATGTTTGAAATATCTCTATGAAACTCCCTCGGATTACAATGGATGAACCTCACTGGGGTGGCACTCGAAGTCCCCCGAAGAAAGCGTGAGTTCTCCACTTGGAAAACTCTTGCTAAACAACAAGTGACCTGGCTAAACAGTTCAAGCAACAAAGACAAAATCGATAAACCGAGAATTCCAAATGAAGTGAGCTTCCTTCCTTTTATAACTTTCGTGGAGCCTTTCTTCTCGCCTTTTCTTCCTTCGCGGGTCCCTCACCAAGCCAACGCTTTCCCACTCATGCATTTCGAACTAGTTACTTAGGGAATGCATATTTCATTTGTGGGTGGTCCCCACATGTCACCAACAAAACAACATATAGTAAAATTAACTTGCTTCTAACTCCTAAGTCTTCTGATAAAAATCAAATGGGCCCCGACTTCACCAAAATTGGCCCCAAAATATAGAAATAAATCATGTTCCAAAATAATTTATGAAGGGACATTACACGATCCACTAAACTGTTTGCCCAATCTGCATCTATATATCCACACAAATTGACACCATCACCTTGAGCATACCTCAAACCATACCCAACTATGTTGCGCAAGTACCTCAAAACATGTCTCGTTGTTGTCAAATGCACCCTGTTTGGTTCCACCATAAGCTGATTGAATGTGTTGACTACGAAACAGATATATGGCCTTGTGTTGACCAGATACATGAGTGATCCAATGAGTTGTCTATACAAGGTTGGGTCAATATTTGTGTCCTTTGATGCATCTATCTTCCTCCAATTGGTAATCGTAGGTGTGGACATGGGTCTAAAGTCTTGCATCTTGAACCTCTTCAGGATCTCCATAGTATATCTCCCCTGCCCAAAGAATATCTCCCCATCAGTTTTCCACACCTATAGGCCTAGGAAGTAATGCATTAGTCTCAAACCCTTCATCTCACATTCAGCTGCCAAGTCCCTCTTAGTGTTCTATATGAGCCCTGATGACCCTGTAAAAAAGAGATCATCCACATACAAAACTAGGATGAGTGGCCCACCTCCAACCATCAGGTAGTATATGTTGGAGTCTACTTCACTCTTCATGAAGCCCATCTACTGCAAGTAGTTGTCAATCTGATCATACCATGCCCTGGGAGTTTGTTTGGGCTTGAATAGAGCTTTCCTTAGTCTACACACGTGTGCGCCTCTCTCATGCATCTCAAAACCCTCTGGTTGTTCAATATACACCTCCTCTATCACCCCATTCGGGAATGTTGTCTTGACGTTCATATAGTGAATATGCCATTCCATATGTGTTGCTAGAGATAGAGAATCGAACCACAAGGAAGGGAAATCGAACCACATGGAGAATTCGCACTAGAAGAGAGAGGAGAGAGAAAGGAGGTTCGAACTAGTGGAGTTGGGAGCCCACCAAGGGAGAAGGGACCAGCATCTATAAATATCACGAGGGAGCTCCATTTTTGCATCTTTTGCCTATCTATCACATGCATATCGAACTCTCTTGGAGTTGTTCAGCACAAGCAGAGAGGTGATACTTAGCACAGAAGTTTCAGGCGAAGCTTCAACCTCACTTCAGAGAACTTTGAGTGTCTCCCTAGTGAGGAGTTTGGGGAATCTACTTAAAGGCTTCCACAGGGACTATTGCAAGCATATTCACTCAGTTTTGCAAGTTGGCTGGCCACAGAATGCAATTCGCACCACTCATTTGGAATAGCTATAAAGGGTGTGATGTTTTGGGCTTTTGCTGAGTCATTTGTCATTGTTGAGGCCAGAGTTTTAGGGAGATTTGTAGGGCTGAGATTGAGTAGATTTTCTAGGCCAAATTTCTCTCATTTTGCAGTGCGCAAGGCTCACTGGCTGAAGCTTTTGCAGAAGAGAAGATCAGCTAGCTCCGGAAGAGTTTGGGATAGAGAGAAAGACAGCTTCTAGAGGAGAATTTGTGTGGAGTTTTGGTGGCATTGCGGCAGTGGTTTGGGGCATATTTGAGCAGAGCAACTTCAGCAGTACGCAGAGCTAGTCAGTCTGGGCAACTCGCACTTTTTGGGGTTCTCTGGGTCAACTGGAATCAGCCCAAGATCTTTTTGGGTTTTGGTGGATTCAGTATGAGGAGCTCCAGGCTAATTTTTCAAAAACATTTGAGCAGATTTGAGGGCAGAAACTCCAGTTCTTCTTCAGCAGCAGCAGCAGAATTTTCTGGGCAGTGCATGCTTCCTATTTGAGTCATTTCTAGCACTTGGGTCTTCACATTCTCACCTGGGTTTTGCAATGCTTGCAGAAGCAAGCCCAGGTTCTATTGTTCTTACTCTATTGTACCCAAATCCCAGCAGTATTAATAAAAATGGCTCAGATTTCTTGCCCATATTTTATGGTTTACTGATTGTACTTGCATGTTTTAAATTTTGTTTATGTAGCCTTGTGCATGAATTTTATTTTCAATGTTATTTCCTAGTTGGAATATTACAAAACATCTGGAAACAATTAAAGGTAATATCAAAAATATAAGTAGAAGGATGAAACATTACCTGCTAGTATCTATGGTGAAAATTGATAGTGAAACCCTATTTTATAAAAAATTTAAAAATTAAATTTAAATTAAAAGAAAAAAAAAAAGTCTTAGGCTTCTAGAAGTCTCATGAATTCATAGTTAACTGCTAATTAGGTATTCAAACCAAAAATTTGGGTCCCAACAATCAAATAAAGGCAAAAACAAACAATTTTTTTTGGAAATGCGCTTTACGGACACTGAAACACGTTCCCCCAAGTGTTTCAGGCTTGTTTCAGCCACATTTCAGTATTTTGGTACAGAAACACGACTGCTAATCTAGTGCATGGGGGAGGGCCAAGCTACATTCCAGGTTTACATCCGTAACAAGATAGGTTCCCATTTATTAAAAAATTAGGAAAAAAAAAAGTTTTTCTCCAACATTTTTATCATGGACATTCTTCCTTTATAATTTAATGCCTCATGATGTCAAACTAAATCTGCATTGACCTTTACTTGATAAAGAGGTAGTGTTTCTCACTCCAACCACAAAATATGACAACAAGATGATTCATTCAAATATACAAGCATGTGTTTTGATGAAAAGATCAGCGAGAGTAAAATCTTACCAGCTGAGATAATAGCAAATGAGATAAACACTCCCACCACTCCAAACAACATGATAGTGACAAAGTTATGAAAAAACTGTTTCTTTTTAACTTGAAACCTATTAAGATGGTGCAAAAGATCATTAGAACGTCTTATTAAAAATGGAAAAGAGAAAATATGCCAACTAATATTGTAATTCTTATTCATTAGATTTTATAAGTAACATGGTCCACCTAGATTGTTTGATCTCAAATTTCAATACTCAATCTTTAAACAAAAACACTAGTGTAGGAAAATGCTCAGGACATTTTTGTGAGTATCAAAGCACTTTACATATATTATTATCTGGACCACAACATCAAAAGGTATGGGCTTCTGTGTGAGAGAATTAGTAAGCTTACCCAGCATTGAAGATTATAGGTGGAAGGAGATATATGAAAAAGAGTTCTTCATTAAACTGAAAAATATGAGAACTTGTGCCTCCACTAAATAGAAGAACTATAAACCCCGCACAACACCCCTACACAAGAAAACAAAGCAAAACAGCATAAGAATTCAATGGATTGCAGAGAAAATTGTCAAGACAAGTAACTACTTGAATATCAAAATAAGTATTGGCACATAAAACTTTTAAATGTCTCTGCAACATATTTCAATAGAATCCTTAAATATATAAAACGCACAAACAAGTGAGTGGCCAAGAGAAAATAAAACATGTAGATTTAGTTTCTTCATAAACCTGCAAATACACCGTGCATTGCCTTCAAAAACAATTACAAAAAATATGCAATCAGAATTCTGGTGGGCATCCCTAACGGTTCAAATTTTCAGAAAAATCACTTTCCCAGTTGAAAGCCAGTTACAGTTCTCAGGGAAATATCTTGTACATGACTACAGGCTGTACATAATGCAACTATGAAGACAAGTAGCTTTAAATGAATTGCTGGCCGTAATTACTGGAGATCTACATTCATTTGCCAATGAAATGGATTTTTCATTATTTTATAAATCACTTTGTGTGATACAGAAAGGACCTTACTGGCAACCAGAAAGGACCTTATTGGCCACCATACAAGATTCTAGTCAAACAATTATGTTCATCACTGAGCAAACAATACTACACTATGATTCAGCACGCAAAGATCCAAATTTATAAACAAAATCCAGAGCCTATGATTGCCATGTACAACAGCTGCATACTGGAATACTGTTTACAGACATTTGAGGCAGAACATGGTACATTTCTGAGATGCATTCACATGCAACTCTCTGCCCTGGAAGTTAGGTTAAACATAGGGAAAGGCAGAGGTGTTTTCCAGGAGATTGGATTTGCATGGGATGACGCTGAGATTAAGGTGAGTATTATTTTACACCTTGAGTGGGCCTAATGGTTAAGAAAATGTATTTCCTCCTATAAGAGGTTACAATTTCAAATTCAGAGGGGATAGACTCTAGAGCATGTACACCCCCATAGACTTATGAGTCAAACCGCTGCACGGAGGTGGGTCCCTTCTCCCACAAACAAGGAGGTCTCATACACCATTTTGGTGTTTGGATTTGCCATAACCTTAAAATTAGATTATTATTATTTTAATATATTTAATATTTATGAAACATAATCTTACGTAGCTTGATGTGCTTTACTTACTAAATCAAATAGGAACCATACATGCAGTGGATGAAAATAAAGGAGAGGGAGATTAGAGGAGTAGAAGACTTGCATAGTGACAACCCCCATGGAACTCTCAAGCCCTTTTGTATTTGATGTACTGGTTTACACAAGCACACTCACTTATAGCTGCGGTATAATAACAGCCTCTACAGCCAGCTATCCATGTGCACTTAACTTATAGAATTAACTTTGTTGAATTGTTGCGGAAGAGGATATACAATTATTAATTACCAGTCATCTAAAATGCATTTTGATTAGTAATATGGAGCTTGATAGCTCAATTTGTTGAATGCACATATCAACTATTGTTTACATTGTACAACACAAACACTAGAATAAGTTTACTAAGTGGGCAAGGACTAGCAAACTGCTGCCCCCCAAAGGTCCATCATACAAAGCTAAATGGCTCTCAGCCCTGGACCTTGTGAACATCGAATTTTTTTATAAACTAAATAAAAATAAATAAATAGTACCAGCCCTATGTTAGTTTTTTGTAGCATTGAATGTGTTCTAGCCACGAAATTAGGTAGAGAGGCTAGAATATATGAGATCTCCAAAACCCAAAAATCGTTTCTGGAAATTCCACCTAGAGATGGCTTAATTAGATTATTAGCCAATTTTTAAATATTTCCTAAGTTTAAACTTAGGGAATATAGGTAATTAATCATAATTAATTAAGTCAAGGTGAGAAATCTCTAGAAACTCACATGGATCGATCCATAAATGATCTAAGCCATTGATTAAGATTTAATCTTGGTCATTGAGGTCCCAACATGAAGACATAAGAAGGGATCAATGTGGTGATGGAGAATGCACCAGAGTCACTTGGAGAATTCAACTTTCCAAAGTAGCAGCAGTCAGTTGCCGAAGAGTTCGAGCTTCAATGAGGCCGCAGAGTTAGTGAAGGGCAGGGACAGTGACCCGGAGGAAGTTTTCCAGATGCAGAGAGGCAGCAGCAAGTGACAGAAGCGATCCACGAGAAGCAGCGCAGAGACTGCGCATAAGCTGACACAGAGCAGTCTGATTTAACTGAGGAGGTCGATTCAGTGTCCAGAGGCCGTGAAAGTCTTCCAGAGAGCTGGAGAGTCACTTCCAGCAGCAGAGGCAAGGTAGACGGCTTGCTCAGAGGCAGAATCAAGCCACACGTGTGAGAGACAGTGCAGAAGGACTCATGTTGCGGTTTGAATGGCCAGTTTTCTGTAAAATCTAGTGTCGGGATTTCTTGTGGGGTGAGAGAATTTTTCTCTCTAATTATTTCTAACAAATACTTGCTCATTGGATTGCCAGTTTGGCATCCATAGATTGTACTCAAATTTTCACTGCTACATAATAATAAAAACCCTCACTACTGCACCAGTCTTCCCAAGTTGGGTTTTTTCGGGGACATTTGTCCAAAAATAATGGTGTCATATTTCTTATGTGCGTGTGCTAGATTTTCTCAGTTATAGCGCTATTTATTTTCCACAATTTTATTTGCGAAAATCAGAGTGTGAATTATTTGGTATTTGTCGTAGCAAACTGCAAATAAATTGTTAAATAAAATTAACAATTAGGAAAATAATTTTCAATTGTTGTGATAGATTGAAATTTTCACACCCTATTTAATCATGCAACCCATAATAAATGAATTATAGCTCATAATCTCTAAGCGGCTAATTTTTTCCATCAACGCATCAACACAAACTACCAGGCACCTGACCATGTGGCAAGCTCCATAAATTACACATAACATGATATGTAAACAAATCAAGACAACCAAGAAATAATTTTTTTTAAATTATTAGCAGAAGGTAATGAGGAAGCCTTGGGGCTTAAGGATCAACTTGGTACCATGGTCAATGCAGTAACAGAGCAGCTAGAACAAGAAGATCGGTATTTAGACGTAATCTATTACCTTAAGCATATGACTAGTCCGATACACTTTCTAGAGCACAACATGAGAGTTTTGAGGCTCAAAGCCTCAATATTGTTTTATAGATCAGGTTCTTGGATGGAGGAATCCAAGATTCTCAAACATGTAAGTCCAGAAGTTGCTAAGACTCTTACAACAAAATTTCAACGACGGTTATGTGTTGGTCATTGTTAAAATTTTGAACCCTGGAAATTTATTAACCTAGCAGATTATCTCTAATCTGCTGAATAAAAACAAAACTAGGATCTTGACATAAAAAATATTTAGCAAAAGAAAATAAAGTTAACCAATCTCACACATGCACAAAATTTCTGCCCAATTAATGATTCTTCATTTGGCATGCACTGGATAGGTATTGGCGTTTGGATTATGGATAATCGACCTCTTTAAAATCGAACCCTTCAACCCATAGCTCGACCTCCTTCAGGAGTGATTCATCCCTGCAACACAATTAATTTGGCTTGGCTCCAAATATCCAACTCCACCCCTTCAAGACTGGAATTTGGCCCCTTCAGTTTTGCCCTTCAGCAGTCTAGGCAAAACGATAATTCTCGGCCTGCTTGAGAATACAACTTTAGGCCTGGCAATACAATAATTTGGTCCACCACAAAACGTGCAATTTGGCCACTTTACTAGATGACTAAATCGATCTCTTTAATGGATCAATTTGGCCTCCCTACAAAGATCGCAAATGAGCATCTAGGGTGGCTTTACAACCACCGAAACCAACCGCCACCCGGTAGGGTGTGTATTTCAACATCGAAACTGGGAATACTTGAGGTTTCCCTCTCACAAGCTACTCCAACTTTTGTGAATTTCACAGATAATTCTTCACATGTCTCCCCTTGAGCTTCCTTCTCTATTTTATAATATTTTCCTCCTTTGAAAACCATGGGTGGTAAGAAAAACTATGGGCACTTTATTTTCTAAAGTGACTTTTACCACCTTTATTTAATTATTTATTGATTTATTTTGTTGACCCCCTTTTTCCTATTAATAGCCTGTGGGATCAATGTAGGTTATGACTCAAAAACTCTCTTGCTCTTATGGATTGGAAAGGGACATCACACAAGTGGTACTTGACGCTATTAAGGGCATTTTCTATATCCTAATACTTTTAGTTAGTTTTGCATTTCATCCTAAATAAATGTCTTTTGATTTAGCTTTCATGAAATAATCCCTCTATTATGAGCATTAGACAAGTCACTTGCATTGCATTTCCATGTTTATTTTAGTTAGTTAAAGTTTATTTTCATACTTCATTTATTTCAAATTCCATTTCATTTCATAGTTTAGTTGTTATTTCATTTTGGGATTTGTTTTGCCATCTTAGGAAGGGATAGGACTTTAGTTCGACCCTCTCCATGTATTTGATGCCTATTTTGTGAGTTTGTTTCAGGTGACTAGTGGAAAAAACTGGGGTTCTCACATCCTTGTAAGTGGAGCAAGTGTCCCACACAGTTGCAGCCAGTTGTCCCTTATGCTACCAAGGGTACCTATACATTCATTGCAGTATTTTGACACAATTGTAAGCCCTATTACCCACCAAAAATGGGTAACACCCTAGGAAAAAAAAATTCCCCTATCTTGAATAGCTAGCAGCTCTATATATTAGTTAGTTATGATGATATGCCACTTTCCTCTACCATTTGCACCATTGATACACCTCTCACATTACCAGGGGGGTAGTCTTTAGCCCCAGTCCAATGGGACCTCTTCTAAGTGTGAAAATTCCTTGAACTGTTGTAACTGGAAATTATTCTCCTAACTTTAACAGTTTATTTGTCTTTTATAATTATTATTACCACAAATAACGAATAATTCACACCGCAATTCTTCAAAATAAAATTACGTTGCAAAAATATAAAAACTGGAATTGAGAAATAGATGCACACACAATAAAAATGACGTAGTTATTTTTGGACGAAAATCCCTGGAAAAAATCTGAAGGGAAAACCAGTGCAGCGGATGAGGGTTTGATTATTATGCAGCAAAAATAGAGAATTACAACTGGATGCCCAACTCGCAATCCTTCAGCAATTTATCTCCAGTGGAAATATACAGGGAAAATCCTTTTCCCTCTTAGCTACTCGATCTGACCTCTCTGGAAAACTCGCACTTCCCAACTAATTCGCACTACTAGACTGGAAATGTGCACTGCTTGCTAGAGAAAATTCGCCCAACCTCCTAGGAATAGATCCAGGCACTAGTTGTCAAATCGATCCTCCTCTCACCAACTCGCACTGCAGAATATGGCGTCCTCTACTAGATAATTTGGCCTCCTATCCTGAATCTGGATCACTGGAAAACCTCCAGAGAATTTCTCCAAAAATTCTCACTGCTGCAAACCTTTGCTACAATCTCTCCCTTGGCTCGAACTGCACCCTATTAAATATTGTGAACTGGGTAATTCGAACTTCCTTTCTCACTCGATGTGTCTTCTCTAATCCCTTCGACCTGCTTGTATAGTCTCTTGCTTGAGCATCAACGACCAAGGTCTAATCATGATCCATGGCTCAAATCATCCTAGGCTTCGTCAAGTCACTTTTATGGAAGTCTCTAGAGCAAAATCGATTTTCTCAATTAATACCCATTAATTAATCAATTTTCCTAAGTTAGACTAGGAATTTTTAATTATTGATTAATTAATTTAATTGAGGGGTTTCTAAGTGTTTTCTCTCGAAACCTTTTCTGGGTTTTGGAGATCTCGTGTAATAACTGATAATGCAATGGTGTGTAGAGCAACAAGCATAATTATTGAAGGCAAATATCAACACATCTTTTGAATCTCTTGTGTTGTACATTCATTGAACCTCATGTTGAACAAGATGGGAAAGCAAATTGAGTGGATTCGACTTATTTTTTTAAGAGGCAAAATAAATTCAAGCCTTCATCACAAACTACCACATGTCCCAAGGCATCTATAGGGAATTTACAAAGTTGGAGCTCCTTAAGATACCTAAACTTTAAAGTTTATTTCATAAATTCTAATTTTTATTACTCTAAATTCAATTATGTAAATTCAATTCTCAAATAAGTCATGATTCGTGAATCATAAAAAGTATTCAATCAAATATGATTTTTAATTTACTGAAACATTGGCACTTGCAAGTTGTCGAGACTCATTTTGCTTCTCACTTCACAGTCTTAACAAGGCTTATGCAGGTGAAAGAAGCATTACAATCAACGGTATGCAATCCTTTTTGGAATCAATGGAGGCAATCCCAAACTGAAAGAGCACAAGCAGTGAAAAGGTTGGTTGTTGATGATGAATGGTGGGATAGGGTGGAGTACCTCTTGGCATTGACTAAGCCAATTATGCATTTGCTACGCATGTTTGACAAGAATATGCCTAATTTGGGAGAGGTGTATAAGGGCATTGACTCCATGACAAAGAATATAAGGGTGGTTATAAATGCCAAGGAGAAAGACCCAGATGAAGTTTTTTACAAGGAAGTAGAAGATACATTGACCAAAAGGTGGAACAAGATGACCAACTCATTGCACCTTTTGGCCTATGCAATGAATCCAAAGTATTATTCTGCAAAGTTGCTAAGTAATCCAGAAAGAACCGCACCCAACAAAGACCCCGAAGTCTCACAAGGATTTAAGAAAGCTTTTATAAATTTATTTGTAGATCCTAATATTGGGATTTGGATTCATTCAATGTTTGCTCATTTTGTGGGATTAGAGGGTTTAGGTGCAAATCTTGATTCTATGAGGGACAAGACCATATTAAATACAATTGATTTGTGGAACTACTATGGTGGGTAACTCCCACATATCCAAAAATTGCCCATCAGGATATTGTCACAGGTTGCTAGTTCCTCTTCAGTAGAGAGGAACCAAAGTATATATGGCTCCATCCATTCGGTGCAGCGAAACAGATTAGGTTCCAGGAAGTTTGAGGAACTAGTGTATGTTCATTCGAACCTTCGTCGTTTTTCACACAAGAGTCACAAATACAAATTTGGGCCCACCAAACTATGGGATGTGGAACCAGAGTTGCCTGACTTGGATGTGACATTGAATGCCATGTCTCATATGACTTTGTTTGATGAGGAGGCATCAATAATTGCATCTTCAAGTGGACATGGAAGCAATGCTCCCACTCTTGGAGAGGATTCAAATGTTGATGTGGACGTTAATTACATGGATGAAGACATATTTGATGATATGTAAATGCAATTTATGATGATGTTTAAACTTTTGAACAATGAACATTGAATACCATAATATGTCATATAATAGTAGACTATCAGTCATAGTTCATTTTGTAATTTGTACTATGTAGTGTGCGTTATTAATTTTGGTGATGATGTTGATGATTGAAATTTGAAATAGAAATTTGATGATATGTTGAATGCTATAATAATCATTGATGATGATGTCAATGTTTATGCTGAATTGATGATGATGATTTGTTTACGTCGAATTCATGATGATGATTATGTATTTTAAATACAAAATCTAGATTCTAAAAGATGAATGGTAATATGAAATTTTTATTTTTTCGGATATATGTGTGTGTGTGTGTGCATGTGTGTGTTGTTTCCTTGCCATATCGTATCCGGACTTTTTGAAAATTTGCATATCCGTTTCAAACCTTGTATTCGTATTTGTTCCCGTGTTTGTTTTAATGCAACTTAGTATGAAATTGATGATGAATCCGTTGATGATTTGAAGAGGATGGATTTGATAGGGAAACCATAAGAGGGTGACGAAATTGCAGGTGCTTCCACTGTCTCGTGTGATAAACAACATGACATCCAAGAGGATGATGATGTGGGAACTCTTTGTAATCAAGAGACATAGATGGGATGTGAATAGTTGGCTTCTACATGGATATCCCATCTATGACACAGATAGTGAAAGCATGATAGAGGAAATTCTAAATTGGTAGTTTCCATTTTCAATCAACATTGGTAATCATTCCATGGTACATGAAGAAGACATTTCATGTCATATTGTCATATCTGTTTCAAACCTTGTATTCGTATTTGTTTGTTTTAATGCAACTTAGTATGAAATTGATGATGAATCCGTTGATGATTTGAAGAGGATGGATTTGTTAGGGAAACAATAAGAGGATGAAGAAATTTGTAATATTCCAAGTAGAAATAAACAGCAATATAAAGCACATAAACGCAGACATACAGCAACTAGAGACAAATCATACGGAAAACAAACAATATGGAGAACGCTGAGCCATTTTATTAATACTGAGAAATGGAAATGAGTACAGAGGTGATCAAAATGATGGCACCTCGGCTTGCACTAGGCAAGCGTAGAAAGACTCTCAGGAAATGACTCGGAATGGCTGCTCCCTCGGGACTGCGTTATCTCCAAAGCTGCTGGTATTGCTACTATGTTGCTACTGCTGCTGGAATGAACTGAATCTTTGGGGCTGCTCTCCACCTCGGAGAATTCTGAAACTTCGGGAATGGCCTCTACTCCCAATACCCAGAAAAGCCCAGAAAGCTTTCCGGAAATGGTCAACCCCCGAAAATGGCTCCCTTGGGGCACTACGCTATTCCTCAAGGAGGGACGCTGGCTCTGTATGATTTGCTCCAAATAATGGTCCCTGACTCCTCCAAAATACTGGAATAGGGAAGGGCTGGCCCCTTTCCCACTATCCCAGGCTAAATCCACCAACAAACCCTCAATCTAGAACCACCTCCCCTCAAGACTGCGTCCTCCCTCTCACTGACTGTGCTGTCTCTCTGAGTGAATGCTCTGTCTGTGGTTGCTGCAACTCTCTCTGGCAAAACAAGGATGAAACTCCTCACCCGAGCAAGCACTCGAAGTCTCTCGGGACTGAGATTGGGATCTCCGAACGGAGACACCCGATGTACTGAATAGTACGTGCAAACTTTTCTAAACAGCAAGCGTGCTCAATGTCAGAAGACAAATCTCAAAGATGCATAATGAGAATGAATGAGAATGAGGAGACCCTTCCTCCTTTTATGCTTGGTGAGCCTTTCCCTCACCTAGGCCTCACCAATCTCTGCGTTGTCCCCCTTGGGCCACACTGTCCATTTCTCTCTACGCTGGCTTGGCCCCACACTGTCTACATTGCTCCTTTTCCCACGCTGCCACTTGACCACTAGGCCCCACTTTGCCAAATAGACATGTCTCTTAGTGACTTTAGAAAATACTTTTTATCCTAAGTGTGAGCTAAGTGTCCTCTTCACCCACTTTATTTATAATTTAACTTTATAAAGGCAAAATAGTCAAAATTAATAATTCCAATTAGCTATTGCTAATTGGGAATATTACAGTCTCCCCCGGCAAAACGTTGCTTGTCCTCAAGCAACTGTAATGATGGATGCTGCAGAATCTTCTCACTCTCCCAGGTGGCATCCTCATCCGATAAATTCCTCCATCTCACTAGGTACTCTCTGACTGTCCTGCACCGTCGCTGCCTCTCCCTAGTGTCAATAATGGCCTCCGGCTATAGCACCAAATGCCCCTCATCATCTGTGGGCGGAAGCTCCTCTGTTGCAGTCACCTGCTGCCCCAGTGCCTTCTTCAGGCATGACACGTGAAAAACGTTGTGAATCTTGCTACCCCTGGGCAGCTCCAACTCATATGCAACCTGTCCAACTCTGCGTGTCACCCTGTAAGGTCCATAGAAGCAAGGCTTGAGCTTTTCAGCCCCCTTCTGCTTCAGCGTGGACTACCGATATGGCTGCAAGCGTAGGTAGACCAAGTCCCCTACCTCAAATTGCCTCTCAACTCGTCCCCTGTCGGTGTACAACTTCTGTTGGTTTTGCGCTGTAGCCATGTTATCCTTGAGAGCTCGAAATATATCCTGACTCTCTTGGATCCAATCCTTGGCTCTAGGAGCCTTGCTAGCACCAAACATCATGTCAACAAAAGATAAAGCATGATACCCATACAATGACATACCAATGGACATATGATGAGTGTTGTTGTAGCAGTACTCCCCCAAGTGCAACCATCTCAACCATGCCTTCTGCTGCCCGCTGACATAGTTACGCAAGTAGCCCTCCAACCACTTGTTCACTATCTCGGTCTATCCATCCGTCTAGGGGTGGTAACTAGTACTCGGTGTCAACTCAATGCCCACCAAACGGAAAAGCTTCTGCCAAAACCCGCCCATGAAGCGGTTGTCCCTATCACTGACAATGGTCTTTAGGAGACCATGCAATCTGAAAACGTCCCTGAAGAACAACTCTGCTACCTGTGTTGCGGTGTAATGTGCCGATCTGGCAAAAATATGAGCATATTTAGTCAGCCGATCAACAACTACAAATATGCAATCCTTGCCCTGCACCATGGGCAACCCTGTAATGAAGTCCATCAAAATACTCTCCCATTTCCCCTTAGGTATGGGAAGGGGCAACAATAATCCTGCCGGATGGTTCATCTCCCCCTTGTTATGCTGGAAAAATTCGCACTCCCTAACATGTTGGAGCACGTCCTCCTTGAGGCCCTTCCAAGAGAACCTCTCCTTGATGGACCTATAGGTTTTGGTAAACCCCTGGTTGCCTGATAACGGTGAATCATGCGAGGCGTGCAATATCTTCTTCTTGAGCTGGGAGCCCTCAGTCAAGAAGATCCTATCCCTATAATAGATCATCTCATCCATCACTCTGTACCTGTCATCTGTCACCTGTCCATCTAAAATCTCACAGGAAAAACGGTCCTTGGAGTACTCTACCAACAGTTGAGCCCTCTAGTCCATGTCCAAACTCATCAAGGACAACGCTACCGGTCTGCGTGAAAGTGCATCTGCCACAACGTTGTTCTTCCCCTTGACATACTCGATGTCAAAGTCATAAGCCTGGATCTTGCTGACCTTCTTCCCCTTGACATACTCGGTGTCAAAGTCATAAGCTTGGATCTTGCTGACCCACTTCTGCTGCCTCTCCTGCAACTGTTTCTGCTCTAAAAAGAATCAGAGGCTGTTGTGATCCGTCCTCACCCTGAATTTGTTCCCTACTAGGTACTGTCAAAACTTGGCCAATGCATGCATGATGGCCAACATCTCCTTGTCGTATATAGCATACAACCTCTCATGTGGCAATAGCTTCCGGCTCTCGAAAGCTATGGGGTGGCCTCCCTGCATCAAAACTGCGCCGATCCCCTCCCCTGATGCATCACACTCCAAGACAAAGGGCTGTGTAAAATCTGGCAATGCTAACACCAGACAGCTGCTCATCACCTCCTTGAGCCCGTCAAAGGCCCTTTGTGCTGTATCCGTCCAACTGAATGCCCCCTTCTTGGTGAGGTCTATAAGGGGTGCAGCAAGTGGGGAAGATCCCTTGATGAACTTTCGGTAGTAGGTGTAGATCCCCACAAATCCCTGAAGTTCCGTCACATTCTTCGGCTCCGGCCAACCCTGATGGCCCTGATCTTCTCCTCGTGGACCTTCACTCCGTCCACTGCGATGATGTGCCCCAAGTAGAGCATCTTGGTCAGCCCAAACTCGCATTTGGAGAGCTTAGCATAAAACTGATGCTCTTTCAAAATGCCCAGTACAGCCTCTACATGTTGGAGGTGCTCCTCCCATGTCCTGTTGTAAATCAAAATGTCGTCAAAAAACACTAACACACACTTCCTCAAGTGACTGTGGAAGATGTGATTCATGCATGACTGAAAAGTGGCCGGGGCATTGGTTAGCCCGAAGGGCATCACCAAAAACTCAAAATAGCCGTAATGACACCGGAAAGTGGTCTTGGGAATCTCCTGCTCCCTCACGCAAATCTGATGGTACCTGGATCTCAAATCAATCTTTGAGAAGAACTTGGCCCCTCTCAGCTCATCCATCAACTCATCGATCAGTGGGATGGGGTACCGGTTCTTCATGGTCTTCTTGTTCAAGGCCCTATAATCAATGCACATCCTCAACGTGTTGTCCTTCTTCTTCACCATCACTACTGAAGAAGCAAAGGGGCTGGTGCTAGGACGGATGTGTCCAAGAGCTAAGAGCTCATGGATAGCCCTCTCAATCTCATCCCGATAGGCTTTGGGGTGCCTATAGGGTGTAGTGATGACAGCCTAGATACCCTGCTCCAGCTCAATAGTGTGCTCAAACCCCCGATCTGGCGGCTGTCCTGGTGGTATCTCCCCAAACACCGTAGCATACCTGTCAAGAATGGACTGTATATTTGGGTGTACGGCCTGCCTTGTAGATCCTGCCTCCGACACACGCAACTCCACTGCCCACTCTATGTCCCCCTTCCGGAAATCCGCCTCAATCCGGTGTGCTGAAACCGTCTATGGTGGGTAGGTGTGCATCCCCCGAATCTTCTCATGCCTCCTAGTCTTCTTATTCGTCCACTCCATCTCCAAGGTCTCCCAGTGAGTGGTGACCTTTTCCAGCGTGATCAACCACTGTACCCCCAATATCACGTTGGTATCTGGAATGTCTACCACGAAAAAATGATATGTCAGGGTGTATGTCCCCATGGTCACTGCCAAGGCTGGCACATACCTGGCAACTGCATAGTCCGATCCCCTGGAACCAGTACCGAAAACCCATCAAAGGTCTCTGTCGGTATGCCCCTCCGCTCTACCAACTGGGCATCAATGAAGTTGTGGGTGGCCCCACTGTCTACTAACACTGAGACACACTGCCCCCGTACTGTGCCTCGGACACGCAGTGTCAAATACTTGGGAACTCCCCGCAAAGCTGCAAGGGCTCCCCCGGTGGATGCAAAAGCTGCACCTCCCGCTCGCGGCGGTGGAGGTGGCAGATGATCCTCTCACTGCGTTGTACTGCTGCCTCCAGCCTCCATCTCCTCATACTCCTCTTCTTCCCTGCTACTATCGGAGAACACCTCGATGTAGTGTGCCTTCCATGCAGCACAACGGTGTCCTGGTGCCCATGGCTCCTCGCACATGAAGGATAACCTCCTCCTCTTCAGATCTCTCCTAATCTCATCATCTCCAGGCCCTCTACCCTGTTTCCCCTGGGAGGTGGAGCCCTCTCATCCTTTCCCTTCGGCTGGAATGTCGGTCTCTGGGGAAAAGGAGCTCTAGTCCTGGGCAGTGCATCCTGCAAATCCCGAGTCCTCTCGACTGCATCATGGAGTGTCGCAGGTCTCGTCGATCTAACCAACCCCCGTAGAGGCTCGGCCAATCCATCTATGAACATATAAATCATCCGGGCTGTGGATAAATCAAGTACCATCACGGAGAGCCTCAAAAATTCTGATATGTACGTATCCGGCCTCCCGGTCTGCTTGAGCTTTGTTAGCTCAACAAAATGCTCCTCTAGATCCCTCTAATCAAAACGCTCTACCAACCTCCGCGTAAACTCAGCATATGTTGTCACTCTCGAGTGCCCCAGCGTAACCATCCCGTGAAACCACCAATCGTGGGCCTCGCCCTCTAGGTACAGCGCTGCCACTTTGATGGCCTCTAGCTCTGCCATCTAATTAAGCTGGATATATATATCCAACTTCTCCACCCAATCTTTTGCCGAACACTTGGACGACCCGTCAAATGTCGGTAAATGGAATCTGCCCACCGTGCACTGTAAGTCCTCGTCATGTGAATGCCTGTTCCCTCTGTGATGGTTGCGGGGTTTGCTATCCTGCTTGAGCTAAACAAAATAATGTAAAGTGAGGGCATCTCTGAACTCCTGACCGTATGACTGGTACTCAGCAAAGTAATCTTCCATGTGTGCCGGTTCCTACTCCTGCTGTGCCTCTGCCCCAATGTCTGCGGCAAGAAATGTAGGCATCGTGGAACGGGGAGGTGTGTGTGATGCCATCTGTTGCGCTGTGAGGTGCTCCTATAAATGATGAGATGTGCCTGAGCCCTCTCCAACATGGAAGCCCCTTGGGGTCTCGAACTGTCTAGATTCTGCCATGAACCTTTGCCCCATCTCTTCTATCCGTCTCGATAAATCATGCACTGATTTGAGGAGGAGTTCCCCGAACTCCTTCCCGACATCTTTTTCCTCCGCCATTAGTTCTTCTTCCTTTGCGTCCACCACCTGAACGCCATCACCTTTCTCGAAAGTGAGCTCTAGCCTTCGTTCTTGGTCTTTATACTTTCTTCCCCTGTAGGTGATGTATGGTTTTCCTGCTGATGTCATAGACAATCTACTCCATAGGTTGAGCCAAGCCTATGAGCTTCGATACCACTGTAATATTCCAAGTAGAAATAAACAGCAATATAAAGCACATAAACACAGACATACAGCAACTAGAGACAAATCATATGGAAAACAAACAATATGGAGAACGCTGAGCCATTTTATTAATACTAAGAAATGCAAATGAGTACAAAGGTGATCAGAATGATGGCACCTCAGCTTGCACTAGGCAAGTGTAGAAAGACTCTCAGAAAATGACTCGGAATGGCTGCTCCCTCAGGACTGCGTTATCTCCAGAGTTGTTGGTACTACTACTGTGCTACTGCTACTGCTGGAATAAACTGAATCTTTGGGGCTGCTCCCCAACTCGGAAAATTCTAAAAATTCGGGAATGGCCTCTACTCCCAATACCCAGAAAAGCCCATAAAGCTTTCCAAAAATGGTCGACCCCCGAAAATGGCTCCCTTGAGGCACTACGCTATTCCTCAAGGAGGGACGCTGGCTCTGAATGCTCTGCTCCAAATAATGGTCCCTGACTCCTCCAAAATACTGGAATAGGGAAGGGTTGGCCCCTTTCCCACTATCCCCAGTTGAATCCACCAACAAACCCTCAATCCAGAACCACCTCCTCTCAAGACTGCGTCCTCCCTCTCACTGACTGTGCTGTCTCTCTGAGTGAATGCTCTGTTTGTGGTTGTTGCAACTCTCTCTGGCAAAACAAGGATGAAACTCCTCACCCGAGCAAGCACTCTAAGTCTCTCGGGGCTGAGGTTGGGATCTCCGAACGGAGACACCCGATGTACTGAACAGTAAGTGCAGACTTTGCTAAACAGCAAGCGTGCTCAATGTTAGAAGACAAATCTCAAAGATGCATAATCAGAATGAATGAGAATGAGGAGACCCTTCCTCCTTTTATGCTTGGTGAGCCTTTCCCTCACCTAGGCCCCACCAATCTCTGTGTTGTCCCCCTTGGGCCACGTTGTCCATCTCTCTCTGCGTTGGCTTGGCCCCACGCTGTCTACGCTGCTCCTTTTCCCACGCTGCCACTTGACCACTAGGCCCCACTTTGCCAAATAGACATGTCTCTTAGTGACTTTAGGAAATACTTTTTATCCTAAGTGTGAGCTAATTGTCCTCTTCACCCACTTTATTTATAATTTAACTTTATAAAGGCAAAATAGTCAAAATTAATATTTCCAATTAGCTATTGCTAATTGGGAATATTACAAAATTGCAGGTGCTTCCACTATCTCATGTGATAAACAACATGACATCCAAGAAGATAATGATGTGGGAACTCTTTGTAATCAAGAGACATAGATGGGATGTGAATAGTTAGTTTCTACATAGAGATCCCATCTATGACACAGACAGTGAAATCATGAATAGAGGAAAATCTAAATTGGTAATTTCCATTTTCAATGAACATTGGTAACCATTCCATGGTACATGAAGAAGACATTTCATGTCCTATGTCCTTGGGTCTTAGACAGCTAAAAGATGCTGAGGTATGTGATGCATTTTCTATCATTGATCAACATCCATGCCTCCTCATCAATAGAGTAGATTTCTTGCAACGTAAGAAGAATTTTCATCACATTACAAATGCACAAATTTTCCAACCATTGTTATCTTTAGCTTGTACCCTTTATATGTGCAAAAAATCAATAAAAGGATGTATTTTCAGGGATGTAATATGTTTGGGACAATGGTATGCACAATCTTTTATGCGTTGTAGAAAATTTTCAGCCTTCTAAAAGAGGGCATAAAGCCCTAAATCATGAGCTGATTTATTTTTCCAAGTCTGAAATTTTATGGCATGCGTCCTGTGGAAGTTTGATAGAGGGAAGCAAACAGGTGAAGCAAATAATTTGCAAAAATATAAAGGAGCCACATTCTAAACCCTTGTTGCTTGAGGCTATGACAAGTGAACATAATTGTTGCGAAGGAGGAAGGTTGGTTAGCATGTGTATCAACCTTAAGAGAGGCATATTGTAGTCCATGGAGGTGATTAATGAGATGATGATGGGTTGCTTTGTTCATATCCTAGAGGTGGTGATTATATCATCCCTATCCAACATTGTGTGTGTTGTGGTAGCAACACACACTAGCCTTGCTATGATCTTGGTATTTTCTTCTGTCCTTAGGAGCTCACCTCACTTTTCAGCCATACCAAAAAAAACATTTGAGCATATGCTTGCAAAACTTTTGATGTAGCCTTGTTTTGGTTTGTTGCCAAACACAAGTGGAGATCTAATGTTGTTGATTGGATGATTGATCCAAATTTATGCAAGAAGAAAGTGAAATACATATTTAACCAAAACACAGCTACAGCGAAAACTGAACTTCAATTAATTAATAACAAATACTGAAAACTATTTACATGCAAAATGGAAACAAACTAGCTCGGGCGATGGTAGTTTATCTCTGAGAAGAAATGTGACGGCTACATGCCTTCTAAATTGTCTTACAATGAGGCTCGGAGGCCTTTTTATTATTGAGAAATAATGGAAAATCCTAAACATCCAAATCCTAACCCTAGGAGATGAAGCGCCAAAAGTTTGTGGGCCCCATTGAGGTTGGTACATCAACTTCCCGGGGTCATAACTTTGGCATATGATCTCTGTTTGATGTGTACGATACCTCGTTAGAAAGATCTTTCGAAGACAACAACTTTCAATTGCTTACTCAAGTTATTAGCTATGGATTTGCCTGTTTTCCAAAAAAAAACATCATTTAGGGCCTCTAAAAGGCTCCAGAAGTTCAAGACCCAAAAAACTGCCAAAAATAGTAAATTGTGCTATAAATTAGGAACTGGAAGGAAATAGCAACAATAAAATCGTTACACGGATAAAATCGCCGAGGGGAAAAAATCGGAAAAAAATCGTAAAAATCGGGAAAAAATCAGCACATACAAAAATATTCATTTTTTTTCAATTTTTTTAATATCTAAAGCATCTACAGCATAAAATAAATGTATTGACACATAAATATGAAAAAAAAACTAATATATAAGATGTGTAATATCATGTCTAGTGCTACATCACACATAAAACTGAATCCTGTCCTGAATACTAAGTCCCGAGTCTCAACTCAACCTCAAAATATCAACAAAAAATATAATAATGTATCTCATATCATGAGTCATAATGTTATATACAAAGGAATGCACCAAATAACCTATACTACTGATTTCCTCTGCCCCTCTTGCGAGAAAATGTAACAGCTTTCCCTCCAGACGAAGAAGTTGGCGGGGCTGGCAATGGACTCTGTTGTGCTCCAGATCCTGAAGCACTAGGAGCTAAAGGAGGTAGACCACGTCCTCTACCAGTAGCAGGGGTAGGTGGTGTCACCTCCTCCTCCTATTGTTGCTCCTCCTCCTCCTCCTCATGAAACTCATCATTGATTCATCGCTACTAGAAATGGGATCATCAACAAGAGGTACATAAACATCATCTAGCTCAAAGTCTTCAGACTTGGATTGCTCAACCTTAAAATGCGGTAGAAAAAGATTAACATGCCTAACCAGTTGTTTTCCTTTGAGTGAAGGGTACATTCTTGTTAAGGCCACAGTAGGGGAGTTCAACAATCAATACCACCAACATCAACAAAGCTCAACAATCAATGCCACCAACATCAAGGTTCTTAAAGGACTTCATACTCTTGATCAAATGCCAATCTCATACCCTTACACATAATAGAATCAAATGGAAACAATGCAAATCCCCAAACCATGAAACCCTGAAAACCATTAAGTCTGCCGAATTTTGAGTGAAATCTAAAATTCTAGTTTCTCCATATAAAATCCAATGAGGTCAAAACCACTCTTAAACATCCTGAGTCATTTCATGGTAATGTTAAAAATTTAAGTAAAAGGATGAAAATGAAAATAAAAGGAAATATCACTTTTACTTTAAGAATTTAACATTACCATGAACTGCCAACAGGGTGTGTCAGGAAAATGAGAGGGCTGCAAAAATGACAAAAAAAAAAATCGATTTTTGAACTTATAGGGTTTCTATTTGATGGGCCCACGATTTTTACCAAAATAATCGCGATTTTTTCGCGATAACGATTTTTTCAAAAAATCGTTGAAAAAATCGCCGATAAAATCGGCAGCGCAAAAAAATCGCGATTTTTTGAAAAAATCGCGATAAAATCGCGATGTTTGTTACTTTCGAAATAGTGTTGGGGGTCCAAGTGGAATAGGCAGGCGGTCACCAATATCCACCTGGATCAATCCTCCCCCCTTAGGAAGTAATAGTCCCCATTGCGTTGAGTGCCTCCATGAGATGGGGAAACTTTTGTTGAACTTGGTCCCTGGTGAGTCACTTGCCTTGGTGAAAGAGTTGGTCGGCTTTGACAACCCGATACAGTTGGATCCTCCGTTGGCGAGTGTTCTTAATCTATGTCCATGATTTGATTAGTTGTGGCTTGTTCAACGCAATCTGGGTTGAGCTTTGTTGGTGTCAGTTGCTCAATAATGTCTGATGTGTGCAGCAATGATGGAAAGTATGCCCGAAGACAATCCACATTGAACATTGGATGCAGGCCAAGGAATGGGGGAATGTTGAGCTTGAAAGCATTGTCACCCATCGCCTTGGTGATGGTGTAAGGCCCATATCAAAGTGGTTGAAGCTTTCGAAGGGCTCCCATAAGGCATTCCTTCTGCAAATGCATCCAAACTTTGTCACCAACTTGAAACTTATATGGCACCCAATGTTAATCATGATATTGTTTGTACTTGGCATTAGCTTTATCCAGGATGTCATGAACCTACTGGCGGATGTGGTAGATGTGCTCTATAAACCTAATGACTTTATCAGCTCCGAACTGGACATGTGCAAATTATCTCTGTGCAGTTGCAAGAGGCATTGCAACATCAATGGGATACAATGGTTGAAATCCAATGCCCACTTGAAAGGGGTTGTGGATAGTCGATTTGTGGAAAGCTCAGTGATAGTTGTGTTGCACATAAGGAAGACTCTCATCCCATGTTCATGGATGCTTGAAGTTGTACATGCATAATATGTGCACTATCATCTTGTTGACAACCTCTGTCTGGCCATTAGTCTGAGGATGGAATCTAGTCGACTTGGTGAGCTTAGTGTCCAACAAATACTAGAGGCTTGACCAGAATCCATTCAAGAACCTGCTATCCCATTCTGATATAATGGTCTATGGGATCCCAAAATGTACCCACACTCATTGGAAGAGAAGTTTCGCAGTGTCTTCTACTGTGATGCTCTTCTTGCAAGCCATCAATATAGCCATCTTAGAAAATCTATCAATGACCACAAATACACAGTCGTTACCATGCTTGGTAGAAGGAAGGGCAGACATATAGTCCATGGATATGGATCCCCAAATCTGGCTAGGAGTAGGCAAAGGAGTGTACAAGCCTTGCTTCTTAATGGTTGGCTTGGCGATGGCATAGGCAGTGCAGGATCTGATATATTTTCCAACATCCTGTCTGAGATTTGGCCAATAAAAATACTTTTGCAGTACTGCCATTGTCTTCTCTATACCGAAGTGTCCTGCGACCCAATTGTAGTACGCCTCCCAAATCATCTTGGCACGCTCGCTTGAAGGAACACAATGTGAAATTTCCTAAATCTAGAATCCTATAGAAGCAACTAGAAATTATTCACCCAATTGTTAATATTTAGTTAACAATTTATTTGCAGTTATCTACAGCACACACTGAATACATCACACTGCACCTACACAAATATAAAAATGTTGCAGAAACAAGATACAACATGGGAAAGAAATAAACACACAATGAACACCGTTATTTTTGGACAAATGTCCCCGGAAAAACCCAATGGGGGAAAACCAGTGCAACAGCTAAGGGTTTGTATTATTATGCAGTAGTTTCTAAATACAAATCTTTGGGTTCCTTATAGGCTATCTGATACAGAGAATATAACTAGCAGAAATGAAGTGAGAATTAAACTCTGAAAGGCTAGCCCCAAGCAGCCTCTGCGCAATCACTGCACTGCCTATGCGTCACAACTCATAGGGACTGCGTCACTCCTCTGGTTGATTGATCTGCTAGCTGGATGCTCAAATCTCTAACCCTTCAGTCTCACACCCCAGCTCCCAACACTGGATCTGGACTGCTCCTTAGCAAAAGTACGAATCTCCTTGTGAAAGTTTCTGAACCTAAGTTACAGAAACCCTACTACAGTTTTCTGATTTACTTCTCCTATTTGTTATGTTAAATTAACAAATTATTTTCTGGATTATTCAGCAAAAACATCGAAGTAAACACTACTGTAGCGCACACATACATACAAATCATTTACTGAAGCATCACGCACATATGACAAAGGACAGTATTTTTTGGACAATGTCCCCGGAAAAACCCAATGCGGGAAAACAGGTGCAACAGCACTTAGAGGGTTTGTTTGTTAAGCATAATATCTGAATACAATCAAGGGTACCAGTAGTGGTTTTCCCAACAAGAAATCACGGCAAATGTACCTCTATCACTCGGAGACAGAAAATATGGTTGATTCAGCTGAGGCTTCACACCCAAGTTGTAGGAAACGTCCTCCCCACCCCCGTTTCTGGCAAAAAACGAAACGAAAACTTGGAAACATGTACGGTACGGCCGGGAAACGCATTTCCGACCGTACTAGTATGTTTCTCGTACGAGAAATGCATTTCTGACCGTACTAGTATGTTTCTCGTACGGGAAACGTTGCCAGTACGGTTGAAAACGCGTTTCCCAGCCATACGGCCGTGTTTCCTCCCAAAACAACGTTATATTTTGATGTTTTTTGGGATTTGTGCATGTATTATTATTTTAATTATTTTATTTGTGTCTTGGATGCTTCTAGATGGCTTTCTAAACTTATAAAAAGGGGATTTGCCTCATTCTCTCATCACACAAATTGAGCAAGTCATTTCACTTGGAGAAGAGCGATTTTGGCGAGAAGAAAGAAGGAAGAGAGTAGTGCTTCAACTTGGGTGCTTTCACCATTGAGCAAAGGAGATTTTAGTAGCAAGAGAAAGAGATTTGAAAAGCAGATTTGGAATGCTAAGTTTCCAGCTACGGCATTCTTGGTTTTTGGCTTAAGCTACAGCCATATTTCTCTTGTTTTTTCTAGCATTTTGGGGTAGCTTCAGCTACAGAAAATTAATTTGGGGAACAAGCATTCAATTTCTTGATTTTTTCCCATTGTTTTGTCTATTTTTCGAGGGTTTATGCTACCAAAATTATAAAAAACGTTTTCTTATTTATAGATTTCTTTTTTTATTTTTTTGCAGCAATGGCTTCTTCCATCCAAGGTTCAAGCGCAAACCCCAAGGCCAACCCAACGGCTGAATATTATCCTCTTTGGAGGCATGTTGAGAAGCTGCAAAGATGTGGAGGTGGTGGCTCATGGGAATGTCAGTGTACTCTTTGCAATAATTCTTACAAGGGCTCTTACCCAAGAGTGAAGGCACATCTTTTGCATGGAGGAGGATAGGGGATTGCAGGCTGCATGAAAACATCGAACCCTATGGCAAGGAGGGAATATCAAAGAGAGCAAGATCAAGCTAATGGAATCAAAAGAAAGCATGATGATTTTAGTCAAGCTAAAAATCCAGCAAACATTGAGCCAAGGATTGTAATTGAAGCAAGGAAGAGGAGAGGCACTCAACAACTAGAACAACAACCATCCAGAGGGGCATCTAGTACAGTTCAAGATAGCAGAATTGTTAAACTGGTGAATGTGCAAGGAAGAGAAGAAGTTGATTCCAGAGTGGCTCGGTGCATCTATGCATGTGGTATCCCATTCAATGTTGTTTGCTCTCCTTACTGGCAAGATATGATAAGAGCAGTTAACAAAGCTCCTCAAGGGTACAAGGTGTCGAACTATGAGAAAGTTAGAACTCAACTTCTAAAAAATGAGAAGGATCTTGTGGAGGATGCGTTATCGCCAATTCGTTCTTCTTGGAGTAGCTCTAGGGTTACCATAGTCTCATATGGATGGACAGATACAAGGCGTAGACCATTGATAAATATCATTGCCACTTCACCAAAAGGAGCAATGTTTCTAAAGGCGGAAGACTGCTCGGGAGAGGGAAAAGATGCACAATTCATTGTTGATGTCATTATCAAATCTATTGAACAAGTTGGTCCTAACAGGGTGGTGCAAGTTATCATGGATAATGCACCGGTATGCAAAGCTGCAGCGTTGATTGAAGGGAGGTATGACCACATCTTTTGGACACCCTGCATTGTCCACAATCTGAATCTGATCTTAGAGGAGATCGACAATAAAGTTCCATGGATAAAGGAACTCACAGGGAAAGCAAGGGAAATTGTTAAATTCATCACCAACCACCACCAGTCTCAAGCAATATTTCGAGAGTACTCCAAATTGGAGTTGTTAAAAGTTGTTGAGACAAGATATGCCTCAAACTTCATAATGTTGCGCCGCCTTGTTGAGGTTAAGCAAGCATTAGTGTCTATGGTGGTGAGTCAGCTTTGGGCTGAGTGGAGACAGGCAGATTCAAAGCTCAGATTCAAAGCGGGGATCTACGTTGCGTAGATTGTGCCTTGATGAGGATTAGTGGAGCAAGATAGATTTCTTGCTAATGTTCACAACCCCTGCATTTGAGCTTCTTTGGAATGCTGACACCGACCAACCTTTCTTAGGAGAGGTATATGACGGCATGGATTCCATGGTTGAGAAAACTATGGAAATAATTTCACAGGAGTCTCTACAGCTTTTGTTTGTAGATGGTCAGTTTGCTGAATTAATCAAGAGAATCATTGTTGACAGGTGGAACAATTTCAACACTCCATTGCATACTTTAGCACATGCCTTGAACCCAAAATTTTATGATGAGGAGCTTATTTCTCAAGGCGATGGGAAGAGAAAGGCACCCCATAAGGATAGAGAGGTGGCTAATGGGGTGAAAAAAAGCCCTTATGAGAATTTTTCTAGCTCATCTACACAGGGAGGTGAAGGAAGACTTTGCCAGTTTTGTTGCAGGAATAGATGATTATTCAGACATATCATCTTTGGAGGAGAGAAGCACCATGAATCCAGTTAGGTGGTGGATTTGTCATGGAGCAAATGGTGTATATTTGCAAAACCTTGCCATTCACCTCCTTTCACAAGTGGCAAGCTCTTCATCAGCAAAAAGGAATTGGAGCACCTATGGTTTTATTCATTCTGTGAAGCACAACAGGTTGGGCTCACAAATGACAGAGGATCTTGTTTATGTGCACTCCAACCTTCAGCTTGCATCTCGTAGGGGTCCAGAATATGGCAATGGTCCTTCTAAGGAATGGGATGTGGATCCAGAAAATCCTGATTTGGATCTCTCTCTTGCTACCTTGAATATTGAGGACCAGGATCATAGAAGTGGAATTGGCCAAACATCTTCTTCAGCTACACCATCCACTGCTGAGCATTGTTCTGCTGCTATATTTGATGAGTATTAGTCTTTTGACTTTATTGTACTTGCACCCTCATATATATAATAAAGGCTGATTTTGAGATTTTGATATATAATAAATGCTGGTTTTGGATATTCCGATATTGCTATTTTCATTATGTGTCTGTTATCAATGATCATTCATGAGTAAATGTGTTGTAACTTATAAATTTGTAATAGTTTATGCTTTGAATTTATGATTTATCAAGTATGTTTTAAACTTGTATGATTTCACATAACATTTCCTAAATGTCCTAAATTCTAATATAAATTTAAATTATATATATATATATATATATATATATATATATATATATATACCGCGTTTCCCCATTTCCAAAATTTGGGGAGGTCGCATTTCGTATCGCTTCCCGTTTTGGAAACTTGTTTCCGTTTCCCCGTTTCTTGCAACTTAGCTTCACACCTTCTGAATAATGTTAAATACGAACCCTTTCTGGCCCACTGGAAATCCCAGCGTTGCCTCTCCCAACAATGTGTCAGCTCTACGTAGCTGTTAGAGCCTCTGCGCAGCACAAGCTGCTCCTGCATCACCATTCTAGGCTCAGCGTTGCCTCTATGTCACCCTGAAGGGCTTGCGTCGGGTTCTGCGTTGCCTCTGCGTCACCCTGAAGGGCCTGCGTCAAGCTCTGTGCTGCCTCTGCATGAACCTGGCTGGGTTGCGTCCCTCCGGCTAGGTCTCTATGCTGCCTGGTACGGATTTGCCTCTCTGCCTCTGTATTCTTGGCCTCAGATCTGAATATCCCTCGCCGATCTACCCCTCATCAACAATGCAAGCTTATTCAAAAATTCTCAGCAAACCGCGCCCCAGAATTTCGACTTAGCTCAAGTGCTACCGCTTTGTGTGTCCTCTCCAACTGACCCCAAGCCTTCCTTTAATACTTTTCTCGTTGAACATTCAACAGTCATGATCTAATCTTTAATCGATGGCTAAGATTAGAAAAGACTTGATCCACGTCACTTAGAACATTCTCACCCACATGTCTAAATTAATTTCCCTAAGTTAGACTTAGGGTCTCCATTAAAATCATTAATATTTTGAATAACTTAGGTTCCGAGTGGAATTTCTCCAAACGATTTCTGGGTCTTGGAAATCTCATGTGTTCTAGCCCCTCCACAAAGTTTTGGAGCTAAAGCACATCCGATGCTACCCAAAATCTCAACACTCCTCTCAGGCTCTGTGATGCCTCAATGTGGCTCTACGTTGCCCAACATGGCTCTACACTACTCATTGTGGCTCTACGGTGTCTCTCTAGATCTCACTTTGACTTCTCTACTTTGTATTCACCAGATCAAGAAAAATTACACCACCCACTATCCCTGCCCCTCACTGCAAGAAATCAACTCGATCACTCCTCCAACAATTGTTGCGCTACTCTCTTGAGAATTCGATCACTAGATCTCTCACCCAATGTGTTCTCCAAGTGCTCATCAAGCTTCTTCTTATAATCTTCTCGGTGAACATTCAACGGCTCAGAGTAAATTATAATCAATGGCTCAAATCATCTTGACTCGATCTTCGTCTTTTTCTAGAAGATTCACACCCAGTTTAATTAATACCCTTTAATTATTTTAATTTCCTAAGTTTAGACTTAGGCATCCATTAAAAATAACTAATTATTTTAATTAAACCTTCTCTTGGAATTTCCCAAAACGATTTCTGAGTCTTGGAGAATGCATTTGTCATAGCCTCCCTGCAAATTCTTGAGGCTAGAGCACATCCGATGCTACAAAAATCAACAGTCCCTCTCAGCAAGGAATGTGCTCTAGCAATGCCACCTGCTGAAGCATTACTCTGACACTGTATCATCTCCCTCTGCGTTGATGATGTCTGACATCACTTCCACCAACTACTACGCAAATGTTGCATCTGTGTTGTTGCTTCCAATTGCATCTGCACTGCAACTTTGTTGTTGCTATCACTGCAACATCCACAACTCCCTCTCATCTGCTGCTGCTGCAACTGAGATATGTCCATCAACTGAACCAACTGTGTTCAGATTGATGCATTTGTCCACCGAGTTCTGAATGCTGCTAGCCTCTACGCTGTCACTGAAGCCTCTGCGTTGCTGCTGACTCTGCACTGTGCCAACTGCACTGCTGTCAACTCTGCTCTGCACTACTCAGTTCCTAACGCTACTAACCATTGCATCTGTCACTCAGGCACCTTACTGCACCATTTATCACTAGTCCATCCTGCTACTACTGCTATGGGCTCTCGTAGCGAGGTGATGATCCAAGAGGTGGACTCTTCAAGGATCCTGCCCATCCTATAGCTCTCTGGGGCTACAAAACCAAATCACCCCACCTCTCCCGTGGAGGTATATGGGCAATCATGGCAAACTCCTCTTCAATCTCAGCTCTAGCAGCTTGCTAATCATGCTCCTTCTGCTTGTCCTTCTTTCGAAGAGGACACTGAGAACTGAAGCGGCCCATCATGCTCCTTCTGCTTGTCCTTCTTGCATCTGTGTTGTTGCTTCCAATTGCATCTGCACTGCAACTTTGTTGTTGCTATCACTGCAACATCCACAACTCCCTCTCATCTGCTGCTGCTGCAACTGAGATATGTCCATCAACTGAACCAACTGTGTTCAGATTGATGCATTTGTCCACCGAGTTCTGAATGCTGCTAGCCTCTACGCTGTCACTGAAGCCTCTGCGTTGCTGCTGACTCTGCACTGTGCCAACTGCACTGCTGTCAACTCTGCTCTGCACTACTCAGTTCCTAACGCTACTAACCATTGCATCTGTCACTCAGGCACCTTACTGCACCATTTATCACTAGTCCATCCTGCTACTACTGCTATGGGCTCTCGTAGCGAGGTGATGATCCAAGAGGTGGACTCTTCAAGGATCCTGCCCATCCTATAGCTCTCTGGGGCTACAAAACCAAATCACCCCACCTCTCCCGTGGAGGTATATGGGCAATCATGGCAAACTCCTCTTCAATCTCAGCTCTAGCAGCTTGCTAATCATGCTCCTTCTGCTTGTCCTTCTTTCGAAGAGGACACTGAGAACTGAAGCGGCCCATCTCACCACATCTGAAACACTTTATCTTCGAAACGTCCTTCTTTCGCCTACGTTGCTCCTACTACCCCTTTGATGCGAGGGTTGCATTTTCTTCTTCCTTTACTTCTACTTTATACCCGTTGTTGTTGTTGCCATCCAGTTTTCTCTTTACTAGATCACGCCTCATCTCTTCTTGTTGGAGAGCAGCCCACATCCTCTCCCAATCAGGCAAATTTTCTCTGCCCAGAATACTTTGGACGAAAACTTGCCATTCTTCTAAGACATTGTTCAAGGCTAACCTCACCATCTCTGTAGCCTGAGGCACTGACCCTACTGCTGCCAGCTGATCCCGGACTTCCTAAAGCTTCATGAGGAAGGAATCTATGTGCTCCCCCTTCTGCATCCTTGTGGATCTCATCTTCTCCTCTAAGTACGTCTTCCGTGGCTCGGAAGATCCCTAATACAACGTGGCCAATGCATCCCATATTTATTTGGTTGTGCCTTTTCCTGCTATGTGAGATACAACGTGATCTCTCACTCCGTCGATGATCAACCTCTTGGCCTTTGCCACATCCTTCTTGTAAGCTTTCAACGGATCCAGATCTGCGAGGACAGCTACCACATTATCAATGAAAGCTTTAAGATCATGCTCATATAGAAGGAAGGAGATCCTTGCCTTCTAGATCACATAGTTGGAAGCACCCTCCAACCGATCTTGATCTCTCAACCCAGTTGTTGCCATCATGCCCAAAAACAATGTCGAAGTATGCCTCTAACCCTGTGCGCCACTGCTGACTGGATCTACGCACTCCCTGCTGGAATGAGCAAAACTTCTCTCGGCTACTGCTGCTTCTGCGTGGGAAATTAGAATTTTTGGGCAAGAAATTCTCTGAGGTTAGAATTCCCTTAGTGTGCTCTTCTTCCCTTCTAACGTTTTTCTGCTCTAACAACTGGTGCAAAAAATTTGCATCCCAGTTGAAGATCTGCTCTACACTGAAGCTGTTGCGTTGATCCCTCTGCCACTGACAAATTTCAATCTAGAAAATCTTCTCTGTCGACTCACTCAAAGAAGGATTTTTCCACGAAAATCTCGCCCTCCTGGCACTGGACTGCGCAGCCCTTCTGGGGATTCAATCTGTTTCCTACGCAGCTCTTCAAGCTCCCTCTTCAGCTCTACTTCTAAGCTTTTTTCTGGTTCAACTACGCTCTGATACCATGTGAAAATTCCTAAATCTGGAATCCTATTGCAGCAACTGGAAAATATTCACCTAATTCTTAATCTTTGCTTAACAATTTATTTGTAGTTATCTATAGCAAACATTAAATACATCACACTGCAACCTACACAAATATAAAAATGTTGTGGAAACAAAATACAACGCAAGAAAGAAATAAACACACAATCAACACCATTATTTTTGGACAAATGTCCCCGGAAAAACCCAATGCGGGAAAATCGGTGCAACAGTTAAGGGTTTGTATTATTATGTAGTAGTTTCTGAATACAAATCTTTGGATGCCTTATTGGCTATCCAATACAGAATATAACTGGTAGAAATGAAGTGAGAATTAACCTCACACTATCACTGGCGATCTGACACTGATCCAACCTCTAAATGACTAGCCCCAAGCTGCCTCTGCACAGCCTCTACGCTGCCTCTGCATCACAACTCATAGGGATTGTGTCACTCCTCTAGTTGATTGATCTGCTAGCTAGATGCTCTGATCTCTGACCCTCTGGTCTCACACACCAGCTCTCGGCACGAGATTTGGACTGCTCAGCAAAACTGCGAATCTCCTCTCGCGCTGGCTCTGCGATGCCCAACGTGGCTCTACACTGCCTTTCTAGATCTCACTCTGACTTTTCTGCTTTGTATTCACCGAATCAGGAAAACTTCCACCAGCCACTATCCCTGCCCCTCGAACCTCACTGCAAGAAATCAACTCGATCACTCTTCTGGCAACTGCTGCGCTACTCTCTTGAGAATTCAATCTCTAGATCTCTCCCCCGATGTGTTCTCCAAGTGCTCATCGAGTTTCTTCTTATAATCTTCTGGTTGAACATTCAACGGCCCAGATTAAATTCTAAACAATGGCTCAAATCATCTAGACTCGATCTCCGTCTTTTTCTAGAAGATTCACACCCAATTTAATTAATACCCTTTAATTATTTTAATTTCCTAAGTTTAGATTTACGCATCCATTAAAAATAATTAATTATTTTAATTAAACCTTCTCTTTGTGGAATTTCCCAAAACGATTTTTGGGTCGTGGAGAATGCATTTGTCCTAGTCTCCTTGCAAATTCTTGAGGCTAGAGCACATCCGATGCTACAAAAATCAACACACAAAGGTGTCCTAGGTGGCATAACAGTGCATCCTGGAGATGGAAATCTAGAACTTGCTTGCCATCCATTAACATCTGGTATGTGGTGGTGAATTATGGATCATTTTTGTAAAGTTGTGGCCTTCAAGAAGTCTTGTGACAATAAGAGTCTAGAACAGTGGTCGGCGCCACAGCCAGTGGTCGATTGAGGCAATCTGCAACATTATTGGTGTTGCCCTTCTTGTACTTAATGTTCAGATGAAACTGTTGCAGATATGTAGACCATTTCTGATGGTGGACGTTCTACAGCTTCCCTTGTGTCTTTATAAACTGGAGACGTTGGTGATCTATGTGGATGATCATCTCCTTCCCCAAAATGTAATGTTTCCACTGTCGATAAGCCTTCCTGATCGAATACATCTTTATCGTAAGTGGGGTATTTCTGAATTATATCAGAGAGTGTCTCACTGTGATAGGCCATTGAATTCCTCTGTTGGCTAAGAGCTGCACCAATAGCATTGTTGGAGGCATCTGTCTCAATTTCAAATGGTTGTTGCAAGTCTAAAAATGTGAGCACTGGTGCAAAGCAAAGGCAGTGCTTCAGCGCAACGAATGACTTTTGTTGGGACTCGATGTTGATTTGTCGTAGCATCGGATGTACTCTAAGTCTCAAACTTTGTGGAGAGGCTTAGACACATGCATTACAGATAACCCAAAAATTGTTTTGGGAAATTCTACCCATAAACAATTTTATAAGAAAAATTAATTATTTTTAATAAGGACCCTAAGTCTAACTTAGGAAATTAAAATAATTAATGAGTATTAATGTAAATTGGAGTATTAATGTAAATTGTGGGTGAAACTTCTAGAAAAAGCAGATCAAGTCTAATATAATCTTAGTCGTTGATTGGAGATCTAATCTCGGTCGTTGAAGTCTCAACGAGAAGACTATAAAGGAAGGCTTGAGGCTCATTTGTAAGATACACCGAGGGGATCTAGAGATCGATTTTTCTGAAGTTAGCAGTGCTCAAGATGAAAACCATATCTAAGTGATTCTTCAACGTAGTTGAGGGGCAGAGATAGTTTTGGCAAGAGAATCTTCTTTAAGGCCAAGGATCATCAGCAGAGAGGCAGAGAAAGACGAAGAGGAGGTTGTGCAGAGCCCAGAGTGAGTGACACGACACCTATAAGGGGTGATGCAGGGCCACGCAGGCCCCATGCAGAGGCAGCGCAGTTTCTTAGCAGAAAGTCTGAGTTTCAACTACGGAAATTCAGATCTGAGCCGGGAGGACTGGATCAATTTTCCTGAAGGCCTTAAAGATCACGCGGAAGGGGTGACGCAATTCCAGATCTAACCCCACGCAGGCCTACGCAGCTACTGCACAGAGGGAGCTCGGGTTTCATCAGTTCAGCTACCAGATCAGCCAGGACTTGCAAAGTGAGGTATACTCACTATATTTTTCTCTATCAGTATTTCTCTGTAACTAAATCGCTTAGGGAGACATTCAAAAATGTATCCAGAATAATTGTTGCTTAATAATAGAACCCTCAGATCTATTGCACCGGTTTTCCCACATTGGACTTTTCCGGGGACGTTTGTCCAAAAATAACAGTGCCCTGTGTGTGTGTTATTTCTCTTGCTCAGATTTCTGTTTTCACATGTAATTTAATTAAGTGAAGGTTGCTTCAGTAACTGCTTTGATATTTTTAGAAGTAATATGTAAATAGCTTGTTAAATCTAATTTACAAGTAGGAGTAGTTCAGTTTGTTGCAATAGGGATTCCATAACCAAATCTTGCAATTTTCACATGGTATCAGAGCATTGATTATGAAACAGGAAGGGCAGATCCAGCGCTGAATCGGAGGCCGAAGAGCTACAGAAAGCAACAATTCGAATCCCAAGAGGGATTGCACAGTCCAGGCCAGGAGGGCTTAAATTTCTAGGAAAGTCTCTCTTCGAGTGAGTCGACAAAGAGGTAAGACTTCCAAATCAGAATTTTTCCAAGCCAATGGGAGTAGCGCAGAGCTGGTGGGACGCAGTTTCTGCAAGCAGATCTTGATTTTGTTGAGCAGAAAGTTGTCAAAAGAGGAAGAAGCAGCACAGTGAGGGAATTTTCTTCCTCGAGAAGTTCCTATTCGGGGAATTTAAGTTTTTCCAAGATCTGAGCAGCAGATCTACGAGCTCCACAAGGAGTGCGTAAGTATGTCTAGTGTTGCCCAGAGGGGGAAGAAGAGGAGCAAATTCGACATTTTTTACGGCCATGGCAGCTCACGGGCTTAGAAATCAAGACCGATTGGAGAGAGCCTCCAACTACGTGATCTTGAAGGCAAGAATCACTTGTCTTCAAGACGAATATGATCTCAAGCTCTTCGTGACGAACACGATAGCTGTCCCTGTTGAGATTTTCGGGTAGCATCGGATGTGCTCTAGCTCCCAAATCTTGTGGAGGAGCTGGAGTAGATGAGATCTCCAAGACCCAGAAAGCGTTTAGAATAATTCCATTAGGTTTAAGAGATATTCAAATAATTAATCTTTTTAATTAAGGACCCTAAGTCTAACTTACGAAAATTAAAAGATTAAAGTGAATTAAATTAAACACGTGATGAGAATGACTTAAGTGACACGGATCAAGCAGCTTCTAATCTTAGTCGTTGATTAAAGATTACATCATGGCCATTGATGTTTCAATGAGAAAAGTATAAGAGAAGGGCTTGGGGTCAGTTGGAGAACACACACACATTGGCGGAGCACTGAAGCTAAGCTGAAATTCTAGGGTGTGGTCTGCTAAGAATTTCAGAAGCAGTTTGTTGTGCGGCGAGGGGCAGTATTGGCAAGGGGATGGTTTGATCCCAAGCCAAGGGTACAACAGTAGCTGAGAGGCAGCATACCAAAGCAGCGCAGAGGCCACGCAGAGGCAGCAGGAGCCACGCAGGGCTGATGCAGGCCCAGTCAAGGCAGCGCAGGGGCAGCGTAAGCCCTTCAGGGGTGATGCATGCCCTTCAACAGCAGCGCAGAGGCTGACGCAGGGGGATAGGGAGCAGCGTTGGGGTTTCCAGTGGGCTAGAAAGGGCTCGAATTCATAATTCCCCGCAAAGGGTTGAATCAGCCATATTTTCTATCTCCAAGGGATAGAGGTATTACTGCCATGTTTTTTCTCTGTAGGGCCGACCAAGTTTGGTGACCATAATTGTTGTACTCAGATTTTGCTTAATAATAAAACCCTCCAAAGCTAGCTACACCAGTTTTCCCGTATTGGGTTTTTCCGAGGACATTGGTCTGAAAAATCTATCACTTTGTCATATGAGCGTGCTATTCAGTAATTGATCTATATGTGTAGGCTGCTAGTTGTATTTACTTCGCTGATTTACTGAATATTTCAGAAATTAACTTGTAACATAATTCAAGTAGGAGAAGTAAATCAAGATATTGCAGTAGGTTTTCTTAGATTAAGAAATTTTCACCGTCCCTACAGATCTAGATCAGTTGAAGCAATACAAGGCTGATATGGCAAAGGCAAAAAGGCTGCTCCTGGATGGAGTCAAAGATCACATAGTATCCCATATAGTCAGCAAAGATACTGCCAGACAGATGTGAGAAGCCTTGGCCACGCTATATGAAGGATCTTCCAAGCAGCGGAAGGTGTACCTTGAGCAACAACTGAGGATAGCATAGATGCGGAAAGGGGAGCGCATTGTTTCGTTCCTAACTAGGATTCAAGAAATCCATGACCAACTTGCAATCGTGGGGTCTACCCCTTCTCCTACAACAATGCTGAGACTGCATCTTAACACAGTCACCGAAGATTGGCAAGTGTTCGTCCTGAGTATCCTGGGAAGAGCAACCTTGCCAGGCTGGGAAGAGATGTGGGCTGCTCTTCAACAGGAAGAGCTAAGGAGATACTGGGTCAAGTGCAAACTTGATGGTAGCAGTGTCAGTGGATCGAAGGTGAAGCAAGAGGAAGAAAATGCAGCCCTTGCATCCAAAGAGCAGCAGGAGCAGCGGAGACGTAGGAAAAACGTCTCGAAGATCAAGTTCTTCAAGTGTGTTGAACTTGATCACTATGCTTCCCAGTGTCCTTTGAAGCAAAAGGACAAGGACGAGAAGCACAATCCGAAGGCTGCAACCGCGAAGATCGATGAGGATGAGTACACCATGAGTGGCCACATATCTCCAGGAGGGAGATGGGGCGACATTGAGCTGTAAGTTCGCAAGAACTTCAGTTGGGCAAGATCCTTGAGGAGTCCACCTCTTGGATCATACCTTGCTACGAGTGCCCAAGATCAGCAGCAGCAGGTTGGAGGAGTTTTTAGTCGGTGCAAAGGAGTGCAAAAATGACAGATGCAGTGGTTAGCAGCACTAACATCTGAGCAGCGCAGAGGGACGCAGTGCAGCGCAGTAGCAACGCAGTGCTTTAGAGGGACATCGTGGGACTAGCAGCAGTCATTGTTTCAACATTGAGATGCAACCTTAACACTTGTTCAGATTCATGGATGTTTTTCAGTTGCTTCTCTTAGCAGCTGAGTTGCAGTGCAGAGTTAGCAGTGGCAATGCTAGCAGCAGATGCAGCATTTGAGAGGGAGAGTACGGATGCAGTGTTGATCGTGGTAAGGTCAACAACAGCAGCGCAGTGATTGATGGGCAGCATGTCAGACATCATCAGCGCAAAGGGAGATGCTTCAGAGTCAGAGCAATGTATAGCAGGGCACATGTTCCTCGCTAAGAGGGAGTGTTGATTTGTGGTGGCATCGGTTGTTCTCTAAGTCTCAAACTTTGTGGAGAGTCTTAGACACATGCATTACAGATAACCCAGAAATTGTTTTGTGAAATTCCACCCAGAAACAGTTTTATAAGAAAATTTAATTATTTTTAATAAGGACCCTAAGTCTAACTTAGGAAATTAAAATAATTAATGAGTATTAATGTAAACTGTGGGTGAAACTGCTAGAAAAAACAGAGAAAGTCTAATATAATCTTAGTCGTTGATTGGAGATATAATCTTGGTCGTTGAAGTCTCAACGAGAAGACTATAAAGGAAGGCTTGAGAGACATTTGTAAGATACACCGAGAGGATCTAGAGATCGATTTTTTTGAAGTGAGCAGTGCTCAAGACAAAAACCAGATCTAAGTGATTCTTCAACACCGCTGAGGGGCAGAGATAGTTTTGGCAGGAGAATCTTCTTCGGGGCCAAGGATCATCAGCAGAGAGGCAGAGAAAGACGAAGAGGAGGCTGCACAGAGCCCAGAGTGAGTGACGCGGCACCCAGAAGGGGTGACGCAGGCCCCACGCAGAGGCAGAACAATTTCTCAGCAGAAAGTCTGAGTTTCAGTTGGGGAAATTCAAATCTGAGTCGGGAGGGCTAGATCGATTTTCCTGAAGGGTTGAAAGATCACGCATAAGGGGTGACGCAGTTCCAAATTTGACTCCATGCAGGCCTACGCATCTATTGCGCAAAGGCAGCGCAGAGGGAGTTGGGGTTTCGTCAATTCAACTACCAGATCAGTCGAGACTTGTAAAGTGAGGTATACTCACTATATTTTTCTTTGTCAGTATTTCTCTGTAACTGAATCGTCTAGTGAGACACTCAGAGATGTATCTAGAATAATTGTTGCTTAATAATAAAACCCTCAGATCTGCTGCATTGATTTTCAAGCATTGGATTTTTTTGGGGATGTTTGTCCAAAAATAACGATGTCCTGTGTGTGTGTTATTTCTCTTGCTCGTATTTATGTTTTCACATGTAATTTAATTAAGTGAAGGTTGCTTCAGTAACTGCTTTGATATTTTCAGAAGTAATCTGTAAATAGCTTGTTAAATCTAATTTACAAGTAGGAGACGTAGTTTCGTTTGTTGTAGTAGGGATTCCAGAACGAGATCATGGAATTTTCACACTCGGACCAAAAGCTCCACCGTTGGTAACCTGACTCAAAGGCCAAGTGATACGAGAGAACCCCAACACGAACCTTCGATAGAAATTGGCGGGGCCCAAAAAGTTGCGGAGCTCTGTTAAAGTGGTCGAGGTTCGCCAAATCACAAATGACTTGGATCTTAGCGAGATCCACATCCACGCCTTGCTCATTAATGATGTAACCCAAATATTGGACCTAGTTTATGCCAAAGGTGCATTTCTTTGATTTGACACATAGTTTGTGTTATTGCAGGGCTTGAAGGACCTGTCGAATATGATGTAAGTGTTCTTCCCAACTCTTGTTGAATATGAGGATTTCGTCCAGATATATAACCACGAACAAGTAGGTGAAGGATCGAAAGATGTCATCCATCAGACTCATAAAAGTTTCAGGGGCATTTTCCAAGGTCACATCATGATGGCTTCAACAATCTATCATGTTCACCAAGGATCTCCACTAATCTTCAATATGCTGCTTCACAAAGTTCTTCAACGCGCCGATTATCTAGCCTGCTTTAAAGGACTGCCAATTATTGTCCTCAATAGATTTTACCTCCAAACTTCAAGGGATCTTCAACAATGCTTTGGTAATGCTTCTCTTCAAGATGTATATAGTCCAAACTGTGATCAAAGGTTGCTCCAAGTACAGTTCAAAAAAAATCTTCCCAAGAGTCTTCCTTCAAAACATTCTTCAAAGATTTGCTTCAAGTTTTCCCAAGACTTCAAGTCTATCACTAGGTGCTCCAAGAGATGTTCAACAAACTGCTCCAAGGTTGTTGGGTGCGGCCCAACTTGGTCCAATCTTGTTCAAAGACTCCACATTTTGAGAAGCGGAGTGCACGGTACCTCGAAGTTATATTTACTACGCGAAGTTCTGGGGGCTTTGGGGTGGGTCGAAGCCCCGTATTTTGTAACAGGTATTGGGGTTTTATTTGATTGTTTTGTCAAGCCCACGGTATGTGGACCATGGTTTTGTAGCTATGTAATGTTATATAAAGCGATGTAATGCTAGATCATGAGGTAGTAGATTGTAACTCTATGGTCAAGGGCTAGTTTGTATCTATCTTTTGTAGCGAAGAAAAGGCTCTGCACATGAGTGCGCAAAGACCTTGGAAGAGTCTACAGCTTAGTGCGCAGACCACCTACAGCTGTGTGCGCAGGTCGAGAAGCTGAATGTAATAAAAAAGTTCATCTTCCTAAAGAAGAAAAAGTTTTGGGCAATATTTTGTGTCTATGTGCATTGTTATGTTTGCTTTCTATCTGTGGATGCAAGTATTGATTGCCAGTAAATGTTATGATAGCGCAGCTTATATTGTTCTATGATATGCTTATGTTAAACTGAATATGACAGAGTAAGTAGTTAAGTTACAGCGCAGTAGTGATATGTCTGCAAGAAGACTAAGTAAAATACAGAGAAGCAAACTAAAATCCACCTCGCATAGTCCCCCAAGGCTGCAGAAACATGGTTCTGCAACCACCCATAGCCACCTCGTGTGAGAGTGCTATATGCTTGCATGTTGTTGCCGAAAGGGCTGGTGTATGACGGTTTTGTTGGTGCGAAGTACAAGCCGAACTTGGGTCAAGCCCATAAGAGCCAACAAATGGTTATGTTTCCAGCACTGGGATTTGTTTGAGGGACATGTGGATTTGCCATCCATCAAAGAAGGAAATACAAGATTGGGTAAATCAGAATGAACGAGAATTCATAGCTCAGGAAAACAGAAATCTGCGGTTGACGACTGAAGCCTGGTTGCAGAGGTATCTTTTCACAGAACAGCACGAGATTTTCTTCGCGTCATTTACTAATGAACTATATGAATGGATATCAAGGTTGACCAAGAACAAGACTTGTTTTAAAACAACGAGCCTACCACATGGAGCCCTGAATTGATACATCGACTCAGGGATTCCAGGAACAACATCTCAAGAGCTATTGATTTTTGGATTGGTAGTATTATGGGAGGATTTATCACTGAATTCACCTTATAGACACGACTGTATCTTACAGCAAAGATTCTTCAAGGGTCCGAGGGGTAAGTATCTAAATTCTTTGCAGTTGTGGATTAAAATGCTTTTGTGTAAAAAGGGCATGCTACCAATGCAGTCAAATTAATGTTTGGACCAAGACGGAATAAGTCTAAACCAGGGACTGGGTCTACGCGAAGTGGAAAGCGATACAGAATAGATCGCGAACTGAAGAATTTTATTATGACTAATTATAGTCCCTTGTTAGGAGAATCAGAGAGTGAAGAAGAAGGAAATAACCCCACAACCCCACAATATTCATCCCCCCAACCTAAAGATGCGTCAAAGTCAGAAGCTGAGAATAATCAGGGCATCTTTGGGTTTCCCCATCCCTCTACTCCCCTTACCCCTCATCCCCCTCCCCATAATTCCCCTACACCCCATCCCCATCCCCCTAATTCCCCTACACCCCCTCCCCCTAACCCCCCAAGAAGAAACATGGTTGATGATATTAAGCTACCTATTTTTAGAGGACTCAGATCAGAAGATCCTGAGCAGTTTTGGTTTGTAGCTGATGCAGTATGGAAAACAAGACAGGTTACTGACAAAGACGTAAAGAAGACGCATCTCATCATGACGCCACGAGATGGTACATGAAATATTCTTCGACCCATCAAGCTGCTTCATTTGATGATATTAAGAAAGCGATGGTATCAAAATTCAAGAAGCCGAAGTCTAAGTCGAAGTGCATTACTGAGCTAAAGGAAATCAAACAGATGGCAAATGAATTTGTTTGGGAGTTGGATCAACGATTCAAGGCGTTAATGAGACAAGTAAGCATTAACATACCTCCAGAGCAGCACAAAGAATGGTTTATAGTTGCGTTGCTGCCACATATCAGGTTACCCTTGACACAGCAGAAAATAGCAACTAAATCTGAAGCGCTGGAAATTGCAATGAAGTTGGAAGCTTCACCGATAGGAACTACTCATGCAAGAGTATAGCAGATTCAGAGTCAGCTAGCAAATTTGACCTTGGAATTGCAAAATCTTAGGAAAGGCAAAGAAGTTAGACAAGAAGTGCGGTGTATAAGGTGCAAAGCAGAGGGCCATTCTAAGGAACAATGCCCTGTGTTCAGAGATTACTTGGCTGGTGGAGCACCTAATCCATTAAGTCCAGGATCAAGCCTGTGGTTCAGGATATGTAAAACCAGAGGCCAATATCACTCTGAAAATTGCTATTTATTACAGAAATATGTGCAGACCCCAAGGCAGATGTTTTGCAACTTTTGTAACTCAGTGGGACATGATGAGAAAAATTGTCGAAGTTATGACTTGATGATGGATCGCAGTGCTGATGCTTATAGAATGCAAGCTGAAGGGTATGCACACGAGAATCAAGGACAACATGTTGGTCGAGGAGGTTTCCAAGGACAAGGACGAGGAGTTGGTCGAGGACGCGGCCAGACTATCTATTACAACTGTGGACAGACAAGACACTTTGCGAGAGATTGTCAGAACGCTACTACAACCTGTAAGTACTGCAAATCTTTTGATCATGTGATAGAAGAATGTTTGGTCCTTATGACGAAGATGCAGGAGAAAAGGAACCAACAACCCGCACAAAATCTGCAAATGATGACCGTTGAACCAAGGGGGGAGGAACCGCGCATCAACATCGTAACAAGGAGTGGAGTTGCGACGGGCAATGATAAAGTAGAAGGTAAGAAGAAAATAGAAGATACATGGGTAAGAAAGACTGCAGAAAAAAACCCTTGGGTTCAGTGTTCAGAAGGAAAAAGAAACATTCATGGAGGCGAAGCGAAGCTTCATGGATGTCGAAGCTTCAACATCCAATGCGCAGCCGAAGCTAATGCCAAAGAAGGACTGCGCTAAAGTATGTACTCTGACGCAAGAATTAGATCCAAGTATCTTAAGGTCATTCTTACAGACTTGCATGAAGTTGTTGAGGAATCAGAGCGTTGTCGAAGGATGCCTGGAGTCGATAGATTCATGCGTTGATGAAGAAGTACCACGAAGCGATCTAAGCGCAGTGAACAATTTACATCGACGTAAGAAGAGAACGGGGAAGGAAATGAGACTAACTGCACAGATCGGAGAATATGATATGGATCAGATAATCCTAGACTTAGGATCTGATGCCAATGTGTTCACCATTACCTAACCAAACTTGGGAGTTAATGGGAAGACCAAAGTTGCAATGCTCATTGATTCAGTTGAGGATGGCCAACCAACAGAAGATCCTCCCTATGGGACAGTTACCTGGCGTTGTAGTAGATATTGAAAGAGTGCGCATTGTTGCAGACTTTAAGGAGATTGAAATTGTATATGATAGCAACCCCTATCCGGCGTTGCTTGGATTGGATTGGGCTTTCGATATTGCGACGATAATCAATTTGAAGAAGAGACAAATGGTGTTCGAAAAAGACAATATGAGGGTTATTGTTCCTTTAGACCTCTCATTTGGCCAATGAGGTGGGAAATGTGGATAGAGACCAATAGCAAGACCGATGGACGCATCAGAGATTGTCATACTCTCTATGTCTAGGATGGCACGTGTCCAACACCTTGATCTGGGATCAAGTCTAATAAGGTCTTTGCCTCTAAACTGACTTCGGGTTAGTATGAGACTATTTTTGAGTCCAAGAGAGGTTTTAACCTCTAAGCTGACTTCGGGTCAGCTATGTGTGATGTCTTTGTGACTCACCTTTTGTTCTATTTTGCGAAGAAGAGCCAGCAAAGCAAGTTACGGCAGGATGACGCACAATGATGTATGATAGTACACGATGGTACTGATCTCTGGATGGCACAGGTGGACAGATGGAGTTCTCCCTAGTTGAGAGGGAGTGTTAAGTTTAGGCAACTAGGTCCAAACTCCAGGTTGCACTACTCATATGATGATGATTGTATTTTTGTTGTATTCCTCTTTTAGAGAGGTGCAAGATTGATCTAAAGATCATCTTGTTTGGATGAGCAGATCGTATATTTTCATTTTATTTTCTACACATGTACAAGGTCGGCCAGATTTGTAATGTAGGCTCACGAGCCTAATAGATGTGTCACACACCCTCACTGACTGATATAAATTGGAGAGACTTGGAGATCATTTGCTCATCAGCTCATCACACATTCTTTCTTGTGATTTGATTGGTTCGATCAGCCTTTGGAGGCATCTTTCTCTCACACGTGCGAAGCTGAAGCTAGGTTAAGTTTACGGACTGTTTTAGGGTTATTTGTTGTGCGTTGACCAGCGTTGACTGTGGTCAACCCTTGATATTTTGACCTCCAAACTTTGTAGAAATTCTGCTTTTGAAGGTCGTATTGCTGGGCACAAAAATCAAGGCTGAACGTTGACTTTGACCGAAGCCCTAAAACTGCAATGTTGACTTTCTGCGCTGACTTTCTGTTGACCAGCGTTGAATTTTGATGCGATGTCTTTAAGGGCTGTGTGACACTTGGAGAGTTGGCTGATCTGATGTTGAGAAAGACTTTGTTGACTGATGCATCCTGTTGACTGTCGTAACACACACTATCCTATGTCTTTGCTGAACAAGAAGAATTGTAAAATCTGATCTATATTGTGGGGAAAACTCCACAGTTAAGCGCACTTGAGCCAAAGGAGTTCTAGAATGGGTGACCACCCGGGAAGTCCTGGTTACCGGGTGAAAGCCCCGTTAGTGATGATTGACACTATGTGATTCATTTCACTAGTTTCAATCCCACTTCTTCACACCTATGAGCATCACCCGATGCAATGAGTGCTAAGTGGACTATTCAAAAATCATGAGAAATTAGTAAGTTACGACTACCTCTAATGGAAATGGTCATAGTTGAATGACTTTCTTAACGCAGTTGAATCCCAAAAAATGATATCTAATATAATGCACTACAAAAACCCCTCGATACCGATCTATATTATTGGCTTGTCTTTTGTTGATCTATTATTGTGTTCTATCAACATTTTACTTTCATGTTTATGTGATTGCTAAATTGAATCAGGCCTAAGAAAGATTGAAGTAAAATTGCATTAAGCATAGAACATTGCATGTCTATCTAAATTTAACATGGTATCAGAGCTGAGGTGAAGACAAAGCCCAAGCTAGTGTGAAAAGCAATCACCGAAGAAGAAATCCTATCAAGGACCAATGGCCTCCTCAACCTATAAGGGTTTCAAATCTGATGACAAGTTGACTGACAAGTCTGATTATCATGCATGGAAGATGTCCTTGGATTTGGCATTAGAAGATCAAGATGTCATGGATTATGTGTAGGGGAAGATCCTTGAGCCTCCATCAAATGCACCTGCTGCCACAAAGACGAACTATAGAAAACAGGAAATCAAAGCAAAGATGATTATCTGGGATTCTATTCATAAGCACTTGGTGGATTACATTTCTAAGCTGAGCACATCTAAAGAGATGTATGATAAGTTGGTTAGCATGTTCAGTGCTAGCAATGCTAATCAAGTTTTTTTCTTCAAAAATCAATTGAAGAATATCAAGAAGGGCATGGATGAATCCATTCAATCCTACTTTATGAGGCTCACTGAAATTAGGAACAATCTTCTAGCTATTGGAGAAGAAATAGTTGATCGAGAGATGGTTCTCATTGTGCTTGGAGGTCTCCCCCGTCATTGGTATGTATTCAATACAACTATTCTTAATAATAATGTGATTCCTGATCTTGATGAAATATTGACAAGATGCACTCAAGAGGAGACAAGAATGATGAGATCATCCCTCTAATAGAAATGGAGGTGACTCTACTGCCTTCACCGCTCATGCAAAGAAAAGGAACAATGGTGGTTCGAGAAATCAAAACCATGGAAGAGCGGGGCCCAAAGGAAGGAAGGGAAGATGTTACACTTGTAACAAGTTTGGTCACTATGCAAGAGAGTGCCCTAATAGAAGGGACTCTCCCAGGGATGATGACAACAACAACTCTAGGGGGAATGGAAATCAAAGGAACAACATGTTCAAAGGAAATAGGAAGGCTCCCTCTGATCGTAGTGGAAATGGGCAACCTTTCAAGAGGTCAAGAAATTCCAGGTACGATGAGTCTAATGTTGTTGATAATAAGAAAAATGAATTTATTTTTGTATCTGCTCTCTCTACTGCATCTCCTCCCGACACCATGGATGTCTGGTTGATTGATAATGGTGCATCAAGGCACCTCACTGGTTATAAAGAAGCCCTCTCTGATTTGATTGAGAAGGATACTAAAATAGAAATTATCCTTGGAGATAATGCCACCTATCTCGTGAAAGGGACAGGGATTGTGACCCTTCATTTATCTCAAGGTCAAGTCTTTTGTTTACAAGATGTGTTGTACATACATGATTTGAAGAAGAACCTTGTGTCTAATCAGCAATGGAAGACAAAGGGTTCGAGGTGGCATTCGTTGATGTTAAGGTACGCATCTGGAAGAAGAACTTCAAGGAAGCTCTTACTATTGGTTTTAGAGTTGATACACTCTACCAGGTTGGAGGAAGTCCATTGGGGGTTATGTCATGTGATACAACTCTTCAAACAGAGTTATGGCACCAGAGGTTTGCACACCTTCATTATAAAGCCCTTCCCGAAGCAAGGAAGGTGGTGACAGGGATGCCCAAATTTAATATGATCATGAAGGTATATGTCAGGGTTGTTCCAAAGGGAAGCATACAAGGGGACCATTCCCCTCAAGTATCACAAAGACAACTAATATCTTGCAGTTGATACATTCTGATTTATCTCGTATGCTACCCGTGACATCCTTGGGAGGATGTTCCTATTACATGAATTTTACAAATGACTTCTCCTGCAAGACCTGGATATATTTCTGGAAGAAGAAGGACGAAACATTCAAATGTTTTCGTACCTTCAAGGCCTTAGTGAAAAATCAAACCAAGAGAATCAAAGTTTTGAGGACCAACAATGGGACCAAGTATGAGTCAAATGAATTCAATGACTTTTGCAATGAAGTTGACATTAAGAGGGAGACCACAACTGTGTATACTCCTGAGAAAAATGGTGTTGCTGAAAGAAAGAACAAGACCACTGTGGAAGTTGCCCGCGCCATGCTATATGACCAAGGTCTTCTGAAGTTTCTATGGGGAGAAGCTGTGAACACTGTTGTGTATGTTCAAAATAGATGCCCACATTCCGCTCTAGACTCCAAGACTCACAAAGAAGTCTTCTCTGGTAAGAAATCTGATGTTTCTCATTTTAGATTTTTTGGTTGTCCTGTTTACTTTCATGTGTCGAAAGAAAAGAGAAGCAAGTTGGATGCTTCTAGAAAGGAGGGAATGTTTGTGGGTTAAAGTGAAACTTCGAAGGCATATAGAATCTATGTGCTTGGTCAAAGAGAAGTGCAGATATGCCACGATGTCACCTTCGATGAAGAGGCTACCCTCAAGAAAGTAAGAAATCTTCCTAGCTCCAAGGAAGACAAAGAAGATGAAGAAGCAGGGAAGCAGGAAGAACCGAAGGATGAACTAATGTCCGATGTTGAAGGACCTATGGATCCTATTGATCCACCTCCTTCAAATAAGAGAAGACCCTCATGGCTCAGGGACACTCTCGAAGATGCCGAGAGACATATTGCCACAAGGGGGACATTCCGTGAAAGCAAGAAGCCGAATAGATACCAAGGGTATCTAGCAGCCATGAGTACAATTGTACAATCTGAGCCTGAATCATTTAATGAAGTCGTAAAGCATCAAGTTTGGAAGGATGTTATGCACTAAGAATATGGTACCATTATGAAAAAAGATGTCTGGGAAGTGGTCCCGAGACGGGAGGACAAATCTGTTGTCACCTCGAAATGGCTCTATAAGATCAAGCATGGATCTGATAGTAGTGCTGAAAAGTACAAGGCAAGATTTGTTGCTTGAGGCTTCTCTCAAAAAGAAGGCATAGATTATGATGATATATTTGCACCTGTCACCCGCTATACCACCATCCGATCTATCATTGCCCTTGCTGCAACGCAAGGATGAAGTCTCCATCAGATGGATGTGAAGATTGCTTTTCTGCATGGTTCTATAAAGGAAGAGGTGTATGTGGAGCAACCTCTGGGGTTCGAAATCCAAGATAGAGACACCTATGTATGCAGGTTGAAGAAAGCCCTCTATGGGTTGAAGCAAGCCCCAAGGGCTTGGTATGAGAGGATAGATAGCTACTTGATGAAGCTGGGCTTTACTCAAAGTAATGTTGATCCAAACCTTTATTTTAAGGTTGATAGAGAAGGGCCTCTCATTCTAGTTCTCTATGAGGACAATCTCTTCCTGACAGGTGCTGACCCTCTCATTCATCAGTGGAAGAGGGAGCTAGCTTCCGAATTTGAGATGAAAGACCTAGGACTAGTGCATTACTTCCTAGGCTTGGAGGTCTGGTAAAGGCCAGGCGAGATTTTTCTTTTTTAAGGAAAATATGTCGTGAAGTTGTTGGAGAAATTGTATGGTGGACTATAAGTTTGTGTCAACACCGATGGAACTCAACTTTAAGATGTTGTGTGGAAATGTTGTTGGGCTCGAGCTGGGAAATCCCACCAAGTATCGACAACTCATGGGGGCCCTGATGTTCCTAGTGAACTCTCGTCCGGACATATGTTTTGCAGTGAACACTTTGAGTCAACATATGGTTGATCCTCATCACATTCACTAGATTGGTGCCAAGAATCTATTGAGATATCTTCGGGGCACAATCAACCATCGGCTGAGATGTTGAAAAGTGTAACTAGGTCGATCTTCATGTCGACTATGTAATTATGTACTTATGAAAAGAAGACAAAATAATAAAATGTATTTTTGTTGAGCAAGATTTATTAAGTAGATAGACTTCTTCTTGATGTCTATTAGGTTTGATTCTTCTAGGCATAGAATATAATTAAAGTGTCATGTATATATATGAAGGAACTAGTCATCATTATATGCTCCAGATCTTGTCATGAGCCTTGCCACACGTCCAAGAATCTGTGGCAGAAAGCCTACAATCAAACCTCTCAAACGCTGGAAAAAGAAGCTATTATAATATGTTAAAGTCGGCCAACATTCAGTTGATAAGTCGGCCTTCAAGCCTAGAGACAAGTTGGCCTAAAAACTGAGCAATCACCAATATAAATATTTGTTTCTGCGGCTCATTTGAAGATAAGTTTTTCGGTCAACCAAGAGACAGTCTTGCGGATTCAGACAAGGTGTTTTAATGTGGATTTCTGTGAAAGTTTTTCGGTAAAAGGGTTAAAGAACTTTAGTGTAAATTACTTAACATATATAACGTTGATATTGTCTGAACCTAAAGTATATTTGCGGATACCTAAAGCATACCTGAAGTATATTTGCGAATACCTGAAGTGCGGATTCCTGAAGTATATTTGCGGATTTCAGGAAACAATTACAGGGTATCATTTGCAGATGTGTCACACCCTATATTTCAGATACTAGTGCAAGAAGTAGGTGAAAATATTATACTGTTGTTTCATGTTTCCTGAGTTACGAAAGGATCCTGAGATAGAAAGTTTAAGGACAGTTTGATTAAGGGCTACGGTTCAGTACAGTGAAGAGAGTATCTATAAGGAGAAAGCATTCTTAAAGAATAAGAGTAAGGAAGATAAATCTGTGATTTATCTTCCTAACTACAATACAGTAAGAGAATTTTGGAGACCGAGTTCTCTAGTGCAGAACAGAGCAGATCATTAAAGAAGAGAAGAATCAAGTTTGAAAGGGCAGTGACAAGATCTTGGAGACATTCCTAAGTCTAGGGTCTAAGTTTGGGTCATGGTACTTGTCATTTGAAGATCTATAAGAAGAATTATTTGCGGGTTTTCCTGTCCAAGCGGGAGAGGTTTTGCCCTGGCTCTATGAGCCTAATTTTGTGTCTTGTGTATTTTGATAATTGGCTTGACGAAAGACTAACTAAGCTAAAGAAATAAAGACATAAATAACTCAAGCAAGTTCACAAGTAATTATCAAGAAGAGAATTTGTAATAATCTCCATCCCTACAAATTTTCAACATGGAATCAGAGCTAAGGTCCTGAACTCAAGGGCTGCTTGACAAAGGAGACACTCCAGGAAGCAAAGATCAAAAGTTTGGTTGGAAAATCAAATCAGTTTAAAAGGAGGACCTTAACTTCTGAAGATATCCTTCATCAAGGATTTAAGATCTCCTCCTTTGAAGATTCCAATCTTAAAGGAAACCCTTGACTTCATCTTCAAACATCATCAAGGAAGCTGCAAGCCACTCTACTCAAGTAAGTATCTATGACCCTACTTAAATTTGTCAAAATGACTTATTGTAAAGAGAGCAACAAGCTAGTTGGATCATCGAACTTTAGTGCATGGAAGAAGAGGACAAATTTGAGTTTAATTAAAGACGAAGTTATGGAATATATCGAAGGTTCTACAATCCAACCTCCAAAAGAAGATGCTCCAGCTCACGCCAAGTACATGAAGGGAGAAATTAGAGCCCAGAGGATTCTCATAGAATCCATTAAGGACTCACTCATTCCTTATGTATCAAAACTAAAGTCTACAAAAGAAATATATAAGAAATTGGTGGAGCTATTTTCTGTGAGTACTGCAGGAGAAGCAATCTCTCTAAGACAAGAACTATACAAATTGAAATTATCAAGGGAAGAAGGAACCACTCCATACTTTATGAGGATTTCTAAAATAAGATATCAACTGCAGGAACTGGGAGAAGTAATGTCTGACACTGAGATGGCTACACTGGTGCTGAATGCTCTACCAGAGGAATGGGGAAACTTTACTTCTAGTTTATACGGGAAGAATGAAGCCACCCCATTCCATGATTTATGGTCTCTATGTAAAATTGAGGAAACAAGACTAAAAGCCAAAGTTGATACAGGACCAAGTGAAGAGAATCATGCCTTTGCAACCATATACAAGAAGAAAGGAAGATTCGGAAAAATTGGCCCTCAGAATAAAAGAAGGAATATGGACAACGTACGATGCTTTGGATGTAATGAACTTGGGCATTATAAAAGAGGTTGTCCTAAATCTGACAAGGATAAGAGGAAAAGGGAAGAAGCCCATATCCCAGATATGAGGGAAAGACCTGATGCAAAGAAATCTAAGAAAGAAGAGGCAAGGGATCTCTACTATGATTGAGATCATCTTCTCCTTTAAGTAATTTCTATTGGTTGTAAAATAGTATGATAGGAAGCAATGTATATTATAGCATCGTGATAAAAGCATGTTAGGAGCTCTTGGTGAATCAGCTCCGGAAAAACCTTTTTAATAATATTACTAATGTAAAGTAGTCATCAAGATCAAGGGTTATCATGGAAACAAAATTCTAGGATGTGATGACATATTGATGGAGCAGGCCAAAGGAATGAAGCTCTTCATTCTAGAGAAATTGCTACAAGATGACTCAAGGGAAAAAGGTATGAGGTATGTATATATATATATATGCTGACACTGGATTCTGTGAAGTCATGTATTATGGTTGTAGGTAATAGACTTCCATATTTAGAAGTATGATCTATGAAGAAGAATCTCTCGGTGCACTGACAGAGGAAATCAACATAATATGTCCTCATAGAATATGAGGTGGTTGTATATGAACGAGAAGCTGGAAAATTTGTAAGTTCCTGGGAATGGAGAATGTGCAGAAAGGAAGAGATCATGAAATGCAACCATGTCAAGAGGCAGTTATCATCCGGAAGCCAAGAAGATGTGACTAAGAGATCTCCTGGGAAGATATGTAGACTCTAACGAAAGTCTGGTATAGAAGAAGACCCTTGGCAAAACATATCATTAGGAGATGTGTTAATCTAAATAAAGGATGTCAATGCCTACAGGAAGATGTCATGGTGAAAGATCATCACTAAGATAACTTTTGTTTTAAAAGTTCATATGTATATGTTTATCTCAATGAATTTGTGCAGGGCTGCTAATCATGAGAAAGGATGTATGATCCTTGAGGATGATTCGAAGGAAAGCAGCATGGCATAACAGTGAACCAGATAAGAAAGACAGATGAATCACTTTTTGGTATATGACATGACTCATGAATGAAAGTGATGGATGATTTGTGCCCTACGGAGCTAAAAGTTGAAGATTCCTCAATATCGAAATCCATGACATCGAGGGAAGGAACTGTTCATGAGCAGTTGGGTGTCTCACCATTGCTGCTACAGGTCCCTGATTGAGAGGGAGCCTGGTGATCAGTTTCTTACTTGGAAGAAACTAGGTAATTCCTAAGAATGAGCTTAGGTACATTCCTTAACCAGGAATGAGTACATTCCCTTGTGAAATAGGCCCTCCCTGGCTGAGAGGGAGAGATAGACACATCATTCTGGTCTTCACTTGGGAAGACAGAATGGAGGATTGGGTAATCATCTGGCATTGGATACTCTTTGAGAATGTGTTAGGGCATTCAAGATAAGAGTAATCGGGGACCAATATTCTTTGAGGGCTAGCTACCCAAGAGAAGAATAGTCCAAGAAGGTCATACTTTGGGAACACCCGAGTGGAGTATGTACATTGGAGAGACAATGACTATGGTGTTTATAAGTCATGTGTCTCGCCAGCATTGTAGCCCATTGTCTCGTTGAGAGATGGGGTTGTTAGTCAAGGCCTTGCACTAGGACAATGTTGGTTGATATGATGCTATACAGATGTGATTACCAATCCGATTCTTCTTATGAGATTCTTCACTTTGAAAGTGACCATGTACCTGTATGAATACCTCCCTAGTTAAGAGGGAGTGTTGAAAAGTGTAACTAGGTCGGTCTTCATGTTGACTATGTAATTATGTCCTTATGAAAAGAAGAAGTCAAAATAATAAAATGTATTTTTGTTGAGCAAGATTTATTAAGTAGATAGACTTCTTCTTGATGTCTATTAGGTTTGAGTCTTCTAGGCATAGAATATAATTAAAGTGTCATGTATATATATGAAGGAACTAGTCATCAGTATATGCTCTAGATCTTGTCATGAGCCTTGTCACACGTCCAAGAATATGTGGTAGAAAGCCTACAATCAGACCTCTCTCAAATGCTCGAAAAAGAAGCTATTATAATATGTTAAAGTCGGCCAACATTCAGTTGATAAGTCGGCCTTCAAGCCTAAGGACAGATCAGCCTAAAAACTGAGCTATCACCAATATAAATATATGTTTTTGCGGCTTATTTGAAGATAAGTTTTTTGGTAAACCAAGAGACAGTCTTGCGGATTCAGACAAGGTGTTTTAATGCAGATTTCTGGGAAAGTTTTTCAGTAAAAGGGTTAAAGAACTTCAGTGTAAATTACTTAACATATATAACGTTGATATTGTCTGAACCTAAAGTATATTTTGCGGATACCTAAAGTATATTTGAGAATACCTGAAGTATACCTAAAGTGCGGATTCCTGAAGTATATTTCCGGATTTCAGGAAACAATTACAGGGTGTCATTTGCATATGTGTCACACCCTATATTTCAAATACTAGTGCAAGAAGTAGGTGAAAATATTATCCTATTGTTTCATGTTTCCTGAGTTACGAAAGGATCCTGAGATAGAAAGTTTAAGGACAATTTGATTAAAGGCTACGGTTCAGTACAATGAAGAAAGTATCTATAAGGAGAAATCATTCTTAAAGAAGAATAAGAGTAAGTAAGATAAATATGTGATTTATCTTCCTAAGTACAATACAGTAAGAGAATTTTGGAGACTGAGTTCTCTAGTCCAGAACAGAGTAGATCATTGAAGAAGAGAAGAATCAAGTTTGAAAGGGCAATGACAAGATCTTGGAGGCATTCCTAAGTCTAGGGTCCCAGTCTGGGTCATGGTACTTGTCATTTGAAGATCTATAAGAAGAATTCTTTGCGGGTTTTCCTCTCCAAGGAGGTTTTGCCCTGGCTCTAGGAGCCTAATTTTGTGTCTCGTGCATTTTGATAATTGACTTGTTGAAAGACTAACTAAGCTAAAGAAAGAAAGACATAAGTAACTCAAGCAAGTTGACACGTAATTATCAAGAAGAGAATTTGTAATAATCTCCAGCCCTACAATTTTTCAACATGAGATACACTGCCGGGAGTTTGAGACTCCATGGATATACTGATGCCGATTGGGCTGGCAGTGTGGTGGATCGCAAGAGCACATCTAGATGTTGCTTCACCTTGGGTCCTGCTTCGATATCTTGGACGAGAAAGAAGCAGAAGTCGGTGGCTTTGGGCACCGCTGAGGTCGAATACATTACAACGAGTATGGCCTATTGTGAAGCTGTTTGGTTGCGAAAGCTCTTCAGTGAGTTGTTTGGGCATGTGCTAGATACCACCGTTATCCTTTGTGATAACCAGAGTGGGATTCGTCTTTCTGAGAATCTCGTGTTCCACGATCGATCCAAGCATATTGATATCAGGTACCACTTTATCCAGGATATGGTACAGCGAGGCGTCGTAAGGCTTGATCATATAGGAACTGATGAGCGGGTCGCAGATATTGTCATGAAGCCCTTGGGGAAGGTCAAGTTCCTAACCTTCCATGAGAAGCTTGGAATCATGGAAAGACCCTATTGTGAGGGTCCTACTTAAGTTGGACTATGAGCTCTAGGAGCTCCAGGGGGCTTGGGGATAGCTTCTTGGAGCTATAAGCACACACGGGGCTAGGCTTGCTGAACCTTGTTGTGCTTTTGCCCCACCGTTATGATATTGAGTTTGTTCACCTCTCTTTGATCTATGCCCTGCACGCATCCTACCCATGGAGTTTCGGACTCATGGAAAGTACCTCTCATTTGGCCAATGAGGTGAGAAATGTGGATAGAGACCAATAGCAAGACCGATGGACGCATCAGAGATTGTCGTACTCTCTATGTCTAGGATGGCACATGTCCAACACCTTGATCTGGGATCAAGTCTGATGAGGTTTTTACCTCTAAACTGACTTCGGGTCAGTAAACTAACTTTGGGTTAGTATGAGACTCTTTTTGAGTCCAACAGAGGTTTTAACCTCTAAGTTGCCTTTGGGTTAGCTGTGTGTGATGTCTTTGTGACTCACCTTTTGTTCTATTTTGCAAAGAAGAGCCAGAAAAGCAAGTTACGGCAGGATGACGCACAATGCTATATGATAGTACACAATGGTACTGATCTCTAGATGGCATAGATGGACAAATGGAGTTCTCCCTAGTTGAGAGGGAGTGTTAATTTTGGGCAACTAGGTCCAAACTCCAGGTTACACTAATCATATGATGATGATTGTATTTTTGTTGGATTCCTCTTTCGGAGAGGTGCAAGATTGATCTAAAGATCATCTTGTTTGGATGAGCAGAACATATAATTTGATTTTATTTTCCACACATGTGCAAGGTCGGCCAAATTTTTAATGTAGGCTCACAAGCCTAATAGATGTGTCACACACCCTCACTGGCTGATATAAATTGGAGAGACTTGGAGATCATTTGCTCATCAACTCATCACACATTCTCTCTTGTGATTTGATTGGTTCGAGCAGCGTTTGGAGGCATCTTTCTCTCACACGTGCGAAAAAGCTGGGTAAAGTTTGCGAACTATTTTAGGGTTGTTTGTTATGCGTTGACCAGCGTTGACCGTGGTCAACCCTTGATGTTTTGACCTCGAAATTTTGTAGAAATTCCCAATTTTGAAGGTTGTATTGCTGGGCACAAAAATCGAGGTTGAACGTTGACTTTGACAGAAGCCCTAAAACTACAGCGTTAATTTTCTGTGTTGACTTTTGATGAGCTGTCTTTGAGGGTTGTGTGTGACACTTGGAGGGTTGGTTGATCTGATGTTGAGAAAGACTTTGTTGGCTGATGCATCCTGGTGACTGCCGTAACACACACTATCCTATATCTTAGCTGGACAAGAAGAATTGTAAAATCTGATCTATATTATTGGCTTGTCTTCTGTTGATCTATTATTATGTTCTATCAGCATTTTACTTTCATGTTTATGTGATTGCTAAATTGAATCGGGCCTAAAAAAGATTGAAGTAAAATTGCATTAAGCATAGAACATTCCATGTCTATCTAAATTTAACAATCTTGCATGGCATTGGGTATAGTACTAGCACATCCACGAGCAGGAGAAGTTGATCACCCCATAGCTTTTGCAAGCATAAAACTATCCAAGGCAAAAAAGAACTATACTACGATAGAAAGAGAAGGGTTAGCTATGGTCTCTCCATTACAGAAGTTCAGGCACTACTTGTTGGGAGCGCATTTCAATATGTTCATTGATCACTCTGAACTGAAATATTTGGTGAATAACCCTGTTTCAGGAAGAAAAATTTGTCGATGGTTGTTGTTGTTCCAAGAGTATGACTTCGAGGTTGTAGTCAAACCAGGAAGATTGAATGTCGGGCCTGATCATCTGTCAAGGTTGGAGACAGGAGAAGAACCCACAAGTATCCAGGATAGCCTGCCCGACACACAGTTATTCGCAATCAAGATCGTGAATGATCACTTCGCGAATATTATTCAGTTTCTGGTCACAGGAATGACGCCCACGGAGTACACTATGCAGCGAAAGGAGTTGGTAGTCACGTGGCCGCTTTCTCATTAATTGCAAGACACTTATACAAAATGCGACTGGATGAAATATTGTGCAGATACATCCCTAAACATGAAAGGTAGAGTATTTTGGCAGAAGCTCATGGAGGAGTCACAGGTGGACATCATGCAGGAAAGGCCACTGCGCAGAAAATCTTGAGAGCTGGATTATGGTGGCCAAAGAACAAGAAAGCCATCCAAAAGAGACGAAATGCCATTAAATCCATAAGTGACATTGCAAGAAAAGGAAAAGGAACCTGAGGAGGAGCAAGAGGGGGATCTCGGAGGTACAGATGGCCTCGATGATACAGAAGCCGAATCCCCCAGAGGAACTAAGCGCAGCGCAGAAACCCCCAAGGGCCCGCGCAAGAAGCAGAAAGGTTTGAAGGCAGGAGGCACGAAAGAAGTCACTCTCACAGAGGATGACTTGGACAAGATTGCAGATGTAGTTGCATCTGCCTTCGAGGATAGGTGGACTACGCTCAAGGAGCAGTACAAGGCTACAGTGAGGTCATTGCAGACTAGATTGCAGGTGTTGCAGCTTAAGACCAATAGCATTCAAGCGAGTGTGGCTCAGGCGAGGCCGATTCAAGTGAGCGAGAGAACGAGTATGATAATTAGCACGGTAGATAGCAGGATCTGCCACTTCCCTGGAGCAACGGTCACACTAGAACAACATGCATTGCGCGCAGGTGCAAACCTACTCAAAAGTTGACATTGACTTATCAATGCTCCCCAGTGGAAAGTTGCACGCGATCCAGACGATCATCACAAATGAGTTGCAGTGAAGAGAGGTGTGCGTGCACCAACAACTCACCGAGGTAGAACAGAAGGTTGCAGAGGAAACACGGGAGTCTTTTTAGGCTCAGATAGCATAGCAAGCGGCGATGGCACAGCACGCAAAGTTGGAAAACTTGATTGATCATCTATGTGGTGATCTGCCAAAGGTTGCTATCCCTGCCTCGGCTGCGCCCTAGGCCAAAATTGAAGGTTTAGTGGCTACCTTGAAGGCCTCCCATTCTGAAGTTTAGGCAGTTAAAGAAGATTTCAAGCAGCAGATCACAGAGTTGCAAGCAAAGCTTCAACCAGAAACTCCGCCTGAAGTTCGAGCTTAGCACGTTGCTCTAGTTAAAGAAGCGTCAGCTAGTATTGCAGCAACCGTCGACAAGGGTACAGAGCTTCTAGAGACAGCTATGGGCCTATGGACATTCGTGCAGACAAATCCCCTTGTCAGAAAGATCTTGCAGGAGCTGCACGCCAAAGAGCAGGCATTCGATGACCTTCAGAAGGCGCTGCCTACATTTGTGCCTGCTCAGAGAATGGCACGCTTGCAGACAAGCCAGATACTGCGCGATGAGGTTGAAGACCTACGGAGGAAAGCAAGAAGCATATCATGACCGATGACATGAAGCCATGGTTAGACAAAGCAATGAAGTTGTCACAGGATTTGGATGTTGCTATTAAGAACCTAAACCAGACTTACCAGAGTATCAATCTCGCAGCAGAGGGGCTAACCTCTCAGAAATTGGTGGATACAGCGCAGAGTGCAACTGATCAGAGCATGGGCGTCCTTGCACCCTTCGTTGTTGCCATCAAGGAGCTAAAGATGAAAATGAAGACCCCAGTACCTCTGTGACTCAGGACGAGTCACAAGATTGTGTTGGGGGACTATTGGAGCAGGGTCCCTTAGGACCGCATTTTTGAGTAATTAATAAGTATTTTTTGTAGTTTTGAGTCATGCACGCTAAGCAATGCACAGGTCAAGGGGCTTTGGGGCGGGTCAAAGTCCCTTCATGAGTTGTAATGGGCTAAAGGGTAAATCTAGGAGTCTCAAACCACGATTTGCGGACCTTAGGATTTGCAAGCAATGTTATGGGAATATAGGACAACATGAAAGAAACTGGCAGGCCGGACACCGTTTAGGTTGGTATATGGACAAGAAGTAATCATGCCTATGGAGTACATTGTGCCAAATTTGAGAATAGTAGCTTTCACAGGTATGGAAGACTCCGATATAATGGAGGAAAGGATGGCACAATTGCTTGCTCTGGAAGAAGACAGGTTTATAGCAGGTTTTCATCAGCAAGTGCAAAAAGGAAGGGAGAAACCCTGGCATGACAGGCACATCAAGCAGAAGACATTCCGGGAAGGAGATCTTGAACTTTTATATGATAGCAAATTCGCAAAGTTCCCAGGAAAATTTAAAACACATTGGTTTGGACCGTATATCATCAAGCACATCTCTGATGGTGGTGCAGTTCAGCTTGCGAAGTTAAATGGTCAGTTGATTCCAAGACGAGTGAACAGTAGTAGATTGAAGGTATATAGGGACGACTCTGTCCCTGGAGCTTCGCACTGAAAGACAAAAGGAGAAGAGTCTTAGTGCCCCCTGCAGTTGAAAGTGGGTACTGGACTATAAACTATTGATTTCTATAGCATCGGGAAGTGTTCTAAGCCTCATTTTTTGTATAGAGATTTGGACAACAGTTGTCCAGAGAACCCAGAAATCGTTTGTGGAAATTCCACTCGGATATGACTTTATTAAAATAATTAATTATTTTAATGCAGACCCTAAGTTTAAACTTAGGGAAATTAAATAATTAAAGGGTATTAACAGAGCAGAGTGTGAATCTTCTAGAAAACGAAGATCAAGTCATCTTTTAATATGAGCCATTGATTAACGATATAATCATGGACGTTGATTCATCAGCGAGACGACTATAAGAAGAGACTTGAGGGTCATTTGGAAATCAAGCAAGGCACACTCTCAGTACATGAAGGAAATCGATTATGAAGCAAGAGAATTTGATTTCAGTGGGTGAGATTGTAGAGGCAGGGTTGCAGAAGCAGAAGGAGGGAGGAATCAATTATCGGCAAGCAAAAGTCAGGAGGATGAAGGGAAGGGTGAGTTGATCAGTAGCAAGAACCCCTCCACGCAGAATCACGCAGTCCAGGGAGAGATTGCATAGAGCTCTCATGCTGGATGATGCAAAGGGTGAAGGAGGTCACCCCGAGGGTCTGAAATTTGTCTGGAGGTTCCAGAAAATTCAGCCAGGTGTTTGCTAATTTTTCTCTGCTCATCAGACTCTTGTAAATGTACTTTCCATTTCTGAAGATAAATACAAAACCCTCATCTGCTGCACCGGTTTTCCCACATTGGGTTTTTCCAAGGACAATTGTCCAAAAATAACTTTGTTCACATGGTTGTTTCTATTGTGCTACTTGTGTAATTTATCTTTCTATTCTTATGCTCTTGATGATAGTGAAGATCTGCAAATGTGTTTATTTCAGAATTTACTGAAGCATCTGTAAATAGCTTATTTCATAAGTAGGAGAAATAAACAAAGTATTGCAGAAATATTTTCCTTCTTGAAAATTTCACATAAACTACTCTGCAGAAGGGACTTCGCCAAAAGAAGATTACTGCATGACATTAAGAAGTATGTCAAAGTCCGAAAGAACCGCAACGAAGGAAGGAGTGCTGCGACACAAAAAGGGACGCGTCGAAGATAACCAGAAATATGACCGTTGGAAGGAAAAAAGTTGTCGTTAAGAGGTGGGAGAAATGCATTTATGAAGCAAAACTGGTCGGATCTAGCACCATATCTGCATTCAATGAGCAAAATCTAAGTTATCATGAGGTTCGAAATTCAAATTTTCTATAAAAGCTATCTCCCGCTCCACATTTTATGTTGATTTTTATAGCATTGGAAAGTGTTCCAGGTCTCAAATTTTGAGGAGAGGCTTGGACAGTAGTATTCCAAAGAACCCAAAAATCGTTTGTAGAAATTCCACTTGAATTTTGCTTTATTAAAATAATTAATTATTTTAATGTGATCCCTAACTCTAAACTTAGGGAAATTAAATAATTAAAGGGTATTAATAAAGCATAGTGTGAATCTTCTAGAAAACGAAGATCAAATCATCTTTTAATCTAAACCATTGATTAAGGATATAATCTGGGTCGTTGATTCATCAACGAGAAGACTATAAGAGAAGGCTTGAGGGTCATTTGGAAATCAAGTCAGGCACATTCTCAGTACCCGAAGGAAATCGATTCTGAAGCAAGAAAATTCAATTTCAGTGGTTGAGTTTGTAGAGGAGGGGTTGTAGAGACAAAAAGAGGAGCGAGAAGTCAACAGAGACGGAGAGGAAGAAAGGCAAAAGGACGCAGGGAAGGCAGTGTTCAGCAGCAGCACTAACCCTCCACGCAAGCTTACGCAGTCCAAGCAGGGACTGCGCAGAGAGGCTACGCACATTAATGCAGAGGGTGTAGGAGGTCATCCCGTGTGTCAGGAATTCTTTCGGATTGTCCGAAAAATTCACATCAAGTGTATGCTATTTTATTTTGCTCGTCAGGACTTCTGTAAATGATCATTTCACTGTTGAAGATAAATACAAACCCTCTTTTGTTGCATCGGTTTTCCCACATTGGGTTTTTCCAGGGACAATTATCCAAAAATAAATGTGTTCATGTGGTTGTTTCTATTGTGCTATATGTGTTATTTTTGTTCTACTTTTGATTAGAGTGAAGTACTGCAGCTATATTTATTTCAAAATTTACTGAAGCATCTGTAAATAACTTATCAAATAAGTGGGCGAAATAAATCAATTACTGCAGTAATAATTTTCATAGTGAAAATTTCACATGGTATAGAGCAAAGGGATTCCATTCAAGAGTTAAATGTGGGAATACAATCATAACTTTTTTTAGGTTTATTTCAAGCAAGTTTGGTTGCTATTATTAGCCAAAGAGGTTGCTCAATTTTTGATGTTAATTTGATTCTTATCCATGATTCATGCAAACTATCGTTGGCAAAGTACACTACATCACTTCAAGTTGTTTCGACAAATTTTTATCATTGTTTTTGGTTTCTAACACCAAACTAACTTATACACCTCACTCTGATATTATTCTTGGCAAGTTTTGGTGGTTATCTCGACAAGTTTATCCTTTATCTTTCAATTAACTCGTGCACCCTCTTCTTAGACTTCCATGCATCAATTTCCAATGTCTTTTTAAAAGATTCATCGTACACTTCATCCATTCTATCCTAGCCTATGACTCACGTTGGTAACTAGAGATGTAAGTAAGACAAAACCCAACTCCATAAATGTAGATTAAAGAGAAAAGAAAGATTTTTTATGTAGAAATTAGTTTCATAAACTTTCAAAGGGTCTAGCATAGGGGGTATTTACTGCAAAAGAGGTGAAGCGCATCTATCTATTAGCAAGGCACTGAGGGCTAACACAAGGGTATTTTGTTACTATAAATGGATGAGTGGTGCAATTAAAATGTCATGGAAGGCCCAAAACCATGGTGCACACCACTTGGAGCTTCTTGGTGTTTCTTTGAGACAAATTTCATGCATATGTTGAATGTCTCCTTTGCATTGACTCCGTGTCTTTGGTTGAGGATCAGATTACCTAAAGCAAGGTTCCATCTTCCAAACAAATTTAGCATGTTGTTAGGATTTTGAGATAACCTTACATATATGCTATTATAAGCCTTGAGATATCTTGGAATAACTTCTTCATATAAATCCAATCTCGTGTATAAGAGATGGATTTTTAGATAGAGAATTGATCTGAAATTTCCTAGTCCTCCATTTTTCATTCTTCCAATCCCATAATTCACTTTTTTAGTCCTTTCATGTAAAATATTTGAGTTAGTTAGTGATTGAGTGTTAGCGCTGCTCAAATAGTAATCATGTGACATTATCCTTGAGTATTGCCAAAGCATGGCTGCTTGGGAGTGGGAGCGAAAGCAGTTAGCGGAAACGAGGAGCAACGTTTTGAAAAGCTCCTGGGTTGGGAGCGATTTTGGGAGCGAATTTTATATAATATAAATTTTTATATATTTTGATGCATATATGTCAACAAAAGCATGTAGAATAATGAATTAGTTATAAAAAACAGAAAAACATGGATTAAACCATATAACATCATTCATCTAGTAGTTATAATCTTCATCAACCATAGGTCCACAAATTACAAGTTCTCATTTATATAGCATGCAAGGGTGCACAAATCCAAAATAGCATTGAGTGCAATCTATCTCTAAACCGAAAATACATCAACAAATAGGATCTAGATGGCCTCTAGCATCCAAAAAAATCATGCTACAACAAATACCTACATATCATCAAAATCATTGCCTATCTTGGGATCTTTGTCAGTAATATCACCCTCTAAGCATTAACATAAGATAGAAGAAACGTAGCATGTCAAGTCAAGATTTTGCTTGAGTGATGGGTATATTTTTAGTAGGGTCATGATAGAGGAGCTCAATAACCAATGTCACTAAATTCAAGGTACATTGAGGGCTTGGTTCTCTTGATTAAATACAAGCTCCATACCCTAGTACATGAGAAAATCCAATGGAAACATTGCAATCCCCCCAATCCTAGAATCCTGAAAAACTGATAAGTATGTTGGATTTTGAGTAAGATACAAAATTCTACTTTCTCCATATGAAATCCAATGAAGTCGAAACCACTCTCAAACATCGTAAGTCTCACTCAAAATCATGGAACATCTTTGCGATTTTTCTTGCGAAGAAAAGCATGGAACGAAAAAATTTTTGTGAGAGCACGCTCCTGGGTCGCTCTAGATGCACCCCCGCTCAGAGTGTGCTTCGGGAATGGATTCGAGAGGGAGGGGCGCTCCCCCACAAGCCTGTGTCAGAGTAATGCACTTCAATAGTGACTTCATGTCCCCTTGCAACCTTTCAAGTGTCAATTTGATATTCGTGGGCCTTCTATTCATATCACTGAATTGAGGAAGACACTCTTTTGCTGGCCAATCATTTGTTATGAATGGTGTTAGGCCTCTATAATTTTAGTAGATTGGCAAGACTAAAGCTGCAGATACAACATTTGAACCACTTTGGGATTCTAGGATCTAGCCCTCCTGAATCCAGAGAGAGATCTCTCTATAAGTGCAAAGATTGATTTATCTTTAAGGCTTGAAATATGATATCAGGCTAGTTATGAAGAACAAGGTTTTTGTTTGTTTTGGTTGGGCAAAGATATATGAAGGTGAAGGAAGTCTAAATGAAGGGTGAAGGTGTATGAAAGTGAAAGTGAAAGAATTGGTTCAGCTAACAAGATAGGCAAGAAGCAGCTTCAATCCATTGGGCTATAGAGTCATAATAGGATTTAACTGAAACAGCAAGGTTCAAGAGTGGTCCATGGGGCAAGTCATCTATGTCAAAGGATCTCTTTTAAGTTGATTTTATGGAATGAAAACAATAAGAGATGGAGAACAAACAAATGAAGAACAAAGAGCAGCCTAAGATCAAGTAAGTACTTTGAAACTATCTTGCTTTTGGCATGCACTTGAGAAAAACATAAAAGTAATCTAAGATCAGGTAAGTACTTTGAAACTAGCCTGCTTTTGATGCACTTTCAATAGAAAACAATTTAAAACACAAGAAAGAATAGCTTAAGATCAAGTAAGGACTTTGAACCTATCCTGCTTTCAGCATATTCAAAGGGAAACTTTTCAAAGCAACTGTTGGAGAAGAAACTAGAGGACAGGGCTAACCATAGACTTCCCTAGTTCGACTTTAATTAGCAAACTTTTCAAGATAACACTTAAGATAAACAAAGAATAGTCTAAGATCAGGTAAGGACTTTGAACCTAGCCTGCTTTCAACATACTCTTAGGGAAACTTTCAGACAACCTTTGGAGGAGAAACTAGAGGACAGGGCTAACCATAGACTTCCCTAGTTCAACTCTACTTAGCATAAACTGAAAATAACATTCAAGAACAATGTTTAAAGTTTAGACAGTAAGACATGGGCTCACCAACATTCCTTAACTGCTTGGACTATATTAAATCATTCTTAAATATACAAAGGAGGAAAACATGAAGATAAAGCTTATCAGTGAGAGTAGGGTACTGCAAACAGTAAATCCTAGCTCTATATTTGTTGTTCTTTATCAGAGAAAATGGACAGAATGGAAACAAAAGAAAATAACAATTTACAATAAAAAAAACATCACCATTGACATAGACCAGGATCCCATAAATCAGTTTGTATTTGATGCTCAAACCAGTTACAATCATCAAGTCCAGCGGTTCTCTACAGCTTCGAACTTCTCATCTCAACTTAGGTATCTTCAATTACAAACAGAGCTTATAGCAGCTTCAGAAAACTATTTACATGCAACAAATATTCAGAGACCAACCTATATCTCATCTTCTTCAGAAGTATTTATAGAAGAAAGAGGAGGTGGGATGAAAGAAAAGATCTTCAAGTTCAATTAATACAAGTTAACACTTCTCGGCCTTTGAGGGGCTCAATGGAGAAGTTTTCTGATATTTCTCTGTATTAATTGGTTTTCATTAAGTATTTAGCTGCTTAGCAGATTTTGTTGACTTTAAAACTCTTTAAGCGGGCTGGAAATAACTCTGGCAAAAATATCACTGACTTGGCAATAACTATGCCTTCTTTTGATTTATGAAAGCTTCTAGGTGGCACTTTGGTAGCTAAAGGGGATATTTTGGCCTCTGATGTAGCAGTGGAGGCCTATTTATTGATATTTTCCTCTGTTTAACCTTTAAACACTTTAATCTGTCTTTACTCTGTTTTTTAGGCTTAATTAGCCTTGATCTTTTTTCTTGGGTCTTCATTCACTGATATTGTCTTTGTTTCTTTAAACCTTAAAATTAAAACTCTGATCTTCAGGCTTAGTCGTTAATCCTTCTTTAACCTTGATTTCTTCACTGATACACTTTGTTGTTCTTTGTTGATACAGGTAGCTTTAGGCAGATGGCGGGTTTCTGTTAAACCCTGGATCGTGACCCAGATGTTTAAACTTGGATCTCGTACCCTGCAGATCCTTTCTTCTTTGGTTTAAGTCACAGAATCGTCATTCTAAACTGAACTGGTCACCTGTCTGTGACTGCGGAAATACATAGAGCAAACACCGTCTAATCTTGTAAAAAACATAACAAACTCATTATAAAATCCTACGGAATTTGGTTAAGACTGCTTCGGAGGGTTCATGGGGGTGGAGGAGCAGTGAGGAAGAAAGTGAATGCAGCGGAAAAAGGAAGGAAAATCCTGGCAGAACAGCTAACCAGGTGAAATGGAAGTTTGGGTGTGATATTGAATAAGGGTCGTTGGATTAGATCAACCAAAAGAGATCTACAGTTGAGATCATTCAATGAGGTCGTTTGGCGGATGGGTGAAAAGGTAAGTGAACGGGGTCGAGCTTAAATGTGGGTCATTCGATTAGAATAATCGACGGCGGAGATCACTTGATGAAATCGCTTGGAAGAATGATGGAGGGCAAACGAATTGGTGGTGAGATTAAATAGGGACCGTCCGATCTCAGAGATTGACGACCAGGATCTAATCTAGAGTTACATTGCGGAGGGAGGAACTGTATAGCGGAAAACCATTAGTGGTCTTCGCACGGCATTGGAGCGGTTTTTAAATTTTGGCCAAAAAACGTGATATCATCCGTTGCTTGACACCTGTCTTTTTAATACCGCCCAATTCGCGTAATTTTTTGGCGTTAACGTTCAGGCGCGAAATTATGCGAAGCACAATTCCGACCGTCGGATGAGAGGCAGTAGATCCAATAGTGCGGATCGCACGCGATGGAGGGCAAGATACACGGGCGGAAAAGGTGGGTAGGGTCAGTGGCGGTTTAAATTTTGACCGTTGGATCTTGGGAACGAACGGTCAAGATCTGTTGATGGGGAGATATGAAAAGGGCGGAGTGTGAAGAGCGGACGTAATGTGGACCGTCCGATCTAAAAGGATCAACGGCGGAGATTTGATCGCAGGATCGCATCGGCGGGAGGAAAAGGGCAAAGCGGCGATGAAATGTGCCGATGCAATTGAGCGCGGACCGTTAGATCTAAGAGAGATCAACGGTCAGGATTAAATCGACGGGTTGATGTCGGAGGGCTTATGAGATGGACGAGCGTGATGCGATGAAGCGCAAACCGTCGGATCTGGCGGAATGGACGGTCAAGATTACATCGCATCGAAGAAAAGGAAAGAGGCCGAAACACCGGGGCTTTCGATTTTGCGATGAGCGATTAAGCACTGGCCGTTGGATCTAGTTGAGAGATCAACGGTCAGGATTAGATCGGCGGGGTGATGGCGGAGGGTTTATGAGCGGAGCGCGATTGAATCTCAACCGTCGGTTCTTGTGGATTCGACGGCTGAGATTAAATCGGAGGGATCGCATCGGAACGGGAAAAGGGAAAGAATGAAGGCAAGAGTTGCAATGCGATGTTGCGCTGACCGTCGGATCAGAAGGATGATCGACGGCTGAGATTAGATCGCAGAATCGCATCGGAACAGGAAAAAGGAATTTGCGATTTGCGATGGGAAGAAACTTGCGATTGCAATTTAGCCAATGGCCGTTGATCTGCAGAGATCGACGGCCCAGATTTGTCCTGAATCACTTCGTAGGGTTTATAAAAAACAAAGGAAAATAAGGTTCCGGAAAAGGTTTTAAGCTCTTTAGCGCCCGATTGCGGGGCTCTGGGTCATATGCGGAAAAGGGACTGGGGCTGAGGCCGAAAGGGGCTTAAGACCTTAATAGAAAAATGGGTTTTTTAGGCCAAAATGAAGGTTTTTCAAGGCTTTTTTGGCTTTCAGTAGAAGGGGAAAAAGGGGTTTTTAAACCTACAAAAGGAATTTTCACAGGTTTAAAGGGATTTTGGAGGTTTTTAAAGGGGAATGGAGGTTTAAAAGGTGAAAATAAAGTTTTATGAAAAAAGGATAAAAACGAGTGAAAGGGGGAGTTTTTAAGAAGTCTTTCTCTTGGTAAACAGTAAGGTTCTTTAGGATAATGAAGGAAACGTCAGTGAAGATTAACTCAAGGGTAAAGGTGTTCATAAGACTTTAAGAACTAACAATTTGGACGTGAATTGTTTCTTAAAGGCTAGAAACAGATTTAGCCACCATTTGATATGACAAATTTTTATAGGTGGCTAACAAATGGATTTAATGGTTTGATGTGGATTTTTTTGAATTGATAAGCTTCAAGTAACACTTTGCTCTATCAAATTTTTTCTCTTTTCTCTAAATGCCTATTGGATAAAAGGTATAAATCAAAAGAACACTTTACTTCGCTGGTTTTGATTATTTTACTTGCAAATATGCAAATTTTTGTTGCAGTTCTAAAGTAGATTATAGCAGGATTACGAAGGGTAAATGCTGATTTAAGATTTTAACAGGTAAATCTGAAATTTACTCTCTGTTCTCAAGTGTTTAAAACCTTAAAGTCGCAAACCTGAATAACTTCAATGAGTACATTTTCCAGATTTGAAGTCTTTTGCAAGGTACACTGAAAGTTTTTTGCCTTCGCATCACTAGAAATTTCCCCCAAGACTAGCAACAACTAATCCAGACTCCAAAACAACACATTCTATATGAAGTGACATTGGCACTCTCACTAAATGCCCATTCGACTCCCGTGGTATATGCTAATCTTTCAGTCAACTGGCTGAAACAAAAACATGCTTATCCCCTATCTTTCCCATCTATAAAAGCTCCTATTGCTATCAATGTTTTGTCTATTTATGGTGAATTCCCATAGGTGGCGATCATGTTAAAACTCAAATAAATGTGTTGGATTACCACTGATCTTTACTCTTACATTTACTTAAAAGTTAAAATTTAACTAGAACATATTGACATGTTTTGTGAAAAACAATGACATTTACGATTTAAGGTTTGAATGAGATTGGCAAACAATGAACAATTTCTAGCTCCAACGGATGAATGACAATCCTCCTTGAGCTCCAACGACCAATAAATAATCTCTACCAAATCCAGTCCTCGTACAACCCATGGCTCCAATGCTCATAATCGCTCAAATGTTCACATGCAAATGAAAAGTCACTTTGGGGGAGGATTATAAGGTAAGCCGATTTTGTTTAGGCACTTTAGGTGGGAGGTTTATAAGGTAAGCCGATTTTGTTTGGGTACTTCAGGTTTTACGTTTTCATTTTTTTTTTCCTTTTCAAGTTCAGAAAGTCAAATTTCTTGGTGGGGGCAAGGGGGGCGTCTTGACGCCCCGCCCATGTTCCCCAAATGTGAAATGTCCTTGAAATCCACACAAACATTTCGCGTTGAATTTTGTCAAGCTTCAAAAAACTGAGGATGCTGGGAAACATCCAGTTGAAGTTTTGGTGTCCCATCCATGCAAGGAGCAAGGGCATTGTGCCTCCAACCCTCGGGAATGTATCCCATGTAACACTGCTATATTATGTTAATCTTGAATGAAAATTCACCTTCAAATACACAACTGCATGCTCCAGAGTAAAGTGTTAGATTTTGTCAAAACAAAATAACTTGTTGCACCAAAAGAAGTGAAGTGCTCTTACAGCCCAAGGCTGAAGGCACGTCAACTCTTACGTAAGAAGATGTAATGGCTGGAAAAATGAAGTTTAATGTCAAAAAGACATGACAAGAAGTATAAAAAATAATTAAATAATTAAAATAAAATAATTATTTAGCATAATTTAATAATAACAACAACAAAAACACCACCCAAAAAAAAAAAAAAAAATTAGCATATATCCATCTTAAGCACCGTTATATCCCTGATATCCTGATCTTTTAAGAGATATATTTGGACTTGTGCGTTTTTATCCCTTCCGTGCCTAATAGATCCGGGTTAAAATGGATCAATGCCAGTCATATCCAGCACTGTTTCGTGGATGATCGCACATTAGACTACCAGCTAAAAGTTGCATTCGTCATTTCACAAGTACCCTGCAGTATTATCGGCAGTCCTCTAAAAACTACTCAATTATATTACTGTTAACCTAATCTGCAGATTAGGCAGCTACCCGTCTTACATGTTACTGTTCCTCATCGTTTTGCTATCGCTGAACTGTCACTGATAACTAATTTTCATGCTAGTACTGAGTTTCGCCTTAACCTAGCTTCAGAGATTCACCACAAATATTTCCGATGATACAAATTTTACTCTGCATTTCCGATTAAGGTTTCGAGTTCTAGATGCTGAAATTAACCTTCACATTATTGCTATCGCTGTGCTGTTACTGATAACTACTTTTCATGCTAGTACTGAGTTTCGCCTTAACCTATCTTCGGGCATTTACCACAAATATTTCCGATGATAAAGATTTTACTCTACAATTCCGATTAAGATTTCGATTTCCAGATGCTGAAATTAAATTTAAACTAAACTTCACATTATTCATACAACCAGCTGTATATTATCAATGACTTAAATTTAATTTAGCTCAATCAAGTCCGCAGATTGAGGAGTTACTGCGAAATAAAAGGGGAGGAGCTGAAGAATAAGCGATACTTACTATGGCAAGGGCCGTAATGGATTCATTGACCCATCTATTCTCCTCCAGCAAATGTCCCAGTATGATGCACAAGCACAGAATTGTGACGAATAACGAAATGGCCACCACATGAAGATGATCGGTGTCGTTCGAAAATCCCGCCCTAATCAGAAGCGACTGAAATGGTCCACTGTCAATAACTGTCCCCATTCTTGAAGCAAAGCTCTGCACTAAGTCTCGAGCTGGATTCTTCTCAGCTCAACTTTATCCTTATTTTGAACTTGCAGAGGACTCGAGGTGCTCAGCTTCCAATGATATTCAGCTTTGAATTGCAAAAAGGCAGTCCCGCATTTGACGGTGAGAAGTCTGAAAATCTGGTTCCAGCAAGATGATTTAATGAATCTTTAACGAATCTTTTGGATATGAGAACGAAAATAGAATCACGAAAACACCTGCGTAGGATATGAGATGAAGGGGTTTGCTCCGAGAATAACGAACAATGGCCTCCTATCTCAATACGTATCAAAACATTCCCCGCCCATTATCAGAAATAAGCTTCTCTGATTCTGGAACATAGTACACAGCTGTCACATCAAAAGGCAACCGCCTCATTCTTCGGCCGTACTGCGCCATCAGTCAAGTATAACTGGCGCAGCCAATGGAGCCCGCCTCTGCGGTACAAATATACTTGTTATCATTTTAAAATTAGTATATAGCCAGACGTTCTCTTTCGGGGCTCCATATCGACATGATTTCCATATCCTATACATTAGCAAAAGTGACATGATCCTTATGTCAGCATAGGAAAAGTAACATGATCCTTATGTATGTTATTCGGAATGGTTATAGCTCGGTGTTTGTAGTTTTTCAAATTGTTTTGAGAGTAATTTTATTTTTATAAAATTGGTTTATATATTTATAAATGGTGTGAAAATTTATTATAATTTAGTTGTCAAATTAATATTTTGAGACACTTATTATTGGTTGTTATTTATAAATGTAAGTGATTTATTATTATTATTCAAAGAAAATTAGGCCACTTGAAATTCTTTCGGAGTAGTTTTAAGGAGATAAGTTTTCACTCTTGTGAAATGTAGTCATTAACTGGTTTCTTTAAGTTCGTGTAAGACAAACTTGTAACACCCCAAGCTTTATGTTTTTTAAATTGGACATTTGAACTTAAGTCCAAAGGGGAGTGGATCCCAATGGATAATAATTGTGTGGATGTAGTTAATTATTTATTTATGAAAATAAATAATTTATGTGTGCACTATAACCAAATGAGATTTTTGAGATCACTTGCCTAATCCATGAGGTTATGGAAAGAGGTTAAGACTTTCCCCAAAATCTTTCAAAAAGCCTTGAAAGAAAATTATTTCTAATTTAGATTTTTGAGGAAAAAATTAAATTCCCCAATGATGAGGAAAGTAGTTGGGAAGAGGTAAAAAGCTGAAAAAGCAGAAAGTAGCTTTAAAAGTCCCTAAATAAGGGAAGCCTAGGCAAACAGGAATAAAAGCATCATGAAATTCTGGACGCAGAATTAGAAGCCGGCTTTGGGGAGAGCATAGCTTAAATAAGCTACTCCATAACAGATTGAGATTGGTCTGTTCTAGGAGAGGATCTCAGCTCGGGGATGAATTCTAGAGATAGACGAATTCTAAGGTTGAGTAGATTGGTCATAGAATAACTGTGGTATGCACACCTAATCTATAATTTTATAATATTGGTTTTATTATGACAGATTAAAGTGATAGTGAGTTTTAAAGTATTAAGTTTTACTGTTGTAATTATAAAATTCCTTACATTTAACAGATTGTATTAGAGGACATAATCCTCTAAAATCTGTATAGTTGCAGGAATAAAATCTGTAGGGAAATATAATCAGAATTTCAAAACTGATATTAGTTTAAATATGAAGATATATGTTAATCCCACAGACTATGTATTTTTGTAACTTTAATCTGCTTCTATAATGAAAATCTAGGTGCATGAAAAAGAAATTAGGATTAAAGTGACAGAGTATAAAACATTAAATTATGTCTAATTATTTCCAAGAAGAAAATTATTTATTTCAGGAAAATAATCTATATTTTCTATCTTCAAGAATACGCATAGAAGCATGCAAAATTCTTGCGAACTGAACTCAATAAATTATACAGCATTATACTAGTTAGAACAGTAATTACATAATAGAAATTATTATGTTTCTGCATGATGAACATATATCTACCTACTAGATAAAATATTAAGTCATTGTACATGATATGCATGTAAAAATATGTATGAACATCCAGTCTAATCCTACTTGATAATTTCCTATTCTGGAAATAGTAGTGACAGGTTAACAGTTAATCAAATTATATATAGATAGAAAAAAAAAAGCATATGAAGCAGTTATGAAGGTATGTATATACATAGGTCAAAGAAACAAACTAATCAATTTTAAATTAAATACTTAAATAGTTAACTGCTATCAAATATCTATATATAAATTGACATTCTGTGAATATACAGAAAAGAGAAGTCAATTGAATATGTACAGAAATGCTTCTTTTAAGGAGAGAAGCAAACAGAAGAAATGTTAATTGAAAAATTTAACCTTTACAAGCAGATCTCCACAAATTATAATAAAATGAATTTCAGATAATATCATGAGCATAAACTATTTTTATGTATCATAACTATGGAAATGAAAATTCCAATTTAACAAGTAACCGAATGAAATGAAGAGTCACATTTATAAAAGGTGACTGTTATTACAGAGACTGAGTTTATTTTGAAATATAGTTATACATATGGTATAAAGGTTATAGAGTATATTTGAAGAGCTTTAGGGGTAAAAACCCTAAATTATGTACTATACACCAAACCCAAAACCATTCTGAGAATTTACTGCCAGCATAAGTCGGCAGTGTGAAAACCAGTGTAAAATCAACCTGTGTATAAACACATATTGGTTGAAGTTAAAAAGCCAAGTTATAAATCGGGCTTGAATACTAAATAGAACAGAGACTCTTAATAGAGATAAGTCTCTTACCTTGCAAAATGAAGGATTACGCAAGGATAACCCTGAAATAAAATCAATCTCAACGAAATAAGAAATTGGGAAAAATATAAAAATAATTTAATTATCAAAAGGGTTTTATAAAATTTTACACAGTGGAATATACTCACGTATGAACGAGTTGGGAAGAACACATTCACAAACCCTGAGAGGAAGTAATCGTTTCATCTCCATGATTTGCTGAAGCAAGTTTTGAAACAGCTGAAGACTGAGGACGAAAAACCATCTTCCTCCGATCAGTGAAATCATATACAGACACTCACCATAATCGAATTAGAAATGAGATATTATTGATAAATATCATTCGAATAGTTCTGAGAAGAAAAATATCTCAATCGACGAGCTGGAGCAAACATTCTATATCTGAGTAAACTTTCAAAAGAATTTTGTAACTAATTTTCAAGATACGCCATAAATCAATTCTGCAAAATGCAAACCAAATCGAAATAGGGTTCATATTTGAATCCCCAAAACGAAGTCATGGCAAACGTAGAAATACAAGTATCATGATACATTACAAGCCAAGTTACAGGCTTTTCATTTAGCTTTCATTTCTATAAATAACGAAAATGAAATGCGTTGTAATAAAACACCACAAAGGAGACCATTGTAAATTGATAAAAACAATAATATGTAAATGCATTCACCGCAATCATATAGTGCTACATTTCAATTGCATTCAAGCAGAGAGGTTAAGAAAATGTAAGTTACCTCTGTGTGCCGTGGAGAAGGCGTTACATTTGAGTAGTAGTTCGCCATTAGAGGACCAGAAAACATGCCTTATTCTTACCGCGGAGAGAACCAGAGAAAGGTTGCATGAAGAGAAAGACGACCAAGGAAATGAAAGAGGGTAAAAACCTCAACACTTATAGAAATTGAATCACATAAACCCTAATCAAATCCAATCGTCCAAGTGTCACAAATTCGTCGGTCCTCCCATGGATCTATGATAATCCCAGTGATAGGACACAAGTTTAATAACATTAAAAGTCAAGTGTACCATTGCAGAGAGAAGCATTAAAATGAATTCAGAACCGTCATATAAAAACTATAAGTTATATCAAATTTCGTGGCTCGAGGATTCGAATGAGTGAAGGTTTTAAATACAAACGTACTTGCATAGAAAGTCGAGGAGGGTAGAATTAATACATGTCAGTTGGCATACCTACCCTAACTCCTTTAACACGAAACCATCACATTATCATAACGTTAGGGTACAATGATATTCATTTGATACTAAATCGAAAGGGAGTTATAATCCAATGAAAATCAACACTATATTACTATGCACGAATACTGTCGTAAGATGCAATATATAATTCGAATTTACCACTTTAAGATGTGTAGGGTATCATAACAGAAAGGTATGCACTATACTTAGGATTTAGTTATGAAATCGAGGAGAGATTGTATATTAAAGTTAGATGTAATATGATTCATATAAATGAATGCATTATGGTAATAAAATCATATTAGATATGTGGAATAATTGTAAGAATGTCATAAACTCTTATGCAATTTAAATCATAAGTGTAATTACAATAAAAATCAAATGGTATGAAAATCATTACCATATATGTATATACCTATGATGAGTGGGGTGGCGTCTCATTAATGGGCTCAATGTTAGGTTAAAGGAAAATTTACTCAAGGTAAATTGAGTATTAAATTGGGGGAATGATAAATTGAATAGTGACATAGTGATACCTAAATGGGTAGTGATCTATGGAATAATAATGTAGATAGAGGGTTATATACATTTGTTAAGAAGCAAAATAATTTAAACTAGCAATTGCACCACATGTTGCAAAGGAAACGTCGTAAGGTTGTGGTATAAGAAAGAATAGCATATAAGAAAGAAAAGGTAGTAGGAACTTTCTTGGCTCCAAGTAATCCTCCAGAACAACGAGTGGAGAATTATGTTTACTAGACCTCAAATCAAAATATCCATATTGAGTAATTGATGTGGAACAAATTCTTTGTTATTAATTGCATGTAAGATGTGTTTTTTCATAATGGATGAGACATTTTGGCCAAAGTACTCAAGACCTTTATATGACGAAATATGCATGTTTATTTTTATTTTTTGCATGAAGGATTCACTTGGTTTTTATGACCAAGTTGGGAATACTCCACCCTTCCACGAAATTATTTGCTTCTATCACATTCACAATGTTGAATACTCTGACTTTGCTCTACAACTAGAATTATTTAATGGAATAAAAACTTATCACGATGACATGTTGTACTTCATAAGAGACTACTAAAAATCTTAAGTATGGAACATAGAGCATAAAGTTATCTTAATCGTCAATGTTATGGATAAGAGACTTTTGGGCCCTTTTTAACACTTGGGGATGATTAATTAATCTTAGTTCACATAGTTTATATTAATAAATTATTTACAATCATATTTCCATAATTCCTCTTTGAACGACCAATAAGAGACTTTTGGGCCCTTTTTAACAGGATGATTAATTAATCTCAGTTCACATAGTTTATATTAATAAATTATTTACAATCATATTTCCATAATTCCTCTTTGAACGACCAATAAGAGACTTTTGGGCCCTTTTTAACAGGATGATTAATTAATCTCAGTTCACAAAGTTTATATTAATAAATTATTTACAATCATATTTCCATAATTCCTCTTTGAACGACCAATATTCCACTTTTTTGGAACTTTTCACCTCAACAAACATCATGAAAGAAAAATCAGCTCATAATCACGGAATCTAGTCACTTCTTTAAGGATCATAATTCAATACTTTAGTGCCTTTTAAAGATCATGTAATAATTTGGAAATTTAAAAAAGATCGCATATTTTACTATGTATATTTGGATGTATGAAAATTTAGATACATTTTATTAAGTAAAATTTTAAAATAATAATGGTTATAAACATTTAAATATAATCTTATTAAATAATTATTTTAGATCCAGAGTTAAATTGATTTAGACCATCCTAGTTCCCCCTATAAAGAAACTACATTCCAAATGAATACCATAGGTCAAGACCATGGGTTGTATTTATAGTTTATCATTTTATGTATTTTACAATTTTTTTTTATTCATTAAACTAATTTATGTTAAATCTAGTTTTATTAAGTTATTAATTTCTATCTCTCAGTCTCACATATTTTATATTATTTGGATTGCCAATTAAATTTCCCAATGCATATATTATTAAGTTTATTTAAATATTTTATTTAATTTTTTTCATCAAACTTATATTTACATAATTTTGATTATGTTAAAATTTACTTTCTACAATTTCAGTAATTATTTTATTAGTTTAATTTTTTCTTTTTAAAGTAAAACAACATGTTTCTAACAGTTCACTTTGCTTAAACTAAACAATTTGATAACATATTTTTAAGTTTAAAAATTTGAAAATAATTAATAAAAATATATGTATAAAAACCTTTTGGTGATAATCACATCCAAGGCTCTTTTGAACCATATTGACTGGTTCTAAAAGCATGACAAGATATTCTCAGATATGGTTATGACGAAAAGATTTATATACATTTTAGAGATGAGAAGCAAAATTCCTAATAATAAAAATATATTTTCGTAATATTTTAGAAAACATAATAAAATTGCAATTTTTACAATGTCTCATCTATCTTGAAGATAAACACATTTTCAAAGAAAAAGTGGGGCCAATTATGTCATCAAATAGGGATTAATGTATCGATTAACTTGTTCATAACTACCACTCTCAAAGGTAACGATGTTTTTTACTCAAGAATATAAGTTGTATTTTGTATTTTTGTTAAAAATAATAATGAATAAAAACAATTATTAAACATTTTTAATTATAATAATAAACCTAAACAATATTCATAAACACATGAACATAAACACATGAAAGGTAAAAAAAAGAGATAATAATATAAATATTTTCTATTTTATAATAAATTGTTTATTTTATGGACTCCCAATCCGTACAGCTATATATTGCGTCCTATCTAGTCAAATAAACATAAACTTGACACCCTAAAATGTTTCACAAAGTGAATACTAAAATGTTTTAAAAAATGACCGATATCTATCGGACATTCCAAATGCCATCGATGGATATTCATTACATCGGAAAGAAACTCTGATCAATGCCCGACCATTCATTTCTGGAAAGCGTTGGTTAAAAACATAGACCGAGATTTTTCCAAAGTGAAGTGGCTGCTATTTTTAGCCACTGAAACTCTTTCACAAGAGTGACACATGGTAAGGGTTGAAGCAGACCTCAGAGGTGGCGCCATTTTGAGAGCTTTCAGATTTTGCAGCTCTATTTGAAGTTTTCGGTTCTCGTCTGCAAGTGACTCATTATATCTCTTGAGAAGCTCACAGTCCACTTCGGTTTGCTTCAGTTTCGTCCTGAAACAAATTCATCCATTTAATTAACATATAACAGAAATTTATCAATAAAATGTAGTTTTCAAAACAGAAAGTTGTCAATACAATATGATCTCCCATCGGATTAAAATTATTCCGAATTATAAATTTGCTGGAATTTTAATTTCCAAGTCGATATTTTTTACAATATTAATGCTGACCTGCAAAATAGAATGAATAAATAAAGGACACGGGCTAACCTTGCTCGTCTATTTTGGAACCACACTTCAACTTGCCGAGGACGGAGGTTTAACTATAAGGCCAACTCTTCCTTTTGCATCTGCGGAAAAAGAAAGAAGTTACGGCAGCCGAAATCATGACGAAACACAAGCGAAAAATGAATACTGTGAATAGAGACTTACAGGTTCCGGTGCCCTGTTCTTTTGGAAAATTTCTTCTAGAAGAGCACACTGCTCTCTGGACAGCCTAAGCTTCTTCCGAGAACAGCCCTCTTCTTCGACATCACTGAGTACCCTCGACCAAACTCGGTCATTCTCCAACTCCTCACCATCGCTCCGTTTCCGCTTGATCTGGTTATACCCGTTTGAATCCACGGTATTGTTGTTGGACGGCGACATATTGATGGCGCCTGCATCTTCGTTGTAGAAACACCAGGCTGGGAATTTGTTGGCATGGGATCGCCATGACACAGGTACCGGATGGATTAGAGCCTTCGTTTCCCCCGCTGATCTCTCGCTACCAACACCAATGGTTCCTGCACATGACGATTATCGTTATTATGATCCAAAAATATCATTTAGACAACAGACATATCAATCAAAACACCATATAAAGAAAATTCAATCCGTTCTTAGCGATTATTTTTAACAATTGTTAAACAGGGCACGAATATACCAATCGATGATGACGTCTTCTTCTTCCAGGTCAAAGTGCCGCTGCCCGAGTCAGGGGTTAATGGAAATAGATCTAACTGCAGAGGAGCTCCATTCACATTTCCTGGCGAAACATACTGCAAAGGAGGCCGATTCACATTTCTCTGCGAAACGGACATTTCATCATTTTCTCTGGTGGTTGTCTCACCACCAATACTGGGAAATTCGCAATGGTCTCAACGGCCTCACAACTGTCAACCGTCAGAATTCGAATCAATGGCCGATTATGATTTAATCGTCTAACACAGAATCAAATGGTACAGCTTATGACAGCAAGGCACTCAGCAAAGTTGTTTTCAAATAAATACGCCTTACGGCGTAATTAAAATGTGATTATGCCAAGTGAAAATAATGTATAAATTGGATATTATTAATCTAAGAATGAATTAGAAAAATCAAATAAATTGAATGGAAGAAAAAGAGTAAGATGAAAAAAAAAAGAAAAAAAAAGAGAGTAGAAAAGAGGTATATTACAAAACTCTTAGCCAATCAAAAACATTTTTAGGGCATACTCCAAACTCATTTGTTTATAATTGTGTATAACTCTTTACAATTAAAATTAATTATATAGTCCCCTGGATGCGGGTGTTAATATGCAATTAAGAGGGCAGCCACATAGCCGCGAGGATGTGGGACACCTGTCCTCATCACGTGAACACACATGGTCACCCTACCCGGCTTAAATTATGGTGTGTGGGGAGCTTACTTGCCATCCTTGAACACCCCCCATCGACGTCCTCGTAGCACTCTGCCATTAACACAATCCGCTGCTCATTAACTCCACTTGGCATGCCTTTGCCGCCCTCCATGGCCCATAAATATGCTCTCCCTGCTTCTCACTTCGACATTCGGCTCTCCCTTTAGCTTCATTCAGACGCTCCTTGTGCCTCTACCAAGCCCTTGTTCCACTGCTAGATTCCCTACTCCACTGCTCGCTTCACTCCAGCATTTGGCTCGCCTTCTACTTCCTGCTGCGACGCAATGCTCCCTCAGTCGTCTCAACCCCACTCTTGTTCCTTCGCCATGCCCAAACGCCACTGCATACAGTGCCACAACGGCGGTGGACATGGTCTCCCCTCCAGGGCACCCATCTCTGTCTCTGCGAGCCGAACGGTGAATCTCTCGGTCGTCTGGGCAAAACCAGAAGTCCTGGACCCCATTAATCTGACTGCTTGCATGTCTCTCCACCTTCCTGAATCTCCCTCTAAAGCCTCTGGCTCCAGTGTTCGCTCCATGAAAAGAAGTCACAAGTCCACCATCTATCTCACCTCCCCCTTATCCCACCGCAAGATGGTGGCCTTGCCGGTTCAGCGGGCCTCAAATAGTGAACATGGTAGCTCGAGCTCACATGAGGATGGCACCAGCGCGGATGCTAAGGCTCGCGCAGCTTCCTCTCCTTCGCCAAATGCCCACGCGATGCTTCTTCCTCCGTCGAAAGCCCAAGTGTCCAAGCAGGGGGACGATGAGTCTGAATACGCGTGAAAAATTGAGGAGAAGCCATTCCAACCATCGGAAAAGGATGATAATACTCCAACTGCTTAACTTTTGGGTGCTTCTTTCTTATATTAGTCAATTTCCTGCTATTTCACTGCTTCTAGCTTTTTGGTTTTGTTTTAAACATGTAATGCACGAGGTTGGTTTCCCACTATGGGAAGCATATTCTAGACCTTCTGAACTCTTCTCTAGGGTTGGTTTCCTCGTCTGGGGCAACCCCTTTTTTGTTGTTTTGGAAACAAAATTTCCCTCCGGAACTAGCTTGCCAACTCCGGAGGATGAGGACTGTAACCTTTTGGACTGTATGATATAATAGAAGTAGACTAATTTAAAAAATAAATAAATAAATTAAATAAAATAAAATAAATTAATTATATAGTCCCTTGCTCGGGGTGCGAGCCGGTTCCCAAACCCATCATCCCCATTCAATGAAGGGTGCCTCGACGTACCAGCTGCTCCACATGCTTGGAGAGGAAGGCACAGTGACTTTATGTATGCAGATAGTAAATACCCCCACGAGAGGTGGCAAAGATATCGAAGGTTGGCACTGCCATTTGGTTATTTGTCTGTTGAGTGAATTTGGCAAGTGTTTGGCTCTCAATAGCAGTGAGCTAGTGGATGGTGCAAGGTGATGCAGACACCTAAGTAAACCGACGAAGGTGTGCTCTCAACAGCTACTAGCGTTGGATAATTAGTATGTGACCTGTTATCCCTCCCTTTCTTCCATGCAGCGGATTTCCTGGATAAGGGAATTGGGTATGCCTAGTTTAGAATTGTTGGCGTCTTAGGGTGCGAATGTTGTCTCCATGTTGCATGTGCTCGTCTGTCTGTTAAACCATGATAATTTACCCAAGATTGTCTCAATTTATGTCTCGTTTGGAATTTTCTTATCTCGTATGGGGTTATACTGGGGTAACACGTCTGTAATCGATTCTAGGGTTTTTTTAAGGTCTGGTCTGTCAAAGCTCGGATTCGGGGCTGGTTGTTGATTTTTGGGTAGCATCAGATGTGCTCTAGCTCTGAAATTTTGTGGAGGGGCTAGAACATATGAGATCTCCAAGACCCATAAATCATTTGGAGAAATTCCACCAAGAGCTTAAGTTATTCAAATAATTAATTTTTTAAATGGAGTCTTAAGTTAAAACTTAGGGAATTTAAATAATTAAATTGAATTAATTTAACATGTGGCTGAGAAGCTTCTAAGTGACGAGGATCAAGTCCAATTTAATATTAGTCTTCTAAGTGACGAGGATCAAGTCCAATTTAATATTAGTCGTTGATTAAGGATTAGATCATGTTCGTTGATTCCTCAACATGAAAATTATAAAGGAAGGATTGAGGGTCAATTGGAGAATACACGCACAAAGAGTAGCACTTGAGCAAAGTCGAAATTCTGGGGTGTGGTTAGCTAAGAATTTCGAAGTGATTTTGCAGTGCAAAGAGGGGCAGTTTGGCAGCGGGACTTGACTCCAAGGCCATGAATACAATTGCAGAGATGCGGAGCAACACCAGGAGAGACAGCGCAACACCAGAGAGGGTGACGCAATCACCGGAGAGGCAGCGTTGGGGTTTCTCTCAGGCAGATTGGGCAGAAATTCAGCAAATCAATTTTGGAGCTAGGAAGGCTCACAGGGAGGGTGACGCAGCTCCTGGAGAAGGTGACACAATCTCAATGCAAATATTGCTACAACTATCGTTGCGCAACACCAAGGACAACGCAGTCACTTGTTGGGTTTCTTCATTCAGCTGCTGGATTAGCCAATATCTCTCTCTCTCTGGATAGGGGTACTTTGTGTTGAGATTCAACAAGATGATGAGCTTAGTGAAAATCATTCACCTTCACTAAGTGGGCCCGCAGGCTATTTTTAGGTGTATGTCTATTTTTAGACATGGTGAGCATATTCTATAAGTTGCAGGATGTTATTTGTAGATGGTTGGTCAAATGTGAAAAATAGATGAAATTTTATTTTTAGAATATTGGGCGAAGTCTATTTATAGATCGTCGATCTAAAAATAGATGCATGTCGACTATTATTAGCCCTTAATAATAATCTGACAATAAACAACAACTTATTCTCTTGGAGCACTTTATTTCAGTATACAGGTTTGGCAAATCAGTGGGCTGAAGGAATTATGCAATTCCTAGGGTTTACTGGTGGTTCATGCATGGAGGAATCTGTTAGAATTGAAGTGGCAAAGTTATGACAGAGTTGGAAGAGTAGTTCATAGAGTTGTTATTCAGTTTAACTCAGTTAATGGAGTTAAACTCAGTTGAGCTAGTTGTATCTAGTCTAACTGAAAGATACACTAGTGAGAGTTAAGTGAATTAATTAGTCAATTAATTCATAACTAATAACTCACTAACAATCGAACAAATACAACAGTTAACTACAGTGCATGTCAATTCCAGCGGAGACTCAGTGGAGAGGTAGGTCAAAGGGTGAGATGGACTATTTGTTGTGACTATAGTGATGCATTGATCGCATCACACACACATTGGAGTTGCCAATGAGGATTGCGCAGTCAAGGCAAGGCCAATTTGAATTCATTCAAGGGTCTTCTTTAGCAGGGATTGCACAGTGGAGGCAGGCTATCAGGTGGCAAGAAATCAGTGCATGGATTTGCAGATTTCTTCATGTTAGTGTGTGACGATTGATTGTACTAAGAGCTTGATGTACTAATCTTTGTATGAGATTGTTACATGATCTCCATGATACACAATATATGATAGTTGGGGTTTTTAGCTTCAGTCTTTCCCGTTAAACAACTGTGTTATGTGCGATTGTTTTTATTACTTCATGTGTTTGCAATTGAGTTTAAATTTCCGCAAAAGATTAACAGTGGAAGGATTCTGTATTTAGCAAGAAGATAAATATTGTTAGATCAGGTTATATAATTTCTACATGGTATCGGAGCAGTATTGATTACTGTAGATTGCAATTGTGAAGAATTGTTGAGTTTTGTGCTAGTGGACATTTCGAATTCGCTGCAGAAATGGGTTGTGATTGGAGTATGCCCTTGAGGGTAGCTTGAATTACATAGCCTGGAAGGATAGGATGGAGGCGGTGCTGGAAGACAATGGACTGAAGGAGTTCATCGATAGCGATGTTCCTAAGCCTGGTTCTAGCGATGCTGCATTACTTGATGCATGGCAAAAGAAGGTAGCAAAGACAAGAAGAATTCTGTTGGAAGGTGTGAAGGACCATATTGTGTCAAGCCTTCACGGGAAAGCCACTCCATTTGCAATGTGGATGGCTTTGACAGATTTGTTCCAAAGCAGCAGCGACCAAAGGAAGTTGGCGCTGAAAGATAAGCTCAGAAAAATAAAAATGGAGAAGGGCAACAATATTCCAAAATATCTCACGAAGTTTGTCCACTGTAGGGATGAATTGGGAAGTGTGGGGATTACTGTTGATGATGATGACTTGGTGAGCTTGGCTCTCCTTGGGCTTCCGAAGAGTTGGCATAGCTATGAAGACTCTGTCAATGGACGGGAGAAACTGTCGGGTTGGGAGCGACTTTGGTCGGATCTTGTGCAAGAGGAGATAAGGTGAAGTACCAGGGATGGCTCTTCATCGAATAATGAAGATGAAGAAAATTGTGCTTTGGCTGCCAAAGCAAGGAAAGGGAAGGGGAAGAAATTCCCTTCAAAATCTGAAGCTAAAGGCAAGAAGCAGGATTTGTCCAAGGTGAAGAGTTTTCACTGTCACGAACATGGGAATTTCGCCACTAACTGCCCACAGAAGAAGAAGAACAAGAAGGTTGCTGGAGCTGCAGCTGGAGAGGCCTTAGCCTCGAAATTTGAACTTGATTTATCTTTTATCACATGCTTGGTTTCAAGGGCTATAGGATCAGTGTGGTATCTTGATAGTGGTGCGTCTTTCCATATGACGGGAGACAAGGAGTTGTTTAGTGACTTGGAGGAGAAGGACCTCCAAATGCATATAGAGATTGGCGACAATGGTCGATACAGTGCGACCGACATTGGGCCCATTACCTTTGAGAGGGATTCAGGTAATCCATTTATGTTGAAAGATGTTATGCATGTTCCAGGTCTAAATAAGAACTTGGTCTCGGTCGCAATGTTGGAAGACAAAGGTTACACGGTATTATTCCATAAGGACCATCCTTGCTCTCTCAGTGTTGATGGGTTGGCACATTCATCAGATGGATGTGAAGACTACGTTCCTTAATGGGATCATTGAGGAAGAAGTGTACATTGAGCAACCTGAAGGATTTGAGATCTTCAACAGCGAGTCGCATGTGTGCAGGCTCAAAAGAGCGTTGTATGGGCTGAAACAAGCACCTTGTGCTTGGTACACTCGGATCGACAACTATTTCACCAGACTTGGTTTCACAAAGAGTGAGGTGGATGCAAACTTGTACCAAATTGTGGTGGAGGGTAAGCTTTTAATCATTGTTCTGTATGTTGATGATTTAATACTAACGGGTGATGAGCAATTGATACACTCATGCAAGGCAAATCTTGCAAAGGAGTTTGTGATGAAGGATTTGGGCCTCCTTCATTATTTCCTTGGATTGGAAATATAGCAGCGGGAAGGTGAACTGTTTGTATCTCAAGGCAAGTATGCCCAAGAGATACTAGAGAAGTTTCACATGCAAGGCTGCAAGCCTATCGACACTCCTCTTCCAGGAAATTGGAGGAAAGAGGATGCTACATCGACAAAGGTAGTGGATGCCACTGTTTATCGACAGTTGGTGGGTTCGCTCATGTATTTAGTTAATACAAGACCAGACATATGCTATGCAGTGAACCAACTTTCACAAGCAATCGTTAAGCCTACCACACTCTTTTGGAAGGCAGGCAAGCATGTCCTGAGATATCTCAGGGGCACATCTGAGTATGGCTTATGGTACATACATATGGATGAGGTGAAGTTGCATGGCTTCACGGATGTAGATTGGGCAGGCAGCCCAATGGAAAGAAAGAGCACATCAGGAGGGGTTTTTAGTATCGGATCTACAGTAGTTTCTTGGTATAGCAAGAAACAAAGATCCGTGGCACTCAGTTCAGTGGAAGCAAAATACATGGCAGCAAGTCAAGCTGCATGTGAGGCTATCTGGATGAGGAAGATCCTAGTCGGTTTGTTCGGTTCAAATTTAGATCCTACAGTGATACATTGTGATAATAAGAGTTGCATTAAACTCTCGATTAATCCTGTGTTTCATGATAGATCTAAAAATATTGATATCCGGTATCATCATATCAGAGATTGTGTGCAGCGGAAGATCATGTTGCTTCAGTACATTCCTACAGAAGATCAGGATGCAGATATTCTGACAAATGTGCTCACCAGAGCAAATTCGAATACCATAGAGGCAGGATCGGGGTGAAGGATAATCCCTATCTTGTTGAAAGGGAGTGTTGAGATTCAACAAGATGATGAGCTTAGTGAAAATCAGTCACCTTCACTAAGTGGGCCCGCAGGCTATTTTTAGGTGTATGTCTATTTTTAGACATGGTGAGCATATTATATAAGTTGCAGGATGTTATTTGTAGATGGTTGGTCAAATGTGAAAAATATATGAAATTCTATTTTTAGAATATTGGGCGAAGTCTATTTATAGATCATCGATCTAAAAATAGATGCATGTCGATTATTATTAGCCCTTAATAATAACACAACAATAAACAACAACTTATTCTCTTGGAGCACTTTATTTCAGTATATAGATTTGGCAAATCAGTGGGCTAAAGGAATTATACAATTCCTAGGGTTTATTGGTGGTTCATGCATGGAGGACTCAGTTAGAACTGAAGTGACAAAGTTATGACAGAGTTGGAAGAGTATTTCATGGAGTTGTTATTCAGTTTAACTCAGTTAATGGAGTTAAACTCAGTTGAGCTAGTTGTATCTAGTCTAACTGAAAGATACACTAGTGAGATTTAAGTGAATTATTTAGTTAATTAATTCACAAGTAATAACTCACTAACAACTGAACAAATACAACAATTAACTATAGTGCATGTCAGTTCCAGTGGAGACTCAGTGGAGAGGTAAGTCAAAGGGTGAGATGGACTATCTGTTGTGACTATAGTGATGCATTGATTGCATCACACACACATTGGAGTTGCCAATGAGGATTGCGCAGTCAAGGAAAGGCCAATTTGAATTCATTCAAGGGTCTTCTTCAGTAGGGATTGCGCAATGGAGGCAGGCTATCAGGTGGCAAGAAATCAGTGCATGGATTTGCAGATTTCTTCGTGTTAGTGTGTGACGATTGATTGTACCAAGAGCTTGATGTACTAAGCTTTGTATGAGATTGTTACATGATCTCCATGATACATAATATATGATAGTTGGGGTTTTTAGCTTCAGGATTTCCTGTTAAACAACTGTGTTATGTGTGATTGTTTTTATTGCTTCATGTGTTTGCAATTGAGTTTAAATTTCCGCAAAAGATTAACAGTGGAAGGATTATGTATTTAGCAAGAAGGTAAATATTGTTAGATCAGGAGAATCTGGATATATACATGCATATGTTATATAATTTCTACATTTTGCTAGGATTTTCTCTGTTGGGTGAGTTGGATTTGGCAGCCTAGATTGTATTAAGAAATCTACTTAATAGTAAAACCCTCATAGTTGTTGCACCGTTTTTCCTGCATTGGGTTTTTCCGGGGACGTTAGTCCAAAAATAAATGTGTCCTTTGTATGGTTGTCTCATTTATTTTTCAATTCTTGATCTGTGTATTGGTGTAGGATTCTTAGTATTTGCATTAATATTTTACTGAAGTATTCAGAAAATAACTTGTTAAATGGAAAATTCAAGTAGGTAATGCAAATCAGTTAACAACAGTAGGATTTCTATTTGTAAGATTCATAAATTTCCACATGGTGTCAGAGCGATTGTAGATCATGAAGGACTGAAGCTATCAGCAAAAGGACAGAAAATAATTTGCTGTAGGAAAGCAGTTGTCCCGAGTGACAACGTTGAACCAGAAACGCAGAGGAAGGGTGACTCAGTCACTAGAGGGGCTCACACAGAGGCTATTGAGCCTCATTTATCCGGTTATTGTGGTTGGACAGTACAATTTATATCTGGAGTTTCTGGTGGGGAATTATTTATGTTGGTGCTTAACAATGTCTAGTGGGGAAAAAGCAAAGTAGAGGGAATCAGTTCCTCTGAATATTTCTTGCCAAGAAATCTAGATCCAACGTTGAGTAGCAGCAAAGAGAGATCAGAGAGAAGTGCTTCGACATTTTTTGACAGAAGGATTTCCATGAAGGAAATCGAGATTCATAGGGATCTTGTTCGTTAGAGGATTTCTAGTGCCAAAGAAATCCAAATCCGAGTTTTGTTGGGGCAGCAACAAAAGAGGGAGAAAGGAACTTGTTCGAAATTTAGTTGTTTGGCAAGGATGGAAACCAGTGGGTTGCATGACACTGAGGGAATGTCTTCCTCAAAGAATTATGAGCCAATGAATTCATTTTCTCACTGCAGAGCAGGGAGTGCACAGAGGCAGTCAGCAGCTGCGCAAAGGAGAGAGGAGGCATTTGACATTTTTGCAAGATCATTTCCTTCTCCAGTTTTAAGTTTCCATATATTTGCAGCTCGACAGGGATTTGGGCAACATATCGATTTCCAGTTGCCAGAAGCAATTACTAGAGGAAGTGCAACTTGTCTAGTACGAGTTGCTCAGAGAGGATGGGCCCCAAACAGGGACTAGGCTTGAAAGGGTCACCAGACCCAGGAGGAGGAGTATGAGAGGAGGGGCTAGGATCCTTGAGGTGCCCAAAATATTAGATCACATACGGCTATGGGAGCCCTTAATGATAGTAGCAGAATGGTGGGTGTTAGTTGATGCAAGGGATGATGGAGCAACAGTGGCAGAGCTAGAGTGACAAAGTTTGAAGCAGCGCAGAGCAGAAGCAGCAGCAGCAAAGCAGTGCAGAGCAATAACAGCGCAATGGCATCATAGGGTCAACGCATACAACAAAGGTATTTAGGCATCGAGGAGTATTCAGACTAACCAATATCTTAGTTTTTGGAGGTTTTTCAATTGCTTAACTCTTAGCAACTAAGTTGCAGTGCAACAGTTAGCAGTGGTAGTGATATGGGCAGCATGATGCAACATTTTGAGAGGGAGTTGCAGTATAAATGTAGCAGAGACAGTGGTAGAGTCATGGGTAGTATTACAGATAGCAACAGCGTAGTGGATGAAGGGCAACATGCCAAGCATCAGCAGCGTAGTGGATGAAGGGCAACATGCCAAGCATCAGCAGCGCAGAGGACCGATGTCATGGATTAGGGTGATGTTTTTGGTGAAGAAGTATTGCTAGAGCACATTCCTTGCTAAGAGGGAGTGTTGATTTTTGGGTAGCATCGGATGTGCTCTAGCTCTGAAATTTTGTGGAGGGTCTAGAACACATGAGATCTCCAAGACCCAGAAATCGTTTGGAGAAATTCCACTCGAAGCTTAAGTTATTCAAATAATTAATTATTTTAAATGGAGCACGAGTTAAAGCTTAGGGAATTTAAATAATTCAAGTGAATTAATTTAACATGTGGGTGAGAAGCTTCTAAGTGATGAGGATCAAGTCTAATTTAATATTAGCCGTTGATTAAGGATTAAATCACAATCGTTGATTCATCAATAGGAAAAGTATAAAGGAAGGCTTGAGGGTTAGTTGGAGAATACACACACGGAGAGCAGCACTTGAGCAAAGTCAAAATTTTGGGGCGTGGTTTGCTGAGAATTTCAAAGTGAGCTTGCAATGCAGAGAGGGGCAGTTTGGCAGTGGGACTTGAGTCCAAGGCCGAGAATACAATTGCAGAGAGGCAAAGCAGCACCAAGAGAGACAATGCAGCACCAGAGGGGGTGACACAGGCCCAGAAGGGTGACACATAGCCAAAAGGGTGACGCAGTCACTGGAGAGGTAGCGTTGGGGTTTCTTTGGGGCAGATCGGGAAGAAATTCAGTAGATCAATTTATGAGTTGGGAAGGCTCACAAGGAAGGTGACACAAATCCTGGAGGAGGTGACACAGTGTCAATGCAGAGCTTGTTGCAGCCATCGCTGTGCAACATTGGGGACAACGCAGTCACCTGTGGGGTTTCTGCATTCAGCTGCTGGATCAGCCAATATATCTGTCTCCGGATAGGGGTACTTCTGCCAGGATTTTATCTGTTGGGTGAGCCGGATTTGGCACCCTAGATTGTATTCAGAAATCTGCTTAATAATAAAACCCTTATATATGTTGCACCGATTTTCCCGCATTGGGTTTTTCCGAGAGATGTTAGTCCAATAAGTGTGTCCTTTGTATGGTTTTCTCATTTATTTTTTAGTTCTTGATCTGTATATTGGTGTAGGCTGCTTAGTATTTGCATTAATATTTTACTGAAGTATTCATAAAATAACTTGTTAAATGGAAGATACAATTAGGTAATGCAAATCAGTTAAAAACAATAGGATTTTTGTTTGTAAGATTCATAAAGTTTCACACTGGTTTGATCAATCCTTTATTTATGAGTATTGTGTCTTCGTACCCTGTCGGGATGGGATGTTACCTTATTTGGTAGTGCAGGGGGGTCGAACTTCTCCCTGGCTGGCCCTTTATGGGATACGGGGACCTCACCCCCTTGGACACCTCCCTTGGTGTTTGGTCGTGTTGCGTCTGGGGTTCGGGAATAAGGTCAGTCATGTGGCCCCTGGTCGAATTCCAGAATGGGATATCGATGGGTTTGTTCAAATGGTGTTGGGATATTTGCTTGAGTCGGGTGGTGCAGATCATAAACATTGAAAAGAAAGGAAGGAAACCAAGGTTCGTTTTTGGGAATTATGGTTTTATGTTGCTAATATGACTGGTGAGAAGGACAGTTATGACATCAGGGAACTGAGCATTTCGTGGCCCGGTCCACCACCTCCGAGGAATTATTCTATAAATTCACCCATCTCCGTTGATTTCAAGGCTACAACCATGGCTTATGCAACGAAAACCATTTTTAGAAGCCCTTCCCTGAGGGCTCGTGGCAAGAAAAACAGGGATACCACATCGACAGGTCAACCTAATATGTTTGGAGGCAAGCCACGGGGCAGAAATCCTGTAACTAGCATTATTAACGATTTTTCTACTGCATACCATGAGGGCACCGCTGAGGAAATCAAGAAGCTTATTGAATAATGGGAAGTGGATTTGAACCACTAGGCAGACACGATGGAGATTGATGTAGAGCACTAGCGAACCTTAGTTCTGGATCCTAGTCACACCCGTGGTCACGTCACTCAGTTCAAACATACCCTCTTCTTGTACTAGTCCATGAAAGGAATATTGGGCAAGGCCCTGGAACAGATTTCGGTGAACATGGTAGTCGCGGTGCAAGACTTCCCTGACTAAAAGCAGGATGGACGCCTCCGGCGAATTGAAAATCATATACCTTGTATCCTCCCTTAGACTGAACTCTCGAGCTCCAATGCAGAGGACCCGACTCTGGTGGAGTCTACGTCTATTGATGGCACATAATAGTTTGATTGACGGTCTCTCTGTGTAGTTTTTTGTTTCCTTTTTCAAGTATGCGAGAAGATTTTAAATTTGTGTATGTTAATTGTCTTGTCAATAGGCAGACAATTTTTAGGAAATGCAAAGACATTCAGTCCTATATAGCTTGGATAGAAAGACTCATAACATTTTGTTTTTGGATGGCATACCATGCTATTAGGTGGTCTCAACTTGGTTTCCCTCAGGAAAAGTTGCGGCCACCTAACCACCCCTAAAATGGTTGTAACTTGTTGATAGAGTAATAAAAAAGGATGGCACTACCAAGCTTACAAATTTTTATTTTATTTATTTTTATTTTTTATTTTATTTATTTTTATTTTTTAAGAATAAAGTATTTTTCATTTTTCATAAAATTTGTTTATCGTTTATTATTTATATTGGTTATAAATATGAGATCAAGTAGTACATAAGTTTTATATGTCATAATCATTATACTAATAAATGTTAAAGTCAATAGAATTATTGAGAGGTAGGTCTTGCACTTTTCTTATTCAAGTTGAAATTTTTTATGAGACATTTGGCCCATTATAATAAAGCTAACAAGATAGAGGCCCTCAAGAGTGAGACTCTTCTCCCAATTCTGAGACATGTTGGACCTCACTAAGTCACAAGTTATATATATATATATATATATATATATATATATATATATATATATATATGGGTTGAAGAATATACTCTTGGTTTATAGTGGCACTATGTTAGTTTGATCCCTAAATGTAATTCAAATCACTCTAATGAGTCATTTATTTCTGATTATCCACAAAAATATAATCGTTATGATAATAGTAGTACACTCTCGTATGATGGTGGTGTAGGGATAAATATATGAGAGTAAGGGTAAGGGTGGGGGGAACTATTGGGTAAATTAGCCTCCCCCACCCTCACATTTAGTCATAATTATATTAACACATTAACACAATGGTTAATTAATAGTGAAGTGATCATACTTATTCAATCTTCTTTATTATTTTATATGTATATTACTTAAATACCATCACATTTAGTCCTCATTATATTAACACATATTAACACAATGGTTAATTAAGAGTGAAGTGATCATACTTATTCAATCTTCTTTATTACTCTATATGTATATTGCTTAAATATCTACATTTTTTTTTTTTTGGCATTGTATGTGTTTCTTATATTGATTTTTTTGTTTTGTGTGTTTCTAAATAATAAAATAAATTATTTCATTTGATAAATCTTTTTGTTGTGCATGTGTCACTCTTATAGTAAGTTACTTCATTTGATATATGTTTTTAGTTGTTTGTTGTGCATGTGTGAATAATAAATTAAGTTATAACATTAGATATACCCTATTTGTTAGACATATATAAAAAATAAAGTAAATTACAACATCTTATACATTCTGTGTTGGGTGCATATGTGAACAATAAAGTGGGATATGTCATTTTCGCTTTTTGTGTGCGGAAATTATTTTTACTATCTGTATGTATAGAGATCATTTTTATTACGTGAGCAATGAATAGACTACACCATGAATGTATTTTATAAATTATTTGTGTGAACTATAAAATAGTATATTAAGTGTATGTCTATGTATCATGTATCAGAACAATAAAGCACAATATATATTAAATTGAGTTATTGAAAGGCTTCTATAAATTATAAAATCTCTTTATAAGCATTTAATAAACTATGATTTTTTTTTTATATGTAAACAATAAAGTGAGATATGTCATTATTTTCACTTTATGAAGAGATCATTTTTATTATATAAACAATGAAACAAACTATGCCAAAAATGTATTTTATAAATTATTTGTGTGAACTATAAAATGGTATATTAGGTATGTGTTTCTATATGAGAACAATAAAATACAATACATCTTAATGGAGTATTGTACAAAACATTTTCAATAAAGTTATTGAAAACTTCTAATTATAAAATTTCTTTATAGATATTTAATAAATTATAATTTTTATACAAAATAATAGTGCTCTTCTCTCTCAATATAATTTCTTATTCCCCATACTAATTTTGATATGATCTTATCTCAATAAATAAACTGTAATATTTATATATATTGAAAATATTAATAGTTTTTCTTGTTATAAATCATAATCTTAAAACATATTATAATCCTTATATCATAGGAAGTGTTACTAGTGTTTTCTATTTTCATATCATGTTTATTTAATTATTAATAATCATGATTAATTGTTTGATCTTTGTTCATCTTTCTTTATATAATATTTTTAGTATTATTAATATATATTTATAAATAATAAAATTAAATATATAAAAAAATAATATTTTAAAATATATTTAATAATATAAGATTCTATTTTCTATTTAGTATCATAAATTCTATTTCACTATCCTAAATTAATATAATTTATTGATTATTTAAAAAAAATAAAAATTGAGAAAATTATTCATTATTTGAAAAAATTATATGTATATGTATATTTTTAACTAAAAATTAAATATAAATATAATTTTAATTTTAACATATTAATATATAACATATTTCACGTCACAAAGATCTTAATTCAAAGACCTTTATTTTATATATATATATATAGTATAAAAATGCTTTATAAAATATTGTCTTTATATTCTTTTTGTATAATTAATATAAAAACGATTTATAAAATATTGTTTTTATAACATAATAATTATATAGGATGAGACATTACGCCTTTCATTATCTGCTATGGATATGAATGAAATAGTTGACCGTGAATTGTGCCGAGTTATATGAGTGAAGATAAGATAGAAATACGATATGAGTATTAATAAATAATAAATAAATAACTCGTCACATCAATCAGTTTAATTTTTTAAATATTTATATATTGAAATATTTTTTCAATTAATGTAACATACAGGTCACCAAACTCAAAACATACTCCTCTTTTTTAGGATTTTATAGTGTTAAAGGGACTTAACTTTATATATGCTTTACTACTTTGTGGTGAAATATTACTTTGGAGATGATTTTCAATATTTCAATTCGATTTACCTTAGGATGGATTTTATAGTGTCGAGGGACTTAACTTTATATATATGATTTACTTTTATATGTTTGAAATATTATTTTGGAGATAATTCTCAAATATCTATTTAACTTACTGTTGTTAGGAAGAGAGGACAAGTGTATTGAAAGTGACAAGGGTCAAGTGTTTGTCTAATTGTCGTTGATCTAAGGGAAAAGAATTTGATGGCTCACACTCTATGGGAAGTGGTTAGGGTAATTATTTCTCGCACCTCAACCGCTCAGTCGAGTAATTCGCTTCCTGTTGGTTATGAGGGTAGGCTCTACAACTGCAGGAAAAACTCTAACCCTCACAGGCTCTCCAACAAACACAACTTCATCTACTATGCGAGTACAATCTTATTGAAACCCCAACCCTGTTGGAACGATTCCTAGTTGGCGTTCTTACCCTTTGTTTGTTTGGCGGAGTCCTTTACTGTGAGTGTTTTTTATGGTATGGTTGTCATTTTCATTTGCATGGTCGTAACTATCAAGAATGAGGTATGTAAAGTATGTTAAGTTTTGGTCATCATTAAAGGGTTAATATTTATGTTATTGATGGCTCATGTTGATTCAGAGGGAGGGTCTCTACAGAACTCTCAAGAACATGTACACATGTTTTACTCTTCTACTGGGTGTTAAAACTTATTTATTATTTTCTTTTATTTATGCTTGGTACCTTTTCTAAAAGCAACTTCCCAATCCTTGTATGTAGGTAAGGATTTAAGTGCAAAATACCATCTTGAAGCTTAAATTAAAGGTTTTCTTCTTGGCAATTCTAGGTTTTTAAGTTCCTTGTTCTTCCTTACAGGGTTTTGAGTTATTCTTTTTTCCTGGTCGGATGTGAGGTCAGTGAGGCTTACAATGTGCTAGTTGTTGGTCGTTAGGAGAGTTGTTTCATTTGAGAGTTTTTAAAGAAAAATGTTTAGGGTCGTGTTGTCGACTTAGGTCCTCGCCAGGGTTTCATTCCACACTTAAATATGTTTTTTGAAATATTTATACAAAGAATACTACAATGTTCAGACAATATCGTTTATCCCTCGTTTGAGGGTCTTAATTTATGAATATTTATCTTAATGATTCTCTTTTCAGATTGTAAATATTTAACGATGGTGCATTGAATATATATATCTATATATCGTGATTTTATTGTAGCTCTGTAATGGATGTGTTAACATGATGGATAAAATGTTTTTAACTCCCAGTCCAGTATTAACCCATAAAGTATGTATGGTTTCCCAGGCTAAATTTCTATTCTTTTGTCAGTCGCTTCGTATGTAAAATATGAAATCTCCTTCTTAGATTAATAATCATAATAGGATTACAGATTCTAGAACGGATCTAGGTTTTCATTTTGCATTGGCTAGCCCGAAACCAAACCAATCATGAACCTTTCGATTACATATATATTTACCTACTCTTGTTCGTGTTCTTATACAAATCTTTATTTTTAAATTTCACAACTATTTTGAATGGAAATCTTGTTGCTGCAGAAGAATTGTGTGTACGGTAGTGATTGTAGTGTTATGTCTGCATAGGTTGTGTGTTGTTCCTCTGATGTTCAAAGAAGAGGGCTTATTGTCTATGTGTTAATTTGTTAGTCTGAATTTATGTTTTGTTTACTTATCCATCTAGGGCTGACAAAACCTTCTTTCTCTGGGGTCTGTCTCTACCCACTAGCTAATCTTAATACTTTTTGGAACAGAATTGCTCCGGTTGCAAGTCCCAACTCGCAAATATGGAGCTAACCTACCTATATATAACTATTTTTTTAGAATTTCAATATAAATATATATATATATATATATGCAATCTCATGGTTTCCTATATTTACTGACAAACATCTTCAACCTTTATTCCTCTTCGAATGTTTTATAAACTTCAAGATCCTTTATGTCTTCAAGAAAAATATACACATAGTGTAAATTAACAAAAACAAACAATGCTCAAGACCATTACCCCTATAATACTTGACATCTATTTGTAACATTTCCAATAACGTATTGCATTGTTTCATTTATTCATATTATATCAAATTTTCTCTATAATGAAATCCTTTCGACATCAGTCCCAAAACACATTGTTTACAAAAACTTTATAACTTATGGAAGAATTGCAATAATCTATTAACCAAGTTTGCCTGGGAATTCAGCCTGGGTAAATACCTCTCCACCCAACCAACAAGAATGGAAATTATGTCCAATTCTGCCATGAACCTTTCAATTCTAAAAAAGTAGATAAGTAGTGACCTCAAAAGGTCTGTTCCTTGGCATTGATACTACTCCGTCTAGCCCAGAACCTTTCAGACTTACAATTCTGTCTAGGATTTCCACTAGCTCTCAGTCCAACTCAAGAAATGTCTTGACTGTCAGCGTCTTTCCCACCTTAACAATGTCCTGTTTAAGGTTTATACACTTTACTTTTCTCTCTTCCTTATATATATATATATATGCAATCTCATGGTTTCCTATATTTACTCACAAACATCTTCAAACTTTATTCATCTTCGAATGTTTTATAAACTTCAAGATCCTTTATGTCTTCAAGAAAAATATACACATAGTGTAAATTAACAAAAACAAACAATGCTCAAGACCATTACCCCTATAATACTTGACATCTATTTGTAACATTTCCAATAATGTATTGCATTGTTTCATTTATTCATATTATATCAATTTTTCTCTATAATGAAATCCTTTCGACATCAGTCCCAAAACACATTGTTTACAAAAACTTTATAACTTATGGAAGAATTGCAGTAATCTATTAACCAAGTTCGTCTGGGAATTCAGCCTGGGTAAATACCTCTCCACCCAACCAACAAGAATGGAAATTATGTCCAATTCTCCCATGAACCTTTCAATTCTAAAATAGTAGATAAGTAGTGACCTCAAAAGGTCTGTTCCTTGGCATTGATACTACTTAGTCTAGCCCAGAACCTTTCAGACTTACAATTATGTCTAGGATTTCCAGTAGCTCTCAGTCCAACTCAAGAAATGTCTTGACTGTCAGCGTCTTTCCCACCTTAACAATGTCCTGTTTAAGGTTTATACACTTTACTTTTCTCTCTTCCTTTCCTATAAGATGTCTCTTCCCTTTTTCCTCCTTTTGCCCTTTTTATTTGGCTTCTTTTCTGACTAAGATGTTTTATCTCTAGTGAGTGAGAGAGAAAGTATCTGTCTCTAACTGTCTGGAATTGAAAATTTCATCTACGGTCTTTTAGCATGAATTCCAAGACTTATCATAAGTTTTTTGTTTTTGTTTTTTTTTTTAATTTTAATTTTAATTTTTAATTTTAATTTATTTATTTATTTATTTATTTTAATGAATAAAAATTAACTCTTAAACATTAAATTTTCTCACTATGCTTTCCACATAGTACATGATTTACCAAGTCTTTGCAGTAAAATTAAATTAAAAAATTTACTTTTCACCAAGGGGTGTTACATCTTCCCCCCCTCGAGCGAAACACTATCCTCAGTGTTTACTGACTTTCAAAATGACTGGAATATGCCTCACACATAAAATATTTATTTTCATCTTCCCAGGTAGCCTCTCATGGCTGAAGTAACATGGGTAAATGCTTGTTTATGTAGCATAATTTTCTCTTATCAAGAATGTGAAGAGGTTAAACCAGGATTACTTCGTTCGGTTTGACCTACATTCACAATCATTATGGTCATTAGTTTTCATCAATCATTATTTAAGAATGTATATATATTGTCTCAATCTTCATTACAAACACTTTCAGTTATTATTCATATACCCAACAAAGGTCATCAACATGCATCACAACCCAATAAGGGTCAGTAACATGCAATCAATAAGAGTCAGCAACATCATTGTAAGCTTATCATTGTAAATTATTTTACTTACCCAATGGTTATGCCAGTTGACAAAGACCCCACCACATGGTTCCACTATAAGTTTCCAACCACAAAGGTATCAGTTATGTCTGCACTATTTTCTTAACGATAATGATATGTTCAAAAATAATTTATTATTCGTCTTTTATGAGAGATTGTACTAAATAGGACTACTATACATTTAGCTTAATTCAAATGTTACATACACATTATTCATGCACAAGTAGAGTTTAGGATAAATTCCTTTTCTTGCCATATTCAAGATGGCTATATTGTTGTCTTATTTGTCCAAGTAGCTTAATTATGTTAATCTTAGATTGCTTTTCTATTTTCTTCCAATGCAACACCAAAAGTCCACTTTGTAGCGTTCTCTCAATTCGACATCTTTGTCATGTTGCATTACAGGGGGTGGATAAAAGTTGTACGCAATTTTCTTCCATGTGTAGTCATGGAATTTCCCTCTTTTGCATTTATATGTTTAGTAATTATCCCACATTCCTAAGTTAATATAGTATAGTGATTTTCCTAAATATCAATTCTTAGCATCTCATTCACCTCATTCAATTAACACGTTACTTTAATACATTTAGCCTATATGATTTTGTGGATTGCTAAAAAGAAATAGCAATCTTATCTCAATGTAGGAATAATTATTAATTTCATAGTGATCATACTTATTATCATCATTTTTTTTTTTTGAAGTTTAAGGGATATTCCCTGTGATGGCTTGCAACCAAAGATCTATACTCTGGACACCATCATAATTCCATAATATCAAATATGTCACAACAAAACATTATCAAGGTTTTGTTGAGATTTAACAAGAAGATTCAACACCCACGCCTAGTGCATTAAGCACCCAGACTAGGGTGGGGCCCACGATGCTATTTTTGGGTGTATGTATATTTTTATTATCCCTTAATTAAGATGGGCATTAAAATGTAATCTATTCTCAATGTGGACTTGAATGACTTAACTTAAAGTGATAATTTCAGTTAGCTAGTGGATTTCGAGTTAGAGGTTGTTGGTGAGGCATGCAGAGTAATTCTAGTTGTAACAGAGTTCGAAGTGCAATGGTGCATGAGTTGGTGCAAGTTGTAAATAGTTTAACTTAGTTAAGTTAGTTAAACTCAGTTGTGCTAGTTGTAACTGAAGATACACTTGTGAGAGATTCAGTGAAATAAGTATTAATTAATTCACAATTAGTGATCTCACATGCAACTGAGGATTTACTGTTATTAGTTGCATGTATGTCAGATCTAGTGGAGACCCAGTTGAGTTCTAGGTGAAAGGGAAGTTGACTATTGGTTGTAGGATTATTGGCTTGCACACATGCAGACAAACACCCATTGGAGTGCCCATGATACTTGCACAGGCAAGGCAGGCAAGAATTCCTATCTTTTAGGGATCTTTACGATCAGGGATTACACAAGCAAGACAGGCTACCTGGAGGCTGAGAATTGGCTATGTGTTTGTCAGTTTTGCATATGACATTGTGAGACAATTAACTGAGTCCTAGAGGGCTCTTGTGAGAAGATTTTTGTATGTAATTGTTTCATGATCCATGCTTAATATACAATAGAAGATAGTGGGGTTTTTAGCTATAATCTTTCCTCGGGAAATTATCTATTTTGTGTGTGATTGATATTTCTTCATGTTCATGTGATTAGTGATTGTGTTTTTAATTCCGCAAAATATTTGTAGAAGAAATTCAGTATTTAACTTTAGTACATTGTTAGATTGGGTGAATATAAGATATACATGCATATTGTATAATTTCTACATGGTATAAGAGCATAGGAAATTGCGGAAGTGAAGCAGGAGTTGAGTTTGTGACTGGATATAATTCGAATTTGTAGAAAGAATTTCTTGGTGCTACAACTGATTCAAGATTGAAATGGCTTTCAATGGCTTGAGGTTAGAGTATGCACTCGAGGGCAGCTCGAACTACTTTGCTTGGAAGGACAGGATGGAGGCAGTACTCGAAGACAATGGCTTCAAGGAATTCATTGACAAAGATGTTCCTAAGCCTGATGCTAGAGATGTTGCAAATCTTGATGCATGGAAAAAGAAAGTGGCAAAGGCGAGGGGGATCTTGTTGGAGGGAGTACGAGACCACATTGTCTCAAGCCTCCATGGGAAAGCCACACCATATGTAATGTGGAAGGCTTTGATGGATCTATTCCAAAGTAGCATCGACCATAGGAAATTGGCGCTCAAAGAGAAAATCAGGAAGATCAAGATGGAAAAGGGCGACACCATTCCAAAATATCTAACAAAGTTTGTACAATGTCAGGATGAAATGGAGAGCGTTGGAATAATAGTTGTTGATGATGATTTGATGAGCTTGGCTCTCCTGGGACTTCCCAAGAGTTGGCATAGCTATCAAGACTTTGTCAATGGAAGGGAAAAATTGCCAGATTGGGAATGAATGCGGTCGGATTTGGTGCAGAAGGAGTTCAGACAAAACACCAGAGATGGATCTTCATCTAAGAATGAGGATGAAGAGGATTGTGCTTTGGCTGCCAAGGCGAGGAAAGGGGAGGGGAATAAATTACATTCAAAATCTGAGTCCAAGAATGGCAAGAAGGAGGACGTGTCCAAGGTGAAGTGTTTTCATTGTCATGAACATGGGAATTTTTCTACTAACTGTCCACAAAAGAAGAAGAACAAGAAGGTTGTTGGATCTGCAGCTAGTGAGGCCCTTGCCTTGCAATTTGAGCTTGGCTTCTCATTGATCGCATGCATGGTGTCCAGTGCATTTGGATCTGTGTGGTATTTGGATAGTGGCGCTTCCTTTCACATGATGGGAGATAAGGAACTTTTCAGTGATTTGGAGGAGAAAGATCTCCAAACGCATATTGAAATGGGTGACGATAGACGATACAGTGCTACCGAGATTGGTACCATTACATTTCAGAGGGAGTTAGGTAAACCATTTCAATTAAAATATGTTATTCATGTGCCAGGTCTGAAGAAAAATTTGGTCTCAGTCACAATGTTGGAGGATAGAGGCTATGGCATTGTTTTTAGTGATGGAAAAGCTTTCCTGCGACATAAAACAATGGGTCAAACCAAGAGGATAGGGATTCGAGTTAAGAATCTCTATAAGATGGAGGTAGATGGTTGTGCAACAATGATGGTCAAGGTAAATCAAGTGGTGAGCCGGGATGAGGGCGAATTATGTCACAGGCAATTGGGCCATCTTCACCGTGGAGCCTTGAAAGTCATGTAACAGATTTCTACTGGTCTTCCCATGAGTACACTTGCACAGTCAGACACATGCAAGGGATGTACTATGGGAAAATATGTAAAGGCCACCTTTCATGAGGAGGAAAACTCAACTTCCAGGATCCTTGAGAGAGTTCACACAGCCATGTGTGGTCCTTTCTCGGTTGCTTCAATAACAAAACATAAGTACTATGTAATATTTGTTGATGAATTTTCTCATAATTGATGGATCTTATTCATGCAGAAGAAAGATCAAACATTCTATAAGTTATGTGAGTTTAAGGAACTGGTGGAGAAAGAGTCTGGGAAGCAAGTGAAGACTCTTAGGAGCGATAACGGTGGAGAATACAACTCTAACACATTCAAGAACTTTTGCAGCAAAGAAGGAATTCAAAGAGAACTCATAGTGCCTCATAACCCACAATAGAATGAGGTCGCGGAGAGGAAGAACAAAACTATTGTGGGTTCAGCACGAGCGATGTTGCATGATCAAGGCCTACCGATGCATCTGTGTGCGGAAGCATGCAATACATCGGTACATGTGCAAAACTGTTGTCCTCATAGAGTACTTGGCATGAGTACACTTGAAGAGGCTTTCATTGGTAAGAAACCTGATGTTTCACACTTTAAGATTTTTGGCTCATATTTTTATGTGCATGTGACCAAGGATGCTAAGAAGAAGCTGGAGCCAACAAATGAGGTTGGGATTTTTGTGGGGTACACAAAAACACCCCATAATTATCGTGTGTATTTTCCAAACAACAGAATGACTGTTGTGCAACGAGATATCAAATTTGATGACGAGAAAGCCATGCAGTTGTCCCTTGAGAGGGAGTTGAACTTGCATGCAGAGGAGGAACTGTTGGTTCCCAAGGATGAGTCTAAAGATGTGGATAAACCACATGAAGAGGTTCATGGAGTGGAGGAAATCACTCATGCAGAGCCATCCATCATAAATGGAAGAAGGCGCACCACAGAAGCTGATAGATTGAGGCTTGATGCTGCACATAATGTAGGAGCCCCTACTTGACAGCATAGAAAAAGACAATGTCCTGACCGATTTACTGGATACATGGCTCTTATGAGCAAATGCATTGTGACTGAACCATCTTCCTTTCAGGAAGCAGTGCAATAGCCTACTTGGGTTGATGCAATGGTGGAGGAGTATGACTCCATTGTAAAAAACAGTGCATGGGAGATAGTCCCAAGGCCGGTCGACAAATCAGTGGTTGGATCGAGATGGATCTACAAGGTAAAGAAAGCTGATGATGGGAGTGTGGAGAAATAAAAGGCTAGATTTTTGGCCCGGGGATTCCACGGGGATTCTCACAGATTGAGGGGATAGATTATGGTGAGACTTTTGTGCCCGTTGCAAGGTACTCTTCCATAAGATCCATCCTTGCACTCTCAGGGCAGATGGGCTAGCGTATTCATCAGATGGATGTGAAAACTGTGTTTCTCAATGGGATAATTGAGGAAGAGGTGTACATAAAGTAGCTTTAAGTTTTCAAAATATTCAACAGTGAGTTGCATATGTGACGACTCAAAAGAGCATTGTATGGGGTTGAGAAATCACCCCGTGCTTGGTACACGTGGATAGACAACTATTTCACCGGACTGGGCTTCACCAAAAGTGAAGCAGATGCAAAACTGTACCAGATTGGGGTTGAGAGTAAGCTATTGATCATTGTTATTTATGTTGATGATCTATTTTGACTGGTGATGAGCATCTGATACACTCATGCAAGGGGGAATTTGCAAGGGAGTTCGAAATGAAAGATACGAGCCTCCTACATTATTTCCTTGGATTGGAAATATGGCAGTGGGATGGTGAAATTTTTGTGTCTCAAGGCAAGTATGCAAAGGAGATATTGGGTAATTTTAACATGGAGAGTTGCAAACCCATGGATAATCCTCTTCTAGGAAATTGGAGGAAAGAGGATGCTACTTCTGGAGAGGTAGTGGATGCTATTGTCTATCGACAGTTAGTGGTTTCGCTAATGTATTTGGTGAACACAATACCGGACATTTGCTACGCAGTTAACCAGCTGATTCAATCTACGGTTAAGCCTACCAAGCTATTTTGGAAGGCGAGGAAGCATGTCCTGAGATACATGAGGGGCACATCAGAGTATGCTATATCTGCATGGCTTCGCGGATGCAGATTGTGCTGGCAATCCATCGGAAAAAAAAGAGCACATCAGGGGGGATCTTTAGCTTTAGATTGATAGCAGTTTCCTAGTACAACAGGAAACAACGATTCATGGCACTCAATTCAGTTGAAGCATAATACATGGCAGCAAGTCAAGCTGCATGTGAGGCTATCTGGATGAGAAAGATCTTGGTTGGTTTGTTTGGTTCTCAGATGGATCCGACGGTGATTCATTGTGATAATCAGAGTTGCATTAAAGTCTCGATTAAAAATGTGTTTCATGATAGGTCTAAGCATATAGATATCCGGTAACATCATCTTAGATATTGTGTGCAGAGAAAGATCATGTTGTTTCAGTACATTCCCATAGAAGATCAAGATGCAGATATTCTGACAAAGACGCTCATTGGGAGCAAATTCGAATACCATAGAGATAGGATCGGGGTGAAGGATAATCCATTTCTTGTTGAGAGGGAGTGTTGAGATTCAAAAAGAAGATTCAACACCCACACCTATTGCGTTAAGCACTTGGTTTCATTCAACACCTGGTTGCATTAAGCACCCAGACTAGGGTGGGGCCCACAATGCTATTTTTGGGTGTATGTCTATTTTTAATATTCCTTAATTAAGATGGACATTAAACTTTAATCTATTCTCAATGTGGACTTGAATGAGTTTTAACTGAATGTGATAAATTCAGTTAGCTAGTGGATTTTGAGTTAGAGGTTGTTGGTGAGGCATGCAGAGTAATTATAATTGTAACAGAGTTCGAAGTGCAGTGGTGCATGAGTCGGTGCAATTTGTAAATAGTTTAACTCAGTTAAGTGAGTTAAACTCAGTTGTGCTAGTTGTAACTGAAGATACACTAGTGAGAGATTCAATGAATTAAATATTAATTAATTTACAATCAGTGATCTCACATGCAACTGAGGATTTACTATTATTAGCTGCATGCATGTCAGATCTAGTGGAGACCCAATTGAGTTCTAGGTGAAAGGGAAGTTGACTATCAGTTGTAGGATTATTGGCTTGCACACACACAGACAAACACCCATTGGGTTGCCCATGATACTTGCGCAGTCAAGGCAGGCAGGAATTCCTATCTCTTAGGGATCTTTACCATCAGGGATTGCGCAAGGCAGGCAGGCTGTCTGGAGTTTGAGAATTGGCTATGTGTTAGTCAGTTTTGCATATGACAGTGTGAGACAATTAACTGAGTACAGGAGGGCTCTTGTGAGAATAGTTTTGTATGTAATTGTTTCATGGTTGATGCTTACTATACAATAGAAGAAAGTCAAGTTTTTAGTTGTAAGATTTCTGCGGGAAATTATATGTGTTGTGTGTGATTGATCTTTCTTCATGTTCATGTGATTAGTGATTGTGTTTTTAATTCTGAAAAAGATTTGTAGAAGCGATTCAGTATTTAACTTTAGTACATTGTTAGATCGGGTGAATACAAGATATATGTGCATATTGTATAATTTCTATAGGTTTTAGGACAATTGTTTCACTTACCATTTTCATGGCAAGTAATACCTTTGTTATTTCTGAGTACCACTGAGACTTAAAATCACATGATAACATTAATGGAGTCACTATGATGACTTAAGAACACAACTTATAATAATATGGCATACTATAATCAATAAATATGACAAAAAAATTCACGCCATTAAATATGGGAACAATATTTTTGTTACCTATCTCATTCATGATTTCTTCTTAACTCTCTTCATGGGGTTTACATCCTTTCTATTTTGCAATTATTTATTAAGGTGTCTGGGGAATCCTTTTCCCCTTTTTTTATTTTTTATTTTGTGCCTTTCGAACTTCTCAACACATTATTTTAGTGTAATTATCTTTACATGATATTTTTGTAAGCAAAAATTCATTCTAGTCAATCATTTGACCAACTTCGTTTGTGTCTATAGAAGTCATATATGAGGTAGTTATTTGGGGTGACACTGCGGGTGGCAGTTTCCCTTTTACATGTTAGTAGGCATAGGTAACACTCATACTAATGTGCCACCAACGGTCTCTTTTCTCAACTTAAATTTGTTAAAATTAGATGTCATATTCCTTAGTTATCTTACTTAGCTACCTTTCATTTCTATTCATATTTTTTTTGTTACCCACATATTCCATCAATCCTTCAAGTCTCACTAGGATAATACACACCTCTGAGTATTTAATATACATGTTCATTGTTGTATGTACTTAACACACACACACACACACACACACACACATATCCTTCTGTTGTCCTTTCTCCAACTTATGTTATTTGTTAAAACTTGAAGAAAAAACATCAGACCAACAATGGCCAAGTTAAAAAAATTTCCCTTGCAGTTTAACAGTTATATCATTTAACCTTATATATTGGTATTCCTTTTTGTCATTTTTTTTTTCAATTTTGCTAGATTTCTCATAGTGTCTAGCCTGCATTTATTCTTGTTTATCCTGATATTCCACCTCAGATCAAATCATTAGATATCTGGATTACAGTTAACAATCATCCCAATAAATCAAAATTCTCTGATCATCTTGATTTCAAACAGACTCCACCTTCCAATGGCGAGGTGGTTATAAATTTGACCATTTGAAGAATCATTTAGCAATTCCATATGACGAATTTGTAACTCAAAACAATCTTGAGTCCCCCCTACGTCCATCAGATACAAGAGATTCAAAAGTTGTCAGCATTCCTTTTTTATATTTTATGGGTCGTGAAAATTTCTATATTCTTGGAATTGATCCTCATCTTACTCTGTATTTACTTACTAAATTTGATGTAAAGTTGATATCCTTTCACTTTTTAGCAACATTATTTCGATGTGCTTCCATATTTATTGGGTGTCAAGGAATAATCTAGGCACTATTTGTGAAAATTTGATTTCTCGAATACTACTGCAGCAACTGATAATAATTCTTCTCCTTTTTAATTACTTGAACAAATTATTTATTGTGTTCTACAGTAAATACTAAAATCCATACACTGTAACCTTCACAAAATTAAACTAAGGAAAATAAATGTGTGGAAACAAGATCTGAGCAAGAATAAATCATAAACACGTGACACTGTTATTTTTGGACCAATGTCCCTAGAAAAACCCAATGCGGGAAAAATGGTGCAACAAATAAGGGTTTGTTTATTATGTAGTCATTTTTTGAGTACAAATCTATGATTGTCGAAACTAAAAAATTATACAAAGGAAAATTGACAAATAAAATCTTGTGAGAATATATCACTTTGCCATGGGAATTCGACAATAACCTTATCTCGAGATGAGCTGCACTGCACTGCCTCTACGCAGTGACTGCATCACCCTACACATTATCTGCGTCACAACTGAAGTTTCCCTATCTCTTTGTGTTGGATCTCTCTGCTGACTAGAAACGAGACCCTTATGGCCTCCATAAACTCCCTCCCATTACTGGCACTGAACCCCGACTATTTCCTCAACAGAATTTCAAACTCCCTTTGAGAACTGCGCATTCCCTATGCAGCCTCTGCGTGGTTGGATTTGCGCTGCCCCTTTGTGGCTTTTACGACCTCCTGAGTCTGGATCAGGAAACTCATCCAACTGGAAAGTATCTCTGCCCCTCTATGCAAAAATCTTCTCGATTGATTTTCTCCCTGAGCACTGCTCACTAAATAATTTCGATCTTTATATTTTCTCTCTCAATTCATTTGATGTGTTTTCCAAATGCCCCATCAAGTCCTTATAATCTTCTCATTGAGACTTCAACGACCGGGATTAAATCGTTAATCAATGGTTAAGATTAAATTGACTTGATCTTCGTCTTTTCTAGAAGATTCACACTCTTTTAATTAATATCCTTTAATTATTTTAATTTCCTAAGTTTAGATTTAGGGTCCCATTAAAAATAATAAATTATTTCCATAAAACAAAATTTGAGTGGAATTTTCAAAAATGATTTCTGGGTTCTTTGGAATACATGTGCCTAAGTCTCCGTGAAAATTTTGAGATTTAGAGCACATCCGATGCTACCATAAATCAACACTACCTCTTAGCGAAGAATGTGCTCTAGCAATACATCCAACTGAAGTACTGCTATGATTTTGAAACATCCCCCTCTGCGCTGCTAATTCCTGACACTGCTGCCGAACATTGTGTTGGTGCATCTATGTTGCTACTAACCCTGGATATTGCTACCAACTGTCACCGCACTGCAAATCTGTTTCTCACTACAAAAAAAAAACATCCAAAATCTAAACTAAGTGTTCAGTAGGATGCATCTCGTACTGAAGATATGTCTGTTGCTAGTCTTTGTGTTGTCCCTCTAAAGCTGTTGTGCTGCTACTGACTCTTTTTTGTGCCTTCCTGCACTGATGCCAAATCTACTCTGCGATTCTCAGTCTCTGGTGCTCACTAGCCACTGCGCTATCACCTCTACACTCCTCTACACCAACTGACATTGGTCCATCCTGCTACTTTTGTCATGGGCTCCCTAGCAAGGTGATGATATGAGAGGTGGATTCCTCAAGGATCCTGCCCACCTGCAACTCTTTCTATCTACAATTTTAGATTACCGCAACGCTCCCGTGGTGATATATGGGTAATCATGGTGAATTCCTCCTTTATCTTCACAGCTGGAGCTTGTGGATCATGCTTCTCATATTTGTCCTTCTTCTTGAGAGGACACTGTGTGGCGTAATGTCCCATCTCGCCACACCGGAAGCACTTAATATTTGAGACGTCCTTCTTACGTCTTTGTTTCTCCTACTGCCCCTTTGATGCAAGGGTTTCATTCTCATCCTCCACCTTGGGCTTTGTCCCACTGCTATTGATGCCATAAAGTTTGCACTTCAGTAGATCTATCCTCATTTCTTTCTGCTGAAAAACTTCCCACATTTCTGCCCAGTCTGACAACTTCTCTCTGCCCAGGATGCTTTGGACAAATACCTCATAGTCTTCAGACACAAAATTCAAGACAAGTCTAACCATCTCTATGGCTTGAGAAGATGCCCCCACAACTTCCAGCTAATCTCGTACCTCCTGAATTTTTGCAAGGAACGAATCGACACATTCTCCCTTCTACATCTTGGTAGTCTGCATCTTCCTCCAAAAAGATATTCCTATGCTCAGAAGACCCTTGATATAACATGTCCAATGCATCCCATATTTCCTTGGCTGTACCTTTGCCAGAAATGTGTGAAACAATATGATCCTTCACTCCGTCAAGGATCAACTATTTGGATTTAACCATGTTCTTCTTGAAGGATCTCAATGGTGCAACATCTATTGGTTCAGCCAATGTACTATCAATAAAATTCTTGAGGTCATGTTCATCTAGAAGGAAGGGGATCCTTGCCTTCCAGATTATGTAGTTGGAGGCACCCTCCAACCGTTCTTGGTCACGTAACCCATTGGCTGCCATATCACCCAATCATTGTTGACATGCTGCCTCTAACCCTTTGCGCAGCTGGCTCTATGCAATACCTGTTGGATCAAGCCAAATAATTCACAATCTCGCTGCTTCTACATGGAAAATCACATTTTCTTGGGAAAGAAACTGTCTGAGGTCATAAATCCCCCAATGTGTCTTCAACTACTTTCCTCTAACACTTTATGCACCAGCAATCACGGCTACACAGACACTGTGTCCCATTAGCTGCTGATATGCGTTGAATCTGATGCGTTGCTCCCTCTGCCTCTTACAAACTACAAACTAGAAAATCCTAGCTTTCTGTCAGCTCACTCAAAGAGAGATTTCCTTGCATATCTAGCCCTCCTGGATTGGATTACACAATCACTATGGAAATCGATCTACTGCTTACGCAACTCTTTGATTTTCAACTTCTTCTTCAATGTTGGATCTACTAGGTCTGCTTTCTTGCTCCTCCTGCACTAAGCTAAACAAGCTCTGATACCATGTGAAAATTTGGTTGCCTGAATCCTACTGCATCAATTGATGAGAATTATTATATTTGTTAATTACATGAACAAATTATTTATTGTGTTCTACAGTAAATATTGAAACCCATACACTAAAGCCTTCACAAAATTAAAATGTAAAAGATAAATGTGTGGAAACAATATCTGAGCAAGAATAAATCATAGATACATGACATCGTTATTTTTGGACCCATGTCCCCGGAAAAACCCAATGTGGGAAAACCGGTGCAATAACTGAGGGTTTCTTTATTATGCAGTAATTTTTTGAGTACAAATCTATGATTGTCGAATTTGACAAATCATATGGAGGAAAACTAATGAATAAAATCTCGTGAGAAGATCTCACTCTGCCACAAGAATCCGACACCGACCTTAGCTCGGGATGAGCTGCTCTACATTGCCTCTGAGTAGAGACTGCGTCACCGTGCGCAGTCTCTACATCACAACTGAAGATGCCATCTCTCTCTGTGCTGGATCTCTCCACTGGCTGGAAACGAGGCCCTTATGGCCTCCGGAAACTCCCTCCGGTTACTAGCACTAAACCCCTACTATTTCCTCAACAACATTTTGAGCTCCCTCTGAAGCACTGTGTAGTCCCTGCATAGCCTCTACGCCGCCCCTCTGTAGATTTTACTACCTCCTCTACTTTGATCCCTCCGGATTAGGAAACTATTCCAACTGGAGATTATCTCTGCCCTTCTCTGCAAAAATCTTCTCAATCGATTTTCTCCCTGAGCACTTCTCACTAAAGAATTTAGATCTCTAAATTTTCTCTCTTAATCTGTTTGATATGTTTTCCAAATGCCCATCAAGTCCTTCTTATAACATTCTCGTTGAGACTTCAATTGTTTATATTAAATCGTTAATCAACAGCTAATATTAACTTGACTTGATCTCCATCTTTTCTAGAAGATTCACACTCTGTTTTAATTATTTTAATTTCCTAAGTTTAGACTTTGCGTCCCATTAAAAATAATTAATTATTTCCATAAAACATAATTTGAGTGGAATTTCCAAAAATGGCTTCTAGGTTCTTTGGAATACATGTGCTTAAGCCTCCCTGCAAATTTTGAGACTTAAAGCTCGATGCTACCAGAAATCATCACTATTATCACATTACTTCCAACTTAAAGTTTCAATTATATTTCTTACTTTATTATTTCTGAGACTAATATTCTTCTGTTATTTTTATCATAACTTATCTCAATCTCGCAGATTCTTAAACATAAATTTTTCCCATCGATTCCACCACATCCCTCAATTTCTTGATATTCCCTTTTTTGTAATTTATTTATTTTGGGTTTGATAATTAAAAAAACAGGACTTATGGATCATGTTCAAAACCTGAGTTCTTGACTCACTCTTGTGTAAATTGTTTGGGAGAATTTCCCTCTCTTTGAGTTACCCATACTAAAGTTTTTAATTATCGAAAATCAATTTTTATAATTTATTTTACTCTAAGAAGTTAAAGGATTGCTTTTCGAAAATCTAACAACTATAAAATGCCATAATATCTCGTTGCACACCAAAACCCTTACAATTTTAAATAATTATTAAAGGGTAATAATTTAAATGCATTCCTCCAAACTGAAGTTGTGCAGAAGAGACTCCCTAGTGTATAAGTTCATTAGTTTCCCTTACTGATTTTTATCAATCATAAAATTCAATCTTACTTATGCCAATTAGTCTATTGTTGTAACCCACCTTTCTATGGCTCTGTTCTGTTCATGAGAAGAGTTTTCAAAGAGGAATTTCATTAATTTTTCTGTTAGTCATAAAAGTTGTACCAACTAGTTATTATTATGTTGGACTCATTTATATATATAGTTTTTTTTTATCTTTTATTATCATCACCGTTGATGTCTGTCACATTGTTTGCTAATGCTTAATTGGGTGGAAAGGATGCCAAGTATTCTCACCAATCACCCAAATGTCTCCAATTAATTCATATTCATACAAGTATTTTGTAATTGTAAGTGTTCTATATACCATTCCATCTTTGACAACAATTATCATTTAGTATATCCAAACAACTTCCTTGGTATACCAATACAACATATGTTTTGGCTCTATGTATTACAAGGTTTTCAATCCCTTCCATTCCTATAGATGCTTTATTTTGTGTGTACACTCTTGTTTTTTTTTTTAACATGCAATGTACTTATTATTGGGAGTGTTTCACAATGTTACTATAGATTCCTTCCATTTTAGTTTGCTTCCCCTACACAGGTAAAATTACATCTTTTGTTAAGATTAAAAATTTTTTCACTACCAAGTATTTATTTTCACTCACTTTCTCCACTAGGTTCTTGGTCAGCAACCTGTATATTGATGAGAGGGTAGTTGATACCAATCAAGTAATTACTTTCCAACAATAAGTATTACTTACCAACGATATCTTTACCTCTTTTATACCTATCTCTTCTTCAACAATCCATGTTAGAGGTTTAATTTAAGGCATTATGTATCGAAACATAATATATATATATATATTAATTGCAAAAATGGCTTGCAACTAGAAACATATATTCGTCATGTAGATAACCCTGAACTTTTCAGGGTGATTTCATATGCAACTCCCCACCTTCTCATTTTACATACCCATCTAATATTTTATAATTGTTTCACATTATGGGATTTAATACTTCAGTTACACATGTATATGTCTCTTGATTTGTCTACCCATACACTTCCTTATCGTTATAATCATAAACTTATCTCTATCCATTATCCCACAATCATGGGATGTGATTTACTAATTAACATTTGCTAATACTTAGGTTGTCCAACCACGCCCATCATATGGGTTCTTATAGGTAAGTATATCCCAACAATAACCAAGATATTTAATAGCGTAACACAATTCTTTTCAATGTATCCATGACAAGGATCTTCATTGTTTTGGTTGTATTACAATTTTTATTTTATTTTATTTCTCTTTTATTGGTCATTGTAAACACCAAATTAATTTCCAATTCATCATCACTATGAAAATATCACAATTTTGTTACTAATTTCCCTTAAACAGGCCACAATGTTGAACCCTTCAGCTCTGATACCACTTGTAACATACCAGGTCACCAGAATCAAAACATACTGAATTTTTTGTTTTGTTTTTATCTCTGGCAAAGAACTTGTAATTTGGTTTAATTATTTTCCTCGTGGATGTATGTTAAATTTGGTATATGTACCATTATGTCATTTGGTCGTAGGCATGGCTAGTCGTGGATTCACTTAATTCTTGTATTATGTATATATATGGTTCAATTGACATAAGAGTATAAAAATCTTTCTCATAGACCCACCTCAGGATTTTATAGTGTCAATGGACTTAAATTTATATATATGCTTTACTCCTTGATGTGAGAAATATTACTTTGGAGATGATTCTTGAATGTACTCAACCTACAGTTTTCAAAGAGATAGGATGAGTGTACTGAAAGTGACAGAAGCGAGGTGTTTTCCTAGTTGTCGTTGATCTGAGGGAAAAGGATTTGCCAACTACACTCTATGGGGAGTGGTTAGGGTAACTGTTTCCCATGCTTCCGCTGCTTAGTCGAGTCATTCACTCCCTGCTGGTTACGATGGTAGGCTTTGCAACTGCAGGAAAAAACCTAACCCCCACAAGTTCTCCAACGAACACAATTTCATTTTTTGCACAGGTATAATCTTATTGAAATGCCAACCTATTGTAATGATTCCTTATTGGCATTCTTACCTTGTGTTTGTTCCACAAATTCCCTGACTGCGAGGGTTTTTGATGGTATGGTTGGAATTTTCATCTACATGGACGTAACTATCAAGAATGAGGTATGTGAAGTATGTCCCGTTATGGTCGTCATTCAATGGTTAAGATTTATATTGTTGATGGCTCATGTTGATTCAGAGGGAGGGTCTCTACAGAACTCTCAAGAACATGTACTCAGGTTTAATTCTCCTACTGGGCGTTGAAAATTATATATTATTTTATTTTATTTATGCATGGTACCTTTTCTAAGTGAAAATTCCCAGTCCTTGTTTGCAGGTAAGGATTTCAGTGCAAAAGACCAGCTTGAAGCCAAAATTAAAGGTTTTATTCTCAGCAATTCCAGGTTTTTAACTTCCCCGTTCTTCCTTACAGGGGTTCGAGTTATTCTTTTTTCATGGTTATATGTAATTCCATTGAGGCTTACATTGTGCTATGTTGCTCTTCGTTAGGAGATTTGTTTCATTAGGGAGTTTTTAAAGGAAAATGTTTAGGGTCATGTCATAGACTTGGGCCCTCGCCAAGGTTCATTCCACACTTAAATATGTTTTTGGAAATATTTATGCAAAGAATACTACAATGTTCAGACATCATCATTTATCCCTCATTTGAGGGTCTTAATTTATGAATATTTAGATTAAGGATTCTCTTTTCAATTTGTATATATTTAAATACAGTGCATTGAATATATATATATATATATATATATATATATATATATATATTCCATGATTCTATTGTAGCTATTTATTAGATGTGTTAACATGATGAATAAAATGTTTGTAACTCCAAGTCCAGTATTAACCCAGAAAGGATGTATGGTTGCACAGACTGGATTTCTATTCTTTTGTTAGTTACTTCATATGTAAAGTATGAAACACCCTTATTAGTTTAATAATTGTAATAGGATTATGAATTCTGGAAAGGATCTAGGCTGCCGGTTTATACTGGCTGGCCCAAAACTAAACCAACTATGAACCTTTTGGTTACAAATATATCTACCTAGTCTTCTTCGTGTCCTTATAAAAATATTTGTTTGTAAATTTCACAACTATTTTTAATAGAAATCTTATTGTTGCGTAAGACATGTGTGTACGGTAGTGATTATAGTGTTATGTATGTAGAGGTTATGTGTTATTCCTGTATTGTTCAAAGAAGAGGGCTTATGGTCGATGTGTTAATTTATTACTCTGAATTTTAGTTTAGTTTACTGATCTGTACAGGGCTGACAATACCTTCTTTCTATGGGACCTGTTTCGATCCATTGGCTATTATTATACTTTTATGGACTAGGAATGCTCTGGTTCTGAGTCCCATCTCGCAGATTCAGAGCTAACGTGCGTGTATAAAACTATTTTGTTAAATTTTCAAATTTAATTATTCAGAATTCCTGTAGTCTACTCAACCCTTCTCATTACAATTTAGTTATATATATATATATGTGTGTGTGTGTGTGTGTGTGTCTATATGTATGTATACACACACACACACACACACTCGCGCGCGCGCACACACACACAAATATTCATAAGTAAATATAGGAAACTGGGAGATTGCATATATATATATGCAATCTCCCAGTTTCCTATATTTACTTATGAATATCTTCAACCTTTATTCCTCTTCAAATATTTTATAAACTGCAGGATCCTTTATGCCTTTAGGAAAATATACACACAGTGTAAATTTAAAAAACAAACAATGTCCAAGACTGTTACCCTTGTAATACTTGACATCTATTAGTAACATTTCCAATAATGTATTTCATTGTTTCATCTATTCATATTATATGAGTCTTTCTCTATAATGAAATCCTTTCCATATCAGCGGCAAAACATATTTTTTAGAGAAACTATATAATTTATGGAAGAATTTCACTTATTTGTTAACCAAGTTCATATGGAATTTAGACTGGGTAAAGACCTTTCCATCCAACCCACGAGAATGAAAATTATGTCCAATTCTCCCCCCCGGGCCTTTCAATTCCAGAACAATAGATAGGTAGTGGCCTCAAAAGGTATGTTCTCTGGCATCAAGGCTAATTAGTCCAACCAAGAACTTTTCAGACTTACAAGTCTTTCTCAGGATTTCCACTGGCTCTTATTCCAACACAATAAATGCCCTAACTGGAAACATCGTACCCACCATAATGTGAAATTTTCAAACCGAAACACTACTGCAGTGATAAATTTATTTCACCTACTTATTTTATGATAAGTTATTTACAAATTCTTCAGTAAATTCTGAAATAAACACAACTGCAACATTCACTTAACCATAAGCAGAAAATAGAAAAAACCCGATGTAGGAAAACTGGTGCAACAGATGAGGGTTTGTATTATTCTTCAACAAGGAAAATCATTTACAATAATTTGACAAGTAGACTTATAGCATACACTTGAGATAAATTCCCCGAATCCTTCGAGAGAATTTTATGACATCCGGGAGACACCCTAGCTCCCTCTGAGTCAATCTACGTGGTCTTCTGCGTAGTCACTGCACTAGAATGTGTCACTGTGCATGGGAATCAGTGCTGCTGCTCAGCGTTGTCCCCTCTGCGTCTTCCTCCTACCTTTCTTTTCCTCTGCTGAATTCCCTTCCTTCTTCTACCTCTACAACATCTCCCTCTGAAATCGAATTCTATTCGTCATAATCGATTTCCTTTGGGTACTGAGTGTGTGCATGGCTTGCTTTTCAAATGACCCTAAAGCCTTCTCTTATAATCTTCTTGTTGATGAATCAACGACCCAAATTAGATCTCTAATAAATGGATAATATCAAAACATGACTTGATCTTCGTTTTCTAGGAGATTTTCACTCTGTTTTATTAATACCCTTTAATTATTTAAGTTCCCTAATTTTAGACTTAGGGACCACATTAAAATAATTAATTATTTTAATAAAACATGAACTGAGTGGAAATTCCACAAATGGTTTTTGGGTTCTTTCGAATACAGATGTCCAAGCCTCCTAAAAAAATATGAGACTTGGAACACTTTCCAATGCTACAAAATCATCACTCCCTCTTAGTGAGGAAAGTGTTCATGCAAAATACCAACTACATCTGCTCTGACCTAAAGAATCTACTGTGTTGCTGATCTCTCGGCTGTTGCCCCTCGTCTGTTGCACTGCTGCCCTCTATACTGTTTCCCATGACACCATATCTGTCACTGCCTTATCCATACTTCAACTCCCTTTGAATTTCGAGCCCATCCATTCCTCTATTAGAATGTATTCTTGACCATCCCCATCTTTTCTCTGAAGTAAGTAAACTTAATATTACCTAGAGATTTTGTGAGGATATCTGCCACATGTTCCCCTGTAGGAATGTACTTCAACTGTACAACTCCCTGTTGGACATAGTTTCTGATGAAGTGGCACCTGATGTCAATGTGCTTCGAATGATAATGAAACACAGGATTTTTAGAGAGCTTGATGCAACACTGATTATCACACAAAATTCTGGTTGGTTCCATCCTCTTCTTGAGTAAGTTCAAGAGCAACTTATGAAGTCATATGGCCTCACACGAAGCTGTGCTAGCTGCCATATATTCAGCCTCGACTGAGCTTAGCACCACGAATTTCTATTTCCTATTACAGCAGGAAGTCATTTTTGATCCGACACTGAAACAATACCCACTGGTACTTTTCTGATCTACTGGACTTCCAACCCAGTCTGCATTAATGAACCCACTCAACTGGATTTCGTTGCCCTTGGTGTACCTCAATCCAAACTTGTCTATCCCCTTCAAGTATCTGAGAACATGTTTGGCTGCTGCCCAGTGAGCCCTCCTTGGTTCTACCATGAACTAATTGAGGGTATTCATGGCATAAAAGATGTTTGGTCTAGTGTTGAACAGGTACATCAATGATCCTATGAGCTACCTATACAAGGTAGGATCAACCTCATCATCCTTGGACGTGTCGATTTTCTTCCAGTTTATGTTCATTGGCATAGCCATGGGTCTACAATACTCCATCTGAAATATCTTCAAGGTCTCTGTAGTATATCTTCCTTGTCCAAGGAACATTTCTCCCTTCTGCTGCCAAACTTCTAACCCCAGAAACTAGTGCATCCGCCCTAGATCCTTCATGTCGAATTCTATAGCCAAATTTTCCTTTTAGTCTTTCATGAGCCTAGATGATCCAATTAGAAACATATCATCTATATATAACACCAATATTAGAGGCTCATCCCCTAATCTCAGATAGTAGAGGTTGGGATCTGCATCACTCTTGACAAATCCCATCTTCTGCAAGTAGCTGTCAATTCAACCATACCAGGTTCTAGGGGCTTGCTTCAGTCCGTACAAGGCTTTCTTAAGCCTTCACACATGATTTTTATGCTCATGCGTCTCAAAGCCCTCTGGTTGTTCTATTATTCTATCTACCCATTCAAGAACACAATCTTATTCTTCTGTCAACCCATTCAAGAACGCAATCTTGACATCCATCTGTGCTTCAAGAGAGATAACAGATATGACTGAAGTATACGGAGGTACAGGGGATTTTTTTTTTTTGTAATCGATCCCTTCCTTCTGTGCATATCCCTTAGCCACAAACCTGGCTTTGAATTTCTCTATGCTGCCATCTGCAACATATTTAATCTCGTAGATCCATCTCAAACATACAAAAGACCTGTTTGGAGGTCTAGGAACTACTTCCCAGACATCATTAGTCATGATGGAGCTATACTCCTCCACCATCTCATCTACCCACACTTGATGCTGAGCTGCCTCCTGAAAACTAGAGGTTTCTCCAACCTGCGCTACCAATGCCCGGTACCTATCTAGCTACCTTCATTCCCTCTTCTCATTTATAGGAGCTCCTAAAAACTCCTCTTCATCCTTCAGAATCTGTTGTAGTTCTCTGCTCATCCTTCCAATAGTGGTGGGTGGATTCACCTGCTTTCCTTCTTCCACTTCCTCAGAAAATATTTCCTCAGTATCCTTGTGCCTTGGAGATGCACTAGAGCCATCATCCGTAGGCTGTGGCTGTACCAATGGATCCTCCTCAAACTGCGTAACTGAAGACATTTATCAGGATTTCCTGAAGGCTCTCTCCTCCATGAACTTCATGTCTCGTCTCACTCCTATCATCCTACTCTCGGTAATATAGATGTGGTAAGCCTTCACATTCTTGCTATATCCCACAAGGTACCCCTTTTCAGCAATTTTATCTAACTTCTTCCTCTTCTCATCAGGAACATGGCAATACACTATATTGTCAAATATCCTAAAGTGGCTCACTTCAGGCTTGCTGCCAGTGAACACACTCTCAAGAGTAACCTTACCCAATGCGTTATGAGGCACTCTGTTCTGCACATACACGACGGTATTACAAGCTTCAGCCCAAAGAAATTTAGGCATGTCTTGATCATACATCATTGCCCAAGCACCTTCCACAATAGTCTTGTTCTTCCTCTATGCGACCCCATTCAACTCTAGATTATATGGAGCAATCCATCTCTCTTGATGCCTTCCTTTGTGCAGAACCTTGTGAAGTCCTTGTCAATGTACTCTCCACCATTATCTGATTGCAATGTCTTGATCCGCTTTCCTGTTAGATTCTCTACCAGAGACTTAAACTCTTTGAATCGCTCAAAGAACTCGTCTTTGGTCTTCAGAAAGTAGATCCATATCTTTTTGGAATGGTCATCGATAAAGGTGACAAAATACTTTGCACAACTGAGAGTATTCGTAGACATTGGTCCACAAATGTCTGAGTTTATCAATCCCAACACACTCTTGACCCTATTAATGCTTTTCAGATATGCTGCCTTAGCATACTTCCCTAATATGCACCCCTTGCAGACATCATCTCGCTTGGTGCTAAGTTTCAGAGCTCCCGTGACAGTCTTCTTGAGAATTCTCAAGGCTCCATGTTGTAGATGCCCAGTGTTTCTATGCCATTATTCATTCAAATCTCTTTCATCAGTATTGCCTATCAGTTCCATTAGGGACTCAAGTTGTAACTTGTACAATTTATGGCTTCTTACTCCATTTTGTGCCTCCTTTTTCCAACTACGGTGTTTGACATAAAAATTTTTGTCAATAAAGTATACATCGTAACCCTTGTTCTGAAGCTAAGGCACTACGAGCAAGTTCATCCCAAATCCTGGTACATGCAGTCGTTGGTGGCCTGAAGCTTGTTTCCAGTTTCTTTTTGAAATATTATGGCACCTCTTCCAATAGGGGTACATTTTTCCTTGTTTCCCATAGTGATTTGAAAATTCAGCTGCTCTTCCCGGTAGCTCGAGAAGCATTCTCGAACTCTCGTCATGTGAGCAGATGCTCCACTGTCAATATACCATATCTATGGAGAGGCCATGCTTGACACATAAGCAAAATTCTCTTCTAGTCTGGGTGCAAGAACTGAAACATCATGATCCCTTTGTTCCTCCATGCATTCTGGAGGATGACGTGAACCCTTCCAAGTTGATGATGCATCACTGTCAGACCTTTATTCCATTGCAGAACCTCCTCTTTTGTTACTCATCTTTTGCTCTGATACCATGTGAAATTTTCAAACTGAAACACTACTGCAGTGAAAGATTTAATTTGCCTACTTATTTTATGATAATTTATTTATAGATTCTTCAGTAAATTATGAAATAAACACAACTGCAGTATTCACTTAACCATAAGAAAAAAATAGAGCAAAACGAATATAACGCAATATAAATAATCACATGAACACAATTATTTTTGTACAATTGTCCCCGAAAAAACCCAATGCGGGAAAACCGGTGCAACAAATGAGGGTTTGTATTATTCTTCAGCAAGGAAAATCATTTACAAGAATTTGATGAGCAAACTTCTAGAATACACCTGAGATAAATTCCATGAATCCTTCAGGATTATTTCTTACACCCGAGAGGCACCCTAGCTCCCTCTGCATCATCTACGTGGTCTTATGTGCAGTCCCTGCGCTAGACTGCGTCACTCTGTGTGGGGACTCAGTGTTGCTGCTCAGCGTTGTCCCCTCTGCGTCCTCCTCCTGCCTTTCTTCTCCTCTGCTGACTTCCCCTTCCTTCTTCTGCCTCTACAACATCTCCCTCTGAAATCGAATTATATTCCTTCAGAATTGATTTCCTTCAGGTACTGAGTGTGTGTCCGACTTGCTTTTCAAATGACCCTCAAGCCTTCTCTTTTAATCTTCTCGTCAATGAATCAACGTCCCAAATTAGATCTCTAATCAATGGCTAAGATTAAAACATGACTTGATCTTCGTTTTCTAGAAGATTCTCACTTTGTTTTATTAATACCCTTTAATTATTTAATTCCCCTAAGTTTATACTTAGGGACCACATTAAAATAATTAATTATTTTAATAAAACATGAACCAAGCAGAATTTCCAAAAACTTTTTTGGGGTTCTTTGGAATACTAATGTCCGAGCCTCCTCACAAAATATGAGACCTGGAACACTTTCCAATGCTACAAAATCAACACATAACAACTTGTTGTTCAAGGTTTCTGCACTTACTTCACTCTCTTCCTTTCCTGTAAGATGCCTCTGGCCTTTTTCCTCCTTCTGCCTTCCTTGGATTCTTTTCCTATTGAGATATTTTATCTATACGGAGAGAGAGAGAAGTAATTGTCTCTAACTATTTGGAAATGAAAATTTCATCTAGGGTCTTTTCCCATGAATTCCAAGGCTTATCATAATTTTTTTTTTTTTTTAAATGCATTAAAATAAAACTTTTAAACATTAAGGTTTCTCACTGGGCTTTCCACATGGCCCGTGATTTACCAATCTTTGCGGTAAAAGTAAATTAAATATTTACTTTTCTCCCAAGAGTGTTACAGTTAAATTTTTTAGATGGTAAAGTTTGTATAAATGTATATATTTTATTATTTTTAACTTAAATATGTAATTTTTTAATACAAAATATATGTTTTTAATTGTCAAGTTTATTAGAATATTTGTTTTTATTTGTATTTTTAAATCAAGAGAATTCTTAACTTTTGTCTAACATCTAGGATGTTATCTCTATACTCCTAATCCTAAGAAACCACTCACCCATAAGCACACTAAACACATTAAGTAAGTTTGAAACCTAGATAAGATGTCAATATTGACGAGAAAACATTATCTAGTGGGGGTTCAACCTAGCCCAATAAACTTTGTGTGCGTGTATGTGAAGTTGATATCAAAATATTTTACTTATATATGTGTAGTTGATATCAACATTTTTTACTTAAAGTAGACATTAAAATATTTTATTTATGGTTTATATAAAGATAATTTTTCCTTTTAATATGATTTTTATGGCATTGCTACATTTATATTAAGCATTAAAGGAATTGTACATCTCCCTCCCATTGAAAAGTAGAAGAATATATTCACTAAATAATATTTTTTTACTTTCACTTAATCTCTCTCACTCTCTTTATATAAAGTTAATATGAAAGGATTTTATGAAAGTGGACATTGAAATATTTGATTTATGGGTAAGATTGAATTTTTTTTGTTATTAATAATATTTTAAAATATCAAATCTCAACTCTATGTTAAGCATGAAAATAATTATGTATCTCCATGATAATAAGTTATACAGAACACCTTTTAGTACAACAAATCATATATAAGTATGAATGGTTACCACGTAAAAAAGGAATGATCAATTGTTGATCATATGTAATTATTTTCATAATTATCATTGTATTTAATAGCTAAGCTTTGACTCTCTCTTAGCCTAGATTTATAATCTATAAGATCTTCAAACTTGGATACTAAGTCTTAACTTAATTCTTAATATGGAAACCATTAATTTGTGTTTGATACATAAGTTGTAATTGAATATATATCTTCTTATCTCTCGCTTAAAGTTTGTACATGTTGATACCAAAAATTACATAATTTAAAAATTATTCAAACTAATAATAAAATCTTATTAATAGTCTCATCAAAAATTTCAAAACACTAATAGGCTTATACCACTCAAAATGCAAGCCTAATAAGCGTATTGTTTCTCCAAAAACAAAGACCAGAACTCATCAAAATTTTATGTAACTAGCTGCAAAGTTTTACACTCATGTAGCATATGGGAACTCTATCCAAGGCATTAAAATTAAGGGAATGCTCCAATTTATTCCAAAGGAAAACAAAGCAATCCACCAACTTAGTTAGAATTGAAGGTCAGAGCTTTCATCATTGTGATGTAGGACAATAAGAGGGAACTATGTGTATTTGTTATTAGTGATATGTATTTTCAAGTAATTTATATTTTGAGTATTTTTGAAAAACAAAGTTAATTGTTTGTCATTTTGAAATTTTTGTAAATAATTATTTAATTTTTTTGATATATTTTTAAACATGTTTCTTAATTTTTTTGATATATTTTTGTGAAAAGTTAGCAATCAAACTTCTCTTTTCAAAAAATTTTTGCCGGAATTTAGAGAAATTACACCGTAAAAAGTCACCGTAAAAGCCTTGAAAAAGTCGCACTAAAGACTACTCGATTTTCTATACATAAAAATAAGCATTCATATTCATATATATTAAAAAGAATAATTAAAAAATATCAATATTAAATATAAATATATATATTATAAATATAATATTTATATAAAAATATATTAATACTATTATAATGTAAATATAAATATACATAAATGTCTTTTCAGATTAATCATATCATTAAGATTTGGTCGACGTTTGACTCAACTAATGTAGAACCACATTAATTGGTGAATGTAAAAGGATTGTTCTTAGCAAGATCTAAGATCGAATCACAATGATTATCACTATTCACTTCAATATCATGATATTCAAATTTTTCCTACCCCTTCAAGTTTATAAAAATTGATGATCACTATTTTCAACTTATTCAATATTTTACAATATAAATTAAAGTAGAGAGAATTAAACTAACTAAATACCATTCCAATTGAATTATTGTCCTTTAACCATTTTAAATAATTTTAAAAATTATATCAAAAAATTATTATAAACTTTTTTATAAATTAAACATAAAACTATTTTATAAATTATTATTATTATAATAAAAATAATACATTCTTAAATTAAAATTTTCATTTAAATAATAAAAGTTATAAAAAATAAAATATTTTAAATAATTTAAAATCAATGCTTATATTGGATTATTATAGAGTTTACTTCTCTGACTCTTTATAGATGAATTAAAAACATTTCATATAAAAGAGTAAAGTAAAGCCTACATAATTGTTTAGAAGTGAATTTGGTTTCAGGTTTAATCAATTCATAAATATAAATATTACAATAAAGAAAAATGTTATGACGAAGATATCTAGGGTATGATAGTGACAAGATTAAGCTTTTGCATGTCACGTGAGCAATTTTATGAGAAAACATTTTCGAATTAGCATGTGTTAATATTTACGAGACAATTAGTCATTAAAAATTAATAAATGTTATTATGTTGTATGATGTTAATTTTCATTAATTTATTTTATAAGGATATAATAAAAATGTAAAATTAAATATTAAAAAATGTATTAATAATAATTTTATAAATGTACTGGTACCATAATTGTGTATAAATTATTTGTCAATTTTATATTATTTGATTTCTGTATTCATAAGATTGTTCGTAAAGTTATTATGATGTTGACTTAAAGCACTTTTCAATCTACCGTTTTCAAAAAATAAATTTATAATAAAAAAGTTATCATTCACCTTTTTGTACTATTAAAAAAAATCTTATTCTTTTTAAATAATCATCTATTTTTTATTTGAATTGGGAAAATGAAAACTTAACAACTTACGTCAAGAGTGGGTATGAAGCTATCTCGTCGATAATTAGAAGAGTGTGTGCATCAGCACATTGTCGTAGTCGATAATTATAAGAGAGTATGCATTGGCACAGTTTTGGAAGCTATAGCTAAAGCCAAAAATGTTTACTCTATGATATAGACCAAATTTGTTTGTGGGTAACTAAAGTTGAGCACATAAGTTGCGTTGAGAATTTAAAGTATGACGTGTCATTAACGGAAAGTGAGTTGTGACACATAATTTTAAAGCTACATATGTTGCAATTACAAATCTCTATCAACCTTTGCATTGAGAATTTAAAGTATGACGTGTCACTAACGGAAAGTGAGTTGTGACACATAATTTTAAAGCTACAATATGTTGCAGTTACAAATCTCTATCAACCTTGTCATGTTATTTCATTTTCCTTAACTTCAAGTTGAAATAAGTAATCAAAATTCTAATCTAATAACTTTAAATCTTTCATCAAAATGCTAATATAATATTTAATTATTATTATTATTATTATTATCAAATTTGAGGTCATTGTTAAGCTAGACACTAAATTGGTGTATGAGATATTTTTATTTGTGGGACAAGGGATTCACATTCGTGCAACGATTTGACTACTAAGTCTATGAAGGCATACATACTTTACCCCCTCTGATTTTGAACTTGTAACCTCTTAGGAGGAAACCCCTACTCTTAACCATTAGGCCCAGTCAAGCTGTATAATTATAATTACATTGTTCACTCAAGAAGGACTTGACCTCATAACCTCAAGGACCAAAGTTCTCTCTCACACAACCCTCACCAATAGAACCAGAGAAATTTAATGAAACGAATTCTAAGCAAAAAAATCCATCCTAGATCATATTTAACAAGGTGAATTTTTTTATTTTTTTTGTTGAAATTTGATGACATGATTTTCAATGAAATGACAATGTTCTTTTATTCAGATTGCATTTGTAAATATAAAATTGGATTCACATCATCTAAAATCTTTAAGACGTTTATATTGAGCAAATTAAATAATTAAATTCAAATTAAAGTTACAATTTTCTTAATTAAGAGAAAATCAACAAAACTATCTACCAAAAAGTAGCATCATTAAACTACTACTGCTATAAGGAAGGAAAAAAAGATGAGCCACTCTCTTAAAGTAATAATAATAATTATCCGTCAATCATCAACATGTAATGATGAGTATTCATCGTTATTTGTTCAATATCCAATTTATGATAATCTAGGATCTTAGATCTAAGAATGATATCTTGGTAGAACATTGTAACAAAATGCAACATCCAAGTTGTGATTCACTTAGATATAAGTACTATTTGTTTAGAAAATAATAAAGGAATTTGTGTGGCTTTACAGGTCATTGAAGTGGGTGCATTGATTATGCCGATAAACATTCTATTATGAAGTTCTTCTTCGTGACATTGTTGAGATTCGTCATCCGCAAGCGAATATCAACAGTGTCAGTTTGACGTAATAAAGGCGCATGAAAAACCTGCCAACCTGGCACACCTCTGTGCATTTCTCTCACCTCGTTCTACGTAAATATGTCCTCGTTTTCACAAGTTCCCTTTACTTAAACCTTATCCCAATACAAGTTTTTGGAATTATGGATCGACCATGGATCATTGCCAACAAATCTTTCGAATAACAGGATGGAGGGATAGTTTCATGCTTGTAGCTGATTGAGCTTGCACCTTACATCATAACACCATCAGAAGTCGGTTGTAGATTGAGATTTGATGGTGCAGACATTTTTGGAATGTTGCAGGAGTCGTAATGGCTGTTGCGAGGCGTCACCCAATAGTTATTCAATTGATCAGTAGACTAAAAAATGTTGGAGGGGAGATCCACCCTGAATTCTCCATTTTTGTATCTCTCTGAAAAAGGATATGGTCATCATCTTCTTGTTAGGTTCACATTCCAAAGCTATCGAAGCACTTGTTCGTTCATCCAAAAGTGAAAGGAACTATGTATGATCAAGTAATCATGTATATAAATTTTTATTATAGAGGATAAAACGAATAGTAAAATGATATAATGTAATACCAGATATAACGTAGCCATTTTAAGAAAGCATGTCCCAGAGGCATGTATCATGGAACACTTTGCCCACAACCACGATAGATGAGACCTTCACTTGGTTTGCAAAAGTAGTTGCACTGACCAAGGACAAGTAGGTTAAGAGAACATCTAGAACAATAATTGATGTTAAAGGAATTTCAATGAGCGCCATGATAGTTGAAGATACTCGATATGTGTTCAACTATGTTGTTCATGTAGGAGGATTGGGTTATATATATATATATATATATATATATATATATATATATATATATAGTGGCATATTGGACTCTGCATTAGCATTGGTCGTTCAACGGTCGATGTAAAATAAATACCAGAATAGTTGGGCATAGAGTTTTATATGTTTTATGCATAGTACAAAAAATGACATGAATGATGAAACTACATTGCATCCTCGTGTATTGATTTCGAAGTATAACTAGTATTTCAACTTGGGTGTTCCTATCGTAATATTGTAAATTCAATTATATTTCCACATTATCCGGGCTAAGCTTCATTTCATTTTTGGAATTATGGACCTTCAAATGGCTGATTTTGGTTGACTGTGATCCTGCAGATGGGCATGTTTTGTATGGTGATATTGTGTGCATCTGTTGTTGCTAGATAGTCGAGAAAACTTGCTGCTTTGGTGAAAGAGCCATTTGTTTTTTGACTTACCAAGATGTTTCTCTACCAGTGGGGTGATCCCTGTCCATTTGATCAGGTGTGAGCAATTCCCCCTGTTAAACGCTCTATTCTGATAGATTTCTTGCAGTCGCTTTGGGCAAAGACGTCAGAGGGAAAGAAAATCATCCCCCCGCGTCCACTTGATGGAAGACCATGCACAAGTACAAGGGTACCCACTCTAACAAGGTCGCCCCATCCACATCCACACCCACTAGAACAAAAGTACTCCCTCGGAAAGTCACTCAAGAGGACTGACATTGCTGCTTTGGTGGAAGCTTCCCTCAAGTGGGGGCTCTTCCTCCTCTGTGTAGGTTTTAACCCTGTATAGAAATTATCTACAAACAAATCTTAAAATAGAAAATAAACAATAGAAATAACATAAAACATAAAACAGATAAACACAAATATTTTCCCCTGGATCCCAAATCAGGACGACCAGCTTGATTTTTCATTATATTCCTTTTAATGTTACAACACATATATATATACATGCCGAAGCATACATAAACTCCAATCCATTAACCCTGGATTAGAACATAACCGTAGTTCCCTTGACCGAATCTACAAAATACCAGGAGCCGAAAACCATTGTACCCCAAAACCATGTGCAAACTCATGCACAAAACATGGGTGGGTCTCGCCACCGAAAAGAAGGTCCAAAAATTTTCAATCGCCCCCGCACCTCGACATGGGGCCACGCCCCCTCGTGACCCCCGCTCATGACTAATATAGAAAGAATATAACACATACCCAACATTCTCCCACTTGTTGTTTTCTTTCCGCAAGGGGCCACAGGAGAGCTTAGTCATTAGTCCAAATCCACAACACCCATTGTTTCTCTACACCAAGAGAACTTCTAAGTGCTCACAAACTTCATCAATGCATCTACAACATTCTTCAAAGTGTCCACCTTTACCAACAACACCCTTTAGCCTCAACCATATCTCTCACAAAGTGATATCAACATCAATGTGCTTTGTCTTTGAATGATAAGGTGGTTCTTAGCCAAGAAAATTGCACTTTTGGCTATCACAAATATCCTTATAGTAATCAAAAGACCAACTTAATTTTCGAATACAATATTTGCAACCAAACTACTTCCTTGATTGCATGAGTGGCTGCGATGTATTCTGCCTCCGTAGTTGAAAGAGCCACTAAAGACTGCGTTTTACTCATCCAAATGACTGCACCTCAAAATAGGCTAAACACATACCCACTTGTAGATCTTCTTTGGTCCAGATCTCCAGCCCGCTCTGCATCAACAAAGCCACGAATGTCCAACAATATTTCCAATCCTAATCTTCCCTGGTAGCACAAGCCATAATCATTAGTGCTACACAAATATCTGAAAACCTGCTTCACTGCTGTCCAATGCTCCTTCCCTAGGTTTGACATAAACCCGCTCAATACTCCCACTGCATGTGCAATTTCTGGTCTAGTACAGACCATTGCATACATCAGGCTACCCACCACACTTGCATATGGAACACGGGACATATCCTCCTCTTCTTCTTGTGTCTTGGGACACTGTTCAACGGACAACTTTACACCTACATGAATCAAAACATTCACCGGTTTACTATCCTGCATATTGAACCTCTACAATATAGTCTCGACATACTTCCTCTAGCTAACCGTAGCTTCCTCTTTGCCCAATCTCTTAATTTCCATGCCCAAAATATAGTTTCGCACCAAGATCTCATGTCAAATTTCGAGAATAGTGGTCTCCAAATCTTCGATAATTTATTTGTCATTTCCAATCAACAACATATCATCCACATACAAGACCAAATAAATAACATGGTCACCAATTAATTTAAATTAAACACAAGAACCTCCTTGCATCGGTGAAGCTAAGTCCCCGCATATAGGTATCAAATTTATGATACCACATCCTTGGTGGATCGTTTTAACCCATACAGAGACTTCTTTAACTCCGCATACGAGTTATTTCTTCCATTTCACCATAAAACCTCCGTGTTTTTTTCATTAGATCTCCTCTTCCGCATCCCCTATGGGAATGAATTCCCATCTTCACATCCATCTGTTCTATCTCAAAATCAAATGCAGCAGCAACAGATAAAAGTAATCTAATAGAAGTAACTTTGGCAACAGGAGAGAAAATATCACCAAAATCAATTCTTGGCACTTGGGACTAACCTTTTGCTACCAAACGAGCTTTGTATTTCTCCACCTTGTCTTCTACATTCATCTTCTTTTTAAACACCCATTTGCTCCCAATGGGCTTCCTTCCAGCTGGCAACTCCACCAGATCCCATGCCTCATTTTTGTGCAAGGATGCCATTTCATCAACCATGGCCTCCTTCTGGAGTTTTCCATCCTTTGAATCTACTGCCTCCCTGACAGTTCTGGTATCATCATCAGTTATAGTTAAAGCAAAATTTGAACATAAAGCAGATGGACTATACCTTTCTGGTTGTCTTCTTTCCCGAGCTGATCTTCTCACAGCTGGAGTTTGTGGCTCTTCCTCTTCCGAGTCTTCTTCTGTTGTAGAGTATGATTCATCCTCCTTTAGCTCAAACTCTATCTTCTCAGGTTCCTTTGGTAGGACTTCATGTTTAACAACATCTTTCATCTCTCTAAACACCACATCTCGGCTGAACACAACCTTCCTTATTTCCAGGTTCCAAAGCATGTAACCCTTTAAAACATCCTTATACCCAATAAAGATGCACCTTTCAGATTTATTATCCAACTTGGTCCTTTTCTCCTTTGGAACATGTATATATGCACCACATCCAAATACCCTTAGATGTTAAAGAGAGGGTTTCTTACCAGTCCATACCTCATGTGGAGTCTTATCCTCCAACGCTGATGAAGGTGAACTGTTAACTAGGTAACATGCGGTCTCCACTGCCTTTGCCCAGAATACTTGTCCTAACCCGATACCACTAAGCATGCTTCTTGCCTTTTCCATCAGCGTTCTATTCATTCTTTCAGCAAATCTGTTTTTCTGAGGTGTGTATGCAGTAGTCTTCTGTCGTGCTATGCCACACTTCTTACATAACTCTTCAAATTCCTTCTTGCAGAACTCCCCACCATTATCTGTCCTCAGCACCTTTATCTTCTTCTCTGTCTGGTTTTCCACCAGAGCCTTAAATTCTTTAAATTTGTCAAAGACTTCAGATTTCTTCCTCAATAAATATAGCCATGTATTCCTTGAAAAGTCATATATGAATGAAACATAGTACACAGACTTACCTAGTGATGGAACCGACACAGGTCCAAACACATCATTGTGCACAAGCTCTAATATCTTATCCCCCCTCTTAGCACCAGAAGGAAAAATCACCTGATTCTACTTCTCATATATATAATGTTCACAAAAATCGAAATCCAGAGAGCAATTAGACATAACTTCTACCATACCATTTCCATGTAGTATCCGAAGGCCCTTCTCTCCAATATGTCCCAGCCTTTGATGCCATAGCATGGTCTTTTCTCTAGAGACCGCTAGGCTTTCCGCTCCACCTTCAGGAACCACAAAACCGTTGCACCCATCAAGAACATTGCTTCCCTGAAGCTTGTACAGAGTTCCAATCCGAACTCCCAGCATTAATACCAGTGCTCCCCGAACCATCTTACAGGTGTCTTTCTCGAACACTGTTTTTACACCTGCATCATCCAGCTTGCTTACAGGAATCAAATTTCTGGCTAATGCAGGAATGTGCAGAACACCAGGAAGTGTTCTAATCCTTCCACCTTGTAGCTTCAGCTTGAATTTTCCACATCCGACGATTTTGGCCTTCCTATCATCCCCTAGGAAGACATCACCGCCATCATATTTCTCATACTCGTAGAACTACTCCCTATGAGGAGTGAAGTGCAAGGATGCACCCGAGTCAATCAACCATGACTCATGATCTACACATGTATTTGAAGAGGAATCCAAATACACATCCCACCTTCATTCGAGGTGGCTTTTGCCTCTGCAGAAGAAGCATCATCAGATCCCTTTCCTTTCTCAGGAGCTTTAGATCTGCAGTCTTTTTTTTAGTGCCCTTCCTTTCCGCATTTCCATCACACCTTTACAAACTTTCCACGACATTTGGATCTCTCTCTAGATTTAGATATCCCACTTGAAACCTTATTCTTGTTTCTGTTTTGGGACCTTACTCGTACAGATAAGGCATCTCCATTTTGGCCCTCCATATTTTTCCGTCTCATTTCCTCCAGCAGCAAGGCTGAGACAATGTCATCAAAATTCAAGGTAGTTGTATTGCTACCTATTGCAATAACCAGACTGTCCCACAAGTCTGGTAGAGAACACAAAAAACTATTGCACTTATCTTCATCTGAGATTTTAATATTAATAAATGACAGCTGACTTACCACAGTATTGAAGGAATTCAGATGCTCTGTCACTGAGTCTCCATCCTTCGTCCTCAGGTTATACATCTTTTTCCGCAAAAACAATTTATTCACCAGAGACTTAGATTGGTACAAAGTCCCAAGTTTGTCCCACAAATTCTTCGCCGTAGCTTCCCCAGATACATTCAACAATACCGAATCTGATACACACAATTGTATTGTGCTCTTCACCTTCTGAACCAACTTCTTCCAGTATTCATCTAACATTGTCGTTGGTTTAGTACCTGGATCTACCGTAATCCATTGATCTTTATCAACCAGCAGGTCCTCCATCTTGAGCTTCCAAAACTCAAAACTCTGACCATTAAATTTCTCTATCTCTATATTTCCGCTGCTCACCATCTTCTTTCACCACAAGAATCGATCCCGCAGATCTCCCACTGAACAGGGTCTACCACAGGCCTGAGCAAAAAACCCCTCAGTAGCAAAGGCGTCCCCTTGAAGCCAAAACAACTCTGATACCAAATATAGCTTTTAACCCTGTACAGAAATTATCTACAAACGGATCTTAAAACAGAAAATAAACAATAGCAATAGCATAAAGCATAAAACAGATAAACACAGAGATTTTCCCCAGGATCCCAAATCGGGACGACCAGCTTGATTTTTTCATTATATTCCTTTTATTGTTACAACACATATATATGCATGCCGAAGCATACATAAACCCCAATCCATTAACCTTGGATTATAAAATAACCGTAGTTACCTTGATCGGATCTAAAAAATACCAAGGGTCGAAAACCATCGTACCCCAAAACCATGTGCAAACCCATGCACAAAACCATGGGCGGGTCTGCCCACCGGAAAATAAGGTCCAAAAAATTTTTCTTGGGCCATTGCCCCTGACCCCGACAGGGGGGGGCTGCCGCCCCCATGTGACCACCCTGCTGTGCCCGGCGCAACGTACAAAGGGAGCTATCGCCACCCCTGTGACCCTCCCACTTGTGACTAGTCGTGGAAAGAATATAACACATACCCAACACTCTAAGGAAATCACCTAGAAATTCCAATGATGTGTACTTGGTGCTCATCTCTGAGGATGTCACTGTGGAGGGTTTCTGCATGAGCTACTGTGGATTCTATGCCAATCTCAAGTATAGGAAGCCAAATGCTGCATTATATTAAAAATATCATGCAAGAAGCTGAATGCTACAATGTATTAAAAATATCATACACGAAGCCGAATTATACGTACTTGGGCAATAATTTTTAACATTTCAATTGATATTTCAATTGGATCCGTTGATGTTCCAGCTACATCAAATGAGATACCATGCTTTGAGATAACATTTTTCTTAATGGCAACAATTAAAATTGTTGGTTCGGCCACTGTAGTTGTTTTATTGTACAGGACTAGGAAATTCTACAAGTAACATATTTATGGGAAATTCAATAAAGAGGTCAATGACTCGTGGTTGTCCAATCAAAAAGCGTGATGCATTGGTGAAACAGGATGAATTGAGAAATTAACCATCATAAATTGATTTATGCGTGGCTTCCAATTCGGCATTTGTTTTTGAGATGTAAATCGTAATATCAATTTAGGCTCCAAAAAGAAGAGGCAAAGGTTCACAAGTTATTCTTATGCTCTATTGACAAGTGTGATGAAAGAACAAATGCAAGCTTGTGATTTCTTTGAATAATTAAATGCAAGGTAGTTTATGTATAGGTTGTTGCATGTGTAGATAAAACAAGCCTTTTCATTTTCATCTGTTCAATATGACACTGCAGAGTTGCAACGATAACTACTTTACCTTACACTTACAAAAATGATGCCAACAATTATATAGTTCGCAACATTTGATTTACTAGTCGAAACCTGACCGCTTCTCAGATTTAACAAAAAACTCAAATAATATATTTATAAGTTCAAATAAAATATTTATAAATAAATGAAAATATAATTGTTTTCTCTCTGCAATTGCAATAATTTTTTTAGAAACCATATGCAATTACAATATAATTTTTAGACTAGGGGAACTTCCAACCAGATATTGAAATATTTTTGGGTCAATTTTGTGAGAACACAAGCTCACCTGGTGGCGTTCTTCTCATGGTAAGTGACAAATCATCTCAGGATTTAGTTGTTTGGGTCCATGTCTAGGCTTACTATTTTCTCTAAAAAACATCGATGGTTAGATTGTTTTACTATTTTAGACTGGTAATTGCTCATTACGTGCGCATTTAGTATGCGGCTCTTTGCTGGGTATAGAAAATCAAATAGGTTTGGGCTCCACCAAACACAGGTTTTGTATTTTGGGGGGGGGGGGGGGCGGGATTTCATGAGGATGTAGATTCTAGGACTCTTGTCGGGTATTGGAGTAGAAACAAGATTTGTTTCTATTAACGTAGGGTCTGTTTCTCTGGGGTGGTGGACTTCATCCAAGCAATGCTCCTGGAGGTGAATGTGGAGTTACTACACATATTGATTCTGGTTCTCATTGTGATATTACTCCTGTACTCGATTGTGAAAAAACATTGTGGTCCTCCCAATAGATGCCCACATGTCAAATAATTCATCCATTAACGTATATTTTGGACCGGATAAAGACTCAAATTCCTCAGACTCCTCGGAATAACCAAAAAATTGCTGCTTGTTGCATAAATGGATTGAATCCTTTATCATTTCTAAACTGTGCAAGGATTTTGGTTTTCATTGTTGTAATTGATGGTGGAGATGCATGGGACGTTTTTGTTGCTGCTACTTCCATATCTAGCTTGAACATTTTCCATCTCTCCATGTTATCCTCTCCTACAATTTCTAATGGTTTTTCCAGCACCACCTTTATTTCCGATGACCTATTATACTATTTTCCGAGTCGGCATGCCTATCACAATTTTGAACTAATATAATTTCTAACATAAACTTGGGTTTCTCGCTTCCATTTTGACGCATGCATATTTTCGGACAATACCCTCCAGTAGTAAATCTGGCCCTTCAACGGATCTAGTGGAACTCTCTCGAAGCTCATTCTCGCTGAAAATTCCTCTTTTCAACGGATCACAGGGCTCAATAACTGTCATTCTCTTTGGGACTTTAATTCCTCTTACCTATCCCCAAAACATTCCCCTTTTGGCATACCCTAACTTGTCTGGTCCGAATCCCAGGTGGTTGCATCAATTAACTTATGCTTGTCCTGGTCTGTGCTCCTTGGGATTGAAACATTAAGGAATTTCCATTAGTCGTCACCTTAGCTGGGTCATTTAATCCTCCATTTTATTCTCCATATTTTTTTTGATTTGGAACCCTTTTCCTGCTCGGACAGAATCAAGAGTGGTTGGATTTATTTTTATCTCGTCTGTTTGGGTCTCTGTCTTTCTCGTGATTGCAACATCATGGAAGTGGGTATCGTCCCTTTTGAGATAGACACATCTGTCGACATGGCGTTCATTTAGGTAACATTGGATGCTGATAAGGCTCATGACACGTGGAAGGCTCAACGTCAATTTTCTTTCAGTTGTGGGAAAGACTCTCTTTCTGTGACTCAGTGTCTCCCTGCTCGGACTTATGAGGTTGGTTTTCAGCAACGACCTGTTGAACATCATAGGAACTCTAGTCGTGTTGCTCAGGCCTCTAACAAGATACTCGTACCTACTCCTAACATCAAGCTATTAAGTTTTGTATACGATGAGTTATGGGGCTGGGTGACAAGTTTGTAGAAACGGGCTCTTGTCAGCCATTGGGTGTTTGCTGACATGCCTGAGAAAGATATGCAGGGTTGGGTGAAGAGGAACTGGGTTCCTTTGGTCGGATATCCTCTTAAAGTTAGCCAGATCATGAACTCATGGTTCAATATTCACTTTCTGTACATGGAGGATGCATCTAAAATACTCGACAAAACTTGGGTTCAGGGTCGGAGTTTCCTGTAGCTCCACGAATGGTACATTGGTTTCAATTCCACTATGGAAACTCCTAAGACAATATTTTTTGGGTGAAGCTCCCGGGATTGCCTCTAGAGTTTTGGACGAAGCCGACATTGTCTGCGATTTGGAACTCAATTGGGAGGATTCAATATATTGACCCAGGTTGCATGGGTGCTATGGATAAACGTATAGTGTGGATATTGGTGGAGGTTAAATTATCTGGGGGTCTCCCGGGAAACATCGATTTGCCTTGGGATCGCTCGAGACATCGTCAACAGGTGGATTATTGGGAGCTCCCCTTCCGCTGTCTCCTCTGCCACGAAATAGGTCATTTGATGCGGAGACGTCCTCGGGGTCGCATGCAATAAAAACCTTATGGTACCTCTCGAACTGCTCGGGTTTCCAATGATCAAACTCTGGACATTGAATAACCAGATCAAATCTGTCAAAGGTATTCCCACATCATCCTCTTCCCATAATTCACATCAAATTTTATCGTCTTCGCCTCTGTCAACCTCCCTCGCCCCCCCCTCACATCCTTTGGTTATTGTTCAATCCTCGACCTCTTTCGAAAGATGACTAGGAACAATTGCATTAAAATGCGCTCCCCACATACTGACCCGGACATACTTTTAGCCTCTGTTCCCTCATCGGATCCAAATCACCTGCTCAAAGATCCCATCGCTCCCCCTCCCCATCCCGACTCATCTACTCGCTCTCCCTCCATGCCATCTCTTGAAACTGCCTCCCCTCCACCTATTCCATCTCCCGGAATAAGGACGCCCTCGGATTCTCCTTGAAAATCGCTTTGTAGTGACAATGAATTCCTATTGATGAATCTGGACCTGGGCATGGCGGCCCTCACGGTGCATGAAAGCCATTTTTCTAAGTCCCATCCCATTATCTCCCCCTCATTTCCTTTGAATATCACAGTTCATAAGAAAGGGAAAAATGATAGCCGACATTTTCGGGGAAGACAAAAAACTAGATCTTATTTCTTGGTCAATTTGGAGGGACTGCGTGATATTCCCATTATATCATCTTTCGACTCCTGGGAACTTAGAGCATGTATGCCCACTCCACTTGACCCATGAATCACATTATATCTCTGAACATCCGGGGCCTTGGACATCACTCCAAGTACTTGAGCCTCAAAAATATCTACATTGTTCCTTCCTGCATTGCTGCCAACTCTACTCTGCACTGCTCAGCCTTTGGCGCTCATTAGCCATTGTGTTGTCACCTCTGCACTCCTCTATACCAATTGACACTGGTCCATCCTGCTAATTTTTTCATGGTATCCCTATCAAGGTGATGATATGAGAGGTGGAATCCTCAAGGATCCTGCCCACCCACAACTCTTTTGAGCTACAATTCCAGATCACCCCAATGCTCCCCTGGTGATATATGGGCAATCATGGTGAATTCCTCTACCTCTATCTTCACAGCTAGAGCCTGCGGACCATGCTTTTCATAGTTGTACTTATTCTTGAGAGGACACTATGTGGGGTAACGTCCCATCTTGCCACATCAGAAGCACGTAATCTTTGATACATCCTTCTTAAGTCTTTGTTGCTCCTGCTTTCCATTTGATGCAAGGTTGCGTTCTCATCCTCCTCCTTGGGCTTCGTCCCACTGTTGTTGCTGCTATCAAGTTTGCACTTGAGTAGATCTCTCCTCATCTCTTATTGCTAAAGAGATTCCAACATTTCTTCCTAGTCCCACAACTTATGTCTACCCAAGATGCTCTGGACAAAGACCTTATAGTCTTCAGACACAGAATTCAAGGCAAGTCTAACCATCTCTGTGGCCTTAGGAGATGTTCCCACAACTTCTAGCTGATCTCGGACCTCTTGAAGTTTTGCAAGGAACAAATCAACATGCTCTCCCTTCTACATCCTGGTAGTCTGCATATTATCCTCCAAAAACATCTTATTCTGCTTGGAAGACCCCTGATATAGTGTGGCCAATGCATCCCACATTTCCTTGGCTATCCCTTTGCTAGAAATGTGTGAAACAATATGATCCTTCACTTTGTCGAGGATCAACCATTTGGCTTTAGCCATGTTCTTCTTGAAGGCTCTTAAAGGTGTGGAATCTATTGGTTTAGCCAATGTATTGTAGATAGAATTATTAAGGTCATGTTCATCTAGAAGGAAGGAGATCATTGCCTTCCAGATACGTAGTTGGAGGCACCATCCAACCGATCTTGGTCACGCAACCCATTGACTTCCATCTCTCCTAATAGTTGTTGATTTGCTGCCTCTAACCCTCTACACAACTGTCTCTACGCACTCCCTATTGGATCAAGACAAATAATTCACGATCTCGCTACTTCTGCATGGGAAATCAGAGTTTATTGGGCAAGAAAATATCTGAGTTTAGAAATCCCCAAATGTGTCTTCAACTACTTCCTTCAGATGCTTTATGCACTAGTAATCACTGCTACACAGAAACTGCGTCCCACCAACTGCTGATATGCGTTGAATCTACTGCATTGCTTCTTCTGCCTCTGACAAACTACAAACTGGAAAATTCTACCTCTCTTTCGGCTCACTTAGAGAGATATTTCCTTGCATATATAGCCCTCCTGGATTGGACTGCGCAAACACTAGGGAAATTGATCTGCTGCTTATGCAACTCTTTGATTTTTGACTTGTTCTTCAATGCTAGATATATTTGATCTGCTCTCTTTCTCCTCTTGCACTCAGCTAAACAATATTTTATACCATGTGAAAATTCCGTTTCCTAAATCCTAATGCATCAATTGATGAGAATTCTTCTATTTTTTAATTACTTGAACACATTATTTACTTTGTTCTATGGTAAATACCGAAAACCATAACTACAACCTTCACAAAATTAAATTGTAGAAAATAAATGTGTGGAAACAAGATCTGAGCAAGAATAAATCAAACACACATGACACTGTTATTTTTGGACCAATGTCCACGAAAAAACTCAATGTGGGAAAACTAGTGCAACAACTGAGGGTTTGTTTATTATGTAGTAATTTTTTGAGTACAAATCTATGATTTTCGAAACTAACAAACCATACAGAGGAAAACTAACAAATAAAATCTCATGAGAATATCTCACTCTGCCACGGGAATCTGACACCGACCTTAACTCGAGATGAGCTACTCTGCGCTGCCTCTGCATCACCCTACGCAGTCTCTGCGTCACAACTAAAGTTTCCATCTCTCTCTGTTTTGGATCTCTCCACTGGCTGGAAATGAGGCCCTTATGGCCTCCGAAAAATCCCTCCGGTTATTGGCACTTAACCCCTATTGTTTCCTCAACATGATTTCGAACTCCCTTTCAAGAACTGCGCAGTCCTTATGTAGGCTCTACACTGCCCCTCTGTGGATTTTACTACCTCCTATGCTTTTCTCTCTCTGGATCAGGAAACTCTTCCAACCGATAATTATCTCTGCCCCTCTTTGCAAAAATATTCTTGATCGATTTTCTCCTTGAGCACTTCTCACTAAAGAATTTAGATCTCTAAATTTTCTCTCTCAATCTGTTTGATATGTTTTCCAAATGCCCCACCAATTCCTTCTTATAATATTCCTGTTGAGACTTCAATGGTCGAGATTAAATCGTTAATCAACAACTAAGATTAACTGGACTTGATCTCCGTCTTTTCTAGAAGATTCACACTCTGTTTTAATTATTTTAATTTCCTAAGTTTAGAATTCGAGTCCCATTAAAAATATTTAATTATTTCCTTAAAACATAATCTGAGTGGAATTTCAAAAAACTCTTTCTGGGTTATTTGAAATACATGTGCGTAAGCTTCCCCGCAAATTTTGAGACTTAGAGCACATCCGATGCTAATAGAAATCAATACTATTATCACGTTACTTCCAACTTAAAAGTTTCAATTATATTGCTTACTTTATTATTTCCGAGACTAATCTTCTTCCATTATTTTTATCATAACTTATCTCCATCTTGCGGATTCTTAAACATAAATTTTTCCCGTCAATTCCACCACATCCCTCAATTTCTTGATATTCCATTTTTCGTAATTTATTTATTTTGGTTTTGAATATTAAAAGAACAAGACTTTTGGATCATGTTCAACACCTTAGTTCTTGACTCACTCTTGTGTAAACTTGTTTGGGAGAATTTCCCTCTCTTTGATTTACCCATACTAAATTTTTTAATTATTGAAAATCATTTTTTATAATTTATTTTACTCTAAGAGGTTAAAGGATTGCTTCTCGAAAATATGATAACTATAAAATGCCATAATATATCGTTGTGCACCAGAACCCTTACAATTTTAAAGCATTATTAAAGGGTAATAATTTAAATTCATTCCTCCGAACTAAAGGTGTGTGGAAAAGACTCCCTCGTGTATAAGTTCATTAGTTTCCTTTACCGATTTTTATCAATCATAAAATTCAATCTTACTTATGCCAATTAGTCTATTGTCGTAACCCACTTTTCTATGGCTCTGTTTTGTTCATGAGAAGAGTTTTCGAAGAGGAATTTCATTAATTTTTCTATCAGTCATAAAAGTTGTACCAACTAGTTATTATTATGTCAGACCCATTTATATTTGAGTTATACTATTGACATATAGTTTTTATTTTATTTTTATCATTACCGTCGATGTCTGTCACATTGTTTGCTAATGCTTAATTGGGTGGAAAGGATGCCAACTATTCTCACCAATCACCCAAAATGTCTCCAATTAATTCATATTCATACAAGTATTTTGTAATTGTATGTGTTCTATATCCCATTTTATCTTCGACAATAATTATCATTTAGTATATCCAGACAGCTTCCTTGGTATACCAATACACCATATATTTTGGCTTTATGTATTACAAGGTTTTCAGTCCCTTCCATTCCTATAGATGTTTTATTTTGTGTATACCCTCTTGTTTGTTTGTTTTTTTAACATTCAATATACTTATTATTGGGAGCGTTTCACAATGTTACTATAGATTCATTCCTTTTTAGTTTGATTCCCCTACACAATTAAAATTACTTCTTCTGTTAAGATTAACAATTATTTTCACTACCAAGTATTTATTTTCACTCACTTTCTCCACTAGGTTCTTGGTCAGCATCCAGTATATGTACGAGAGGGTAGTTGATACCAATCAAGTAATTACTTTCCAACAGTAAGTATTACTTGACAATGATATATTTACCTCTTTTATACCTATCTCTTCTTCAACAATCCATGTTAGAGATTTAATTCAAGACATTATGTATCAAAACGTAATATATATAATTTTAATTGCAAAAATGGCTTGCAACTAGAAACATATATTCGTCATGTAGATAACCCTGAACTTTTCAGGGTGATATCATATGCAACTCCCTGCCTTCTTGTTTGACATAACCATCTAATATTTTATAATTATTTCACATTATGGGATTTAATACCTCATTTACACAGGTATATGTCTCTTGATTTGTCTACCCATACACTTCCTTATCGTTATAATCATAAACTTATCTCTATCCATTATCCCACGATCATGAGATAAGATTTACTAATTAACATTTGTTAATACTTGGGTTGTCCAACCATGCCCATCATATTGGTTCTCATAGGTAAGTATATCCCAACAATAACCAATTGATATTTAATAGCATAACAAAATTCTTTTCAATGTATCCATGACGAGGATCTTCATTGTTTTGGTTGTATTGCAAAAAAAATAAAAATAAAAAAATTCTGTTTTATTGGTCATTGTCAACACCAAATTAATTTCCAATTCACTGTCACTATGAAAATCTCACAGTTTTGTTACTATTTTCCCTTAAGTAGGCCACCATGTTGAACCCTTCAGCTCTGATACCACTTGTAACATACCAGGTCACCAAACTCAAAACATACTGAAAAAAATTAAAAATGTATCTCTTGTAAAGAACTTGTACTTTGGTTTACTTATTTTCCTAGTGTATGTTTGTTAAATTTGGTCTATGTACCACTATGTCATTTGGTCGTAGGCATGGCTAGTCGTGGATTCACTTATTCTTGTATTGTGTGTCTATATATATATATATATATATATATATATATATGGTTCGGTTGACATAAGAGTATAAAAATATTTCACATAGACCCGCCTTAGGATTTTATAGAGTCAATGGACTTAACTTTATATATATGCTTTACTCCTTGATGTGTGAAATATTACTTTGGAGAGATTCTCGAAGGTCCTCAACCTACAGTTGTTAGGGAGAGAGGATGAGTGTACTGAAAGTGACAGGAGCCAGGGGTTTTCCTAGTTGTCGCTGATCTGAGGGAAAAGGATCTGACGACTCACACTCTATGGGAAATGGTTAGGGTAAGTTTTTGTCGCGCTTCCACTACTTAGTAGAGTCATTCACTTTCTGATAGTTACAATGGCAGGCTTTGCAACTATAGGAAAACCGTATTCCCCACAAGTTCTCCAATGAACACAATTTCATTTTTTGCCTAGGTATAATCTTATTGAAACCCCAACCCTATTGTAATGATTCCTGACTAGCATTCTTACCTTGTGTTTGTTTGACAAAGTCCCTAATTGCGAGGGTTTTTGATGGTATGGTTGGAATTTTCATCTACATGGACGTAACTATCAAGAGTGAGGTATGTGAAGTATGTCATGTTATGGTCATCATTCAATGGTTAAGATTTATGTTGTTGATGGCTCATGTTGATTTAGAGGGAGGGTCTCTACGGAACTCTAAAGAACATGTACTCAGGTTTTACTCTCCACTGGGTGTTAAAACTTATTTATTATTTTATTTTATTTATGCATGGTACCTTTTCTAAGTGAAAATTCCCAATCCTTGTCTGCAAGTAAGTATTTCAGTGCAAAAGGCCAGCTTGAAGCCAAAATTAAAGGTTTTCTTCTTGGCAATTCTAGGTTTTTAACTTCCTCGTTCTTCCTTATAGGGTTTCGAGTTATTCTTTTTTCATGGTTAGATGTGAGTCCAATAAGGCTTACATTGTGCTATGTTGTTGGTCGTTAGGAGAGTTGTTTCATTAGGGAATTTTTAAAGGAAAATGTTTAGGGTCATGTTGTAGAGTTGGGCCCTCGCTAAGGTTTCATTCCACACTTAAATATGTTTTTGGAAATATTTATGCAAAGAATACTACAAAGTTCAGACTTCATCATTTATCCCTCATTTGAGGGTCTTAATTTATGAATATTTATATTAGGGATTCTCTTTTCAATTGGTATATATTTAAATACAGTGCATTGAATATATATATATATATTCTGTGATTATATTGCAACTATGTTTTAGATGTGTTAACATGATGAATAAAATGTTTGTAACTCCCAGTCTAGTATTAACCCATAAAGGATGTATGATTGCACAGACTAGATTTCTATTCTTCTGTCAGTCACTTCATATGTCAAGTATGAAACACCCTTATTAGTTTAATAATTGTAATAGGATTATGAATTCTGGAAAGGATCTAGGCTGTCGGTTTACGCTGGCTGGCCCATAACCAAACCAACTATGAATCTTTTGGTTATAGATATATCTACCTAGTCTTCTTCATGTCCTTATACAGATCTTTGTTTGTAAATTTCACAACTATTTTTAATGGAAATCTTATTGTTGCAAAAGAAATGTGTGTACGGTAGTGATTATAGTATTATGTCTGTAGAGGTTGTGTGTTATCACTATATTGTTCAAAGAATATGGCTTATTACACTCATATTTTAATCTAAATTATTACACATATTTTTATTAAATACAAAAAATAAATTTTAACCAATAAAAAATAATAATTTTAAATCGCTTTAGAATTAAAATGAAATTTTAACTAATCACTACTATTCACTAAATACCAAAAATCTCATCTAATTATCATTAAAATTACACCTCACTCATATATAAATATATTATATACTAAAATATAATATTCACTAAATACCAAAAAATCTCATCTAATTATCACTAAATTACACCCCTACACACATATATAGATAGATTATACACTAAAATAGAATTGTATGTTAACGTATACCTAAAAGGAACCTATCCATATGATTCATGTTTTCTAAAGTAAAATACGTTGTAGCCTAAAAAAAACCCATAGAATAACTCATAAATTCTAGTAAGATATGAAAAATTTTGGCATTTTGTTTTTGAAAATTTGAGTTACAGTTCAGTATTTTGGGTGCCTTAAGGGTTTTTGATAGTGCTTAATCCATTTCCACCATAAAAAAATGCAATCCAAACACTCCAACTATCTAATTTTTTGAAAATATTTTTAACAAATTCCAACAAAAAAAACTACCTAAAAAATATTCACAATTTAATTAAACCATTATTATAATATTTATATAATTTTTTTTTTTATTAATTCATAAAATATTAATTTTAATTTATATCGATAGATAGAATTTAAATCAATGTCATAGGTCTTTCTTTACCTAATAGGTTTTTTAATTGAGATATAATTTCAAATAATAACATCATTTTGTCCATTCATCGCGATGTATGAAGCTATCTAGTCGATAATTACAAGAGTGGGTATGAAGCTATCTCGTCAATAATTAGAAGAGTGTATGCATCAGCACATTGTCGTAGTCGATAATTATAAGAGAGCATGCATTGGCATAGTGTTGGAAGCGATAGCTAAAGCCAAAAATGTTTCATCTATGATATAGACCAACTATGTTTATGGGTAACTAAAGTTGAGCACATAAGTTGCATTGAGAATTTAAAGTATGACGTGTCATTAACGGAAAGTGAGTTGCGACTCATAATTTTTAAAGCTACACAAGGTTGGAATTACAAATCTCTATCAACCTTCTTATGTTAAAATAAGTGATCAAAATTCTAATCAAATAACTTCTAATTAAATTTTTTCATCAATATAGTATTTAATTATTATTATTATTTAATTTTAAGATTATGGTTAAGTTAGACACTAAATTGGTGTATGAGACCACTTTATTTATGAGATAAGGGATCCATTTTCGCATAGCGATTTGACTGCTAGGTCTACAAAGGCATACATACTCTACCCCCTCTAATTTTGAACCTGTGACCTTTTAGGAGGAAACACCTGCTCTTAACCATTAGGCCCACTCAAGCTACATAATTATAATTACATTCTTCACCCAAGGAGGACTTGACCTCATAACCTTGGGGACCAAAGTTCTCTCTCACACGACCATCACCAGTAGAACAAGAAATTTAATTAAACGAATTCTAAGCAAAAAAATCCATCCTAGATCATATTTAACAAGGTGATTTATTTATTTATTTTTTGTTGAAAGTTGATGACATGATTTTCAATGAAATGACAATGTTCTTTTATTCAAATTGCATTGGTAAATATCAAATTGGATTCACATCATCTAAATTTTTTAAGACGTTTATATTGATGAAATTAAATAATTAAATTCAAATTAAAGTTACAATTTTGTTAATTAAGAGAAAATCAACAAAACAATCTACCAAAAAGTAGCATCGTTAAACTACTGCTATAAGGAAGGAAAAAAAGATGAGCCACTCTCTTAAAGTAATTATAATAATTATCCGTCAAACATCAACATGTAATGATGAGTACTCACGTTATTTGTGCAAGATCCAATTTATGATAATCTAAGATCTTAAATTTAAGAATGATATCTTGGTAGAACATTGTAAAGAAATGCAACATCCAAGTTGTGATTCACTTAGATATAAGTACGAATTGTTTCAAAAAGAATAAAGGAATTTGTGTGGGTTTACAGGCCATTGAAGTGGGTGCACTGATTATGCCAATAGGCATTTTATTACGAAGTTCTTCTTCATGACATTGTTGAGATTCGTCATCCTTATGCGAATATCAACAATGTCAGTTTGACGTAATAGAGGCGCATGAAGAACCCACCAACCTGGCATGCCTCTGTCCATTTCTCTCACCTCGTTCTACGTAAATATGTCCTCGCTTTCAAAATTTCCCTTTACTTAAACCTTATCCCAATACGCAATTTTGGAATTATGGATCGACCATGGATCATTGCCAACAAATCTTCTGAATAACAGGATGGAGGGACAATTTCATGCTTGTAGCTGATCGAGCCTGCACTTTACATCACAACACCATCGGAAGATGACTGTAGATTGAGCTTTGATGGTGCAGACATTTTTGGAATGTTGCAAGAGTCGTAAGGGCTGTTGCGAGGCGTCACCCAATAGCTATTCAATTGATCAGTAGTGAAAAATGTTGGAGGGGAGATCCACCCTGAATTCTCCATTTTTTTCCATCTCTCTGAAAAAGGATATGGTCATCATCTTCATGTTAAGTTCACATTCCATAGCTATCGAAGCACCTGTTCGTTCATCCAAAAGTGAAAGGAACTATGTATGATCAAGTAATCATGTATATAAATTTTATTATAGAGAATAAAATGAATAGTAAAATGATATAATATAATACCAGAAATAACATAGCCATTTTTAGAAAGCATGTCCCAGAGGCATGTATCATGGAACACTTTTCCCACAACCACGATAGATGAGACCTTCACTTGGATTGCAAAAGTAGTCGCACCGACCGAGGACAAGTAGGTTAAGAGAACACCTAAAGCAATAATTGATGTAAAAAGGAATTTCAATGGATGCCATGATAGTTGAAGATACTCGATATATGTTCAAATATGTTGTTCCAGTAGGAGGATTGGGTTATATATATATATATATATATATATATATATATATATATATATATATATATTATATATATATATATATATATAGTGGCATATTGTACTCCGCGTTAGCATTGGTCGTTCAACAGTCTATGTAAAATAAATACTAGAATATTTGGGCAACACATACCTAATTTCCTATTTATTGGTTGATTACTAACCCAGCCAAATAGTCATATAGTTTTAAATGTTTTATGCATAGTACAAAAAATGACATGAATGATGAAACTACATTGTATCCTCGTGTACTGATTTCGAACTATAACTAGTATTTCAACTTGGGTGTTCCTATTGTAATATTGTAAATTCAATTATATTTCCACATTGTCCGAGCTAAGCTTCATTGTGTTTTTGGAAATATGGAACTTCAAATAGCTGATTTTGGTTGATTGTGATCCTGCACATGGGCGTGTTTTGTGTGGTGATATTGTGTGCATCTGTTTTTGCTGGACAATTGAGAAAACTTGCTGCTTTGGTGGAAGAACCATTTGTTTTTTTGACTTACCATGATGTTACTCTACCAGTGGGGTGATCCCTGTCCATTTGATCTGGTGTGAGATATTACCCCTGTTAAATGCTCCATTTTGACAGATTTTCTGCAGTCTCTTTGGGAAAAGACGTTAGAGTGGAAAGAAAATCAGACCCACACGTCCACTTGGTGGAAGACCATGCACAAGTACAAGGGCACCCACTCTAGCAAGGTTTCCTCATCCACATCCACACCCACTAGACCAAAAATACTCACTCGAAAATTCACTCAAGAGGACTAACATTGCTGCTTTGGTGGAAGCTCCTCTCGAGTGGGGGCTCTGCCTCCTCTGAGGAAATCACCTAGAAATGCCAATGATGTGTACTTGGTGCTCATCTCCGAGGATGTCAGCGTGGAGGATTTCTGCATGAGCTACTATGGATTCTATGCTAATCTCAAGTACAGGAAGCTGAATACTGCAGTATATTAAAAATATCACGCGAAAAGCTAAATGCTATAATGTATTAAAAATATCATACACGAAGCTGAATGATACGTACTTGGGCAATAATTTTTAACATTTCAATTGGATCCGCTGATGTTCCAGCTGCATCAAATGAGATATCATGGTTTGAGATAAATTTTTTCTTAATGGCAAAAATTAAAATTGTTGGTTTGGCCAGTGTAGTTGTTTGAGTGTGCAGGACTGGGAAATTCTACAAGCAAGATATGTATGGGAAATACAATAAAAAGGTTGATGACTCATGGTTGTCCAATCAAAAAGTGTGATGCATTGGTCAAACAAGATGAATCGAGAAATTATCCATCATAAATTGATCTACGCGTGGCTTCTAATTCGACATTTGTTTTTGAGATGTAAATTGTAATATCAATTCAGGCTCCCACAAGAAGAGGCGAAGGCTCACAAGTTATTCTTATGCTCTATTGACAAGTGTGATGAAAGAACAAATGCAGGCTTGTAATTTCTTTGAATAATTAAATGCAAGAGAGTTTTATGTATATGTTGTTGCATGTGTAGATAAAACAAGCTTCATTTTCATCTGTTCAATACAATACTGCAGAGCTGCAACAATAACTACTTTACCTTACACTTACAAAAACGATGCCAACAATTATATAGTTCACAATGTTTGATTTACCAGTCGAAACCTGACCTTTTTTCAAATTTAACAAAAATCTCAAATAATATATTTTTAAGTTCAAATGAAATATTTATAAATAAATGACAATATGCTTGTTTTCTCTCTGCAATTGCAATAATTTTTTTGGAAACCATAAGAAATTACAATATAATTTTTAGACTAGGGGAACTTCAAACCAAATACTAAAATATTTGTGGGTCAATTTTATGAGAACATTGGCTCACCCGGTGGCGTTCTTCTCAAGGTAAGTCACAAATCATCTCGGGCTTTAGCTATTTGTGTTCGTGTCTAGGCTTACTGTTTTCTATGAAAAACATCGATGGTTAGATTGTTTTACTGTCTTGGACTGGTAATTTCTCATTACATGCGCATTTAGAGTCTGCAACTCTTCGATGGGTATAGAAAATCAAATAGGTTTGGGCTCTACCAAACACAGGTTTTGTATTTCAGGGGATTTCATGAGGATGTAGATTCTAGGACTCTTGTCGAAACAAGCTTGTGTCTATTAACACAGGGTTTGTTTCTCCGGGGTGGTGGACTTCATTCGAGCGATGCTCCTGGAGGTGAATCTGGAGTTACTCCACATATTGATTCTGGTTCTCATTGCAATATTCCTCTTGTACTTGATTGTGAAAACACATTGTTTCCTCCCAGTAGATGCCCACATGTCAAATAAATCATCCATTAACGTATATTTTTGACCGGATAAAGACTCAGATTCCTCAGACTCCTTCGAACAACCTAAACTTTTCTATATGTGGCATAAATGGATTGATTCCTTTATAATTTCTAAACCATGCAAGGATTTTGGTTTTCATTGTTATAATTGAAGGTGGATATGCATTGGATGTTGTTATTGCTGATGCTTCCATATATAGATTTTCCATCTCTCCATGCTATCCTCTCTTGCAATTTCTGATGGTTTTTCCGACACCACCTTTATTTCCAATGACCTGTTAAACTATTTTCCGAGTGAGCATGCTTGTTACAATTTTGAACTCATCTACTTTCTGACATAACCTTGGGTTTCTCCCTTCCATTTTGATGCATGCAGATTTTCGGACATTACCCTCCAATAGTACATATGGCCCTTCAAAGGATCTAGTGGAACTCTCTCGAGGCTCATTCTCGCTGACAGTTCCTCTTTTCAATGGATCGCAGGTCTCAATAACTGTCATTCTCTTTGGGAATTTAATTCCTCTTACCTGTCCCCAAAACATTCCCATTTTGGCGTATCCTAACTTGTCTAGTTTGAATCTTGGGTGGATTCATTAAATAAATTATGCCTATCCTGGTCTGTGCTCCTTGGGATTTAAACATTAAGGAATTTCCATTAGTTGTCACCTTAGCTGGGTCATTTAATCTTCCATGTTATTCTCTATCTTTTCCCTATTTGACACCCTTTTCCTGCCCGGATAGAATCTAGAGTGGTTGGATTTATTATTATCTCATCTGTTTGGGCCTTTGTCTTTCTTGTGATTGCAACATCATGGAAGTGGGTATCGACCCTTTTAAGACATACACATCTTCCTACAAATAATTCATTCAGGCAACGCTAGATGCTGAGAAGGATCATGATACATGGAAGGCTCAATGTCAATTTTCTTTCTCTTTCAGGAAAGTCTCTCTTCCTGCGACTCAGTGTCTCCCTCCTTGGAATTATTAGGTTGGTTGTCACCAGCGACCAGTTGAACATCCTAGGAACTCTAGTCGTTCTTCTCAGGTCTCTAACAAGATACTCTTACCTGCTCTTGATATCAAACTATTAATTTTTGGATACGATGAGTTATGGGGCTGGGTGACGAGTTTGCAGAAATGGGCTCTTGTCGGCCACTGGGTGTTTTCCGACATGCATAAGAAATATATGTATGGTTGGGTGAAGAGGGCATGGGGTCCTTTCGTCGAATATCCTCCTAAAGTCAGCCGAGTCATGAACTCATGGTTCAATATTCACTTCCTGTACATCGAGGATGCATCCAAAATCCTCGGCAAAACTTGGGTTTGGGGTTAGAGTTTCCGGTAGCTCCACGAATGATACATTGGTTTCAATTTGATTATGGAAAATCCTAAGAACAATATTTTTTGGGTGAAGCTCCTAGGACTGCCTCTAGAGTTTTGGACGAAGCTGACATTGTCTGCAATTGGGAAATTAATTAGGAGGATTTAGTATATTGACCCGAGTTGCATGGGTGCTATAAATAAACATATAGTTTGGATATTGGTGGAGGTTAACTTATCTAGGGGTCTCCCGGGAAACAACGGTTTTCCTTGGTATTGCTCGAGACATCGTCAATAGGTGGATTATTGAGTTCTCCCCTTCTGCTGTCTCCTCTGCCACCAAACAGGTCATTTGATGCGGAGATGTCCTTGGGGTCACAAGCAACAAAAACCTTCTGGTACCTCTTGAACTACTCGGGTTTCCAATGATCAGGCTCTTGAAATTGAACAACTGGCTCAACTCTTCGAAGGTATTCCCACATCATCACCTTCACACAATTCACATCAAATTTTCTCGTCTTTGCCTCTGTCAACCCCACGCCCCCCTCACAACCTTTGGTTACTATTCAATTCTTGGCCTCTTCCGAAAGCTGACCATGAACAACTGCATTAAAATGTGCTCCCCACATACTAACTTGTGCATACTTTCTACATCTCTACCTTTGTCGATCCATACCTTCTCTATCCCATTCCTCGTCCTGAAACTTCCTCCCCTCCGCCTATTCCATCTCTCAGAATAATGATGCCCCAGTATTCGCCTCGAAACTTAGTAGGTAGCGACTGTGACTTCCTATTTATGAATCTGGACCTAGACATAGCAACCCTCACAGTGTATGAAAGCCATTTTGCTGAGTCCCATCCCATTATATCCCCCTCATCTGCTTTTAATATCACAGTTCATAAGAAAGGTAAAAATGATAGCCGATATTTTTGGGGCAAATAAAAAACTAGATCTTATTTCTCAGTTAATTCGAAGGGACTGCGTGATATTCCCATTATATCATCTTTTGACTCTCGGGAACTTAGAGCATGTATGCCCACTCCACTTGAACCATGAAACATATTATTTCTCTAAACATTCGGGGCCTTGGAGATCACTCCAAGTAATTAAGCCACAAAAATCTCTTCTCACTCTCCTCTCCTTTTATAGAAGTCTTCCAAGAAATCATGTGTCTCGCCTGAAAAGCATTCCTCATTTCCTCTCTATTCGACCCGATTGGAATATAAAGGGTGTCGACTCTGAGGAAGAATTCAGGGTTTTTCTGAACATTTTCATCTAATCAATATGTATGCACCTTGTCGCAACCGATCATATTTCTAGTCCCACATCATCTCCTCTAAAATTTTGAGCATTCGAAATCTCATCCTCCTTGATGATCTAAATTCCACCCTGTCCTCCGTCGAATTTTGGGGATCCCATAGCCGCTTAGAATCCCTTGTTGTTATTTTAACTCAGATTTTTTCTGATCACCATCTTGTCGACATTTTCCCTTCACCCCTTACCCCGACCTAGACCAATCACAGAAACAGTGAGGATTTTGTTCGCAAAAGACTGGATTAGTTTCTTGTTCATGAAAGTGTGCTTGAAATGCTTGGAAAATTGCAATATTTTGTTATTAAATCAAACCTATATGACGACCATCCCATTTGTCTCAAATGGAATTCAGAGCCGGTTCGAAAGGGCCTCCCTTTCAAATTCGAAAGAGTGTGGCTAGAAGTTCCAGATTACCAGGCCATCGTCAGGGATTTCTAGAAGCAGGATGTGATTGGACAAGACAGATTGGCGTCCCATTGTTTCACTCAAAAACATCGGGCGCTGAAGGTCAGGACTTGGACTTGGGAGAGACACAAGAAAGATCAAATGATTAAAGAATTACAATCCATTGCTAGGAAAATTGAGGATATTTACATTTCAATGGAAAGTTGCTATCCTATGATGCAATATTTATCGATGCTATTGTCATTGGAGAAATGTAAAAAATAAATATTGGGAGTGTTGGGTCAATTTACTGTTGTAAACTAACGCAAGTATTTATTATCAATCTGGGTTAGTGGAACTTAGAAGCATCCCCAAAGTATATGGGTTTCAGTTGTGATCAATTTAGAAGATGGTTTATTGATGATTAGGGAAATGCATATTACAAATATAAATCTAACTTAAATAATTTCTAAATTCTAAAGCACAAATTAAGATACATGAAGTAATAATTGAAGAGGCTCTTCACTAAAAGAGGTTCTGGTTGTCCTTCATCATTTATTTCATTTATCATCAATGAATTTAACTAAACAATAGATTAAGATACATGAAGTAATAATTGAAGAGGCTCTTCACTAAAAGAGGTCCTGGTTGTCCTTCATCATTTATTTCATTTATCATCAATGCTATTGTGAAAACAAGAATTCAGAAAATCAGGAAAGATGAATCTTAGTTTTGAACTCTTAATTAGATAGAAGAAGTATTTAACTTAAATACTGGTTTGTCTCTTCGTATGTAGAATAGAAACAAGATTATGGTCCATCCACAATCAAATCATGTAAAGGCATGTAAAGATGAATTCTAACTGAAAATCTTGATTAGACATAAAGAGTGCTTAACTTAAACACCTGTTTGTCCTTTCATATGCAGGTTAAGAATGATCATTATTCATCAATACTTGAAAATAAACAAATTAAACATAAGCAAACTAATTCATAAATTGCAGCTACGAAATAAACTAAGAAGTGCACTTAGCTCGGTGTGGGGGCCCTCCACCCTTGCCTCGCACACTGAAGGTAAATTCAGCTACTTAAGACTTCAATTAATAAACCAACATGTAACAATATCAAAATATGATAGAATAGATATTCAATTATGTCTCCAAGTCTAAAAAATAATAAGAATAAGTCATACAAGTTCCATATCAAAGCCTTCAAAGTTTGAGGCTTAAATAGATAAAATATCTAACAAAATAATCTAAAATAGCTCAAGTAGTCATAACTATCTTTATCCTATCATATCAAGTCGAATTCATCTATCAGATCCATCATAATCTAGAAAATCCCACAAAATAAGAGTTTTAACCTAGTTTCTAGGGATCTTCCATAAAGATTGGTCCTATTTGATCGCCTTTGACTGGGCCTATTAAAGCTCAATTTGATTGTGCCAACAGGTGTACTCTTATTCTTAGTTCCCGAGCTTTCTAGAAACATATCAAGCTTGAGCCCAAGTGTCCTGCACATATGCAAACCATAATGCTATTATGGGAATTTCTGGTGTTGTCCAAAAATGCACTTAAATTCCAATTTTTACAAAACATCTAATAATTGAAAAACATAAATTGAATACCTGTATATGCATCTTTGGGTAAATTTAAGGTGGATATGATGGTAAATAGATGGATAATATGGAAAAATAAGGTGTATTTACTAAACAAAAAGAGATAAAAAATGAGGGCCAACATCTCCCCCAAACTGATGATCAAGCATGTCCTCATGCTTGCTGTTTCCTCTTTGACCTTCAGAGCCCTGGTGTTGATCCCATTCCTGATCCTGAAACCTCATGCTGTGCTGTGTACAAAAGAGAATGCATGTCTTTGCCCTGCTTGTCCTTGTAGATGGAGGTTTTAAATTTTTGTTTCTCATATTTAGCTTTCCAAGAGTTTTTCTCCTAAAGCCACTTGAATGCCTGTGTATAGAGAAGATTGTTTTTGTTTTATAACTTTCCCATTTTCTCGCTTATCTTCTCATTCTCCTTAACCAATTTCTCATTGGTTAGTTTATAAGTTTCATTTTCCTCCTTCAGGTACCTCTCCATGATTTTGCTTATCTCTAAGCTATCAATCAACTCTTTAACTCTGGAAAGGTTTTGATCTTCCCCGATTGAATCTTTGGAAACTGAAGCAACTTCCACTTCATTTTTATCAAAGTAGGAATCTTTATTTATAGGATTCTCATACACTTGTTGTTGCAGTCTTTCAAGGATTTAATTTTCTTGTTTTGGTATAGGATAAGTTTCCATGATTTGTATTTCTAGTTCTGCTGAATGCTTCTTTTTCTGTCTCATGGAAATAGTAAAAAATGATGTTTCTTTTTCAAACATAACTGTCTCTTACTGTTTCTTTGACTTCGTTTTAGGATAAAGAGATGAATGCACAATGTTCCTTGTTTCTTCTATGGGTTTAAGTTTTTTTTCCACAACTTGTTCTACAAACTCATTTTCAACCAAGAAATCTTCCCAAACCATCCCTTTGACTTTCAAGTGGTAATCTACAAGAATTTTGATGAGTCCTTGATGAATAAATTAAGCCTCTTTGGGTTTAGTATCTGATTTTATGCTTTCAATCATTTTCATCAAGTTTTTGTAGAAGAAATAGGGCAGATTGATCCTTATATCCCCTTTGATACGTTGTATTAACCTGACATGATAAAGGTGTACTACACTAAATCTATTGTCACAGGCGCAGAAATTTTGAATTATCAATACTAGTTCTTCCCATGGTTCATTAAACCATTCCCTTGGGATCCCTTTTGATCTATCAAAAGAACCCTTCCTGTTTTTATCTAAGAAAAATTTCCAGCCCTTGTCTTTAAAATGTAAGCCCTTGTGATACAATTCTCCTGAAGATGGCAAATCTAAAGCTTCAGAGATATACTCCGGAGTTAAAGGGATATGTAAGCTACCCACCATGGTTTCATTCTATCTAAAGTTATTTAAAAATTCTCTTGTGACCTTCTCATTATGACCTTTGAAATTTTGGAGAAAACCTATTAACCCTGACTGATAAAGTTTTTCCACTGTTTCCCTACTCCAGTGTTCTATTTGGAAGTCTTTAGGTTCTTCTCTTGAGGCCATTTGGTCTGAAAAACATTTTATATAACCATCTACCGTCATTAACTTCATCTTGTAAATAAAAATTTAAGCACTAGATGTAATCATGGTAGTAGGCTTACCTTTTTGCTTCACTGCCTTTGTCAATTAATCAATCCTATGTTTTTCTCTTTTAAAGAATGTGAGCTTACTGTAAATAAAAAAAAAAAAAATTGATAGAAAGGTTTCAAGAAAACATAAGTTTATGTTTCTAATATTATACCCTCTATTTAATTCTATGTTATCCTTAAAAACAATCTCTGTCTCTGTTTTGTAAAAGAAATTGGACTGTGTAAAAAAATTTGATTTTTTTTTTTATACAACAGTGCTTTTCACCCATCAATTGCATATAAAAATTCTTTCCAAAACATTGCATTCAGACTCACTATGTATACAACAGAAAAAATTCAATTATCTCATAAAAAATTCATGATAGATTGACTGTTTCTCTTCATCATTCCTCATACTCTGTCTTTTGTCATAAAAAGCATGTCTAAATGTCTTCCATTTTTCTTCACAAACTTTGTTTTAAATCTTTAAACTGAGTTTTGCTAGAACAAATATATTACACAACTTAATAACAACCTCACTGTGCAATTTGAATTGAAGCTCTCACTCGCTGTTTTCCATTTAAAATGAAACACTACATGTGAGGATGTGTCGAGCTTACCTATCTTGTGCAATAACCCTTGTGATCTTCTTCTTGGATCTTCGTGATCTTCTTTCAGTTGAACTGAAGTTTCAACCCACAACAATCTCATTAAAATCTTCATTTATTAACTCACTCAACAAAATATTTCGTTTTTTTGACTGATGGCAGAGTAGTTTCTGAAAGGTGTCAACACGTTTTTGAACGGTGTCAATGCAAAACACAACGTAATGACAGGCTTACAAATCAAATGAAATTACTCCCTTTTATAACTCAGAGTTGTTGACACAATCTCGAAATTGTTTAAACAATCAAATCTTCATTAACTTCTTACCTTCACTTCCATAGAATTCCGCTTCCTAATAGCTCGACTAAGCAATAAGTTTTCCGGATTCGTGGCTTTCAAAGCTCTAGTTATCTTCTTATCACTCTGTTTCTTCTCTTCACTATATTCTCTGCCTCTTTCTTCTGCGTTTTATTTCTTCTTTTTCTCTCAACTTCCTCATAGTTTTGTCTTTGCGTTTTGTTTTCACAGGGTTGTAGATACAAGGACGTGCTTTCACTACACGCTCCTTTCTCTCACTGAGCCTCTCTGATGGAAATGATGGTGAAAACGCTTGGAAATGAGCATTTCTGATCTCTGTAATGGCGAAAACGGTCTCGACAGTGGCAGAGATGGTTTCATATGTTTTACATAGTGCTATGTAAACACATTTTAAAACATTCTAACCGTTCATCAACTCATTTGACCGACCCATGCACGTCTTTTCTTCTTTGATTGTTGTGTTGGTGTACATTCGTCCTTCTATGCAACTTCTTCGCGTTTTGTGTTAATGACTATGTTCATTTCCATTATCCGCATTACCTCCATGCATCATCATGTTGCCTATCTCCATAATTCACATTATCTCCATGCATATGTGCACCATCATTCTTCATTATCATATGGTGTCTCCTTTCATCTCTCCAATGCATGCATTCAATCTCACCATAACTTACCGTATGCCATCATAGCCATGCACTTAGTTTATCTCCACATCATTCCTTAGGTTAGTAATTGAACTCATTTTTTTGCATTACATTTGCTCCATTACCTTAGTTCGTTTTCTTATATGATTGTGCTCGTTTTGTTTTGATTTTCAAAAATAATTGCGCTATATCATATGTCTTTTCACAATATCATATGTCTTTTGTAATTGCACTATATATCTTTTGAACTTTGGTTTTTTGCTTTTGTTATTTAATTTTTAAAATTAAACGTTTATGATAATACTAACATTTGTTTATTATTTGTAGGTCTTCCAAGAGTCTTCCATAAGTTCAATTTTTTGACCGTTTGTTCATAATTCTCTTTGTTTAGGAAATAAGATAGGGTATGATATGAATAGGTTATGTAATGTTTTGAATAGTGGTATGGATATAAATGTGAATAGAATAGGGTTAATTAGAATAGTGGTACTAAGAGGGTTATAAATGATATAATGTAGATGAAAGTGTAGGAGATGTAGAAAATGTTGGTGATGTAAATGAAATGTAGGTAAAGATGCGTAACTAGTATTAAATTAGTTTGTCCAATTCTAGAATATTTCGAAAAAATTGAAAGTTTAAGAGCGATTTTTTTACTCACTGTATAGGTGTACTCCCTTTTGGACGTTTGATGATGATCAACATTGTGTTTATTGTTATGACGACTCTTGTAGACTTTTTAGAGACTTTATTTCTTCTTGCATCTGATTTGATTTAGAATAATTATTGTTCAGGTCCCTTTTGCAGGTTAAACTTTGACATTTTCAGGTCCCATATGCTATGATCTTCTCAGGTCCCTTCTGACATGTTAAATTTTCAGGTCCCTTCTGGCGTAATTTTACACTGATGTCAAGTCCCTTCTGGCGTGATGTACAATGATGTTCCATATTTTAAAATTTCTTCTGTCGTAATAATTCAGGTCCCTTCTATAAATGTCGAATGATATACTAGGTCCCTTTATGACTGTAGTCCATATTCTGTCTTCAATTCAGCTGCTGAAAACTATTTTCATAGTTCTTTTTATTTCACACCTTCCCCCAAGCTGATGTTCTGACTTGTTCTCAAGTCTGTAATGTCTTGGAGGGTATATCTACAAAAATATGAAGTAAAGTAAGATAAAAACAAAAATAGAATTCATATTGGCCAAACAAGTTGGTTTTCCTGTATGAATTCGAGTTTGTATTGTGCTATTTTCTTGGATTTTCACAACCAAAATCTTTTTATTATATTTTATGTTTTTTTTTACTCTTTTTTTTTTTAACTCTCCTACTAGAATTGTGGAAGGAATATTGCTATGCTGCCCCATTATTTCCAGATATGAATCCATCGAAATTTTTCTCAATAAATCCTCTTTATTTATAGGCTTATTGTAGATTTTAAGCCTATATCCATTGACAACAAACGAAACAGATGCTTCATCAATTGTTTTTTATCTTGACAACTCCATTGTCGAAGATTTCTTCAATCTCATATGGCCGAAGCCAATGAGTCGTAAGTTTTGCTTTGAAATCTTTGAACTTGGAGTTGAACAAGAGTGCCCAATCTCCTTTCTGAAACACTTTATTCTTTATGAATCGAACATGCCATTTGATCCTTTTTTCTTCGACAAGAGAAGTATGTTCAACTGCTTGTTGTCGAATCTCATCTAGGTTGTTTAACTGCATAATCCTTTCTTGTTGTGCTTGAGACAATTCCATCCCTAATTCTACTGGTAGCTTGTATGTATGTATTTGAAACTCAAAGGGTAATAGAACTTATTTTCCATACACTTGTTGGACATTGGGTTCAATGCTCCCCGTGTGTTTCGTGACATGGAATAACCGCCTCTCGTGGATCCTAACTCTGGCGATTATAGCAGAGACTAACGCCTACGAGTTTTGGTCTAACGACAATCGTGATTCCAACAAGTGGTATCAGAGCGACAGGTCTCGAGTTTGAAACTCACCCGGTTTGCGTTGGGGGGGGGGATATTTTTGGACATTGGGTTCAACGCTCCTCGTGTGTTTCGCGACATGGACTAACCACCTCTCGTGGATGCTAACTCTGGTGATTATAGCGGAGACTAACGCCTGCGGGTTTTGGTCTAACGACAATCGTGATTCCAACAACACTGACTGATATGGACTGAATCCGGTAGTGTTTTTTAAGGTTATTCTATATGCGCATAATGCATCTTTCAACTTTTCTGACCAGTCCTTTCTGTTCATTTTTACAGTCTTCATCATAATGTTTTCTAGGACTTTGTTTGTTGATTCAACTTGTCCATGGCTTGAGGATGATAAGGAGTTGATTTTCTGTGTTTCATCTTGAATTTCTCTGTAATATCTCGAACAAGTTTTGATGTGAATTTTGCACCTTGGTCAGTTACTATTTGTCTCAGAACTCCATATCTCACAAATATCTCTTCAAATAGAAAAGACACAACAATTTCTTTTGTTGCCCGTGCTACTGCCTTGGCCTCCACCCATTTAGTCACATAATCTATACATACAAGGATGTATTTATTTCCATTGGATGGAGGGTTGATTGGTCTCATGAAATATAAAGCCCACTGTTCAAATGGTTCAATAAGTACTTGTGGCTTTAATGGAATTTCATCTGATGCCACTGGTATACCAATTCTTTGGCAGCTGTCACATCTTTTGAAATAATTTCCGGAGTCCTTGAAGATGGATGGCCAGTAGTAGCCAAGCTTCAACAATTTGTATGCTATCATTTTATCTTCAAAATGACCACCACATGGTTCATCATGACAAGCTTTCAAAATTTCAATTATTTCATCTTCTCTTACACATTTTCTAATCATTAAATCAGCACAAGTATAAAATAGATCTCCATTGACCCATCTATACCTGGCACTTTCTCTAATTATTCTTCGTTTTTGTTTGTTTGTGTAGTGGGATGGTATGATATCAGATGATAAATAGTTAGCTATATCTGCAAACCATGGAGTTTTGACATTTATAGCAAATAGATGTTCATCTGGAAAACTGTCTGATACTGGATTTGGATCACCAAGTGAATTTAATCTTGACAAAAAGTCAACAACTTGGTTATATTTTCCTGGGAAACCTTGTATAGTAATATTAAACTCTTGCATTAATAACAACTACCGAGTTATTCTTCCATTTGTGATTGATTTATTCATTAAATATTTTATAGCAGAATGATCCGTGTGAATATAAACTTGATAACCTGTTATATAATGTCGAAATTTATTTTCTTCATTTACGACAACTAACATTTATTTTTCCGTAACAGTGTAATTCAATTATGCTGGTGTTAAGTTTTTACTGATGAAATATATAGCATAATTGAATTGATTCTCTTTTTGTCCAAGTGATTCTCAAATAGCTGTATCAGATGCATCAATTGAAATGTGAAATGGAAAAGACCAATTAGGTCCTCAAAGAATGGATGCAATTGAAAAATTTTGTTATAATTTTTCAAATGCATTTTGACAGTTATCAGTCCATTATAATTCTACATCTTTCGCAAGTAACTTGAATAATGGCAAAGCTATTTTACTGAAATTTTCAATAGATCTTCTATAGTAGCCTGCATAACCCAAGAAACTTTGAACTTCTTTTTGTGTTGTAGGTGGTGTTAAATTCATAATGACTTGAATTTTTGTTGGATCCACTTTAATCCCTGAAGAAGAGATATGGTGTCCCAACACTATCCCCTCAGTTAACAACATAAAACATTTTTATTATTATTGAGTGATAGTTTTGGCTCAATGCATCTTTTTAACACTTTTTCAAGATTTTGTAAACAATCATCATATGTTGTACCATACACGGTGAAATCATCCATGTAAACTTCCACACACATGAATCAAATCAGCAAATATAGCAAGAACTACTATTTTAAAAGTAGTGGGTGCATTACACAAACCGAAGGGTAATACATTGTATGCATATGTTTCCCAGGGGCATGTGAATGTTGTCTTATCTTGATATTCTAATGCTATTTTTATCTGGTTATATCGGCTAAATCCATCCAGAAATGAGAAGAATTTATTTCCAGCTATTGAATCTAACACTTGATCGATAAATGGTAAAGGAAAATGGTCTTTTAATGTAGCTTTGTTGAGTTCTCTATAATCCACGCAAATTCTCCATTTCCCATTTTTCTTAGGTACCACAACTAAGGGTGAAACCCATTGACTATCTGAAATAGGATAGATAAATCCGACTTGTAATAGTTTATGTAATTCTTCTTTCACAATTTCCTTCATCATGGGGTTCATCCATATTTGTGGTTGCCTTACAGGTTTTATTTCATTATCACTGTAAATGTGATGGATGCATGTTTTTGGATGAATTCCTGGCATGTATTTATAATCCCAGGCAAAAGATTTTGAATATTTTTGCAATAATATTATTAGCTTTTCCTCTTGTGATGATTGTAAGTTGTTACCAATATTCAAATGTCTTTCAGGATTGATTTCAATGATTTTTCTATTTGAATTGGTAATTGAATTTACAGGAAAAATGCTTTCAAATGTATTTTGCAATGATTGTATTGTGAAATTTTCTTGAAAACATTTATTCAAAAGATAACTAGTAGCTTCATATTGAGTTATCCTAAGATGCTCTGAAAGATTTGGTTCTGAGATGAATAGATCTAATAAGTCCCCATTTTCTTCCTCCTCTCTAAAATTGTAAACTTGATTAAGACTAAGAACAGCTTGAAGTTCTTGTTGTTATTTTTCATCAATCAATGATAATAAAGAAGGAGATTGAGCAAGAGGATATAATGTAATATGTTTTCTTTCATGTCCATGTGCAATAATCATGCTTCCTGACCTGCATCCAATGTAAGCATCTGCAGTAGCTAACCATGGTCGGCCTAAAATTAAGGGATTCCCTCCCAAGTTTGTTTTTGGCTGCAAAATCAATAAGTATGCATGATACTCCCATGAATCCAGTGAGACAATGATATCTTCTAGTATACCTTCTAGAACAACTTTAGATCTGTCTGCAAGTTCTAAGACTGTAGTATTAGGTCTAATGTTGTTCAGATTCAAATGTTTCATAGTCTCTATTGTCATGACATTGATAGCCGCTCCCAAGTCTATTAAAGTGTTTGCCACTGAAAATTTGTTACTCGAAATAGTAACCATAGGAATTCCTGGATCAACATATTTTTCAATGGCTATGTTTGTAGACATGAGACTTGAAAGAATTCCAATTACCTGGATTGTTGGTGGATCCTTCTTTCTTCGGCTCGATTTTTTAATGCATAATTCCTTTATTGTTTTTTCATATATCAGAATGTATTTAATTGCTTGCAATAAAGGAATTTAACATATGTGTTTTTAAATTCATCCAGAATACTAAATTTAGGGAGAGATATTGGAATATTCTCTTGTATTAATCTCTTTGGATATGGTGGAGTCAGTGTCATGATAGCTTTACCCTTCTGAATTTGTTTTTCTGGTTGAGATTGTTCACTTTGTTCTCCTTGTTCTATTTTTTCTTCAATTGTCGCAGGAGAATATTTTTGTAACACCTTCCAAAGCCTTAGGTGGACATCTTGCACAAGAAGAATTGAATATGTAGGATAATATGTTTCCTCTTCCACATGATATGCTGGTCTATCCACCTTGTTGCTTGGATTAGCTACTTGCTGAGCTGGTAATTGTGTTGGTCTAGGAGGTGGTTGGTTAGTTGGCAGCTGAAGTTGCTGCGGTTGAGTTAGCATTGGTGGGTTTTGAGATGTATATGGCATTGGTTGTTGTTGCTGAAATTGCTGATATTGAGGAAATGGTTGAGGAGGGTATGGTTGTTGATATTGATATTGCTGAGGGTACATTTGCTGTGGTGGCTAGTTTCCATAACCATATCCCCTCCAACCTTGTGCAGGTTGGTTTCGATATTTTTTTGGTGGCCAAGCTTGCCATGGCATTGGTGTATTCCATGTGTTTTGAGGATATTGAAAATTTTGGGGATTTTGTTGAGGGAATTGTTGAGGAATTCTTGGCTGCCAAGGTCTCCTTGGTGCCATATAGTAGAGAGATCCTTGTACTTCTTCTCCTTGCAATTCGTTTAACTTTGGACATTTTTCTGTTTCATGATTTTCTGTGCATAGTCCACATACTTGTATACCTTTCAAAGGACATTGCTTGAGTGGATGTTTTTTTCTACACTTTGGACAAAAAATTTCTAAGATTTCATCTTGCTCTTCTTTTTTTTTCTTAGCTTTCAAAACATCTACTTGTGTACCCAAAGTGCTTAAGAGATCTGCCTTAAATTTTTCTAACATGCTTCCTATCTTTGCTCTTGTTACTACACTTGCTGCAGATTTGGAAGCTTTTGATGAAATATCTCTTTTCCCACTCTTGGCTCTTCCCCTAGAGTATTTTTTGACATAATTTAGAAATTTCTTCAAATGATAAATTAGAAATATCTCCTTTTCCCATTACATTAAGAATTTCTAAATACTCATCTCTAATACCCTTTAGAAAAATAGTGCAGATGGTATCATAACTAAGAGAATGATGTTTGGATTTTTGTAAATTGTAAAGGAATCTTTCCAAATATTCCTCCAAACTTTCATCTTCTTGTTGGGACATTCTGAAAATGTCTTCTTTCGAGTCTCTAGCCCTGCAGTAAGCTTGATACTTATTAAGAAATATTTTCTTCATATCTTCCCAAGAAGCTATCGTGTGTTCTCCTAATCCCATGAACCATTTCAAGGCTGCAACTTTTAAAGTAGCAGGAAAAAGTCAAATTTTATGTGTATCATCAGTATATCCACATGTTATACCCAAGATGTCAAACTCAAACATGAATGCATCAAGATCTTCCGTTGACATTCCATAGAAATTAGGCAATACAGAAGGTGGAATATTTTTCATTTTTATTTCTTCTCCTAGTATTGCTCTTGCATCTAAAATAGGAAAGCCAAAAGTAGTTTCCTGATCATTATTAAATTCTTGCTCATTTTCTTGTGTTCTCCGATTTTGGTTTTCTCTTCTTGCTTCTTCCTCTATTCTTTGAAGTGCTTCTGCTCTTCTATCTTCTTTTGCCTTTCTTTCCACTTCAATTCTTCTTTCTTCTTCCCTTTGTCTTCGCCATTACTTTGTTGTCTTTCATATTCTAATATTTTTTCAGGAGTCATGTTTAATCTAATTGATCCTTCTCCTTCTTCAACCATTTCTTGTTCAAAGACTTGTAGTGTTTCAATAGGAAGTTGGCTTTGTATTTCTTCGACTACTTTGATTTCCTCAAGGACAGGTTGCTCTAGTTGTTCAACAGTTGGTTTTCTTGTGTATTTTTGTTTCCAAACAGAAGGAGGTTCTTTAGGTGATTGATTTTTCTTTACCTCCAAGGCCAACAAGATTTGTCTTTCAAATAAAGTTAATCTCTATCCCGATCTCTGTTTTTCCTCTAACTCTTCTATAGTAGGTTTTCCAGCAACTAGTGTTGTTAGTCTTGTGGATGAATGAGCTGTTGGGGGGTTTTGTTTCACAAATATACCTTTTTAATCTCTATCTCTAGGCATAAGAAAACATTAATTGAAATAAAAACTATGTTTTTGTTGTTTTTGGCGATTTTATATTGTTTTTGTCTTTTAATATTTTTGTCTTCCTATTTTGACCATTTTTGAAATATGCTTCCCCAACAAAGACGCCAAAATGTTGGGTCAATTTATTGTTGTAAACTAACGCAAGTATTTATTATCAATCCAGGTTAGTGGAACTTAGAAGCATCCCCAAAGTATATGGGTTTCAGTTGTGATCAATTCAGAAGATGGTTTATTGATGATTAGGGAAATGCATATTACAAATATAAATCTAACTTAAATAATTTCTAAATTCTAAACAATAGATTAAGATACATGAACTAATAATTGAGGATGCTCTTCACTAAAAGGGGTCCTGGTTGTCCTTCATCATTTATTTCATTTATCATCAATGTTATTGTGAAAACATGAATTTAACTAAACAATAGATTAAGATACATGAAGTAATAATTGAAGAGGCTCTTCACCAAAAGAGGTCCTGGTTGTCCTTCATCATTTATTTCATTTATCATCAATGCTATTGTGAAAATAGGAATTCAGAAAAGCATGAAAGATGAATCTTAGTTTTGAACTCTTAATCAGATAGAAGAAGTATTTAACTTAAATACTGGTTTGTCTCTTTGTATGCATAATAGAAACAGGATTAAGATCCATCAACAATCAAAGCATGTAAAGGCATGTAAAGATGAATTCTAACTGAAAATATTGATTAGATAGAAAGAGTGCTTAACTTAAACACTTGTTTGTCCTTTCATATGTAGGTTAAGAATGATCATTAGATTCATAAATACTTGAAAATAAAAAAATTAAACATAAGCAAACTAATTCAAAAATTGCAGCTACGAAATAAACTAAGAAGTGCAATTAGCTCAGTGTGGGGGCCCTCCACCCTTTCCTCTCACACTGAAGGTAAATTCAGCTACTTAAGACTTCAATCAATCAACCAACATGTAACAACATCAAAATATGATAGAAAAAATCTTCAATTATGTATCCAAGTCTCATACAAATTCCATATCAAAGCCTTCAAAGTTTGAGGCTTAAATAGATAAAATATTTAATAGACTCATCTAAAATAGCTCAAGTAGTAATAAATATCCTTATCCTATAATATCAAGTCGAATTCATCTATCAAATCCATCATAATCTAGAAAATCCCACAAAATAAGAGTTTTGACCTAGTTTCTAGGGATCCTCCATAAAGACTGGTCCTATTTGACCGCTTTTGACTCGGCCTATTAAAGCTCAATCTGACTGTGCCAACAGGTGTACTCTTATTTTTAATTCCCGAGCTTTCTAGAAACATATACAGCTCGAGCCCAAGTGTCCTGCACATATGCAAACCATAATGCTATTATGGGAATTTTTGCTGCTGTCAAAAAATGCACTTAAATTCCAATTTTTACAAAAACATCTAATAATTGAAAAAAATAAATTAAATAACTGTATACGCATCTTTGGGTCAATGTAAGATGGATATGATGGTAAATAGATGTATAATATGGCAAAACAAGGTGTATTTCCTAAACAAAAAGAGATAAAAAATGAGGGCCAACAGGGAGTACAAGAAATCACTTAGAAACTGAAGAGCAGGGCTATCTGGCTTTGCGAAGGTGATCACAACACTGAATTTTTCCATCACTATGCCAATAATCAGTAAAACCAAAATGAAATTTGGAAAATTGAGATTGAGGATGGTACTCCTGTACAATCTACTTTGGATATCTAGAGGGATGCCCTCAAATATTTTTCTCATTTATACAGTTGCAGGGAGGGTGTCAACCTATATGACCAAATTTGGGATCTTGATTTGTATATCTGCATGCTTGACGCAGCTACTAATGAGGTATTGGGTAATCCTATCACAAAGCATGATATTATGTCGGTTCTTAAATCATTTTCTTGAGACAAAATCCCCAAGACTGATGGCTGGCCGGTGGAGATGTATCTACTTTTTTTTGATCTCATGGCAAACAATATACTTAACGTTGTTGAAGAGTCTTTCATTCTGGGACAAATTCCGAGTGACATCAACATGACCTTCATTGCTCTTTTTCCTAATTCCTCTCTCCCGAAATCCTTCCAATATTTTAGACCTATCTCTCTATGCAACGTGATATATAATTTAATTTCAAAGGCTATTTCACAAAGAATATCTGGTACACTCTCAATTCGTATCTCCCGTGAGTAGTATGGTTTTCTCTCAAACCGTCTCTTTCATAATTCCTTAGCCATGACTTAGAAATGCTTGCATTACATTCACACCAGGAAAATGAGGGCTATTATGATGAAGATCGACCTCTATAAAGCTTATGACAACATGGATTGGTCCTATATCCGGTTGGTTCTTCATTAGATTGGTCTGTCAACAAAAAATATTCAATGGATCTTGGCCTGTATAACACCAGTTTTGCTTTTTGTTATTATAAATGGATTTCCCATAGAATTCTTCTAAGATGGACACGGCCTCCATCAAGGGTGCTCTCTCTCACCCCTTATTTTCATACTAATTATGGATGGGCTCAACACTCGCATCAAATAGGCGCACAATATGGGCATTTTTGAAGGAATACATATTTCCCAAGGCGTCTTGATCACACATTCCTTATTTGTGGATGATATCTTGGCTTTCTTATTATTTCGAGAGCTTATTGGTCTACTATGCACTACATATTTCTCAAATATGGGGTTGCATTGTGGCTAGAAATCAATGGCTCAAAATATCTTCTATTATAAGCCTCTAGAGACATAGAGGACTTAGAATTAATTGCTGGCCTCTTTCAAGTGAATTGTGCCTTGCTCTCTGAGGGCCTCACTTATTTGGGTTTCAGACTGAAACCTTGCAGCTACCACAACAAAGAATGGTTTTGGATTTTGGAGAAATTCAAGAAAAGGTTGAATAAATGGACTCATAAGTGGCTCTCTTTGAGGGGCCGTTTCATCCTCATCCAAGCTGTCCTTCAACATCTAGTTGTCTATTGGGAACATCTCTTTTCTTTTCCTTCTCACATTATTTCCTTCATCAAGGCCATCATTTCAAGTTTTCTTTGGCACCCATGACACTAAAAAATTTCACCTTTGTAAGCTAGATTTGATCACAATCCCCAAATAGTTTGGTGGCTGGGGACTTTTGGACATTCACTCTTTCTCACAGGCTCTTTTAATCAAATCTCTCTTATGGGAGGTTACTAGCCGGGGTATATGGCCTATACTATTTCGCGCTAAGTATAACATGAACACAAATTTACATCAGCTTTACAGGTTTCAATCTCTTCCCCAACACAGACGGTCTTAAATCTGGTAGGGTTTCAGGTGTATGGCAGCTCTCTTCTCAAGCAGGCTCTCATGGGATTTCGGGAATGGTGAGAGTATTATTTTTGGAGTCAACAACATTTGGGGTTTCCCCACAGATTTTAATTTGGAGATCCACCTCAGGCATGCTCTTGTACGTAAGGGCATCTTTTTCCTTAAACATGTTATTTCCCACTGGCATCAGGGTTTCCTGATTTAGAAGTCTTCAGCATAGCTGAGTCTATCGGGTCGGGCTGTGGAAGAATGGAATCTTATTCAAATATGTTGAAATTGGGTGGATTCTCTTTACACCCTTTGGGGGAAAGGATTGTATGGGATGGAAGGATGAATATGGATTCCATAGTGGTGGCTGATATATATTGTGGAATTATCTCACTTAAAACACAAGGTTTGGAACAATCCTTGTTGAGGAAATTATGGAAGAGTACAATCCCAATCAAGATCATCTTATTTGTCTGGCTTTCTTGGAGGAATAAGATCCTCACTTAGGACAATCTGGTTAAGCACGACTTTCAGGGGCCTCAGTGTTGTCCCTTTTGCAAGAATGCTTCTGGATTTGTTTCACACATCTTTCTAAATTGCACTGTTGTTCTCAAAATTTGGCATTTGTTCTCTGATCACTTGCAGGTTAAAAAATGGCAGCCTCTCTGTATCTTACATTGAATTTACTCATGGGAGCACCTGGATCATAAAAATATCTCTCTCCCCTTTTTCTTCATATGGGAGATCTGGTTGGCTAGGAATAGATACATCTTTGAAGGAAGAGAGACTACCCCACACCATATCTATTGTTGTGAAACTAGCTCCAAAAATAGAAGAAAAGAGATATCAATGCCTTAGAAATAAGCCACTTTGAGGGGGCAACCTCCAATACATTACATGAATGAACAATTCTTGGATGATACAAATGACAAAACCTCCTTTCTATATATAGGAGTCCATGGGGCCACAATGTAACCCTAGCCGACCTAAAAATAATAATGTAAGGGCACAATAATAACAATATGGGGGTTACAGGGGTACAACAATAACAATAAGGGGGTTGCCCAATAACAATAAGGGACTATACTAGTAATATATGGACCTAACATACTCCTATTCTTCAAAGGTGTTGTCCTCACCGGTGCTTTTGTATAAAATTCTCATCCTCCCATGTGAATATTCCGTGGGTAAGTTCCTCCATTTGATGAGATACTCTGAAATTGATCGATTTCGTAGCTGTCGAGTTCTTGTTTCTGTGACTGCTTCAGGTTCCAATATGGTTTTTCCTTCCTCATCAAGTTCTGGCAATATTGTTTGAACTAGAATTTTGTCCCCTATAACATTTTTTAAGCATGAAACATGGAAAACTGGATGCACTCTTGAAGAAGTAGGAAGATCCAATTTGTATGCCATAGTACCAATCTTTTGCAACACCTTGTAAGGACCATAGTACTTTGGCGATAATTTATTATCCTTCTTAGCTTGCTTGAGGGACATTTGTTTGTATGGTTGTAGCCGTAAAATACCCAATATCCTACATCAAAACTTCTCTCACTGCGATGTTGATCTGCCTGTTGTTTCATTCAATTTTGTGCCAAATTTAGGTTATCCTTTAAGAGTTGGAGAACTTCTTGTTGATGCTCGATGTGATCCTCCACTGCTTGAACCCTAGCATTTTCCCTTAAAGAAGATGTGATGGATGGTGGATGATATCCATAAAGTGCCATAAATGGGGTCATTTTTGCTGCAGTATGGAAGGAAGTGTTATACCACCATTCAGCCAGAGGTAACCACTTGACCCATTGTGTTTGTTTATCAGATACAAAACAATGAATATATCCTTCCAAACATTTTTTCACTATCTCAATTTTCCCATCGGATTGAGGATGATAAGATGAGCTATGAGCTAGTGGAGTACCCAAACAAGAAAATAATTCCATCCAAAAATTTCCTGTAAAAATGGAATCTCTGTCACTTACAATAATCTTCGGGTTTCCATGTAGCTTTTGAATTGTTTCCATAAATGCAGTAGCAACTGTACTCGCTTTAAATGGATGAGATAATGCACAAAAGTGTGCATACTTGGTAAGTCTATCAACTACCACCATGATGACACCTCCTCTGACTTGTAAACTCAGAAGACCCTATCTTAATTGTCTCCACTTTACTTATTGAAGACTTAAACATCTCACAAACTTTTGAATATAAGATTGAAAGTACATCCTAGTAAAAAATTCATTCTTTACCCCCGCTATGGGTAAGTTTTTAAAATCCTGAGTGTCCTCCTAAAGGAGACGTGTGCAATTCCAAAAGAATCTTTTGTTTTAGTTGGGAATTATTACAAAGATATAAGCGATCTTTGTACCATAAGGAATCATTTTTCCAACTAAATGTATCAAATGTACTAGGATCTTGCTGCAACTTTTGAATGAGTGTCCATACATATTTGTTCTTCTTCCATTCATCTCTTGCTTCGGTTATCCAATCTGGTTGGATAATAGAAATGGCACAAAGCAATGCTTCCACCTCTTCATTCTTTCTTGAGAGTGCATCTGCAACAACATTAAGCTTTCCTTTTTTGTAGATTATTTCAAAGTCATAACTCAACATCTTTGTGACCCATTTTTTCTACTCTTCTGAAGATAGTCTTTGTTCCAAAAAGTGTTTAAGACTATCATGATCAGTTTTTACCTTGAAGTGTCTTCCCATTAGGTAAGTTCACCATTTCTTTAGTGCATGTAGTATTGCTAACATTTCCTTTTCATAAATAGGTTTCTGTAAATACTTTCCTTTGATTGGACGAATTTCAAAAGCAATGAGTCTTCCTTCTTGCATTAAAACAACACCAATTACATTTACTGAGGCATCACATTCCAGAATAAAGGTTTTGGTGAAGTCTGGCGTAGCTAAGACCGGTGCTAGGCACATTGCCTCTTTAAGATGTTCAAAGGTCTTAGTTGCTTCAGGAGTCCATGAAAATTCATATTTCTTCAATAATGTTGTTAGAGGTGCTGCTATTCTCCCATAATTCTTAACAAACTTGCGATAATACCCTGTTAACCCAAGAAATCCTCGCAACTTATTTATGGTTGTGGGGACTTTCCATTCCTTAATGGATTTAATTTTGTTAGGGTCTACTTTAACACCCTCGTGAGATACAATATGACCCAGATATTCCACCTCTTGTACTCCAAAGAAACATTTTGATGTTTTTGCATATAATTGTTTCTCCTGCAATAGTTTGAGCACCCTGTCAACATGTTGAACATGATCCTTCCAAGACCTGCTGTAGATTAGTATATCATCAAAAAATACTAGCACAAATTTTCTAAGGAGGGGTTTGAAAATGGAATTCATCAACCCTTGAAATGTAGAAGGTGCATTGGTAAGGCCAAAAGGCATGACCAAAAATTCATAATGACCCTCATGAGTTCGAAATGCTGTTTTTGGAATATCTTCAGTCTTCATTCTAATTTGATGATATCCTGAACGAAGATCCAACTTGGTAAAACAAATTGCTCCATGTAATTCATCCAATAATTCATCAATCACAGGAATGGGAAATTTATCTTTAATGGTGAGCTTATTGAGCTCCCTATAATATGGACACATGCACCATGATCCATCCTTCTTGTGTACCAATACTACAGGAGCAGAGAAAGAACTTTGACTAGGTTGAATTATACCAGCCTCTAACATTTCTGCAATCATACGTTCAATTTCGCTCTTTTGGACATAAGGATATCTATAAGGCCTGATGTTTGGAGGAACACTTCCGGGAATCAAATGAATAGCATGATCATGATCACGAATAGGTGGGAGTCCTTTGGGAGTTTCAAACACCTTGGAATGATTGTCCAAGACTTGTTGGAGATCTGCAGAAATAGATGATTTTGATGTCGGAACTTCTAGTAAGCATAATTGTGCAATTACGCCTCGTTGTTCTTTCTTTAGAAGCTTTGTCATGACATTAGAGCTTATTATCCTTCCCGGCTTCCCTTCAATACCTCGTAATTCGACTTCCTTTCCTTCTGAAAAAAATTTCAAGAAAAGTTCTTGAAAATTAAAAGCTACCGTCCCCAAAAATTGTAACCATTGTACTCCTAGTACAACATCAGCACCTCCCATAGGAATGGAAAGCATTGGACTATTCAATACATATTCCCCCATGGTTAGCTTGATGTTAAGGCATTTTCCAGAGCAATTTATAGTTCCTCCATTTGCAACCATCACTTGACATTCTGGTGCTGGGTATAGGAAACAATTCAATTCCTTGGCTACCTTACAATGAATAAAATAATGGGTGCTACCTGAATCAATCAACACTATTACCTTTTTCTTCTTGATATGTCCTTCTATCTTGAGAGTTTGAGGAGTGGTAATTCCTGCCAATGCATTACATGATATGGTCAGACTCATTTCTTCTTCTTCTAAGGTTTCTTCCTGGTGTATATCCTCTACTTTTGAAGTTTCTTCTTCATTTTCTTCCTCCTCTTCACAATCTATGTAAAATAATTTCTTCTCAGTGCAGTTATGACCTTTAGTGTATTTTCTATCACAACTGTAGCAAAGCCCTTTTTCTCTTTTGTCTTCCAATTGCCGTGGTGTCAAACTTGTATATTTTGGAAGTCTAGGAGTAGCAACACTTCCATCTTTATAGATGTGAGTGGTAGGCTTCCTTGTCGCCATAATTTTACATTCAATTTTTCTTGCCAACCTGAATGCCTTCTCCAATGAATCAGGTTCCCAAACATGAATTTCATGTTGGATGTTATCCTTTAGAGTCCCTATGAAGACATCAATCCTGTGTTCCTCTAGAATATGAATTGCCCTTATATTCAATTTTTGAAAGTCCTCAATGTGCTCCGCCACTGAACCCTTTTGTTTGAGATTTTTCAATTGGTTAAAGAAGGTGTTGCTCTTTGTATCCTCATAATGTGCTATCATTTCCTCCGTAAAAATTGACCAAGTGATTTTTATTTTTTATTTTTTATTTTTTATTTTATTTATTTATCTATTTATTTTATTTATTTATTTTTTAATTTTTTAATTTTTTTTTATGGGAGCAAAGCCATCGATACCATACAAATGTATTTTGTTCTAAATGTAAAGTTGCAATGCGTACCTTTTGTGTGTTTTGCACATTATTGAGATCAAAATATTGCTCCATCTGTAGTATCCATGTTACGGGGTCCTTTTCGTCAAACTTCCTCATATCCATCATTGGAATATGGTGGTTCTTACATCCAACATTAGAGTTTATGAAATCACGATTAACATTTATTTTGTTCTCATCATGAGTTTCCTCTACTATCTTTTCACCATTAGGAAACATTTCTTGTATCAACTTTGCCAAACCTTTGATGTCTACTTTTAGATCATTCTTCATGTTTTCCATGTTGTCTTTCATTTTTTCATCGATCTTAGCTTCCATGTCATCCATCTTAGATTCCATGCCATCCATCTTAGCTTCCAAACCATTCATCTTAGCTTCCATGAATTTCTTCAAACCATCCATCTTAGTTTCCACACCTTTCTTCAAAACTTCCATTTCATTTTTTTTTGCTCTTTGCGATAGCGAAATTTGGTGCACTTGCTCTTGTAATTTTGATATCTAATGTTGTGTTTCTTCTTCTTCATGAGTCATAGTAGAGCCTTCTGAAGGCTTAATGGGTGTTGAATTATTTTTAGGGGGCATTTTAGAACCGAATAATTATATCTGTTCTTCAATATTCCCTTGGAATAAATTCAAACTATTTTTTTTTTTTCAAATGAGACTTATGTAATTCGAAAAAAATACACACCTTTTTCTTGCTTTTGAGGATCTCAATATTGAAACTGAATTATCTTTGTGATTTCAGATCTTCAATAGCTTAAATTTTTCCCTGAAGTAGCCCTATGAATCTTCTTTTGAATGCCACAAGTATGATTTGATTTTGATTCTTCAAGACAAAGTTATTCCCAATATCCCACGATGACCTAATTATGGACTGGTTCAGTAGAGAGAACTTTTATGACTTTCCACGTGTCACTGTTTCCTCTTGTGGGTCTGAAATTGATATACCAAAAACTACAGTCTATGTAGTTGGAGACACTTTTTACGGAATCCAAATTCAACGCTCATAGTAGAGTTATGATGTTTTTCCCACAGTCGCATCTTTGAGATGAAACTCGGGATCCTGAAACAATCCTAACTTCCACAGATCATATCTCCAAAACTATTGCGAACCAAGATCTAAAATTTTTATAGGAGGGTCCTCAAGATTTCGGCTTCGCTATGTGAAGATTTCAGCTTCTGAAACCTCGTAGAAAAAAATTTATAGCGAAAATTCTGCGATGACCTATTTAGGTTAAATTCAGGAGCCTGCAAAAAGACCTAACTTCCACAGATCATATCTCTGAAAATATTGTGAACCAAGCTCTGAAATTTTGCAACGATGTTCCTCTAGATTTTGATTTCACACTCTAACAATTTCAGCTTCTAAAACTTCATAGAAAAAACGTTATAGCAAAAATTCCATGATGACCTGTTTGGAGCAGCAAAACCCTAGAATCCAAAGCTTTGATACCAATTGTTGTGAAACCATCTCCAAAAGTAGAAGAAAAGAGATATTAACGCATTAGAAATAAGCCACTTTGAGGGGGCAACCTCCAATATATTACATGAATGAACAATTCTTGGATGATACAAATGACAAAACCCCCTTTCTATATATGGGAGTCCATGGGGCCACAATGTAATCCTAGCCGACCTAACAATAATAATTTAAGGGCACAATAATAATAATATGGGGGTTACAGGGGTACAACAATAAAAATAAAGGGGTTACACTAACAAAAATAAGGGAATATACTAGTAATATAAGAACCTAACATCTATCTTTCAATTTCTTCATGGCTGGATACCCAATATGATCCTCCTACTCCTCCCAAGGATCTTTCACACCACCTCCATCCTCATTCGGTGATTTTTCTAGCTGGTTACTTTGATGGGCTGAACAACAGGGCACTTGTGGGTGTGGGGCTTGGATCAAGCTTGAACACAAGGAACAATTACACGTTTTGTGGAATGGTGGTCACAGAACGAACACAAATTCAGAACTCCTTGCCCTCTGGAGTTTGTTATGGGTGGCCTACAATTTGTAGCTTGACACTTTACACATTTACGGTGATGCAAAAAATGTCATTGATGGGGTGAATGGCCTCACTAATTTTCAACCTCCTGGCCTTTTGTGTTGGTTTAACCATGTCAAATATCTTCTTCAACGACTTCGGGCTCCTCCAATCCAACACATATTCAGGGAGGGAAACACTAGGGCAGACTCTCTTTATAAGGATGGGTTACTGCAGTAGCTTGGGTTCATTCAAGTGTAAAATTTCAGGGATGGACGTTTGCTGGTATCTAATTCCATTCAACTTCCATAAGCATCATGTTTATGGGCTTTTGTTTTTGGTTTTATTTTTTCCCATCTCTTTTTTTGCTCACTCTTTTGATCTTATGCGCATAAGTTAAGGTGTATTGTTTCATGGATCAACACTGCTGTATTTCTTTGGGATGTTCCAATAATGATGCCTCGATTTTTTGGGAGTGTTTCTTGTAAACACATGGAAAACTTTCTGCTTGTACTTGCTTTATGTCTCTTGATATTGGTGTATTTTTGAGGATAACCCATGACAAAATGTATTGTTTTGTTGTTCTAATATAAAAAAAAAATCAGTATTTTTTCCTCTCTGAAAAAGAAAAACCATGGAAAGAAAATATTATAAAACTGTTACACCATTTTTTGGTCATCTAACCTACTATCATTAGATGAACTCAAGTACACCATGTAAGACCAATTTTACCCTAAGTAAAATTGCTTTCACTATGTGAAATAACTTAGTAAAACATCTTTATTAAGTTGTTTATGGTCTAAACAGGAAACCCCAAAAGGAAATAATAAACAAATCTATATTTGTTTATATTTCCTGGTCATATTTAACCCAAAACAAGGAAATTAATTAAATAAGTCCTTATTTATTTGATTATTTCCTAGGAATAAGTTATTTAAATCCTATTTAAATAATATTCCTAGTTAAATTTGACTAAATCATTTATACAAAATTAAATAAATCATTTTTTTTAAATTATATTCCCACCATTTCCTCAAAATAGTAAATAAATCATTTATTTATTTATTATTTATAAATAAAGGAATTGACCCAAGTCAAAAATCCTTTTCCCTCCAACAAATATAATAAAATATTCCTAAAGGGTGGTTCTAGAATTTGATTAATAATATTTTATTCATGCACCAAGTTTCTAGATCACCCTAATATTTTGTTATAAATAGAAGGGTTTTCCCCATTCATTAGTCACCTTTTGTTGCCCAAAGATCACTCTGGATCTATACACTTGGTCACATTTTCTCCATTTTTGTCTTGTGAGCTCCCATTGAGTTCTATGTTTGTCTGGGTTTTCTACACCAACAAGAGAGAGATTCTAGATCTGAAGTGCTGAGGACGATCAAGAACCCATCCCATTGAGGAGAACCGAAAAACACCTTTCTTGTTTTCCTCTCAAGTGCCCCCTTTTCAATATAATATAAAACATTCTTTCAAATACATCGTTCTTGCCTTGTCTATTGGATGCATGGAGCGACATTTTATTTTATCTGCTTAATGTCTTTTATACTTAGATCTGGATTTGTGCAGCATTATTTGGATCACCTGATTGCAGATTTAAAGATATTTGGCAGCCATAATTGATGTTAGGGCTATTTTTTATGCGTAGCTAAAGTGATCTTTCATGACGAAAGATTCATACTAACAAAAACCTTGATCAAAATGTAGAGAACAACAAATTATTCAAATTAATCCACTTGGAAATGGCCCTTTTTATCAAAATTCTGAATTTATAATAATGGATAGGAAATATGAGAAAATATTGATTAAAATGCAGAGAACAAAAATTTATTCAAACTTGGAAATGACCATTTCTATTTTCATCTTAAATTTGGTAATAGTTTGGAAATATAAGGAAGAGAAGTAAACAAGAAAATCTTTTTGTTTCTTGGCATCACAATTTTACAAATATTTTACAATATATAATGCAGGTAATTTCATATAATAAAAACATAGTACATTTAAATAAGAAACCAAGGAAAAAATATTGATGCCTGGTTAGCTGTTCAATTTTCTGTTATTTCAACATTATATACTGTTATTTACAGATTTATTTTTAGTTACGCAACACACTTTTTCTTTTAGTCTCAAAACGTCTGGGTTTAAAAAATTAAAATCAACACATCCACACACTGACCCTAAGTGAAGAAGAGCTTGGTTAACACCACCTAGCAAAGAATTTAAAATAAATTGTCACTGCACTTCTCTTCCCTTGACCTCACTTGATTTTGTCCCTCCCTGCCCTTGTTGGTTTTTCTTCTTCCCGTCATCATTGCGCCCCCAAGGCGCTTCTCCCGGAGACTTCTTGGCCTTCACCCTCAGTTTCTGGTTGGTCAACTTCCTCCTTCCCATCATTATCGAGTAAGTCCTCCCCCGAGTTCGCACTCCGACTCTTCTTCTGATTGTTCGGGTTCTCCCCCTACTCCTGGTTCTCCCCTTGTTCCCTTCACCATGTCTAGTTCAGGGCCTAGTGCCAGCAGCAACCCCAGTTCTACTGCTGGGTCCGTTTCCAGCGGAACCACTACGGGACCTACCTCGATTGCCCCATTGCTCCCTTATATGTCCGGCCTTAGTATCCGCGACTTCAATCAGCTGATCAATGATCCTATCCGCCACGATGTTAGTTGGCTTGCTATGCCAACCAAGCTCCCCTCCGACATTCCCAAGTTCGAAGGCCTTGCTAGTGAAGATCCCTCCAACCATATCCGATCTTTCCATATGTGGTGTTCCTCCAATTCCATTATTGATGACTCCATTTGTCTTAGATTGTTCCAACGCACGCTTACCGATGAAGCTTCTAAATGGTATGTTGAGCAGGCCACCTCCTCCGATACCACTTTTGCGACCATTGCCCAAGCCTTTTTATCTTATTTCCAGTTACCTCTCCGATACGACACTGGTACCGAGCTTTTAACTTCTTTCTGTCAATCCTCTTCGACCCGCCTTTCCATTCATGTCCAGGAATGGCGGTGAAGAAGAAGCTTATGTCGCGCTCCTCCCTTTGAATATCGGGTTTATATGGACTGGTTCCTTCACTCTCTCTTACCTCCCATTGGCAAAGATGTCGCCTCCCATTTCCCTCAAACTGAAGAAGCCGCCCTCCAAATAGCCTTGAAATATGACCTTATTTATGCTCAACCTAGTTATGTTTATATCGTCCTTCTTGACCTCCCCAAACCCGGCGGCGCTACCTCCCCGGGGGCATCTCACTCTGCCGACGGTATCATTGGAGCTCTTTCACATACCTCTGCTCAACCTCTTATGGGCTATGGTTTCCCTCTAGGAGGGGCCAACACCTCTAGCACTTTTACCCCTCCAGGTAGCATGTATCCAGGATACGACATGCCTCCTCCTTTTGCCCACACTCTTGATTACCTCAATGTTGCCCATCCTAACCCTTATCTTTACCCACAGCCTGGTGTCCTAGCTCCTCCAACATTTGAACCTCTCACCCCCTTGTCTTCTCAACCCCCGCCGCAACACTTACTTCCCCCTCCAGGGCAAGTATTTGTGCAGTAGGGCTCGACCAACTCTCTCCCTTCTCAAAGAAAGAGGAAAGGTAATTAATCTGCCTCTAGTAATCATGGACCCAATCCTTCAAGTATTGATCCTAACACCGCCAACCAGCCACAAGGCTCTCAGCCCAAGCCGGACAGGCCACTTCGCACCAATAAGCCTTGTTCATGTTGCGGTGTCTATGGACATTACACTCATGAGTGTCCCCTATTACCCCAAATGCGGCAGATGTGGGAGTCTCAGGCCACCATGCGGGGACAAAATTCCTCCCCTACTCTCCCTCCCAATTCGGTTACTTCTCAACCCATTGTGTTTACCGATCCTTTCCCTCAACAAGGATTCATGGCCCCTCAACCACCTCATGCCCCGGTAACCACTCAAACTTCCCCTTCTAGTCCCTCCGACTACTAGATTCTCATGATGGCCTCTGACCAACCTCTCACCATTGACCTTAACCTTCAAATTCGATCTCGTCAGTACTCCACGCCTCCCGCTCCATCTATCCCTGAGTCCCCATCTTCAGGTCCTACAGAGCCTCTGTCGACAACCAATGGTCCTTTGCAAATCCCTCCGCCCTAAGCTGAGGTTCATGCCAAGATGCCTAAGGGCCCATTATGCCGAAATGATGCCTCTGGTCGGGCTGCCCATTCATATAGCCTAGTAGATGATCTGGCACAATCTCCTGCTGCCATTTCAACACTGGAACTCCTCCAGTCGTGTCCTTCTCAAAAGAAGGCTCTACTATCTGCCATGGGTGCTGTAGATCCTGCCGATGACCAATTGATTGTTTTCGACACCCGTAAGTCAGACCATCCCCCCCTTCCTGCTTTTGTTGCTTTCCAAATCCCAGTCAAAATCCGAAATGCCAACGTCGCTCGGTGTATTATTGACGAGGGGGCATCTACCTGTGTGATGTCTGCTTCAGTTTGGAAACAACTTGGATCTCCTGAGCTGGCCCCTTCCACAATCACCCTTCGTGCGTGGGATGGACATGCCTCCCAGCCCATTGGCCTTTTTCAAAACTGTCCTATCACCCTTGTGGGCAAGACTGTTTGTGTCGATGTTGAAGTTATTGACGCCCCTCTTGACTATAACATTCTTTTGGGGCGTAGTTACACCTATGCCATGTCTGCCGTCCCATCCGCAGTCCACCGCAAGATGTTTTTTCCTCATAATGGAAAGATTGTCACCATTGACCAGTTAACATATCATGAACCAAAATCTCAGACCTCCCCTGAGTCCACCATCTCTGTTGTCACCAATAAGCCAACCGTTGATTCTTTGACCAGTGTTTCCCCCGGTGTCTATAAATACTCCTCCTTACTTGGAACCTTTTTGGACCCTCCTCCTGTATCTGATCCTATCTTGGCGAACGTTTGCATGATGCAATTATCTTGGGCTGACCTTACGGAGCCCACTTTGGCTAGTCAGCAACCTCAACCCCAACTAGCTCCTAGCCCTTCGCCCCCGCTAGCTAGCCTTCTTCCTTCTGAACCTTCTTCTACACACACTCCTCCTGGGTCGATTCCACACGATATCAACCCCCTTGGCACCATTCCTCCTGGCCATTTCCATGCTTGGCTAGAACCCTTGTGTTGATGCTAATGAGGTTAAAGGCCTATGCAGAGTAAAAAATGGGAGATGTTGGGGAACACTTGAGAAAATGGGCTCTATTCATGATACGTTAGTGACAGTTGAAAGATCCTAACGAATCTACCTCCTCAAGCTCTAAATTTGGCTCATGGGTGATTGGCTGCAAGAAAGATTGCAACGCAGGCCAATCTAAGGTTGAGTGGAGAGTTGAAGTCCCAATCTCATTTTCCAGACTTCTTTTGTAAGATGAGTGTTTATTAAATATTATGTACATGTGAATATTATGTAAGTGTTTATCATGTTATTAAAATGCATATGCTAATGCAGAGGAATCTTTATTATGTGAATAACGTGGAATTTTGACCTTCTGTCTTATTGAGGAGGAAAGGTTTACTTCCTATAGAAATAATTATAAATTATGATTTCTATGTGTTTGAAGGAATTGATAATTTTTATGTCCATTTACAAGCACGATTTCATTCCAATTTTCCTGAGCATAAGAGATGTGTCTTGTCTCTGTTTATCTAAATTTTTTGTATTAAGTATTTGCACTGGAAGACCTTGCATTATGGAATTTGTTTAGAAAAGTCATGTATTTCATTTATATATATATTAGGGAAAATTTTAGGGGCTAATATTCGCAGGTGGGCTAATTTTATATACTTTTTCCCAAAAAAATATTTTCCAATTTCCATTATTTTCTAAAATTAATTCGCCAAAATTTTATAGTATGAAATTATTTTACCTTAAAAACCGCCAAGATATTATATATAATAATATAATATAATCAAATTTTTAAATATTTTTACAAAAAAATCATTTAAAAAATTATATGTTTTCTATTCTAGATTACTAATATTCGCCAAGGTTTCTAAAATTTCAAATAGATATCAATCCTTAAAATTTTCCTTGATATATATATATATATATATGGTTGTGTTGGTTGGGATGGGTTGAATCCCATATAACCTTAGGAGAGGTAAGGTTTTGTGGGCCAATCATATATTTACATATACATATTACAAGATCATGAGAGATAGGCCTCGACCAATCGTCAAGATTCCTTGGCTAAGTCCCATTTAACTATATGTATTTGGGCATAAAATCAAGAGAGACAACGTTTTATATTTTTATATATATGTATAGGACAAGATTAGTGCTCATTGAGCAATCTTAGCAGGGGAAAACTTGTCAACTATACATCGCAGGAGAAAGTCACGTAAAGAAAAACAACTAAGTGTTGAAGGGTGCTTTTCTTCCATAATATATATATATATATATATATATATATATATATATATATATATATATATATATATATATATATATATATATATATATATATATATATATATATATATATATGTACGTATTAAGTGTTGATGGGCTAATTTACATTCTAAGACAGGGATGTGGCCTAAAAATTATCAAAGATGAAATTACCATCTCGGGACCTCAGAGTCTCAATATCTTGGGTGATTTCACAAGCACACACTATGAATTTTTTGGCGAGAGACAAAGGTTGAGATTGAATGCAATTCCGGAAAGAAATGACAAGGTTGTTGTCTCAGGCCTTGGGAGTTGATAAAACCTTAAAGGCACCAATTATTTTATAACAAGAAATTTTGATTTTATAAAAGGGCTAGACCATGGTTGTACCCAAGCCATGTAGCATGTTAATGTGGATTAGCATTGATGTGGAATTCAGGAGGACTACCACTTGGAATGTGCTAATGGAATTTTTGGTGGGGAAAGAGACCCTAAAATGAATGACACATGGTGCTCCCAGAGGATTCCTTATGGATGAGATGACATCAGAGTGATGGCATCTTAGGCTGATGTCATCTCGGTGTCTCGAAAAAAATAAGAAAGGTGCACTAGCAACCAGGGAGATATTTATGTCTCGATACAAAGATATTCTTTTCGGTTCACGAGTGTGAAAGTGAGTCTTGCATATATGGTTTTGAAATGTTCCTAGAAAGGTGTCGAAGGAACACATCGAGGAATGAGGGGCTAAGACAATAAACCCTCCTATAATTTTATGTGGAAGGATTTCTATCTTGCCTCAGAAGTTTTGTAATGGGAATTGTAATGTGTCAAGGATTGTGGTCAAGAATGAGAATTTATTATAATGAGAATTGATTGATTTGCAAATTACAAAGGTGGTTTAGTGGGGGCCACATTGTGGTGAGGTGTCATGCCACGGTGGCATTTTACAAACAATACTATGACATGACCGAGTTAGGAGGATGACATGGAAAAACTTGATGATATGGAAGGAGTTTATTGGACGAAAATTTAAATGGCCATATCTTTTTATTCGAGAGTTAGATTGATGAAGATTTTATATCGTCCAAAATATCTCGATGATTCAAACTTAATGATGATGTTTATCTTAATTTTTGAGGAGTTTGAAAAAATGACACAAATTTTATGACCCCATTTCTATGATAGGACTATGGAGGTCAGGTTAATGATAGTAACACCTCCTTCTACCCTTAGTATGGGCTATGGGATGCATGGGGGGTTGTTACTAGGATGGTATAAACCATATTTAATGTCATTAGGCATGTTAGTAAAACAAAACATACATCCTATTATGAACCTAGCTACATCTTCTTACATTTTAGGCTAGTACACATGCCTATGTAAGTTGGCCACTATTGTCCCTACAACAAAATGCCCTACAACCTTGGTGGTTTGAGACTATATGTTTAGCTTCATTTTCTCACCTTAAACAACACAATATCTCTTAGAGTAACCCATTTTGTAGATGGTATTCAATTGTGATATCTCCATTGTCTTCATGACTTTGGCTTTGTAATTGTTGAAACACCTCCTTGAAGTCATCATTCTCTATATATGCCTCTCTATATGCATCATGGGGGAAAGGATCCATGTACATAAGAGTTCTCAAAGCTGTGATTTTTTATGTGGGTGGTCTTGAAAGCATGCCAATGAAATTTTTTGTGCTTCCCTTATTATACTTTATCATTAAATGAAATTTATATAGAAATCCCATCCACTTGTAACATTTGGTTTTAAGCTATAAATTACTATAGGATTGAAGGTACTATAGCAGTTGTTGATTTGTGTGGATGATTTTCTCCTTTCCCATCATATAGTGTTTCCAGTTTTTGACAATTTGTACCTGGACATAAGGATCCTTGTTGTAGGCAAGTTAGTTGAGAACCACTCCATGAAGTATGTGTAGAAATTGTACAATATGATTGTATATATTGGATTCACCTGATCTAAAAATGTGCTAAATTTAAATACTGAGTCGCTTTTACAAATATTTTGCGGAATTAAAAACAACATAATTTCCAATCACATGAAGCAAAGAAGAATAGATCAAAACCACAACACCAGATATTCTTGGGGAAAAGTTACTGCTCAAAACCCCTCTATCATATATTTTATATTCCACAAGGAATCATGAAACAATTACATACAAAACTCTTCTCACAAGAGCCATTAGTATATAAGCTAATTGTCTCACATTGTCATACAAAAATTGGCAAGTTCCTTAGCCAATTTATTGTCTCCAGATAGCCTGCCTTGCTCACGCAATTACTGATGAATGAAATCCTTAATCACAAAGAATTTCAGCCTTCCTCAACTGTGTTGAGTATCATGGGCATCCGGTGGTGTTATAACTACACATGGGTAGCCTGCTAATATCACAACTGATAGTCACACTTCCCTTTCACCTAGATCTCAACTGGGTCTCCACTGGAACTGACATGTATGCAATTAATAATAGTAAAAACATTATTTGCATGTGAGATCACTCCATGTGAATTAATTAATATTTAATTCACTTGATCTCTCACTAGTGTATCTGCAGTTACAACTAGCACAACTGACTTTAACTCACTTAACTGAGTTAAAATGATTTAAAACTTGCACAACTCATGCACCACTGCACTTCCAACTTTGTTACAACTATAATCACTCAGTTACAACTAAAATCAACCTGCACGTCCCACCAACCAACCACTTAACTTGAAATTCACTTAGCTAACTGATTTGCCACTTCAGTTAACTATTTCCAAGTTCTCATTGAGAATAGATTATAGTTTAATGTCCATCTAATATTATGGGATAATAAAAATAGACATGCATTTATAAATAGACATGCACCATACATCTATAAATAGACATACACCCAAAAATAGCCCGTGTGGGCCCCACCCTAGTGTAGGTGCTTAATTTTCACTAGGATCATGGATGTTGTTTCTGGATGCCAATTTCACTGTTTCTTGTTGCAAACTTCAACACTCCCTCTCAACAAGAAAGGAATGTCTATGCATGCGGCATGCAACTCCATGCATGCGCCATGAAACCTTTGCATGCAACATTTCTCTAGTGTTTCTTGCACATGCAACCTTTGCATGCAACACTTCCGAAACTGAATAACCTCCAAACAACTGAATCAATATAATGCATCTGTCATTAAAGTCTTATGACTTCTGCTAGCTACTGCACATGCCTTCAGGAACCACTGCACTGCTGACACCTGCATCCATGCACTCTGCACTTGCTACCAACTCTGATCTGCACTCCAGTATCCGACACTGTCTCTTTGATTTCATGTCATCATGACATCTGACTGCATCAATCCAACTGATCCCGCTACTGTTGCTCTGTGGTCTCCTCGTAGCCAAGTTCAATTCATGAGATCCACACCATCTCAATGAATCCTGCCCAAAATTTATTCTTGGGATTATTCATGCATGTTGCCGCACCTCTCACCTGGTGGTATAGCAGCATGCACTCCCTCTGCCCATCTGACTCGAAATTTCTCTGCATGAGTGGTTGCTCCCACTCCATGATCCTTCGCATGTGGCTGATCCACATATTGAGGTTCACTCTTACCTGCACGCAAAACCATCTCCCTCTCAAGGGTCAATTGCATGGTTTTTTCACACTTCCCAATGGTAGGAATCTTTGTAGAAATCAAATCTACAACAAATCTATAGAGATTCTTCTACATCTCCATTTGTGGCTGCTCCACCACCTTCTGAGAATGCTTCTCAGGCTGCATGTTGAGAGGATCCCTCTCAACCACCAAGTCACTAACCTCTGCTTTGCTCCTCAAATCTTTGCATACATCTTGTACCTCAGTGCATGTAGGTTCTTGGCTCGTGCACATTGTAATTGTCCCGCCGTTGCAAAATTTTCTAACAAAAGAGTTGATTTTAAATCGATGATATCTCCCTCATTCGAGCTCCGTTTCGACCGCTTGTTTTTTTCAATTTGGGTATTTTTTCAAAAGGAATCAAAATATGCTATTTGTTTCTAAAAAAATTGCATCAATTTTTTCATATATTCTCTGCAAAATCTTGCACCCAAATAATTCCTGCTCTCATACCATGTAGAAAAATTTATAACACAGCTCCGATATGATATAGAAATTATAACACAACTCTGATACCATGTAGATATTATACAATATGCTTTTATATCTTAGATTCACCTAATCTAACAATGTACTAAAGTTAAATACTTAATCACTTCTACGAATATTTTATGGAATTAAAAACAACACAATTTCCAATCACATGAAGCAAAGAAGAATAGATCAAAACCACAACACCAAATATTCCCGGGGAAAGCTTACAGCTCAAAACCTGTCTATCATATATTGTATATTCCACAAGTAATCATGAAAGAATTACATACAAAACTCTTCTCACAAGAGCCCTCAGTACATCAGCTAATTGTCTCACACTGTCATACAAATATTAGCAAGTTCCTTAGCCAATTTACTGTCTCTAGATAACCTGCCTTACTCACACAATTCTTGATGAATGAAATCCTTAATCACAAATAATTTCAGCCTTCCTCAACTGTGGTGAGTATCATGGGCATCCTGTGGTGTTATAACTACACCTGGGTAGCTTGCTAATATCACAACTGATAGTCACACTTCCCTTTCAGCTAGATCTCAACTGGGTCTCCAATGGAACTGACATGTATGCAGTTAATAATAGTAAAAACATCAGTTTCATGTGAGATCACTCCATGTGAATTGATTAATATTTAATTCACTTGAACTCTCACTAGTGTATCTGCAGTTACAACTAGCACAACTGACTTTAACTCACTTAACTGAGTTAAATTGATTTAAAACTTGCACAACTCATGCACCACTGCAATTCCAACTTTGTTACAGCTATAATCACTCAGTTACAAATAAAGTCAACCTGCATGTCCTACCAACCAACCACTTAACATGAAATTCACTTAGTTAATTGATTTTCCACTTCAGTTAACGATTTCCAAGTTCTCATTGAGAATAGATTGTAGTTTAATGTCCAAATAATATTAAGGGATAATAAAAATAGACATGCATCTATAAATAGACAATTGGAAAATTTTAGGGGCTAATATTCGCAGATGGGCTAATTTTCCATGGTTTTTCCAAAAAAAATATTCGCCAATTTCCATTTTTTTATAAAAGCGATTCGCCCAAATTTTACAATATAAAATTATTTTACCTTAAAAATCGCCAACATTATATAGATAATATATATAATATCATTATAAATTTGAATAATTTTACAAATACATCAATAAATTTTTTATAGTTTTCATATTAGGGACTAGTGAGATTCGCCAATTTTTTAAACTTCAAAATAATTTTCCACCCTTAAAAATTTTCCTTGATAGACATGCACCATACATCTATAAATAGACATACACCTAAAAATAGCCGGTGTGGGCCCCACCCTAGTGTTGGTGCTTAATTTTCACTAGGATCATGGATGATGTTTCCGGATGCCAATTTCACTGTTTATTGTTGCAAACTTCAACAATACGTTGGAATGGTACAATACAAGCCTTCTGCCCTACGTCAAGACCACTCCCATAGTAGACCCACTCACATTTGTCTCCACTTTGAAGAGTTTTTGCAAGTTGAGTATTGAAAGAACTAGTGCTTGAATGATTTTATTCTTCAACTTTTCAAAAGCATTATGTTGACCCTTTTCCCACTAGATACTTTTTCCAATCATTGTCATGGTGTGGAGTGGCATGGCTAATAATAAAAATGAAGATATGAATTTTATTAGGTACTATGCTACTCCAGTAAAAATCCTGTCCTAAAAAACATTGGTAGGCACTAGCCACTTCATGATGGCCTCCATCTCGGTAGGGTCTATCTTAAGCTCCCCTCCACTAATCACATAGCCTAAATATACCAAAAGTGGTTTCACAAACTCACATTTCTTGACATTTTCTAACAATTGGTGCTTCTTTAAATTTTGTAGCACCTGCATCAAGTGTGAGATGTGCTCCTCCTAGGTAGCAATGTATACCAATATAACATCTAAATAAACAATAATAATTGAATCCAGATATGAGCACAACATATCATTCATTAATCTTATTAACATAGTTTTTGAAATGCGTATACCAAATGGCATGACTAACCAATCATACAAATCTTGTTTGGTTTTGAAGAAAATATTCCAAGTAGTTTCTTCTTTGACTTAGTCCTAATGATACCCTAACTTTAATTCCAACTTGTGAAGTATTTTGCTTGCTACAATTGGTCTAGGAATTCGTCAATCCTAGGTATGGGGTATCTGTCACTTCCGCCACTACAAATTTCTTGTTGAAAAGAAAAGTGGACACTACATCAAAGAGTTGAGGACTGACAGAGGTGGAGAATATATCTCAAGTGACTTTCTACATGTTTGCATGGAGCATGAAATTCATAAGAATTTTACAACAAGGTATTCACCTTAGCAAAATAGTATCGTAGAAAGAAAGCATAGGACCATCATGGAAATTTCTAAGAGTATGTTGAAGTCAAAGCATTTTCCAAATGATTATTGGGCTGAAGCTATCGCTTGTGCAACATATATTATTAATACGTGTCCAAAAAAAAGTGTTATGAATATTGTTCCTGAAGAGGCATGGAGTGGAATAAAGGAATGTGTGACTCACATGAGAGTGTTTGGATGTTCGGCGTATGCACATGTCCCAGATGAGTTGAGGAATAAGTTGGACAACAAGGGGGAGAAATGTATATTTTTTGCATACAACGATGAATCCATGGCATACAAGCTCTACAATCCATCAATCAAGAAGGTAATAATCAACAAAGATGCTCAGTTCATAGAAGAGGAAGCATGGGACAGAAGTTTATAGAAGAAATTAAATGTGAAGACTTGTATACCACATGAAGACAAAGAGTAATTGAAAGCACCAAGTAATTCCTCAAGGGTGACTCCTCATCCACCTACACAATCTCAACAATGAACATCACAAACAAGTAATAGGACAACATTATGGAACCAAGAAATTTCTTCTCCAAGCATACCACAAATATCTGCAACTCCATCTACTTCAAGAACAACACCTAGCCCATATTTCGCAGGCATAAGAGGACACAAATTCAGAAATTTTAGTGAAATATATCAGCAAGATGAAGTTGATAGAAGCGTTGGTCTAAATTTATTATTTCCATTATTTTTTCATGCAGATGACTCAATCCACTTTGAATATGCAGTCAAATAAGATGAATGGGTTGCGGCAATGGATGAAGAAATATGAGTAATAGACAAAAAATACACATGGGAGTTAGTGGACCTTCCGCAAGGAAATGAAGCTAGTGGATTGAAGTGGGTCTCTAAGACCAAGAGAAACATTGATGGAAATATTTAAAGGCATAAAGCAAGGCTAGTTTTCAAAGGATACAAGCAGAATCATGGAAGACACTATGTTGAAACTTTTGCACCAGTCACGAGAATGGAGACAATGCGTATAGTGTTGTCAATTTTCATGCAAGATAACTTGAAAGTGTATCAAATGGACGTAAAATCAACGTTCTTGAATGGAGTGCTGAAAGTGGAAGTGTATGTCGCACAACTTCCTCATTGTGAGGTAGAAGGCCAAGAAGACAAGGTGTGTAGGTTGTAAAAATCTCTCTATGGGTTGAAGCAAGCACCAAATGCATTGTATAGCAGGATAGATGGCTACTTGATAGACAATGGGTTTTAAAAATGTGATGGTGAATGTACTCTCTACATAAAAGAAAGTCACGATTAAATTCTTATTGTTTTCTTTCTGTAGATGATTTGATTTTTACAGGGAGTGATGATTTTCTCATCGCTGATTTCAAAGAAGTCATGAAAAGTGAATTTGAAATGACTGACTTGGGGTTGTTAAGATATTTTTTGGGCATAGAAGTGAAGAAAACATAAAATTGAATTTTTATCTCTCAAGAAAAGTATGTTGCAGAAATTTTAGAGAGGCTTAATATGAAGAACAACAAGCCAAAACCAACTCCAACTTTCATGGGGTTGAAGTTGAGCAAGGAATATTGTAGCAGCAATGTCAATCATACATTATACAAAAGTATTGTGGGCTTCCTAATGTATTTGACTGCAACTAGGCTTGATATAATCTATAGAGTGATTTTGGTGACGAGGTTCATGGAGACACCTAAAGAGACACATTGGCAAGTAGCGAATGTTTTTTTAAAGTATGTCAACAAGACAAAGGAGTATGGCATTTTTTACTCTGAAAAAAATGATTTTGGCTGGTTGGTTACACTAACATTGATTGGATAGGAAGTGTTCATGATAGAAAGAACACGTCAGGATATGTTTTTAATTTGCGTTTCGGAGCCATTTCATGGGCTTCCAAGAAGTAGCTGATAATGTCATTGTCAGCATCAGAAGTTCAATATGGCAGCGCAACAAAAACAATATGTCAAGCTGTTTGGATGAGGTGGATATGGCGGGATTTCTGTCTTGCAAAACATGGAGCAACAATTATTTTCTGTGATAACAGTTTAGCAATTTCCCTATTAAAGAATTCTATTTTTCATAAAAGGACAAAGCACATTGATGCTAAATATAATTTCATAAGAGAAGTAGTTAACAAGAGTGAGATTTTGTTGCAACATTGCAGGTTAGAAGAATAGTTTTCAGACATCTTCACGAAGCCATTGGCACTTGAAATTTTTATTTATCTCATATATTGTTTGGGAATGGTAAATGGAAGAATTTGCGATGAAGGTGGAGTGTTGGAGAATTAATCTCAGCCACCCTATTTAATTCTCTGACATACCTCAGTAAATGTTTTGAAGGTTGCAGATTGAGTTCGGAGAGAAGGACAATTTCTGAGCAGAGTAATTAACCCATTCCGCAATAGATTAAATAATTAAATTAAAAAATAAATTGAATGCATGGTTATTAAATGATTATGGGAAAAAAATTAATTCGCAAGTGTTGTTTACTTCACGCAAACTCTATAAAATTCCGAAAGTCATTTTTTCCGATCCATTGTATTAAATTTTTCCTGTCATGAATTAAATGTCTTATATATATATATATATATATATATATATATATTACATGTAAGTTCATGTGTTGTGTAATGTGGTAGATGTAAGTCTCGAAATACAAGAAGGAGAAAATCATGGAGCAAATTTTGGTGGGTGAGTGGAAATAGGTTTTACTCTGTGTTACTCCGCAATCCTGGTCAATTTAAATCTCAGCATGAAGTCTTGTTTTACTGGTGAAGGAGCCACAACCTCCATATGAATGTGTAAGATGATTTCTTGAATTATAATTTAACGTTGGTTAGTCGCGAGATAGTTCTAGAATTTTTCATGTATCATTCTTACTACAACACTCTGTTTTACTATGTTTCAACATGAGTAAAATTAGTTGATTATATTTTCTCCTATATAGTTAGGATTTTAATCTCCACCATTCTGTATTTAAATGAAGACTCACATTATTTAGTTTCCTCAACTGTATGGTCTTGATTAAGTGAGTTCCACAACTCTGTGTAAACTTCCAGAACTATGTTTTCTTGGTTAAAGTCATTTCTGCAACGCTGTGTGAACTCCTTGTGTTAAGGGAAAATAATTTCCCGTGTCTTTTATAATTTTAACAATTCATGCGGATACAAGTGGCAAACTGATGTCTTTTGTCTTCAACCAATATTTATTGGAACCCTTTCTTCCTTTTAGCGTCTTTCGAAATACATGTTCACTTTCAGAAAGATATTCCCTTAACACTAAATGAATGAAGGCATTTCAGTTCTTCCTACATACAGTGAACGAATGAATTTAATGTTGGTAACCTAGATTCTTACATCCTGTTTCTTGCCATAAATAGGAGTTGCATGCTTGGGACGGGGTATATCACCGCCACGAACTATGGCCCGTAGCTATAGAAAGGGAAGGCTTATCCTAGCTTAAATATTTTCAAGGACTTTAAGCAACAAATAGCAGAAGATCCAATCAAAATATTTTTTATGCTCATTGATGAATTTTTTACATGAGTTTTCATGTGTTGATCATATCATAAAGAGGAGAACCGTTCAATTCACAAGTTTTAGTTTAATTTTGAAAGAGGATTAGATGTTAAATATTTATTTCATGCCCAGGTGAAGAAACTCATGAAAAAGAACATTTAAATTCTTTTTATCATCATATTAACAAGAAAAGAAGATTTGAAAAACTGGATTTTTGGGTTTTAAATTACAATTTCCAGCCAAAAGTTGGTTGTTTATATCATTTTCACATATACAAGTTTGTGATATTTATGCCATATTTTCTTATCACTATTTTCTGGCTTATATTACAGATTTAGATGAGAGGAAAAGAGTTAGTTTTGAATTATCTTCAAGCTTTAGAGATTTTCCAAGAGCAGAGCTTTGCTAGGAGCAGAGCCATAAATTAAGCAAAATAAACATTCCTTCAATTTCATACCTTTTTCTTTTAAACTTAAAACTTTTTCACTATACATCAAGCAATTAAATTTCATACATTTTTAATGGAAATGAATGGTTTTACTAAAGAGTGCATTGTTATTAAACAATGATTTTATTTTGTAGTCAACAGGTTTATAAACACAATAGTCTGTAAATTTCAGAGCGAGATATTACCTATCTAGTAGAGTATAACATTATCACAGAAAAAATCAAACCCTGTGGTGCTGTAACAATTCACTATATGTCATGCTAGTGAAATTTCACAGCGACATCATCATGCCTTTGTACACAGATTCCAAAAGGTCAGCTAGGTGAGCCGACATGTTTGAATACATGATCTAATCTTGCAAACCACTAGTTTCTATTGAGAGAGTTGTAACAAGAACCCTACACATGCTCTTTCTCGAAAGGAAAGCGTGGTGGAAGAACAAGAATAAAAAATGAAACCAATGCTATCGTTTTAACAGGCTCTCTCATCGCCATGAGATCACTTTAGTGTGATCTAGACCCTCCATTGAATTTTTCATGGGTTGGATGTAATATAATTAGATACTAATTTCCATATGAATATGCAGTTGCTTTTGATGCCTCATCTTATTCTTAATTCAAAAAATGAAAAATTGGTGGTGCCTTATATCAAGCATATTCATAGATGTCTCCAACAGAGCTACCTCCTGCCAATTCCCCAACAAATATCCAACACTATATTCTTCCTTCTTCTCCCGATATAGAATGATGGATGTACTCAATATTAGGTCGTCCTCACTAAAATCAAGAAGGACAGAGATTTTGGAATGTCTATATTAAAGATCTTCGAAGGAGACTTAATCACCTCATATTTATGTGCAAATTAACTCATATCTGGATAAGCTCATGCCAGGACACTCTGTAGGAGATTTAATTACCTCGTACACTTACATTCCTCAATGGGAGATAGAGCTCCTGCCGAGAACACCTTATAGGAGATTTCGGGGGGCAGGGATCTGTAGGACATGTATTCGCCATTTTTTATTTCCCCATTTGGATCACTTCAAAACATTGCTTGAATCGAAAAAAAATACATATGCACCTGTAAGTTGAAAAAACCATGAAATTTCTCTCCAACATGGGTATTCAATTTTTTACACATACAGTTATGGCTTGGACTGGATCTTGCTCTAGGTATGGCTCTACGTATAGTGCTTCGGTGGTCTTTTCATTTGAATCATATATAGTTCTGATCGTTTATTCATCCCAAGAACTAGACCTCCTAGTCTCATTTATAGTCCGAAGTTAAGATGGAGATCATCCGGTTCGAGAAGGAGTTACACTGGTGTATGAAGTTTTATATCCACTTGCCCTATATTCACTAGATTTCCTTCATCCAATCTTTGAGTCACTATCCATAGTTGCATTATAGTATGAAGAGACTAACTAACTTACACAACATTTAACGTATAACACCCTTACTCATTTATTATATCTAGCCTTAATGCTATGTAATAATATACATAAAATAGTCGGGCCTATAAGGGCCAATTTATTTATATTACTATTTTTATATGGTATTATAGTTCACTTATTTGTGTTAGGAACAAAAAATATTCCTTGTAATATAAAATTGGGATATAGCTTTCATTTTTCTCTGAATACATAATACAAATTTGTGTTAAGTATGTATGTATAACAAAGACTAGTTTGTTGCATGGGCGTTGCTAGTGTGAGTCAGCCAAGGTCTTGGTGTTGCTCTTGAGATTATTTTCTTCCTTCTATAGTGAGCGTCAAACTACATGAATACAAATTGGTTGGGGCCTAGTGAACAACTCATTCGAGAATACATATTTCACTTCAAACTTCTTTAGTTTCTAATACTTACTTCAATGTTGGCAACGCTCATTTCACTCCAAAAATTCTTTACCAACCTTTTCCCCGGTAGTAGAAATGGGAATGTGCCAATTAAAATAATATTCATGAATTTTTTTAGTTGAGGATATGAAGATTATAAATTTAACAAATAAAATCAGAGTTAAACAAAATCAAACAATTTGACGTTGCACATTTCTAAAATTTTAAAATTTGCAATGAATTGAAAATAGTGAGTAATACACCTCTATGTGACCAGTAGAAGATTTTTATGCATCGAACTCAAAAAATAGAAGAAAATATAGATCAACAACATAGAAATCAACCTCTTCGAGGGGGCAACCTCGTTTTCATTACATAAATGAACAATTCTTGAATGATTCAAATGACAAAAACCTAATTTCTATATATAGGACTCTAAAGGGTCCCAATATAATCAGAGCCTACATAAAAATAATAATGTAATGGCATGATAATAAAAATAGTGGGCTTATATGGACACAATAATAACACTACAGGGACTACATGGGAACAACAATAACAACAAGGGAGCTACAGTAACAATAAAAAAAAGGGGCTACACTAGTATTATAGAGACCTAACATGCCCCTCTCCTTCAAAAAAGTGTTTTCCTTAAGGCTTGAGTAGTTCTAGATTCTTCTATATAAAATTATCATCCTCCCAGGTGGAATATTCAGTGGGTTAGTTCTTCCACTTGATGAGATACTCTAAAATAGATTGATTTTGTAGTTGTCAAGTTCTTGTTTCCATGAAAGCTTCATGTCCTAATATGATTTTTCCTTCCTTTTCAGGTTCTGGAAATATTTTTTGAACTGAGAGTTTGTCACCTATAACCTTCTTTAAGCATGAAACATGAAAAATTGGGTGCACTCGATGAGATGCTAAAAGCTCCAATATATATGCCATAGTACCAATATTTTGCAACACCTTGTAAGTACCATATTACTTTGGCGATAATATATTATCCTCAATAGCTTTCTTTACGGAAATTTGTTTGTATGGTTATAGTCCTAGAAATAATGGGTAACCTCCATCAAAACTTCTTTCGGCATGATGTTCATTTGCCTATTGTTTCAATTGATTCTATGCCATTGCTAGGTTATCCTTTAAGAGTTGTAGAAATTTTTGTTGATGCTTGATATGTTATTTCACTACTTGAAACATAGAATTTTATCTTAAATAAGATGTGCTGGACATTGGATGGTATCCATAAAGTGCAATAAATGGGGTCATTTTTGCTGCAGTGTGGAAGCAAGTGTTATACCACAATTCAACCAAAGGTAACCACTTGACCCATTGTGGTTCTTTATCATATACAAAGAAACAAAGATATCCTTCCGAAAATTTTTTCACTATCTAATTTTTCCCATCAGATTGAGGATGATAAGATGGGCTATGACCTAGATGAGTACCTAGACAAGAAACTAATGTTTTCCAAAAATTTACAGTGAAAATGGGATTTGTGTCACATACAGTAATATTTGGGTTTCCATGTAGCATTTTAATTATTTCCATAAATACAGAAACAAGTGTACCCACTTTAAATGGATGAGTTAATGCACAATAGTGTGCATACTTGGTAAGTCTATCAACTATCACCATGATGACACTCTTTCCTTCAGATTTTGGTAAAACTATGATAAAAATCAATTGAAACCTCCTCCAAATGTTGACTTGGAATGTATAAAGGTTGTATCCGACCCGGGGTCTTAATTGTCTCAACTTTATTTTGTTGGCATACCAAACATTCAGCCACAAAATTTTGAACATCAGATTTAAGGCCATCTCAAAAAACTTCTTTCTTGACTTTATGGTAAGTTTTTATAACCTTGAGTGTCCTCCTAAGGGCAAGGTGTGAAATTCCAAAAGAATCTTTTCTTCTAGTTGGGAATTATTACAAATATATAATCGACCTTTGTACCATATTGAACAATTTTTCCAGCTAAAAGTATCATATGTACTTGGATCTTGGTGCAACTTTTGAATGAGTGTCCACACATCATTCTTCCACTACTCCCTTTCTTTGGTTATATAATCTAGTTCTATAATAGAAATGGAACAAAGAAATTCTTCCACGTCCTCATCCTGTCCTTCGAGTGCATTTGTGACAACAGTTAGCTTCCCTTTTTTCTAGATGGTTTGAAAGTCATAAACCAACATATTTACGACCCATTTTTTCTACTCTTCTTTAGTTAGTTTTTGTTCGAAAAAGTATTTAAGACTATCATGATCTATTTTTAACTTGAAGTATCTTCCCATTAGCTAAGGTCACCGTTTATTTAGTGCGTGTAGTATTTCCAACATTTCATTCTCATAAATAGCTTTTTGTAAATACTTTTATTTGCTTGGGAAAATTTCAAAAGCATTGGGTCTTCCTCGTTACATTGAAACAACACCAATTCCATTTCTAGAGCCATCACATTCCACATTGAAGGTTTTTGTGAAGTCTAGTGTAGCTAATACCAGTGTTTGGAACATTACCTCTTTAAGATGTTCAAAGGCCTTAATTTCTTTTAGAGTCCAAGAAAATGCATCTTTCTTCAATAATGTTGTTATAGGTGCTTCTATTCTCCCATAATTCTTAACAAACATGCGATAATACCTTGTTAACCCGAGAAATCCTTGAAGATGCCTTAGGGTTGTGGAGATTTTCCATTGCTTAATATACAATATGGCCCAAATATTCCACCTACCATACTTCAAAGAAACATTTGGAGGTTTTTGGATATAATTTTTTCTCCACCAATAGTTTGAGCACCATGTGAACATGTTGAACATGATCCTTCGAACATTTGTTGTAGATTAGTATATCATAAAAAAATACTAAATTTTTTTTTCTAAGAAAGGTTTTAAAAATGGAATTCATCAACCCTTGAAATGTACAAGGTGCATTGTTAAGGCAAAAAGTCATGACTAAAAAATTATAATGAACCTCATGAGTTTTAAATGCTTTTTTTGGAATCTGTTCAATCTTCATTATAATTTGATGATCATCTAAATGTAGATCCAACTTGGTGAAGTAAATTTCTCCATGTGATTCATGTAATAATTCATCAATTATATGAATGGAAATTTATATTTAATAGTGACCCTGTTGTGCTCCTTATAATCCATACACATGCATCGTGATCCATCCTTCTTGTCCACTAATACTACTAGAGCAGAGAAAGAACTTTGATAACGTTGAATTATATGAACCTCTAGCATTTATTCAATCATACGTTTAATTTCGATCTTTTTTATTAGGCTATATATTATGTGGGTGGACCTATCTATGGTTTTCTGCATAGGTTTTGCATATAGTTTTGGACATGATGGTTTTCTGTCCATGGTATTTTCTAGATCCGGTCAAGGGAACTAAAATTAGGTTCTAATCCAGGATTAATGGATTGGGGTTTATGAACTCTTCGCCATGTATATATATGTATTGTAACATTGTAAGGAAGATAACAAAAAATCAATCCGCCAGTCCCAAATTTGGGATCCATTTAAAAATCTATGTGTATATATGTTTTATGTTTTATCCTCTCGCCATTGTCTATTTTCTATTTTAAGAATTCATTTGTAGATAATTTTTGTACATGGTTAAAACATAAAAATCTGAATAAAACTCATCAAAGTAAATTCATGAACAAAATAGCCCTAAAAATCAACAATTAAACATTTTGTGAACAAAATAAATAAAATAAACAAGATTAATTTAAGGTTGAAAAATAATTTACATGAAATGGAGATGGTAAATGAATTGATAAAGTCAGAAAATGAGAGGTTTAAGGAAAATTCTTATAAGAACAAATAAAAATGAAAAAAATTTCATGAGAAAACACATAGGTATGTATTAGGAAAATATCTATAGTATTCCAATAACCAAAATCTTGATGTTGAGGATCAAGCTTTAAAAATAAAGCTCAAAGATAAAAATGATAAAGAAAAGCCTTAAAATAGTAATCTCAATCTCCTTATTCAAGAAGTTGGAGTAGTACAAGATAGTAGAGAGGTCAAATTTTGACCAAAGGAGGAAGTAAAACAAAAATTTTGGCTATTGATTGAGATATTAGAAATAAGACCTCCATTTTTTTGTGTCATGAAAAAATATAATATTCGGGAAAAAAGTTGGGCTTAAATTTTAATATATGTGGCCACCCCATTTTTGAAATCAGACCCTTCATTTGAACCTTCATTCCATATATTTTACTAATTTTGATTAGAGAAATGTTGTTCACACGGTAAATTTGATGATAAAATCATTTATATATTTTTTATTTATTTTTAATTTACATATGTTCATAAAATATAATTATTCTTGTTACTAATAAAGTCGAACTATAAAATATTGTCAAAACAGAAATTTAAACACCATAATTCTTGTAAAAAATCCACATCAATGAAAATTATTATGACACTTAGATGTTGATCCATATTTATTTATTTTAGAAATCAAATGACATAGGGCAAGGTGTATGTAACACCCCTAGTTTATGTTCTTTTTCAAAGTTAGACATTTGAACTTTAATCCAAAGGGGAGTGGACCCCAATGCATAAGTATTTGGTGAATGTAATTAAATATTTCATTATAGAAATTAAATAGAATAATCTTGTGCAGATTGACCAAATGAGAATTGTGAGATCACTTGATAAATCCATGAGGATGGATAGAGGAAAATACTTTCGCCAAAAATCTTTCAAAAATCCTTGAAAGAATTTATTTCCAAATTAGATTTTGAGGAAAATATAGTTTCCCCAATGAGGTGGAGAGTAGTTGGGAAGAGGTAAAAGGATGTGAAAAGCAGAAAGCAGCTTTAAAAATCCCCAAATAAGGGAAGCCTAGGAAAATAGGAAGAAAAGCATCTTGATATTCTGGAAGCAGAATTAGAAACAGGCTTTGGGGAGCAAAAGCTTAAATAAGCTATTACTGAACAGATTAGAGGTTGATCTGTTCTAGGAAATGATCTTAGCTCAGGGGTGAGTTCTTGAGGACAGAAGAATTATAAGGTTGGGAGGTTGATCAATTGCAAGAAGAGGTATGCACATTGTTTTGATGAGTAATTAGTTTTTTTATTATATAATAGTAGTGAAAAATACTATGGAAATTATGTCGAGTCAAAGTGATGTGAAATGAATTTTCCTACTTTTAACAGAGTTAAGTAGAAGAAAGAATTCTCCCAACTTCTGTATGGTAGTAGGAAAGAATACTAGGGAATATTGTCAACCAGAATCTCTAAGCCATTGGATGGCTTAAATCTGAAGAAAGTGTAAATGATTCCCTAGCATAGCTATAGTAGCTTTAATCTGCTTCTAAAATAAATGGTTATGCAACAAATAAATGAAAAAAGAAGAAGTTAAACATGTATTACCTACTGTAGAAATCTTTGGAAATAGCCTAGATGCACTCAGAAAACCTTGGAGTCTCTGGTTAACTATGGTTACTACATTGCATGTAGGCAATTCTATGATTCAGTTGCAGAAAGTATGATTAGCCAGAAATACATATGATCAATTAATTGTAATTGAGACAGAAAAGTTTATTATAAATCTATGACTGCTTTTGGTAAGACTAACTAGTTGACAGGTTGCACTGCCAAATTAGTAGTTAGTGTTAGAGGAATTGCAGAAAACAAGACTACTAGTCAAACTCTAGAACTATGAAGTAAATAAGCACATAGCCAAAGAAATTATTAATAAAAATTTATTTCTCATCTTATACCAGGATAAATGTAAATATTGTACAAGAGAGAATACGAGTAAGGCTCCGTGGGATTTAAGTAAAAGAAGTATGAAAGCTACAACCTCTGTTAAGTGGAAATTACAATTTAGACAATCATGTACATGCATAAGCCCTAGTGAAGGATGAAAAATAATTCCAGAGTGAGTTATTTTGTTATCATGTTAGGATACCACGGTCGAATTTATATAGATATATAGAGAAGCTGACTAATTTAATCCAAGAAAGAAAACATGAATAGTACAGAGAATACGAAATAAAGTATTGTGAAATAGGAATCATCTGAACTAAACCACAATTGAACTAGTGAGATGCGGTATTCATCAAAATAAGACCCATGAATATCGTCGTATACTTCCCACAACATAAGCACAAATAACATTCAGTTGATAGTCAATTTATCATTATATGTATCTGTGCAGAATTCCTTTTTTTTAAATAAATACACAAATAAAATTCTAGAGCATTTATACATTGCGGAACAATAATTATAAATGAATCTAAGTTAGAAAATTCTGTTAAGGAAAAATCCCTATAACTCGGTGTCTAAACCACTAGTATTCCGTGTTATTATCTCAGAGAATTCGGCTGAGAGTAAAAAGGATAGCCCATCCTTGTGAAAATCTGTGAACTAAGCTAAGTAAGAAATTGAGGCAAAAATCATTTCCTACAAGAAATAGACACCGACCTGTGTCCATCAAAAGCAAACCATTATAATGGTCCTATAGCAAGGATAAGTACTTTGTCCTCAACAATCTATTCATGGGGTAAATAACGTACCTGCAAAAGCATTGCGGAAAATAAGTCAATATGTATGAACACAATTTGACAAAGACGCCCATAAGAAGTTATGATAACCAAGCAGGTTTCGACTTACCCAAGGACAGTAGGAAGAACCAGATCCCTCCTAAAATTTGTCTGTGAGCAACTGAGACGAATTAGATATATATATACACAGCATAGAAAATCTAACCATACTAGGATTCAATACTTCTGCAAAGTATTAAATCCAAAGTGGGACTATATACTGCGCAGGAGAGTTATGCGTATGTAAAGCGAACCATCTGCACATATTTCAAGACGTCAATTATATGCTTGGATGCGTTACATGAAACAAAATATAAATCGATACTGGAGGTAAGTTATAAGAAGAATCTCATAACCTCGAGAGAGCAAGGGCAAACTGAGACAAGTACTTAGCGCACATCGACTTAGGTATGGTAAGGACACCAGAATGATTAAACACAAATTTATAGCAAATGCTAAAGCGGAGATGCTATGCCATTTCATTTAGAATCCCATACGAATCAAAATTGTAACTGTATGAAGTCGCCTTACAGACTTAGGCTGAAAAACGAAGGTCAAATATATGTTAACTCAAGAAAAACTCAGGAAACGTCATAAAATTTTGATTCAGTGTTAATATGATGCCTGTAAACACAAGTACTCAACCAAAGTAGGAAGCACGCCAAGATACAGTATAAGAGATTATCAAACCACTAAATCTTTCATCAATAGAAAATGTGGAAAGAAACGCGAAGACCAATATATCAACGTAACCACAAATTAAAAAGGATGAGTATACTGTATCACTATACAAGTTATGAGGAGGACTTAATGTTAAATTAAAATCAAATGGATATCGCACGAAGTCACCTGAACGATTAAACTCTCGGCACTGGGAGGCCAACACCGTTCATGTAAGAGCACATCGGATGGCAAAACCAAGCGTAGAAGAGGAATCGAGAGGCCTCAACGTTCCCTGAGAAAATTTTTACAAAGTGACAAATGAAAGCTGCAGAGTGACAAATTGAACTTTATAATTGAGCCAAACCCTAACTCATCTCGGATCCCCACCTTGCACGTGGAGAGCGATGCCCAAACCTGGACAAGGCCAGAGAAAACAAACCTCGAAAAAAATAAAGATCGTTGCGGTACGAGCAATAAGATTTACAAACCGATCCCATAGTACCCATTCCCATCAACAACCATACGCAAGGTCATGAAAAACATTCCATAATTTAATCATCATAAATGAAAGGCGCCAGAAGTACAAAGGAAATCTTCCTAGGAGTGAACGAAAGACCATTTAATAATACGTAACATTAAACCAGAGAATAAATAATAGCAGACAAGTACTGGTGCCATGGCGTTGCTCAGATATGCACTCGAAATCTCATGGGTATCAACAAAACCATGATAAGATGTAGTAGTTAAAATAATACAAATGACAATTGAATCTAGTCGATATATATAAATTACCATGTGAAAAATAAATGAAACCATAATAAAACCAATAAGTTTATATTCGCATACGATATGTATTTCAACCATGAGCTAAGATCAAGTAAGCGATCAGTGAATACACATCATCTCATATCATGCGTACTGGTATTGGGATATTGAAAAGAAAAAATTATCATAGTAAGTGCTTGGTATTGAATGGAAACCCATGCCTTCAAAAATAAAGGTTGATAAAGCCATAAATTGAAAAACAAAAGGAGGCTCCAGTAAAAGAGAGAAGTGTCACACTATGACAAAACTAATAAACAATATTAGTACAACTGAAGTTCATAATAATATACACAGTTGAAAAAAAAAAAAAAATTGTGTGAAATTGAGGGACATCACAGTGTACCATATTAGTGTGTTATGCAAGGTATCTTTGGGGTTGTCACAATGTTCTCCAATGAGCTAAGCATCGTTCATGAGAACCAAGGAAAATAAATACACATTATGAAATTTAGGATAGCTATATTTCTTATTGCATCATTTTATTTTTAGGGTGAAATGTTGAGTTGACACTATTTTTGTGAAGCTTAGTTAGATATTGATATTTGTATAAAAGTGGATATGTGGAAAAGATATAGGTCAGAGAGATAAAGAGACATTATGATACATACATACACCTTTGTATTAAAATTATAGTTTTTATTAATATAAGAAGGATTTATGTGAGCTATTATACAATTTTCAGTAGCATTTTATAGCTTTAATAGTAACATAAACCATGAGGTACCCTTGTGATTTAGGAGCATCAGACCATAATTCAAATTCAATGTTGTGAAGGGTGAAATGTGGACAAAAATTTGTAAACCGAGGTAAAATCTATGAGACACAACTAAATTGATGGAGTTTATAAGTCTCTAGAAGACTTGATTAAACTGTAATTATCTGCCATGTAATCGAATAAAGAGATTTGGGGTTTTGGTTGAACGACTGCAGGAGAAACTCATGGATCTTAAACGATCCACTCCCTTTGTAAATCCTTTATAAGTGATCTTGTGTTGTATGAGAGAGATCAGAATAGCACAATGTAGCCGCAGGTTGAAATAGTGTAATTTAGGCCAGTGATGCCTTATCCTGTAACTCGACTTTTGTGTATTAATGAAATTGTGTGTTGCTATATAGATCCAGGTTTAATATGGATTTTGTTGTATATTTTTGTTTTTACATATCTGTATTCTTTCTATTAATGAATAGACTATGTGGGGTGAGTGAGAAGACAATGTTCCTATGAACTTCACATAAACAAAACTTTGACAGAGATTGAGGGATGACGAGACGAAGAAGAGCTCAGGAAGGATAGCGAAAGAGTAAAGGAGGAAGATGGAGAAGAATCACGTGCCGGTGAATGAACGGTCATGATTAAATCATAGATCTAAAAGGGAATATTTCGACAGTTAGGATGACATCACATAAAAACAATATATGATGCGATGCGACGAAGGGGAAAACAGTGGGGACCATTATTTCTAGGATCAGATCAACGACGAACAATGAATCACAAAATTGTACATTGGAAACTTTAAGGTTTAACTTTAAGACATCACAAGGCATCTTATTTTGGTTGCGATGAGGTAAGGGATAAAGGATGCAATGTGATGGGAGGAGCGACGTGTCGGCATGGTGCAATATCGCAGGTCGCATGGTTTATGATTTAAACGTTATCAGTACCACATTAAACTTGTGGGAAAGAAATTTGCAATGAGTTCTCATTAGTCACTGGATGGTGGGACCCTAGAACCATAATTCCTTGTGTATGTAAGCTATTAAGGTTATATGCCATTTGTTTTAAACTAAGCGTTGTTTGATTGCATATGCATGTATGTTTTAATAATACTCTATAGTATAATCTGTTGAGTGTCTAAAGGAGTTTATGTGGGACGATAACCCACAGGTCCATGGTTATATATGTAAAATGCAAATTTTTGTTGCATCAAAGTGGTATTAGAATAGGGAAATATTTCTTGTGAGAATGATTTTTCATGCAAAGAAAAGAAGAAACTGAAAATTTATTGAAAATTGGTCAGTTATGGTCTTTATATTGTTATGCAGGTAGAAGAGGAAGGTGAGATGATGTTAGTAGCTTACATCCAGGAATGCTCAAATGGTTCTAGAGAAGAGAGAACCAGAGAAATGTTGAAATACTGAGCTTAGAAGAGAGAAGCTTGGTGAGGTATCATGTAGCAGGGAGGACTTGCTATTGTAGAGGTTTTGTTGCATCTCATGGAAATATCACAAAGGAAGTTCCACAAAGTTTATGGGTAGAATTGTTATGAGATGAAGAAGGCATATGACCAAGAGGTCATAAGAATTTTGTACCTTGGGAGTCTTATGCAGTAGCATTAGACCATAATTCAAATTCAATGTTGTGAAGGGTGAAACTTGGACAAACGTTTGTAAATCGGGGAAAAATCCGTGAAATAGAGCTAAATTGATGCAATTGATAAGTCCTTATAAGACTTTATTATCTTCCATGTAATCAAATAGATAGATTTAGGGGTTTGGTTGAGCGATTGCGGGAGAAAGTCATGAATATTAAACAATCCACTCCCTTTTTAAATCCTTTATAAGTGAGCTTGTGTTGTATGTGAGAGACCAAAAGAGCGTAATGTAGCCGTAGGACGAATCGTGTAATTCAATTCATTGAGGCCTTAGCCTGTATCTAGAGTTCTGTGTATTAATGAAATTGTGTGTTGCTATATAGATCAAGGTTAAATCTAGATTTTTCTTTATCTGTGTGTTTTTACATATCTGTATTCTTTCTATTAATGAATAGACTGTGTGGGGTGAGTGAGAAGACAAAGTTCCTATGAACTTCGCATAGGTAAAGCTATGGGAGAGATCGAGGGATGACCAGATGAAGAAGAGCTTAGGAAGGATAGCAGAAGAGTAAAGGAGGAATATGGAGAAGAACCTTGGGCAGGTGAATGGACTGTTATGATTAGATCACAGATCTAAAAGGGAATATATTGATGGTTAGGATGACATCGCAACAAAACTGTAAGAGTTACGCAGCAGAAACTAAATAAAATCATACACACAACATATAAAAGAAGACAAGTAATTTAACGTGGTTTAGCCAATCAATCTGGGCTACATCCACCAAACAGAGGTATCAACAATCTTATTCATCAACAGGAGATTACAACAGTATAATTACTCATTTTCACTTCCTCTTCCACACACCTCACATCTCATATGTTTTGCCTCTACATGCTTACAATTTATAGAAGAGAGAAGAAACTGAATAATTAATTATATCACACCAAACTAGGATAGAATATTTCCTCATGCTGATTTGATGCCATCAATTTTGCAACAAAACCTATTCTTGGCATATCCAAGAGATTATCTCCAAATTAATATACAAAAAATCTCATCAATCTCCACCTTGAAAAAAATTAGCCTGATACCTCATTCCTTTATTATTTTTATTTTCTTTGCAGGCCAAGAGAAGCCAGGCACCATCGTAGCTTCTCTAACAAAACTGGTTTCGTGAACATGTCTGCACAGTTTTCCTTTGTATACATTTTTTCAAGAGAGACTCCCCGTTCAGTGATAACCTGTCTTACAAAATGATACTTTAAAGGTATATGCTTTGATTTACTATGATAGGCAGGATTTTTAGCCAAGTGAATTGCACTTTGACTATCACAAAATAACTTAATGTTGTCTTGTAACCTACCAAACTCACCAAACCAACCTTTCAACCAAATCGCTTCTTTGCAAGCATGTGAAGCAGCTATGTATTATACTTCTCTAGTGGATAAAGCAACAATGTTTTGTAGCTTTTAAATCCAGCTAATAGCTCCACCTGTAAGAGTAAAGACATATCCTAAATTTGACCTTCTCTTATCCAAATCACCTACAAAATTGGAATCAACATATCCACAAACAAATTCACTACTTCTGTCATAAGTGATACAATAATCACTTGTGCCTCTCAGATACCAAAGCACCCATTTCACTGCTACCCAATGTTGTTTCCCTAGATTTTCCATATACCTACTAAAAACCCCCACTGCATGTGAAATATCTGGTCGTGTACAGATCATCGCATACATCAAAGTTCCTAATGCATTAGCATAAGGTATTCGAGACATATATTCATTTTCTTCATTTGTTTTAGGACATAAACTTTAAGAAAGCTTAAAATGGGAAGCTAAAGGGACTAAAACTGGCTTCACATTGTTCATACCAAACCTTAAGAGCATTTTCTCAATATACTTCTATTGTGATAACCACAACTTACCATTTCTCCTGTCTCTGAAAATCTCCATGCCCAAAATCTATCTTGCTGCTCCTAGATCTTTCATATCAAATGTCCTATCCATTTGAGCCTTTAACCTGTTGATCTTAGTTATGATTTTTCTTGGTAAAATAATATTGTCAAAATACAACACTAAGATAATGAATATGCCATTACTTGATTTATTAAAGTAAACACAATGATCATATTCACTTCTTAAATAATTTTGGCTTAGCATGAAAGAATCAAATTTCTTGTACCATTTTCGAGGCGACTGCTTCAGACCATACAATGATTTCTTGAGCCTGTAGAAAAATTTCTTGTTGCGATTTTGAACAAAAACTTGAGGTTGCCCCATATAAATCTCATCATCTATATCTCCATGTAAAAAAGAAGTCTTAACATCTAGTTGTTGTAATTATAAATCAAGTAAAGCAACTAATGCTAAGACAATCTAAATTGAAACAATTTTAACAACTGGTGAAAATATATCAAGAAAGTCAATTCCTACTTTCTGAGAAAAACCTTTTGCGACCAGCCTTGCTTTGTACCTGTATTCTTTATCATCAACACCCTTTTTCAATTTGTAAACCCATTTAGATCCCACAGTTTTTCTGTCTTTAGGAAGTTCCACCAAATCCCATGTGGCATTCTTGTCTAATGCCTTCATCTCATCCTTCATAGCTTCTTTCAACTTATTACTATTAGAACCTTCTACAGCTTCCTGATAGCATAAAGGTTCATCACCATTAGCGGTTAAATAAACTTAAGTAACATAATCATCATATATTTTAGGAGGACGTCTGATTCTCATGGACCTCCTTAAAGATGTTTCTGGTTCTTCCGCAATTTGCTGATTATTATCTGTAGCAACTTCTTCAGGATTTGCATCTGAAACTTGTTCATCATCTGCATTTGAAACTTGTTTACTTGGACTATCATCAGTATTTGAACTGGTTTCAAACTGAATATGTTGAAACTTAGGTACATTTTGTTGTTTCAATTTATTATCTACATCTAGATTATCAAGTGAAGATTCATTGAATTTAACACCTTTGTTAATGATGATCTTGTGTGTTGTAGGATCCCACAACCTGTATCCCTTAATCCCATCACCATATCCTACAAAGATATATATTTTTTATTTAGGATCTAATTTAGAATGTTGAAGCTTTGGAATTAGATCATATGCATCACAACCAAAAACTTTCAGTTTAGAATAATCACAAGGATGACCTTTCCATACCTCTTGAGGAATTTTTCATCCTATTTCAGTTGATGGTGATCGATTTATCAAATAGCAAGTCATAGATACTAATTCTGTCCATAATTCCTTCTGCAAATTGGCATTACTAAGCATACTTCTTGCTCTTTCTAAGAGAGTCTTTTTCATGCGTTCAACAACTCTATTTTATTGAGGAGAATAAAAAATAGTTCTATTTATTTTGATCTCAACTTCCTTGCAATAATTATCAAATTCCTTTGAAGTAAACTCACCACCACTGTCAGTTCTTAAAAATTTAATGGTTCTTCCAGTGATGTTTTCTACTAATGTTCTAAACTGCTTGAAAATTGTGAATACATCAGAATTTCTTTTTAACATGTAGACCCATACTTTTCTATATAAATAATCTATAAAAGATATAAAATATGATGATCCTCCATATGAGGTTGTAGGAGATGGACCCCAAACATCAGAATGGATATAATCAAGGATTCCTTTACTAGTATGTTTTCCAGTTTTAAATTTCTGCTTGCTTTGTTTCCCATATATATAATGTTTACAGAACTATAACTTAGAAGATTTTAAACTAGGAAGTAACATACGATCAGATAAAAATTTTCATCCTCTTTTGCTCATATGGCCCAACCGTTGATGCCATAGTCAAATATAATCACTGTCATTTTTAGATACAGTAGAAGCATGATCTAACTCTGTTCTTCCTTCTAACTGCAAAATATTTCCAACCTTCTTTTCTTTCATTACTAATAGGATTCCTTTGTAAGTTTCCTTTACTCCACCTTGAATAAAAGTTTTATATCCATTTGTGTCTAACACTCCTAGAGAAATAATATTTTTCCTTAGTTCAAGCACATGTCTTACATCAGTTAAGATTTTGTTTGTCCCATCAAACATTTTAATCTGGATGCTTCCAATTCCCGCAACATTACATGAAAAATAATTAACCATGTACACCACTCCATCATTGATTGATTCATAAGATTTAAACCATTATTTATGAATGCACATGTGACTGGACGCACTAGAATCTAATAGCCAATGTTGATCATGATTTAACAAATTAACTGATAGAACTTCATCACTTATACTTGAACCGGATGTCGAACCTGAACTTGTATCTCTTGTGTTTGCCTCTTTATTTGCTATGGAAGAATCTCCTTTGGATGTTTATTGTCTCTTCCAACAATCCTTCTTCAAATGTCCTGATTTTCCACAAAACCAACATTTTGGCTTACTCTTCTTCCCTTTCGATTTTGACTGAGATTTGTTCTTTAGACTGAAGCATTTTTATTTAGATTGAACTCTAACCATCATTGCTTTTGATGTAGAGGTTTCTAAATTTGACCTTTTCCTGGTTTCTTCAGACAGCATCGCTCCAACAATGTCATCAAATTCAAAGGTTTATCTAAGACTTATAGAAGTAACAAAACGATCCCATGACTCAGGAAATGAGCATAATAAAGTTACAGCTTTATCTTCTGAATAAAATTTTACTTCTATTCTTTCTAACTACACCAAGAGAGTATTAAAGGTATTCAAATGATCAGTGATTTTCGTAACTTCCTTCATGCACAAGTTGTACAACTATTTTTTCAGAAGAATCCTTTTGGTTAAGGATTTATTCATGTACAGTTTTTCTAACTTTGTCCATAAACCAACAACAGTTTTCTCTGACATGATGTTAAATAACACATCATCCACCAAACACAACCGTATGCCACTCAGTGCTATGTTATCGATGTCACTCCATTCATCATCTGTCATGGTGTAAGGTTGCTTGGAATTTCCCAAAAGCGCCTTCGCCACACCTTGTTGTACGAGTAGATCGTGCATCTTAACTTTCCAGATCTCGAAGTTATTTTTCCCATTAGACTTCTCGATCTCAAATCGATCACTTTGATTTTTTGACATTTTGAGTAGTTTGTGTCAAAAAATTTCCAATTTCAGATCTTAATAAATAAAGATTTTATTTTAATCAAAATTAATAATTTTGATAAAAATTCCTTTTTAAAAAAATATATGCAATTCCTTTCACACATTCCATCGTTGAAAAACTAATTCATAGGCACTAGGCCCTAAATAATATAATGGCATATTGCAAAAAATCGATATGAAATATAATCTATTTTAAATGGCATTTTAACACAAATATTCATTTAAAATTTCAATACAAATTGATTTTAAAAAATTGCATTAATACAAATCGATTTAAAAATGGCATTTCAATATTTGCTTCAACGCCTAACTTTGGATTAGAAAGTTGAATCCATTCTACCCAATCCTTCAATTCACGTGTTGTTCCTCTTTCAAGTCACACATTGGATTTAATGACATCCAAGAAATTTATTTGTGCCAGTGACAACTAGATCCCACTCTGCAGAGAGATTTCTAGACATCGCTCCAACAACTCTGCGTTCAAGGGTGAGCCAATGATATGAGCCAGTGATAACAACACCGTAACTTCACAAGATGTGGAGACGCCTGTAAGTTTTGACAACCGATACTATAAAAAAAAAACTATCATTTTTTGGCTACTGAATTTAGACTAGGTGCTCTATTCCACTGGAGGAACGATAAGGGAATTGGTGGAATTTTACATGCAGAATCAGGAGGCATACTTCAAGAACCTCAAAAAAACTCCAGCTCACAGCACCTCCAATTCACACATAGTGAATTAACGCGCTGTCCAACCTTCAACTCACAGCTACGATGTGCATGTCATGGCTTACGGTGCTTGACACGACTGCACATAACAGTCTCGTGCCTCACAAACGCACGCAACAATAGTTCTGCTCTTCTCTCCACCGCAGCAATTTGATACCACAACAATATGCATCTTGATTCTATGTCGCAGTCCCCATCTAGCTCACAGCGTTGTTCATTTCACTATCAATAGCATCCTTATCACATCTTGAAAGCAACTCAGTCTCACGGTCTCATGCAGCAGACCCAGTTGCATCCACCACAACCATGCAGAAACAAATACAAAGACACACACAATGGAGCTTTGATACCAATTCTAAGAGTTACGCAGCATAAAACTAAATAAAATCATACACACAACATGTAAACGAAGACAAGTAATTTAATGTGGTTCACCCAACCAATTTGGGCTACATCCACTAAATAGAGGTACCAGCAATCTTATTCATCAACAGGAGATTACAATTGTAGAATTACTCATCTGAACTTCCTCTTCCACACACCTCACATCTCATATGTTTTGCCTCTACAGGCTTACAGTTTATAGAAGAGAAAAGAAACTGAATAATTAATTCTATCACAACAAACTAGGATAGAATATCTCCTCATGTTGATTTGATGCCATTAGTTTTGCAACAAAACCTATTGTTGGCATGTCCAAGAGATTTTCTCCAAATTGATATACAAAAAATCTCAACAAAAGCAATATATGATGCGATGCAACAAAGGGTCGAATAGTGGGGACCTTTAGATCTTGGAGAAGATCAACGGCGGACAACAAATCGCAAAATCGTACATCAACAATTTTAATGTTTAACTTTAAGACATCACAAGGTATGTTATTTTAGTTGCGATGTAGTGAGGGCTGAAGGATGAAATGCAATGGGAGGAGCCACATGTCGGCATGGTGAAATATCGCACATCGCATTGTTTATGACTTAAACATTATCCATACCAAGTTAAACTTGTGGGCAAGCCATTTGCGATGAGTTCTAATTCATCACCGGATGGTAGGACCCTAGAACCACCATTTTGCCTGTATGTAAGCTATTCAGGTTATGTGCGATCTATTTTGAACTAAGCTTTGTTTGATCGCACACGCATGTATGTTTTAATAATACTCTATAGTATAATCTGTTGTGTGGATAAGGGCGTTTATGTGGGCCCATAACCCATAGGTCCATGGTTATATAAGTAAAATGAAATTTTTTGGTGCATCACCTTGCTACATGCTGCTTATCTTTTTATTATTTTCTTTCTTAACTTTTGATATGGTTGGTGTGATTTTTGTTCATAATCGTTATGACATATTTGGGAAATTTTTCTTATAATTATTTAAAATACATGTAATCATGCACCAAAACATCCTATAGTGGTCTTGTAATCATACTAGAAATCTTCTAATAACTACTGGATTTCCTGTAGTGATCCTATAATCACATAGGAATTCCTATAATAATTATTGGACCTCATGTAATGAGATCTACATAGTTTCTATAAATACATATTTTGTTTTTTTAGTAATCTTAGTATATTATTTTCTCTAGTTTTTATCTAAATTGTTAATAATTTAAACCATTAGAATAATTAGATCTCTATTACTCCTAAAAGTAACAATTAGGAGAGTGATTTAGTTTGTAGAAAAAATGATGTTTATGATTTTTTATTGAAATTTTCTTACACAGATCACAATATTGATTTCATTTAAATTCATTTTAAGCACAATGTTAATTAATTTTGACAAACAATTAATTCATTCAAAGTAACTAGTGAGAAATTGTGATTATATTTGTGAGAATGTAAACTTTGTATCAACAAATCATAGTTAAATTTATGAATATGAAAATCAATGTACATTGAATCAACTCTGCGACCTAGTGTACATGCTTTATGATTGGTTTTCCAGAGAACATTAGTAAGAGCTAGTTCACACAAACCAGTTCACACATATTGTGTTTCACCTCCAAGTTTACCTATGTGTATTAACAAAATAAGTGTAAATTCATTTATCCCACTTTATGACTTGACAATGGTTTTTTTGCCATAAATGGACCTGAAGGTGAAGAATCCCATTTACAATGTCTTTTCTTGTATTTGGACTAAACATAATGAAATATGAATGAATGATTATCAAAATGTCTTCCATTATTTAAGTGTTGAATTCTTTATATCCCACTACACAATAGTTTTGCATTTTCTTCAAATTTCTTTCTTCTTACAAATAGGATTTTTATGTAGAAAAACCCTAAATATAAGTTGAGTTTGGTTTCTATTTTGATCTTTATAATTTAGAGTCATTCAAATTTTGGTTTTTTATTATGCACAAAAAGGGCTCTTAAGTTATAATTTGGTTTACTAATACCATTTTCTTTATGTGCATGTGAATGCGCCAATTTCCATAGAGATGTTGTTGTCTTCAACAGGTATCTAAGAAAATTTAATTTCCAAATATTCCATATATTTCTCTTCCATGGTTATGTATTCAAAAATTTCTCTTCTTATTTTATATTACTAATTTTTTCACCTTGATATCCTCATGTTGATGAGGAAAGGAATTTATGTTCTCTTTCTTAGGTATTATTCTATGGTGTAGGTGTCTATTTTTGTTTACATAAATACCCTCTTTTGACTCTTTACCTCATACTTAAAGATAATAATTACCTATATTTGTTTCAATGGTTATAGATATGACTTCACGAAAGAAGAGAAGTTTTCTTCCATTGCACCAAACACATTCGATTCAATTCATAGTTTGAATTCACCTTCCTTAGTTAATAGGTCAAACATCTCTCAATTCACCCCGAACATTTTCTGGAATTGTCCTATCGTGTATATAGAAGTGATTTGTTCATGATAACCCAAAATAGGGTTTTAGATAGAGTTCTAACCCTAGCAGGAATACTATATGTACAAAAAGACTATGGTCCTTAACAAATGGCATATTATATATTTTTCATATTATATATATATTTTTTATCTAGGTACTTCTCTTGATTATACATATATATTGTGAGAATAATCTAGAATAATGTAGAAATAGGAGTGGTTATGGTTTGTTGAACGCGAGTTTTATAATTAGAGTTTAGTTCCACCAGTTCAGGATTGTTGCCTCAAACTTAGGAATATTAGGTGAGTGCCTATGCTATAAATATGTAATGTCATCGTTGAGCTAATAATAAGTTGTGTGAGATCTGTCACACATTGTGTGTGTTGGATTTGTTTATTTAATTTGGTATCGAAGCATAGGATTAAATTTCTGTGTTGTTTATTAATTGAGGCTGAGAGAAAAAGTTTGTTTTTTTTTCTCCTGATGCATGGTGCATTAGAGAAGATATATGGTAACCTTGAGCAAAGGGACAAAGGAACAGTGCGACACAGAGAAACTTAGAGTGCTCTATGAGACGAAAGGCCTGCGAGTGATTTGACACTGTGTACATAGATTGCAGCACTGATGTACATATATCATTAGTTCATAAAACCTTCTGCAGGCTGGATACGGTAAAGGAATGCTACGCAGTGGATATTTTATTGACATAGAGATCCATATGAACATGAGAAATCGTTTCCATAGTGAGTGAAAACCCTTCCACGAACAGGATAGGTAATGGCTGCCATTGTCGCAGCTCTTGTGCGCTCCATGTCTACTATAGTTTTAGGCATGACATCTTCTATGAAGATCATGTTTTGATGCTTCGCGCTCAGATTCCTCTTGAAATGCTCGAAATGCATGCCTTGGCTCGAGGGCATGCGATTTTGCAATGCAAATAACTTTCGTTCCTACTGTTTTCGATTTTTATGTAACCAAACGGAAATCATGCCCATAGTTTCTACTAGTTCAAGACATAGATGGAAACTAATTTTTTTATAAAGGAATTTTATCAAACAAAAGTGACTGGGCAATCCACCCGCCTTGCTTCATTTTATCGTTTGTTTTCTGTGCGTTCTGAGTAGCATATTCTCCATTGTAAATTTTCGCGTCTCCATTTTAAATTGTTGCATTCAAGAGGTGTTTGAGATACGGTCAAGAGGATTGTAATCTGGAAAATATTGTTGATTGCGAGTTCCATTACTCATCTAATTTTTCACTTGCACGAATATATTCTTGATCATTACAGTGAATTAATTTTTTGCAATTGAATCCGGTCATTACAATTGAAAAAAATGGCTAATCCTCTTGTCGATTCATATTTAAATGAATCCACCAAACTTGATGGTGAAAACTACGTCAATTGGAAGTTTAATTTGGTCACTGTTCTCGAGGCATACAACCTCTGGATGATTTTCAATGGTTACAAGCCCAAGCCTGCTGCTGCCACCGTGATTCTAGATTGAGATAAGCGATAAATGAGAGAGAAATTTTTGTTGCGCATGTTTATAAAGGACAACATCATTCCTCACATTCGAGATTTTAAATGTTCAAAGAAAATGTGGGAAACTCCCAAAGGTTTGTACGAAACTACTAATGCAAATCACATTTTATTTTTGAAAACAAAGCTACTATCTATCCAAATGGAAGCCAATGAAGGCATCAACAACTTTGTTTCTAGAATTAAAGACTTAAGCGATAAGCTTGGTGACATTGGTGAAAAAGTGTCTAGTAGCGATTTAGTAACTATTGCTTTGAAGGGTTTCATCCAAGACTATAAAGTCTTTATTTCAACACTCTCAGCTAGACAAACACCTCCTACATTTGATGAATTGGCTGGAATTATTCTTTAAGAAGAAGAGAGCATGAAAATTTTTGAACTGGATTCAAATGATTCTGATTTAGCATTGATTGCAAGAGGTGAAATATCATTCCGAGGGAGACCATGGGACATGAACAGAGGTCGTTTTCAAGAAAAGTAGAAAGGTATGACACATCCTGATTCTTATGTTAAGAGAAATATCGAATGTGATTATTGTGGAAAACCTGGACATCTAGCTAAAGATTTATATAGAAGAAAGAATCATGAATCAACTCAGATACATAGAAGGAATAATGGAAATTTCATGAACAGAGACACTTCAATTACTGATGGATTTAAAAATCTTAAATTGTTTCTTTCTGACGCTGCATTGTCTACTGAAACTAATGATGAGACTGCTTGGTTCATAGATTTCTATGCATCAGCTCATATGACTTGTAATAAAGAATGGTATGTTAAATATTATGAGAAAACTGATGGAACACACATTTACCTAGGAGATAACAGATCACATAAATTCCAGGACTATGGCGTAATAAGTGTGTACTTATCTAATGGACAAATGAGACAGATTCATGATGTGATGTATGTTTCTGGTATTAAAAATAATTTGCTATCTGTTTCAACTATCACTGATAATAATTTCAAGGTGGACATTGGTAAATTGCGGTGTATTATGAAAGATGTTCATGATCACTACAGGGTTGTTTCCACAGGTATCAGGGTTGGTGGATTGTATAAATTGGATGTGAAGACAAGGCGTCATGTTGCATTGACATCCACAGCAACGTCAACATCAAAGTTATGGCATCACAGGTATGGGCACCTAGATTACAATGATTTATTGTTGTTGCAAAGAAAAACAATGGTTGAAGGTCTTCTTGTTATGAAGTGTGAACATCTACCGTGTGAAGCTTGTGCACTTGGTAAGCAGCATAGAGGCGAGTTTCCCGTTCATACAGAGAAAATACAATATGATATACTTGAATTAATTCACACTCATGTATGTGGACCTATGCAAACTAGGTTGCTTGGTGGTGCTTCCTACTTTCTTATTTTTATTGATGATAAATCTAGATATACATGGGTTTATTTCATATGAAGACAAAGTGATGTCTTTGAAAGAATTCAAAACTTTGATTGAAAATAAAACAGGAAAATACATTAAAATTATCAGATTAGATTAGGGTGATGAATATAAATCATGAGTGTTTAACAAGTATTGTAAATTTCATGGGATCCTACAATAGTTCATAGTACCTCATACTCCTCAGCAATATGGTGTTGCTGAGAGATGGAATAGAACATTGGTGGCGTGTTCTCATAGTATGATTCAAGGTAAAAAAATTTCTAATGGTTTCTGGGCAGAAGCCATTAATAATGTTGTTTATTTGAAGAATTGAAGTCCCACTAAGAAATTAGCTTTTCAAACTCCTTTTGAGATTCTTGATGGTCATAAACCTGCTGTTAGTCATTTAAGAGTATTTGGATGTACTGCCTTTGCACATATTCCTAAGGATAACAGAAGAAAGCTTGATGCAAAGTCAATCAAGTGTGTTTTTATTGGGGATTGTACACATCAGAAAGTATATAAATTGTTTGATCGTAGTTCACATAAACTATTTGCAAGTTGAGATGTGGTGTTTCATGAGAATGCTGATAAAATTGATACAATGAATGATACTTGGCATATATATAATTATTATCATGTCAATAATTTGGTTAAACCAGAACATGAATAGGTAAAGGTATAGGTTCAAGATCAGAATGAAAGTAGCGTGAGCACATCTAACAGCAGTGATTCATCATGAGAGGAATATTCACCTCAAAGTAGGATAATCATGGATGGAACTCCAACAGGTATTGTAGAACCAGGAAGGTCAACTTGACAAAACCTAGCTTCCTGCAAGGTATAGAGATTGTGCCTTGATTTATAATATCATGAATGTTGTAGAACCAGTTGATTATGAGAAAGCTAAAGATCATGAACAATGGACAAATTATATGAATGATGAATATGATTCCCTTATGAAAATCAAAGATGGGAATTAGTTGAACTCCCTGAAAAAAAAGTTCCAATTGGAAGCAAATGGTTGTATAAATCTAAATTTAAAGCAGATGGTAGCATTTATAAATTTAAGGCGAGATTAGTTGCAAAAGGATATGCTCAATAGGAGGGAATTGATTATGAAGATATTTTTGTACCAATAGCTAAATTGAATACAATTAGAGTACTGATTGCCTTAGCTACAAAACATAATTGGAATATACATCAATTGGATGTGAAATCTTCTTTTCTGAATGGTGATTTAAAGGAAGAAGTTTATCTGGTTCAACCTGAAGGATTTTTCAAACAGGGACAGGAGCATCTAGTCTACAGGTTAAGAAAAGCCTTATATGGTTTGAAACAAGCACCAAGATCATGGTATGTAAATATTGATACCTTATTTCATCAGAATGGGTTTTTGAAAAGAAAAAATCATCCTAACCTGTATGTTAAGAAAGATGAAGAAGGAAATGTTACTTGAATATATTTGTATGTGGATGATCTTATTATCACAAGTAGTGCTTACAAGTTAATTGAAGAAATTAAAATTCAATTTTCTCAGTAATTTGAAATGAAAGATCTGGGTGAATTGCATTGATGTTTAGGAATTGAGGTATGGAGAGAGCCTGGTAAAACATTGATCACTCAAAGTAAATACATAAAGGAAATTCTTAAAAAGTTCAATATGAGTGATTGCAAAGCTATGTCAACTCCCTTAGAATAGAATGCAAAGTTGTACAAAGATGATGGAACTAAAGAGGCAAATGGAACTTTATATCGTCAGTTGGTGGGAAGTCTGAACTATATCACCACTACAAGACCAGAAATTGCATACTCAGTTAGTATCCTTAGTTATTTTATCGCTAAGCCTTTAGGAAATCACTGAAACGCTGCAAAGAAAGTTCTCTGATACTTAAAAGGAACAATCAATTTAGGTATGATGTATACTGATGAATCTGATGTTGCACTGACAGGTTTTTCTGATTCAGATTGGGCAGGAAATCCTGATGACAGACGATCTACCTCTGGCTATGCATTTCATATAGGATCAAGGGTTATGTCATGGAGTAGTAAGAAACAGCCAATTGTTTCTTTATCATCAACAAAATCTGAGTACACAGCTTTGACCAATGCAACTTGTGAAGTTGTTTGGTTGCGGAGAATTCTTGCAGATCTCGAAGAGGAACAAAGTGGTTCAACATGCATAAATTGCCATAATCAAAGTGCTATCAAATTACAACACAATCCAATATATCATGCCAGATCAAAACACATTGAGCTGCAATACCACTTTGTATGAGAGAAGATTGAATCAAATGAAATTGATTTAGTATTTTGTAATACCATGGATAATATGGCCAATATCTTTACCAAGCCTCTTGGTAAACTCAACTTTGAAGTTCTTAGAAGTAAATTAGGTGTTGTAGAAAATCCATTTCTCCATTAAGGGAGGATGTGAAAATAATCTAAAATAATGTAGAAATAGGAGTGGTTATGGTATTTTGAACGAGAGTTTTATAATTACAGTTTAGTTCCACTAGTTCAAGATTGTTGCCTCAAACTTAAGAAGATTAGGTGAGTGCCTATGCTATAAATATGTAATGTTATTGTTGAGCTAATAACATGTTATATGATCTCTGTCTCACGTTGTGTGTGTTGCATTTTTTTATTTAATATATAGATATTTGTTTGCATGGTTTGGAATATCTTATGTTTCGACTTAATATGGTTGGTACATTTATAATTGATATGAAATATTTGTTTTCATTGTTGCAAGTGAATTACTTCTTTCTTTTTCTTTTCACATTAGATATGTATAATGCACTTTGATTTGATTCCATGTTTTAATGTTTTTCTCAGTTGTTTAGATTATTATACATTGGAATTTGTTGTTAGTATAGTAACCTTATGAATTATGGAGTAGGAAGTATGTTGAAAAATCTAAACTACTATATAATGGAATTTTAATATTGGCTCGTATTAACTCTATTATCATATGGTAGGGTTTTATATATGATATAAAACTATACTATTCCACTCTTCTATTCTTTTTCTATATTTACAACGTTTAATGACATTTATTAAATGATCAAAATATCCATATAAATTAATAAGATAGTATAACGTTAATAATTATGGATACTTATTGAGTTACTTTTCTCGTAAAATATTGAAGCTTTTGTTTGAATTTTGATTATACAACCTTGTATAAAAAATTCAAATGATACCAATGATTTAGTATAACAATGTATCGTTATACAATCATTATAATCAAGTATCCATTTTAGTAATTCTACAATCATAATGAAGTTTAATTTATAGGAATACCATGGGAATCCATATTTCCTTAAGTGTTATTTTGCATAGAAAACCATGTCTTCCTTATTTATTTTGCTAAAAAGTTTACTTAATGATTTTAGCAAGGACCTTCCATATTAGGCCCCATAGTGAAAATCGAATTTTCACATACCATAGTTCCCAATTCATTCTACTAGACTCGCAAATAGATAGATGGGATAATTTATTTAATCAACCAGAGTTTATATTTCCTTACCCCTAAATCTATAATAATTTTCCTCGAAACCTTTTCTATTAATATCCTCCTTAATAAAGATCGAGTTTAATAGTCACTCTTATTTGTCATATGGATAGACATGTGAATACAAAACTATATGTACGAATACAAATAAAACTTCATTATTACGGTGCAAAATTAAGACACTATTAATTACCATTAAAGAACAGTTCATTCACTTCTCATACTTCTAACAAATGTTAACATTTCTTATTAAACGCGTATATTTATTTCATACATAATCGAAGGTAGAAATATAATATACACAGTCAAATTCAATAATGATTCTACAAAATATGTTCACCTCAATGCACATAGCACGCTATTTACGTATTGCATAAACTTATTTTATAATCAATTTACGGTAATTGACTTATATAAAAATTTAGCATCAGAATTCGAAATTTAACATGCATGTGACCGTATCCAAGTTGCTTGAGGAATACACATGTTCCATCAAACCATGAATTGTATGCAACAATTTCCCTTTAGTTTTGTTGCCTCTAAGAATTCACAATCTTGTTATATTTTTATGTGGTTTTTTTTATAGATTCGTTCCACCATATTTTTGTTTCGTAGCATTGTGGTTTATGGATTGAATCATGAATTGTATTTAACAATTTATCTTTAGTTTTGTTACTTCCAAGAATTCACAATCTTTTTATATTCTTATGTGGTTTTTTTATATATTTTTTTCTAACATATTTTTCCTTAGTAGCATTGTGGTTTATGGATTGAATCATGAATTGTATTTAACAATTTCTCTTTAGTTTTGTTGCTTCTAAAAATTCACAATTTTGTTATATTTTTATATAGTTTTTTTTTTTTATAGATTCTTTGCAACATATTTTTCCTTAGTAGCATTGTGGTTTATGGGTTACATCTTTTAATTATATAGGAATTTTTTTCTTTTTTAATTTAAGAGAACTCACTAATATGTCTTACTTGAGCTTGTTTTATTTTTACAATAATTTTTTACTTTCACTTAAAACTCAATTATCTTTCAATATCCCAATAATACATTAAGTTTTATAGATTTATCTATCTTCTCACAACTATCTTTATTCTCGACATTCTTTTTACTATATCCACTACCTAAAAACCATACTACACTAAACACATTATTATGAAGTTCCCACCTCTATTTTATTTGTAAAAGAAAACTTCTTGTTTTAGTTTTTCTATAAATTGCATTTATAATGAAAAAATTTCTTAAAATCTTATAATTCTCCATGTTTTTCACCTACATCACAACTATTTTTCCATTTCCGTTAAAATATTTCTCAAACCATTTTTGAATTTTATCCATGTGTAAACATTGGCAATTTAATGAGATTAATATCTAAAAATATTGGTCTCTTTCTTAATTTGTTTTTCAAATAATGTTTGACCTAAGTCTTTTTAATTTGGTTCATGATGCACATATAAATTTAATGAAACATGTTACATAACATTTGGTTTTTTCAAATAAAAATTCTCAAAGTATCTTCTTAGAGATTTCATTCTAAATACTTTTATTATATATTTATATTGATATGCTTATATATCTTAGGCTATGTCTATTTTATTTTTTGTTTTTTTAACAATTATCTTAAAAATAGAATCACACTCTATTTGTTGAATTAAAAAAAGTTGTTGAATAATATTTCCCACGTTACCTGAATTGACTTTCTTAGGTTTTCGTCCTAACTAGAAAGAACATACCCCTGAGTTAAATTTATTTAATGAAAATCCAATAATTCTTGAGAAGCATATAATAGTTTCGTTTTTAGGCTTTAAAATCCTTGAGAAGCACATAATAATTTTATAGTTAGAGAATGATATTTCAGGTTGTTGGAAATTATTTTGAAATTATAAAAATGCCAGAATGATATTTGATGTTGCTGGAAATTATTTTGAATTGATGAAAATGATAGAATCAAATTTAATTTTTATGACTTTGATAATCATAGTTAAATTATAAATATCTTTTTTTGAAAAAACATATTAAAAAGATGAAAAAAATAAATAATTTATATTATTTCGTTTGACATCCTATCAGAGAAAGAGTGCAATCATATATAAGATAGACAAGACAATGATGTAACAATATAAGAGAAATTATATATTACAATAATAAAAATTATTAATCATCTTCAATGTTTATATCATAGTTGTGTTGTTTCACTCAAACGATACTTATTTCATCAAGGATAGTTTCTATAATTCTAATTGTTGTATAACTAAGGAGATACCATCAAAAAGTTGATTGGCCCATATACTTGAAGGAGATTTTATTAGCTTGGTAGTGGTAATGATTAGGATCCTACAGGTAGATAATGGGTAGAAGGAAATCAAATATTACACCATAAGCCAAAATTGCTTCATATACAATATTTGAATTGGTAAGAGAATATAATTTGATGGGAAAATTGTAATACAAATAACAGTTAAATGGAAGTGTAATGGTTAAATCATATTTAAAGTAAAATATTAAAATTCATAAATAAAATATATCTTACATTTAAATTTATAGTTATATTAAAAATTTATTTTTAAATACTAGAATTTTTTTTAATCTTTATTTTAATATATAATTAATATTGTAATATAATATTGACGTAATACTAACAGTAAAGCATTTTCTAGATTTTTCTCATTGGCATTGTGCAATACACAATTAAATATTTGGCTCTAAAGAATAAAATAAAGCTTGATCGAGATCCTACAAATCTCTTAGATCTTCCCTACGTTAGATTTGAGTTGTCTTCACAGTCTAGAAAATGCTGGCACCGAGGCATGGGCGCAAATGCGGTACTTAACACCAGTCAGAGAACAATCCATTTGAAGGTGGGTTAGTGTTGCAGCCCTTCTTCCATACTGTGGATTGATAATATGTATATATATAGTGTGTTTTTAGGTATGAATATAGGAATTGAATGTTACAAATTAAATGGTTAATATAGTTTTTAAGTTTATGGTTGTTTGTGCTGATTTGGCCTCCGCAAGTTTTGAAACTCATTTCAAAAAATAATTATATACTAAGTATTTTTTGAACTATATAAAAAAATAAAGATTTCTATATCTATATTGTAGAGAGTTGCAATAGTAAAGATACAGGACAATCAAATTGTTAATCATTATTAATTATCAATATTTTAATTTTCTTAAAATATGAAAATTTAAAAACATATAATTGAAAAATAATTAAATTTAAATCCATTAATTCTATAAGAAAGACTAAAACAAAATTCCATAACGTAAAAACCATTGCGTACATTTAGTGTACTTCTGTTTTGAGCGATTCGACGGAGCCATAAAAGGTGTACCGCAAAATTCTGTTTGAAATACATTTCTGCATTCCATTCAGTATATGGTTATGCACGATCAACTGTGCTACATTGGGTGAGTTAAAACATAATATTAGGGCGGATAACGAAAGTTTATCTTCCGCAACAAACTTTCTGTTACGAACAAATTTCGTAAATTAGAATCTTGACCCATCTGTGCCCTCCTATAGCGTTCCCGATCACTCTCGTCCATCTTTCTTGTTCTTTTCTTGCAGTAACATAAATTTCCCCTAAACTAAACCGAGTGACTTTAACCTCCTAGATCGTTGCACTAGTTAGCATATTCCCATTTAAACCTCCATCTCCGGTATCTGCCTGATGCCCGTATAACTAGAGGGTTCATATCTCCACCTCGACCTACTTCTGTAGTATCATTTCTTTCGTAGTATCATTAGTTTGAATGCATTCAACAGTTCTAAATAATTAATAATGATTTTTTTTCAAGATAACGTTTTGATTTTATTCCAAAAAGAGGAGTTTTAAATAACTATTAATGATTTACATGAAAATAAGGTTTTGATTTACATGAATATAAGGGACATCTAGGAAATTCATTAAGTCAGCTGCAGAGTATGAACCAACTCAATATGTCTAGATCAAGTGCTAAGGACCCAGGGCTTATAGAATTATTGTTTTTCATTTTTTGAGATGCATATTACTAATAGCATTTATTTTCTTGTTAAGTTTTTGGATGTAGTAGATAATACACCCTATAGAATTATTACTCTTTATTTACTAATAGCATTTATTTTCTGGTTAACTCTTTGGATATAGTAGATAATAGATAAGATAGAGACATATTTAAACTTTACCAATTTTGGTTGGCCTTTAACTTTTTGAGATGGCCAACAGACCAAATTTCCTAAATGCAGATTGAGACCTGTTTTTTGGATAATCAATGAATTAAAAAAAAAAAATGATTTTATTTTAAAGAAGATAAATAAAATTTTTTAAAAATATTCAAAAATTTGAATAACATAATAATAAAAAATTAAATTTATTCTTATAAATCCAATTCTAAAATACTCTTGAAATTTGCTATCTAAATGAAAAAAAACTCTTTTCTTCACCTCATACTATTTCACTGGTATTTTATTTATTTTAAATAATAAAAATAAAATTTACGTTGAATCATAGCCTTAGCTCCGTTAATTACGCTTAAGATTATGTTATGATTTTTGGTCCAATACTTCTATTATTATTGTAAGAGTCTTTGTTTTTGCTTGATATTTCTTGAGGAAGTTATAAAACATTGTGCGTAACTACTCGCCCCTTCCACCCTGCTGATCTCTTGATTTTTCTCTACATTTCACGAGTTATTATCGGTTGTACCTTACCATTTAACTGTGCTGATATTTGATATCTTGATTATTAAGAATGTGTAACGGGCTCAATTCCTTATATATTAATTACTTTCTAAAAACAACCTGATGAAAAAGAAGAAAGCTGCAAGGCAGCAATCCCTGCCTTGAGTGGGGACTTGAGAAAAGAAAACGTTTAGCATATGAAATGAGTTTTCGTGTTATATGATGATATGTTTTAGTTTTATTCTCAACCACACTGCTGAACATTTCAATCTGAATATTTCCCATGCTCATGGAAGAACTACAGGAATAGATAAATAAGGGTTTTGCAATGTGTTCTAAGGACTTTGTTGAAATTTACAATAATGCAAATTAGTAAGTACATGGATGCCGTAAATGCAAAAGTTATTTAGTGAAAAAGCGTATGTAAATCGTTTGTTTTTCAAAGCACAGGTCTTTTATTTTTGGTTAGTTTGATGTTCTTATTTGGGGACACAATTTCCACTGATTGAATCTCGACTGGATGTTCCGTATATGAAGCCACTCAATCTTGAACAAATAAATTGATAATTATGCCCTCTCAATAAATTGATAACGAACAGGATGTACTGTGCAAATTGATCAATCATTTAATAATACTAACATCATCAAATTTTATTTCATTGATAAAGTGATGTAGGTTTGAACTTGATGTATGTTTGAAAGCGATTTTAAGAGTGTCATGTGATATGGAAATCCGAGTGGCCAAATTTATGCAGTTAAAGTGCAATTAATCCAAGGTTTGAAGATTTATTTCAATTCTTTCAATTATAAAATCAACGCTACTAGTGTTAGTTGAATTGGTTTTAAAAGGAAAATAGTTGATAAACTTTTCACAAATATTTATGCTGTCATTTAGAATAAGGGCTTGTTGGTGAATGAATAATTGTTATGATAATGATGAACGAACGATGATGATTGTTATTGAAAGCAATAAATGAGCTCTAGAAACTATAAATTTAACTTTTCATATTGCCTGGTGGCTAAATATTTATCACAAAAATGATGAATATTATTGAAACAATGATCGAGCTTTGGAAATAGCCTAAAATCAGTATCCCAAGTTAAACGACCTGAAAGGGAACAAACACAAACAAGAAGAACTGCATGTGATTCTCTTCTCATTCAATCTTTACTTTTCTCCCTGGTTAATCTATAACACCTATTAAATAATGTTCCTCTCACTCTGTATACAAAGAAATATCTATATGTAAACCTCGTTTTGTATTGTATTGTTTTAGTACTGGGATCGGCTCGCATGTTTTATGCTGCTACTAGTTGTGGTATTTCCTAGATGTTGGAATTTCTGGTTATTCCGGAACAACAGAGAGAAAAACGAAATTTCTCTTTTAATACAGACATAACAATAAAAATTGATGCGGACACAAAGAGATGAAATATAGATTCTATTTCATTAAAAACTCTAACAATTACAAAATGAAATTCTTTAGAACTATGGTGTTCTGGATTTAAACAAAAAAAAACTTCACTGCTACACCACACACCATTTCTTAAAACGATGTCTCACTCTTCTCTGTCTTTCTGTCTCACTCTTCTCTGTCTTTCTATCCACTGCTACGCACACAATGCTCTCTGTCATTTTTTTTATGTTTCTTCCTTTGGGCAAAACATACATTGCACAGTTAATACGATTACATACAGTGCCTATTACAAATACTATCCATATATATATATATATATATATATATATATATATATATATATATAGTGTAAATATTTTATATTTTCAATATAACTTAACTTCTTAAAACATATGTCGCGGAAAATAAAAAACTAAATAAATAAAAGACATTTCCATGGAGTCAAAATAATATGCAAGGGCCTGTTTTCTTTACCCCATGGAAACACTTTGAATGGTCTGGAGGAGTGATGACATCACGTTCTCTGGTGGGTTAACTTTTCCCTTCTGATTTCATGTTGGATGCCGCCAGAATGATGCGATCGGTAATGTATGGTTGGTGCAGGGGTTTAAAGCGGTAGGTTCTGCAAATAAGAATCTGGCTGCGTGAAGTTCAAATCGAGATAGGTGATTGTTGCCACCGTCCTTCAAGAACTCCCATCGACATTAAATTCTCATCTTTATGCTCTGCCTGTGGAAGTTGGAATTAATTTCCAACACTCCCCCTTAATTACAAATGATTTTCTCTTGCATATCCAGACATTCTTTGAGATAGTTAAAACTCTTATGCCCCAATGGTTTTGTTAAAATATCAGCAAACTGCTCTTCTGTTCTGCAATGCTTTAAAACAATTTCTCCATTGTTCACTAACTCTTTGTTGTAGTGATACTTAGCATCAATGTGTTTCGTTCTCGTATGAAACACTAAATTCGTGGATAAATCTATAGCTGAGCTATTATCACAATACACTCTTTTTCATTTTACCTGTTCTTGACACAAGCTTCTCAACATTCTCCTCATTTGTACTGCTTGACATGTTGCTATTGTAGCTCCCACGTATTGTGCCTCTGCTATTGATAAAGCCACAATTGGTTGTTTATTAGAAGCCCATGATATGGCTCCTGATCTCATATGAAACTATATCCAGAGGTGTTTTTTCTGTCATCTATACTTTCTTCCCAATCACTGTCAGTATATTCAAACCATTCAAAATTTTCTAAAGTGGTGTATAAAATTCCATACCTCTTTGTTCCTTTTACATACCTTAGAATTATTTTTGCTGCTTTCCAATGTGCCTCCTTTGGCCTTTCCATAAATCTAGAAATTAAACACACAACATGCATAATATCTAGCCTAGTTGTAGTCAAACACATGAGGCTGCCAATTATGCTCTTATACAAACTTGGATCAAAATCCTTGATGCTGTCTACTTTGCTCAATTTCGATATCATCACTGTAGGAGTAATTGCTGCTTTGTAATCCTGCATATCAACTCTTTCCAAAACTTCTTTCACATATTTAGATTGAGAAAGAACCTTATTTTCATTTTTCTCTATTTCTATTCCTAAGAAGTATCTCAGCAATCCCATATCAGTCATCTGAAATTCATCCTTCATGACTATTTTAAATTTCTCAATGTTGTAAGCATCATTAACTGTGAATATCACATCATCAACATATAAAAAAACAATGAGCATCTTACTATATTTTTCTTTGATGTATAATGTGGGTTCTCTTTCACATTTTTCAAACCCATTTTCTAGTAAATAGGCATCTATCCTACTATACCATGCTATTGGTGCTTGTTTCAGCCCATACAGAGCCTTCTTCAATCTGCATACCTTGTGCTCTTGGCCTTCTTTTTCATATCCTAGAGGTTGTTCAACATATACCTCTTCCATCAATACTCCATTCAAGAATGATGATTTCACATCCATTTGGTAAAATTTCCACTTGTGTTGTGTTGTTATGGACAACACTGCTCTTACTGTTTCCATTCTTGTACCTGGTGCAAAATTTTCCTCATAATCTCTTCCTTGTTGCTGTTTATAGCCTTTGACAACAATTCTGGCCCTTGTGCCTTTCAATCTTACCTTCAACATTGTTTTTGGTTTTGTAAACCCATTTCACTCCAATAACTTCCTTGCCTTTTGGGAGATCAACTAATTCCCATGTCTTATTTTTCTCTATGTCATTTATTTCTTCATCCATAGCATCTATCCATTTCTTATCTTTTACTGCTTCTTCAAAATGAATAGGATCTTATACATGAAAATATAATGCAAATAAAGAGTTCATATCTTCATTTGTTGCTTCTTGCCCATACATTTCAATCATACTTCTGAATCTAGTTCCTCTTTCACTTGCTGAACTTGTGCTTGTAGAAGCACTCAAATCTTCTCCTTGTGATGTGCTTGGAGAAGCATTTCCATCACTTCTCAAGGGTGTTCTCATACCCGCTTGTGGTGTCCCTTAATGTCCTTGTGTTGGTGGAGGTGGTGCTACTAATGAGGGATGTATTTTAGCCATTTCTTCCTCATCCTAATCATGAGACAAACAACTTTTCACATTCCCTGTTTTCTCAATGCTTCCATCCCAAGCTTCTTATTCAATAAATTGCACATATATTCTTATCATAAAATTCTTGGTGGATGGGTTATACAATATGTATGTTATGGATTCTTTACTGTATCCAAAATACGAACTTCTCCCCCTTATTGTCCAACTTCTTCCTTAGCTGATCTAGAATGTGTGCATAAGCCACACAATTGAATACTCTCATGTGGGTGACATGTTGTTTCATGCCACTCCAGCTTCTTCCAGAACTCTGTTTATGACACTCTTTGTTGGGAATCTATTCTAAACTTATGTTGCACAATGTACAGCTTCAACCCGATATTCATTTGGAAAATGTTTTTCCTTCAACATACTTCTTACCATGTCCTTGATGGTTCTATTTTTTCTTTGAGCAACTCCATTTTGCTATGGTGTATACCTTGTTGTAAATTGTTTATGAATCCCATTTTCTCTGCAAAAACACATAAATTATTTGGAGATATATTCTCTTCCTCTATCTGTTCTTAAGACTTTAATATGTTGCCCACTTTATATATACCCATATGTACCCATGTTTTTCTTGTGTAATCATCAATAAAGGTCATCATATAGTGGCTCCCTGCTAATCATGGTGTTTTCATTGGTCCACACAAATCAGAATGGACTATTTATAAAGGTGCCTTTGCCCTTATGCTCTTTTCTCATGGAAAGCTTTCTCTGTGCTGTTTTCCCAACATGCAGCCTTCACAAAGGTTGTCTAGCTTTTCAACCAATGGTAATCCCTTTACCATTCATTTTCTGTGCAACAAATTCAGACCTCCAAAGTTGAGATTTCCAAATCTCAAGTGCCATAACCAGTTGTCATCTTTTTCTTCTCTTTGGTAAGTATCTTGTGTCACTGCTTCCATTAAAAATCCTTTCTTCAAATCTACTCTCATCTTAAGAGGAAACATTCTATTTCTTGTCATCTTCACTTATGCAATCCTTTGCTTGCTTGGTCGTATGTCCATGATGTTACATAGATCGTCCTCAAAGAATACACTGTAGCATTTCTGAATGAGTTTTCCGATGCTCAAAAGGTTACACTTGATACCAGGCACATAGTGTACATCTGATATGGATTTCCTCTCTCGTTTCTTTGTCAAAACACTCACTCTGCCTTTCCCCATGACAAAGACCTTACTATCAGTCCCCAATTTTACTTGAGACTTCACATTTTCATCAATCATGGAAAACATAGAGATGTTTCCAGTCATATGGTTACTACATGTTGAATCTAGAAACCATATATCTTAATTGTTCTCTTCAGCCATATTACAAGTTAAAAACAAGTTCTCTTGACTAAGATTTTATTTTGTAAAATTAGCACTGGGTCTACTACCCATGTCACACTATTTCTTCCTACATTCATTGGAATAATGGCCATACTTCTTACAATAATGAGATTGGACTTGGGATTTATCATACCTTTGTCCATGTGCTTGATTTTGTCCACATTGTTGGTTGATGCCTTGGCTTTGATTCTGAATTTTATTGCCACCCCTTCCACTTGTATTTGCAGGGTTCTTTCTTCCTATGCTTTGGATTCTACCACTTCCTTTTCCTCTGTAGTTTCCTCTGCCTTGAACTCTATCCTCTTCCAAAGGACATTTGGGTCTTGAAGGAATGATCCAAAGATGAGTTTGATGTCATGCTCAGTCTTTGTTCATGTGTCATCAATGATGCATGAAGCTCATCAACAGTAAACAACATGAGACTCTTTGTCTCTTAAATGGTTGTTACTATCACATCAAATTTTCAAGGTAAGCTCCTCAGTACTTTCTCCATTCTTCTTCTTTCTTCTATGGTCTCTCCATGAGATCTCATTTGGGTAACCAACCCAATCAACAATGTGAAGAATGAGTCTATTCTATCAGACTCTTTCATGCAAATAACTTCAAAATCTCTTCTCATTAGTTTAAGCTTTGTTGTCTTTAGCTTCTCCATACCCTGGTAGGCTGTCTGGACGGTATCCCATGCATCCTTGGAATTTTTTCTTGTTGCAATTCTCAGAAATATGCTTTCACGTACTACCTGATAGATATAGACGAGGGATTTTGAGTCCTTCTTCCTATTACTCTTTAGAAAATCCTTATTTCCCTGTGTTAAGGCATTATATGCTTGTTCATTTTCTAGTTCTTCTATACAACCTTCAACTAGATCCCATAAATCTTTAGATGCAAACGAGGCTCTCATTTTTATTTTCCAATAGTCATAGTTCTTCCAATTGAATTTTGGGAGTTGAGTATTTCTCATACTCATGCTTGTGCTGGTTCTTGCCATAGATATCTTAATGAACTATGCTAAAAAAATTGATTGTGTTTCCAAACAAACTGTCTCTCTGCTTATGCGACAAAATTTTCTTTTAAAGACTTCTCTGGTCTGCACTCTTTAAAGCAAACACAAAACTTTGTTTTGGTAAATACCTTTCTTTGTTGAACTTTCACATTGTTGGTCAAAAGATGCAACAATCTTGTTCTTCCTTCAACTTCTTTGGAAAATACAAAGAGCCTGGACTAGCTCTGATACCATGTTGGAATTTCTGGTTATTCCGCAACAACAGAGAAAAAAATGAAATTTCTCTTCTAACATAGAGATAACAATAAAAATTGATATAGACACAAAGAGATGAAATATAAATTTTATTTCATTAAAAACTCAAAGAGTTACAAAATGAAATTCTTCAGAACTATGGTGTTCTGGATTTACAGAAAAAAAACTTCTGCTGTTACACAACACAGTTTTTCTTAAAACTCTGTCTCATTGTTCTCTATCTTTATATTCACTGCTACACAGAGAGTGCTCTTTGTATTTTTTTGTTTTTGCCTTCGGGCAAAAATTACATTACACAGTCAATACAATTACATACACTGTCCATTACAAAGCTTATATATATAAATATATGTATGTATTGTAAATATTTTATATTTTCAATATATATATTATAAAATACAAATATAACCTAAGTTCTTTAAACATATTTCGCGGAAAATAAAAAACTAAATAAATAAAAAAAATTCCGTGGAGTCAAAATACTATGCAAGGGCCTGTTTATTTACCCAACGAAAATGGTTTCAATGGTCCAGAGGAGTAATGACATCACCTCCTCTAGTGGGTTAAATTTTCCCTTCTGATGTCATGTTGGATGCCACTAGAATGATGCGGTGGCTAATGTATGGCTGGTGCATGGTTTAAAATAGTAGGTGCTGCAGATAAGAATGTTGTTACATGAAGTGCAAATTGGGACTGGTAATTGCAACCTCTGTCCTTCAAGAACTCCCATCAATATTAAATTCTAGTACTTCTGCTCTGCCTGTGGCTGTTGTAATTAATTTCTAACACTAGATCGATACCAGTAGCAGATTTTTTTTGCCCAGCTTTGAAATGCAGAGCAACCGAATTGTCAGAGCTTCCAGAATATGATATTAGGCGCAGAAGCTTGCTCTGAGTAGTGGAACAACTTATGCAGTGTTGGGTGCACAAATACTTATTGGAATCTTATGGTTATGCTATTGGTCAGTATGAGTGGAGGGGGAACGAATGCCTTGCCATACTGCCTCACTACGCCTACAACCTTGCTGGGATAGCGGGGATCACAATGGGGCGTACTCGCTACGCCTACAACCTGAGCCTAAAATCTTACGAGGATAGTGGGGATCAAAATGGGGCGTAGACTATATAAAAGAGCTACAAACTTCATAGGTTGCACCCATCACAAATCTTGGACAATGGAAAAAAATAGAGAATTTTATTGAAATAAATTAAGAATAGGTAAATATCTCGACAAGAACATGGGAAACACAAAATTAAAGGCTTAGACAACTTACTGAGGCACAATAAGAAGAGGCTTAGGTAGGATACTGAGGGGCACATGAAGCAGAGGCTTAGGGAGGATACTAGAGTGAAAGCATCATAGGCAACGACATCTTAACCAACAACATATCCATGACTTGCAAGGTAAGCATATCCCTTTTTCTGAGATAATGCTAGAAAATTTTCCTTGTGTCTTCCTAAAAATAAAAATGTGACGATAAATATATATGGAAGTGATTTTGAGTAAATTCTCATCATTTAAAGGAGAATTTATCTCCATATTAATTAACCCAATTATCTGTCTTCCTAGAAATGGAACGATACAAGATATTATGGAAGGGATTTTGAGTTAATTCTCCAGCATTTAAAATAAAATATAACATATCAACATATGATAAAACCTACTGTCTTTTTCATGTTGTCAATTATCGATAAAATTATGTATAAGAATAAATTCTAAAATCCATGTAAGTAATGGCTTGCAGATTCTATACAACTTTGGGCCTTCTTTAAGATAGCAATAGCATGAAACCAGTTGGTATGTGGAAAATTTCATACAATGAAAATTGTACTGTCTTTTTCATATTGCCATTTATAGATAAAATCATGTATAAAAATAAAGACCAAAATCCATGTAAGTAATGGCTTGTAGATTTTGTACAGCTTTATGTCTGGTTTAAAATAGAAATATCATGAAACATGTAAGTAATGGTTTGCAGATTTTGTACAACTTTGGGCATGGTTTAAAGTAGCAATAGCATGAAACATGATGGAATATGGAAATTTTCGTATAATGAAACTAGAAACGTGCATCAATGAAAAAGTCATATTGGAATACACCTAGATTACTTTTGGTTGAGGGTAGCTATTGCAAAATAGTGAAGAATCCAGTGATTTCGATATTTTCTTCCTCTTTGCTCTTTCTTCATCTCACACCCCACGCAACCAAGCAGATGCTAATGAATTATGCAAAATTTCTAGTCCCAGGGGAAAAACAATATATAACAAGGAAAATGGCATGGCCTGGAAGACCCTTCTAATCCTGCCCATTGATTGCAACACCACAGAGACAAGACAAAGGTGGTGATCAGTGTTAATATTAGCGGAGCACATGCAGAAATCCATGTGTTTTTTGCATGTCATGGGGTAAGTGGTTAGCCATGTGGTGGCATATATGCATATTTCAAAACTAAGGATAAGTGATATATTTTGAGAAGCATAAGTGAATATTTCTAAATGAAGAATAAGTGAAGATATATACACTTTGAAAAGAAGCAGTTAATGACATGGAATAATGCGAATACTAGTTTAGATAAAATTTACCTTAAACAAACTATAATTATAACATATGCTTTTTCCTCTTCCATGAAAAATAAAAAAATACATTATCATCTTTAAAATTTTTGATTAAGTTTAGTTACTTTTTACACTAAATGAAGAAATATAATGTAAGTGACACATTTTCAGTTACTATAGTTCCCACCGATGTGCATGTGACAGGGACTAATAACCTAGGTTCCTAGTAAACCTTTTTCACAAATGGCGATATAAAAAATTTTATCACAAAAATGACAACCATAAAACCAACAAACCGAATGTGAAATTGTCATATAGGAATTGGATTCCATTTGTTGGACATGACAATGTAACACTTCACAATGGTATAATATCTAGTGCAAGGCACAGTAGAAATGGTGTAGCTTTTTTACTGAGCTTGGATTGGCTTCGTCCACTACGTAATGTTCATGGAGAGGTTGATTCATCGTCACTATGATTCCAAAATAAAATTAAAAATATAAATTTTTAATACAGATTTGTTAATATTTGAACAATTACTAACTCAATAAGGAGTTAAAATACATTTATAGTTATGATATCTGCCGAGATTGAGGTTAGTTGAAGGACCTGTTGCTGAAATACAGAATGTTTTTTTTTTCAACTTTTCTCAGTTGTCAACAAACATTTAATGCAATATAATTACTCAGTTAACTAGCATGCATGTTGTTGTACCTTTTGGGCTTTAGCTGACCTAAGTATTGAATACTTTGAATTTAATTTAGTGTTAATGCTAGAGTCACACTTGAAGCTATAGGCTAATTCCAATGAGGGCGTCCAATCACAAGAACACAAAACAATGTTTCCATGAACATCTATGGTTGAGGTTCAGCTCCCATCAAGACCGATATTGTTTTTACTCAGCAGTAACTAGTGTTCTCATTATAATTTTTGAAGCATGAGGTTCCACTCTCATTAATACCGATATTGTTTTTTTATTGAATCAGAGTGACACTTATACACCTGATGAAGGATATTATCACTGTCCATACAAAATATAACCTATCATCAATTTTTCTCAAATTACTGAACATAAAAATACCAGTGTCGTCGTTGATATTTATCAAAGTTGGGAAACACAACAGAGAATCAAAAAATCACATAAAGTTTAGACTATTTCTTTCCATGTGATTGATAAGTCCTATTCAATCTCTCTCTCTCTCTCTCTCTCTCTCTCTCTCTCTCTCTCTCTATATATATATATATATATATATATGGTTATATATATATATATATATATATATATATATATATGGTTATATATATATATATATATATATATATAACCATATATATATATATATAACCATATATATAACCATCAGAAATTGACCACAAAAGAAAATTCATATATGGAACCATCACAAATTGATCACAAAATAAAATTCATATATCCTTTCAAGGGATTGTTTTATATAATGACCCGAGATAGACAAAAACAAAACTCTATATTCTCTATTATATTCTTTTTTTCTTTTGCTCAAAAAAGTTTTTTTTTTTTTAATTTAATATGTATAATTACATTATTTTATCTATATGACAAGTATATATCACAAATATATATATCAGTAAATGGAACCATAAAAAATTGATCACGAAAGAAAATTCATATATCCTTTCAAGGGCTTGTTATATATAATTACCCACGATAGAAAGAAACAAAAATATATACACAACTATGTAAAAAATAACAAGATTGTTTGCATGACAGCTAGACCCTTCCATGAGCAGGAGCTTTAGGAGCTTTTGTGTGTAGTTTCTAAGCATAAGGGGCATAGCTTGCAGCTAGTCCTTGCCTTGAGCAGGAGCATTAGGAGATTTTGTGTGTAGTTTCTGAGCATAAGCAAAGCATGAGGGGAATACTAGTGCTGCTTTAGGAGCTTTTGTGTGTGGTTGTTGAACACAAGCGGCCTAATACTGTGGCTTTAGGAGCTTTTTTGTGCAGTTGTTGAGCATAAGGGGCATAACAGTGCAGTGTAGAAGTGCGCAAGAAATCTCAAAAGGTGGAAAGTGTTCACTAACCACTACACAATCTCATAAGTAATATGAAAAGGTGAAAACTACTCACTAACCCCTACACAATCTCATAAGTAAGGAATAAACCCAACAGGGAGTTTGCAGGCATAATTCCAGAACTAATGGTTCTTGTCTGTGCAAAATAAAGTAATCATTCTGGCTAAAGTAATAAATAACAATGTCCTTCATTCCCACCGAACCAATGAAACCCTAGCATCCTTGTGGCACAGTAAGGGGCTTACGTATCATGTGGGGTGTGTGTTCCAGTTAGTCAGGGGCAACTATGATAGTGTTGGAAAGCTAGGATGAGTTCAACAATGTAATCACAGTTCAAAAAAAGTGATTTAAAAGAAAAGTGACATTCAGATTAATGAAGCTTACTAGAAATACAACAACACGCACAAAAAATCAAAGTTACATAAGCTCAAAAGAGGAGTACCATGTATGGGAATGGAGATAAAGAATAGTCACAAATATAAACTCTTATTAGTCATAAGTTGTAATTGAGCAGTTCTGAACATATAATGTTTAAGAAAACCAAGATAACCTATTTGTACCACATCTAAAAGTAATGAGTCAATGTACAACAAACGGCAGAAAACATATCCAATGAAAACTCTATAATTCTATAAATGTTATTTGCACCACATCTGAAAGTAAGCAATCAATGTATAACAAAGTGCAAAAAACATGTGCAATGCTAACTCTATAATTCTATAAATGTGATGTTACAGTTATTCATTACTTACCGACTGTCAAAAACTAGGAAAGAAAAATATAACATGTTTGTACACATACCACATTGGAATATCATATGTAAAGAGAGATAAAATAACAGATATTAGAGTGGTATTAATATCTATACCCAATCTATCATCCAGATCCCAAATCAAAATCAATGTTGCACGTATTTAATAAAGCACTATAACATACGTTATGAACAGAACCATCTCCATTGAAAAATGTATTGTGGTATGGACATTCAACCCTCACTAAATTTGTACAATTAGTTATAAAAAATGAGAATCACCAGTCAAAAGTGTTTGGGTCTTTGCTGCATTATGTTGGCATACAAGTAATGGAAGAAACATGGAAAAGAACCTTGGTTAAATATTCTGCAATCAAAAATCAATTTTTGAGTCACTACAAGTGAAAGCTAATATCAAGTTATTCACCGGTTGAAGTTGATGAAATTGTCTATGATGCATTTCACATCTATTTTTCCTGTGAGCCAACTTCTACGTAAATAAGTTATCGATATATCATTCACTTTGCTAAGGCATAAACTCAACTGCAAACTATCTTCAACCATTTTGCAGCATGCCCAAATCCAGTTATCACTTGCAAATCATCCAATTTCTTTGGAAAAACAAAAAACACCAACATTTTCCATGAGTTAAACAAATTAAACCGGTACTTAGACTTAATCAGAAAACGCCAAAAAAAGTCCAGACACTAAAAATATATGGTATGTTACCATCCTAGACAACCAAATTTCATTTGAACAAGGGAGTTTATAGCCTTTTGTGTTGCATTCCTTTCTGTTAAAAAGATGGGTTTTCTAATAAAAAAATTATTCCTTAAAATCTTATCAGTCACAGACATTAGGTTTCCCTAAAAAACTCATGATAAGCTCCAAAACCCTTATACTAATGTAAATATCCTATATTCTATTAACTCGATAGAGAATGACCATAGTATATCTTAGTCCCATAACCTCACTATTGGACACAAAAACAACAACTTTGGCACATATGCTCAGAGCCATCAAGCATAGCCAAGGACATTAAAACAAAATAAACAATAGTAGTAAATAGAAAATTTATAGTAGCATATGACGATTAAAAAATATTCATAGTATGATAGATGAAAATCTTCATTATTCAACAAATAAACAGGAATACCATTGGACAATTAGCAATCACTTGTTTGTGACAATAATACAAGACAATGAAAAGTATTCATAAAAATAAAAGAAACAATCGACAACTACACTAAAAAATATAGAAGTTACAAATGGGATAAGATTTATAAAAAAATTGTAAGAAAAATCCTGACAGAAAAAGAAAAGAACCTTGTCTCTTATTCCTAAAGAATGCAAACAAAGTCAAATAGAAAATAGTAAAAACCCATATTTGTAATCAAAATTCTAAAAACTTGTATTTTCATAAAATCATCATTTCACATGATTAATGGATTAAAATTTTGAAAGAAATTATCAATATTGGGAAATCACACTGCATATTTATGTGTAAACCATTTAAGAATTTTAATTTTGTTGAACATTCATGACTTCTTTACATCAACAATAGTAGAAATGACATCAAAGTTCTTTATAATATTGTCTAAACAAGAAGAAATGTGTGCATATGTCTAAACGATAACCTACTATGAATCATTATATCTAAGGGAATGTGATTACCCATGAAATGATGTGTCTTTTAACACCAAATAATTCATCCTTCCAATGATTGGGAGCAACTTCAACCTATTTGAAGAGCATAAATAAAAGAATTTCGAAGGCGCAACAAGAGGCAAAAGGTAGATAGCATAAGACCTGAATCCAAGATACACTGAATAAATCACGAGATTGAAATGCCTCCAATATCTCCATAAGGCATATGTTTCCAATTTTCTCATGTCCACCTTCTCAATCATGCAAGACATGCAATGCCAGCAATTCCACCATTAGGATCACTAGCATGCGAACATATACAAATTTTCTCATGTAAATTTGCAATGCATCTTTATGCTGCAACCAAAGTGTGAACTCCAAAAAAGTGCCCTTCAAATAACAAAGAATGCAAACATAGACTCTTTTCTAATTAAGAATTGCAAACCAACTTTATATTGCAATCAGTGTAGATATAAAACCAAATAAAACACTGTAAAATAATCAACTTCCAAAATATGCTAACATAAACCCATTTGCTAATGCTAAAATTCAATGTGGCCTTATAATGTGATTAGGATAAATAAAAAATCAAGTAAAATACCCGAGAAAAAATTATCAAATAACCTAAAATGATAACCTAGAGCCATTTTCCAATGCACAATTGCAATGAAACTTTATATTGCAATCAAGGTAGGTATAAAATTAAGCAAAATACCCTATAAAAAATAATATAATAACAAAACATGATAATATAGACCTATTTTCTCATGCAAATAATGTAATGCAGTTGTATAGTGCTAAAGAAAATATTGTAATGGAGGTATATATCACAATTTAGGGAAATATGCAATCAAGTAAAATACCATGTAAAAAAATTATGAAATAAGAGTGCAAATATTATAAACCCATTTATTAATGAAAAATTAGCAATGCACATTTATATTTAAATCACAAAAAAATTATAAGATAGCAAGACCACCATCGAATGCAATTATTCGCATTAGGGTATTGTAGTTCTACATAGGAGCCACTCCATCTCTCTTCGCCACATTGATTTCTTCTCTTGTACTAGAGGTTCCAATCTCTAAAGCTATCGAAAAAAAGTAGCTGCCACAAGATATACCCATTTTAAGATTTATTATCCTGAAATTAAATAGAAAATTATGTCTTAAAATTAAGTAAAAAATTGTGTCTTAAGACTTACATAAACTATTGTGCGATTCCATAACAAAATTAGAAATTTCATAGCAAAAAGAATTACTCAGTTCTATACTTACACTTGTTGGATCACAAGGGACACTCAAGTAACTAGATCATTCACTTATGAAAGGCTCACTGCTTATCAAAATCCATATGCTTTCTTTGTCTCTATTATTGGTAACACATTAATTGCGACCGTGGAATCCCAAACCCAACGGAAACAACCCAAAAACTTACAATTTGCAGAAACAACCGATCAAAAAACAAAACAACCCTTCAAATTAGTAATTATTCTATTGGTACCTTTAGAACTACTACACTCGACTTGCTACAGCTGGTATAAACAAGGCTTAAACCTTGTACTCTCATGATGTCTCTATCATGCTACCTTCTCCAATGCAAACTTTGATGACGATACAACTAAATCTTGATATAGGAATGGCTTTGTCCCAACCTAGCTTCCATTAGGATGGAGAGATGAGGTACTTTTGGTATTTTCAGCATGTCAAGTGAACAGAAGGTGAACTATCATGGAGAGGAAAAATATTAGGTCAAGTGAGCGACTCTATAAATGAGATTAAAGAAGAAATTTCTAAAAACCCATCTTCTTCAAAAAATCTACCCACGGTATACGAGTGCTCTATTTGTGAAAATGCTTTTACATCTAGTCAAGCTCTTGGAGGACACAATAGGTGTCATTTGGAATTTTATGAAACTAAAAAGCTACACAGGATACACGAGTGCTCTATTTGTCATAGGGTTCTTACATCTGGTCAAGCTATTGGAGGACACAAAAGGTCTCATTAGGTAGTTTCTAAAACTTCTAGTATTGTCACTAGCACTAAACAGAAAGTAGATTAGGCTTACTATTAAAGGATATGTTAGATTTGAATATGCCTACACATGTAGAAGATGATAATGCTAATTTGGTTAAAAATAACACTGAAATGTTTTTATAAAAGAAGGGACCTAGTGCTCGAATACATAGAAACCCTGTGGTGATGATCAGATACTCATTCATGCATTTCGATACTAAAAGTAAATAAATGGACACCTCTTACATGCATTCCATACCCAGAAAGGTTTAAATAAAATTACAAATAAATATAATATTGACCAGTGGGTGGAATCATGAATCTCCTTAGTTGGAAAGAGATCCACATTGTGTTTTGCATGGAATCTTGATGTTGTCACTTGGTAGATGTAGACTTGTTTATTGCAAGGTTGTTTAGTCACGTTGATTTTCATGAACATCCTCCAACTTTTCAACCGCGGACTCTCAAATGTCTCTGAAATCTCAAATATCTAAAAAATGGTTTCCATGGATGAAAATATGGCTTGCTATATGTGTGGATTAATGGAATTAGAGGAGAGATATTGATAGGTTTTTGATGATTTCCATCCTACAGTGTGTGACACAGTTGATTGGTTGTCTCTTCTATCCATCCAAAGGAGTGCTTGCATCTATATTCCAATGCCTTCAACGAGTAATGATGAGTGGACAAAGTGATTAATCGGATTTTTTAAGAGAGCACATGTAACTAGCACTTCGTTTGTCATCGAAAAATACATGGATCGAGATGGAGAATGTTCTACAGTAAAGAAATACAACATTCTTCGATTTCTTATGCTACCTAGGATGGCAGAGTGGTTTTACAAACAATGTGTTAACCTTATGGTTCAAATTGGATCACTTATGTAGTTCTCTTGTTGCCAAAAGGGCATCGAAATATTTTATCCTGGAAAACAAAGTAAGTGATTTCATGCCCACGTCTTTCTAACACAATCTATGGTAAAATTTGATGCCAATAACACCTAATATCATGTAAACCATTATTTTTTTAGACATTCTCTACTCACCGTGAAATATTTACAACATTTAATTGCCTTGGTCAACCTGAGTTTCCCTCTTAGTTGGATAGGATTGGTTGCATTGCAAGGATGTGCTAAAAAATGGTATCATACCTATTTCATGCCACTCTCCTAGTTTCAAGTTTTTGTTTTCTCTCAGTTACATGGATAACCTCCAACATTTCAACAAAGGATCAAAATCCTTATGGAACTGGGCTTTCATGATAAAAAAATTCTTAAGAAAGGGGTCATATTTACTTGCTAGTCTTGATGGTGAACTCCTCAAGAACATTCTTATAATACACTATCTAGAATGCATTAGGACCAATGATGTAACCCAGTTGGTGGAATTCCGATTGACACTATGAGTGAGAGAATTACAGTGGTTTATGAAGTGGTAGCAGAGTACTCCAGAAATTGTCTTTCTCGAGAAATACGTACTACCCTTTCTATCATTTTTCATGTTTCACAATGGAGGAATTTGGGCATAAAAAAAATTCAAAGAAAGATTATATGTAAAAACGTTGTCAAGTAAAACTACTTGTTTGAGGACCAAAGATGAACCATGCAAGAATAATTTTCATTTCAAAACCTTTCAAAACCATAGGTACCATGCAAAGTAAGAAAAAATATTAATTTAATAGCAAGCTAAGACCATTAAAGGCCTTATGTAAACACCCTTACATTAGAAATATTTCTTCTGACCTTTACGCGAGAAAGAGAAATATTGCCTTGGGCAGGCTTCATGGAAAGGAAGGGTTCACCGGAGAAGATAAGAAGAAATATTTCTAACGTAGTTATCGCTTCTTTCATTCAACCTTGGTGGATAGCATGAAACCAGACCACAGATTCATATCCTTCAGTTGTAGAGGCCTCATAGATAAAGGGAAAGGTAGGAGGGCCATATAGAGAAGCTCCAAAAGATGCATCGGTTTCATCTATTTACTTGACAACACCAATTGAATTTGAACCATTATTGAAGGTGGAGGTGGAGGCAAAGGCTGTTAGAATCATCTAGGTGGTGGATTTGAGAAGCACGGGAAACCTAGATCAATATTGAGTGGAAATTGGAAAATATTGTACTCCTTGTTGCTTTCTTGAAATTCCTTTCATGCAAATATGAAAACATTGTCCTTGAAATATTGTACTCCTTGTTTCTTTCTTTCTTTCTCAATGTTTTTTCTTTCTTGAAATGATTATGTCAATCCTGATTCAGATCCTGATTCAAATCCGGGAGAGTTCAGATCTAGGAGAATGGAGGGAGAAGTGCTTGCATGGTGCCAAAGGCAGGGAGAAGAGCAAGAAGAGGGGAGAACAACTTGCAAGGTTTTGGATCATGAAGAGCTTGAAAGGGTTCAGAGGTAGGGAGAATAGTGAGAAGAGTGGAGAAAAACATTCAAGGTGTCGGAAGATGTGGTGAAGCATGTCAGAGTACTTGAAAATATGGCGAACGTGGCTACTATACTAACATGCCATGGAACTCTTATTAAAAAACACTGTAGAAATAATATATAGTCAAAAATCAGGCATAACATTTATTTCCTTGAACTAATGCTAGTATAAGTGTCGTAATTTCAAAATGCTAAGAGAAAAAGATGAATATAACATAGGTTTATACCCTCCCCACCTCAGGAAGAGGCCAATAAGGTGAAAACAATTTTCATACACCTGAGCCTAAAAAAATTGGATATCTTGGAATTTAGACTAATAAATCATTGAATCTAATTTTATCTGCAACATTTTTATTACCATAGTCCTTGTCATGCTTGTGATGGGGACTAAAAATGATAAAGCTTTAATCTTAGATGACAAAAGTATAAATGCATGGAAACAATAAAAAGTCTCTCAAAAATTTGAAGTACTGATCCAAAAAAATACTATTGAAGTATATCATCTCTTCATATTAAAAGTCTTATCATAGAGTTGATATTTTTTTTTTTCCTTAGAGATAGGAAATTCCCTTTAGTATAGTTTTCTATTCACGTGCAGCACATAAAAATGATAAAAGGAATATATAAACTTAAAAGATAAATGTAATAATCTCATGTTCTACATAGTAAGATACTTTGACCCAATGGAGTCTCTAAAGACGAAGTGGTCCACTCCATTCTCAATTGTAAACATGTGCAAAAATTTTAGTGATAAGAGTTCCCCATAGTTGTTTGAGTCGAATCCTAAGCCCATTATTAAAGAGAAATAATGAATTTCTAAAACATGAAGTATAACTCCTCCACAACATACGAGAGAGTCTCATTGAGAGTTTGAGGATTCTATTTTTATTGTTCTTTTGGTTTTTTGGGAGAAGGTCATAAATATATAGGATTTGTATCACAAAAATCTCAATAGACACAACAAAATTTTCGAAGATACACCTATTTCTTGCAAGAAAAACTCCCCAAATTGTTAGAAGAGATAATACTTGATACAATTTATGTCTCTAAGTGAGAGCCATTGAAGTTAGACCTCCATTAACTTTTCATGTGACAAAATACCTGCAATTTTATGCTATGTCATAGAATATTTCCAAATTCCTTTAAAATATGCACTCGATGGGATTAATATCGACATGTTTTTCATCAAATTTTAATACAACACATTTGTTACATGTTTGAAAACATCTTTTACAAAAAAGTGTTCGAGGTTGGAAATTTCTTATCTCTTGCACACCACATGAAAAATCATTTTTTATTGGGCCATTGAATTTCCATAAAATTTTCCAATGGCTCTCATGGATATGCTCCAAACTAGTAGATATGTAAAAATGATGCAGGAGCATCTGGCCTCAAGTTAAATTTGTAATGTAATTCAAGGCTAAGGTCTTGAAATTCGTCCAAGAGGTACATTTTCTTTGTATAATCATTGTAAAGTCTTCTAAAAACTTCATAGTTCACAAGTATTAGTCTAGAAGGTTCTAGATAGGGGTTGAATCAGTAGTCAAAGAGCTTAGTCATAATGAACTATGTAACAAATCCATGAGATGGAGGGATGACTCGAGGAGTCAATGAATGAGTCATAGATAGAGTTAAGTATGGGTTTCTAATTATAGGATTTATTTGCTAAAATTTAGGAATCTGTTGATAAATATTTAAAGGATAAAATTTCATTGGGTAGAGGTAAGCCTATGGAGAGAGAGGAGGAGAAAATCCTATAGGCAAAGAGATAGAGAAACAATGTTGAGAGGCCACTGAAAGAGGAAATCAGGTCGATACGAAATTTATCATTATGTAATTATTTAGTGGTGAATGTAAAAATCAATTCTGTGTTCCTGAAGAGTGTTTTGTTGATGAATCTGTGTGAGTGTTCCTGTTATGCGCTGAGTGATCCATAAGATAACAAGTCTTGTTTCTGTGTAAACTAATTCTCTGCGAATTAATTTTAAATATGTGAATAAGTCTTCCTGAGTGAAAAGAAAGAAATAAAGTAGAAGAATTTGGTAGGATCATGAGTGATTTTATTTTAGGAGCAATTGGTTGTGAGAGAAGCTAATTGGAAATTTGAATTTGAGATTTGGAGAAGAAAATACAGAGCATGTTCTATATTTACGCTTGAGACAGAATAATGGCTATATGAATAACCATAAGAACTAGCTAAGGAGATATCAACGCTTTTAAAAATTGAATAAATCTCAGGAAGGATAGTGGAGATGCAGAGTAGTGGTGGTTGAAGAAAAAAGAGAAAATGTTAAGGAAAAAATGCCTTTAGAAGATTTCCAAAGGAAGGGAAACGAATGGCGAGGATTAAATTGCAAAGATCCGAGCAAGACTGGCTGTCCAGACTGAATTCGCAAGTTAAATTGGGGAATTTGCAAAGTGGACACGTGTCGGGTGGAGCAACCAAGCGCACATCGCAAATCGGCGATTTTAACATTTAATTTTAAGTCATCGCAAGGTAAATGATATAACTTGCGATGTGAATAAGGGAGAGCAGTGAAAACCGTTAGATCTGGGTGCAAATAAATGGTGGAGGTTAAATCACAAAGAAAGCGATTTCACATATTGGCGATTATTGAGTTTAGGTGTTAAGGATTTTGCAAATTAAACAAGATAATTTACGATGCGATAAAGGGAAGAGCCACGTGTCGACCAAGCATTCAAGCATATATCGCAAATTGATAGTTTTAGTGTTTATTTTTGCGGACATCACAAGGTAAATTACTGAAGTTGCGATGCAGTAAGGAATGAAATTTGTGATGCGATGAAGAGGAGCCACGTGCCAGTGGGGTAAATGCGAATATCACATGTGATATGGTATAAAGGTTAACTGGGGGAGTTAAAAGGCGTGACATACGAAGAGGTATAGAAATATCGTTGGATCCGGCGTAGATCAACGGTGGAAGTTACATCGCAATATTGCAAAGATCGTTAATTTTTGAATTTGCAGGGAGGTAAGTTATAAGAAGTACGAGGCAGCGTGATTGGTCATTGTTTGGGTGGGCCATAACCTGCAGGTCCGTGGGTTTGTATAAATTTGCAACATTCTAACCAATATGAGTTTATGTTGTGATATGATATGGTATGGTGATACCATATGGGGTGTATTGGTTAAAATAAAGGAGGTGACCACGAGATAAAGGTTTAAGCGCATCAATGAGAAGGATTAATTTGGGATAAAATGGGTTCCCCTAAATTTTATTTATGCACATAAATTGGAATGAATACTCTTTCACGATTATTGGATCTTGGGAACAGGCGGACTTATTAAACGTTTCTGCGTATGTGGGTAAAGTTTCCTTTTGGCTACATCATCTAGTATTGATGTAGGTTAAAGCTCTTTTGGGAGAAAGTTAGAGTAGGTATGTTCTTCAAAGGAGAAATCAGGACAACAAGATTTCTTTGAAGAAAACATAACAGTAAAGAGATAGAAGGAAAATCTACTTTGGGAGAAAGTAGATCATATTATTTAAGGACAGAAACGACAAACTACAACAAAAGCAACATGTGGTTAGAAAATTGGACAGTGAGGTATGGTCTACATGTTTTTAATTAATTAATGATGAATTATTGAAATAAATACTGTGAATATGTTTGATAATTGTAGCCAAGAAAAAGAATCCTTTTTTATGATGATAGCAATGAAGCTATCTAACTAGATATTGAAAGAAATGATAGAGGTGACTAAGTGCAGCAGCCAAGAAAGCAGCGAAGATCTAGAAGGTTCATGAGAGTGAACCAAGAGAGAGAATATCCAGGAAGAGATCAAGCTCAAATAGGAAGCTTGATAGGTTATTGAGTAGGAAGATTATATTTCTACAAGAGAAGGCTATGTTGTAGATCACAATTCGAGCATAGATGAACTCAAGAGGAAGATGACCATGCAGGGTCATAGAAGAGGTTCTAAAGAATGCCATAAATGTAAGATGAGTAATTAAGAGCACGTGAGAAATATTTAAGGGAGTAGAATACAGTTGAAAGTACTACAGGAATGGCTACAAGAGAAAGAGAATGAGGACCAAAGATATGGAAGGAGAATGAGGAAATAGGTTTGATGGAACCTATTGGAAAAGAGATGGAATGTAAAACTGATAAACAAGTTCATAGAACTTGAGAAGAGACATATTGTCTTGTTGGAGAAGGAGAGACTCAAAGGATTTGAGTCACAACGAAGAGGATTTGTTGAAATCCAGAGTGTCCATTATAAGCTAGGGTATGAAAGATTGATGCTTGAAGCATCAAATTAGGCCGAAAGATTTTGTATTTTTAAAAATAATATGTTGTGTATGTCTTCAAGTACATCACATGATGATGAAAAAACTTTAGTTTTTGCTAAGAAGAAGGATCAGAGTCTAAAATATATTAATATTATGACTACGCTATAAAGATATCAGAAAAAAAGGGAGACAGAGAGGTCCCATGGAAATGTGCAAAAAAATATTGGAGCTGGTAATAGAAAATATTGGAATAGAAGATATGTGTTAAGACCTGAAGATGAAGAAAAGGTACTTAATATGCCTAATAAGTTTGGAATTTTTTAGCATGGTGATTTAGACATGGTTGTAGATTGAGAAGAGGGAGAAGGCCATTTGATGATTGATCAAAAACAAGTGAAGGTATTGAAAACTGTGTAAAGTTTCCAAATTTTACTTCATTTGAAATTGTTGAGTTATATAGAAAGTTAGAACTTCAAAGAAGAAAGTTGGAAAAGTAGAAGATATATACTCAGAATAAATTGCTGAAGAAGGAAGACAAATAAATTGTCATGAATGTCAATCATGAAGAAGAATATAAGGATGCAATAATGGTAATAAGAGTTCAAAAAATCGACATTACAGTGGAAGGAGTTCACTATTTTGAACCAGATCAGGGAGACATCCTTCAAACAAAAGATATGGAGCAGAGACTAGCTGACAGTTTCATGACTTCTTTGGAGAATTTAAATCAGCATACTGATATGATGACAAAGGAGTTAGAGAAAAACTCAGAGCAGCAAACTGAGATGTTGTGAGAGAAGGAAAAGGAAATAAGGGCTTATATTTTTCCTGATAATTGGTTTATGATTACAGGTTTTGATGAAGATGAGACAAACCTGTCACAAGTTGAAGGAGAGTCAGTTTTAGAACTGAAGAAGACTAGAAGTTGCCAGCTAAGGCATAATTTATGAGAAAGATGTAAAGCATGAAAATATTGTGTTTGAATAATCTGAATTAACTGTCAGAATTAATGAAGGAGGTGAATGACAATCATTGAAGGTTGTGAAGGAAGAGAAGGAAAATATATGGAATTTATGGACAACATAGCGATGTATTTCATAGGAATCAAGTAGAAAGTGAGTTACTAGAAGAATATGAGTATGAGAAAGGAATTGCAAACAATGACGTGGAAATTTTTTAATTTGTGAAAGAGGCAGGATAAGATAATAGTTTTACAAACTTGATTATTGTTTGCTAGTATACAAATAAGAGTGAATGATTATATTATTGCATTCAAAGAATCAAAAGAAAATTTATTTTTTGAAAGTAAACTTGTAGGTAGTAAGCTAAAAGGGGATGTTGCAGATGGAGATATCTTAAGAGACAACAAAGTCAGGAGTAATATTTTTCAGTATTAAATGGAGTAATTCCAAGTGAAAAAGTAGAAATTGAAGCAAGAAGAGCTGAAGAAAGAAATCAATAGTTTAGTGACAAATGGATAAAGTGTAGGAAAGTGCAATGGAAAAGTAAGGAAAAAAAAAATGGCTGCAGGAGCATACTGAATTACAAGAAGCCATAGATGAAATATGGAACCTAATGCAGATACATAAGATGAGCTCTAGCAGAATGAAGAAAGCAGTCCACTGTGGAATTGTTTGGAAAGTGAAGAACAGTGGAGCTAGAGATAGTGGAGCACTACACTACAAAGTATTTAAGCCTAGAATATTGCATCTGAAGAATGATGAAGACAATGTAGCTTATAGAAAGCAGAAAAACAAAGTTTGGGATCTAGGGGAAACAAGGACAGAACGTACATGATCAGGTGATCATGTCTTCTTTCTAATTTCGGAGTCTGATGCAGGAGAATATGGCCTCAAGTTAATTTTCTAATGTAATTCAAGGCTAAGGTCTTGACATTGGACCAACACATACATTTTCTTTGTATAATCATTGTAAAGTCTTCTAAAAACTTTATAGTTGACAAGTATTAATCTAGAAGGTTCTAGATGGGTGTTGACTCATTAGTCAAAGATCTTAGTCATAATGAACTATGTAACAAATCCCTGAGATGGAGGGATGACTCGAGGAGTTAGTAAATGAGTCATAGATAGAGTTAAGTATGGGTTTCTAATTATAGGAGTTAGCTGCTAAAATTTAGGAATTTTTCGATAAATATGTAAAGGATAGACTTTGATTGGTTAGAGGTAAGCCTGCAGAGAGAGAGGAGGAGAAAATCCTATGGGAAAAGAGATAGAGAAACAGTGTTGAGAGGCCACTAAAAGAGTAAATCAGGCTGAGAGGAAATTTACCCTTATGTAATTATTTATTGGTGAATATCAAACTCAATTTTGAGTTCATGAAGAGTGTTATGTCAATGAATCTAGGTGATTGTTACTGTTATGCGTTGAGTGATCCGTAATAGAAAAAATCTTATTTCTATGTGAAATAATTCTCCACGGAAGAATTTTAGATATGTGAATAAGTATTCTTGAGTGAAAAAAAATACTTACAGTATAAGAACTGGGTAGAGTTGCGAGTGATTCTATTTATGGAGCAATTGGTTGTGACAGAATCTAATTGGAAATCCGAATTACAGTTTTGGAGAAGAAAATATAGAGGATGTTTTGTATTTAGGCTTGAGACAACATAATGGTTATATTAATAACCAGAAGAAAAAGCTCAGGAGATATCAACACTTTTAAAAACTAAATAAAGCTAAGGAGGGAGAACAGAGATGTAGAGTAGCGGTGGTCGAAGAAAAAAATGAAAAGACTAAGGCATAAAAGCAAAGCCTTTAGAATATTTCCAAAGGAAGGGAAACAAACGGTGAGGATTAAATTGGAAAGATTCGAGCAAGACCGATGGTATAGATTGAGTTTTCAAGTTAAATTGGGGAAGTTGTGAAGTGGACATCTGTCGGGTGGAGCAGCGAAGTGCACATCGCAAATCAATGATTTTAGCATTTAAGTTTAAGTCATCACAAGGTAAATGATACAACTTGTGATGCGAAGAAGGGTGAGTAGTGAGGACCGTTAGATCTGGGCGCAGATCGACGGTGGAGGTTAAATCCCAAACAGAGTGATTTCGCATATCGATGATTATTGAGTTTATGTCTTAAGGACTTCGCAAGTTAAACAAGATAATTTGTGATGAGATAAAGGGAAGAGCCATGTGTCAGCCTGGCACTCAAGGGCATATTGCACATTAGTGGTTTTAGTGTTTATTGTTAAGGATATCTCAAGGTAAATGACTTAAGCTGTGATGCAGTAACGATTGGAAGTTGCGATGTGATGAAGAGGAGCCACGTGTTGGCGGGGTCCATGTGAATATCACATATCGCATGTGATATGGTATAAAGGTTAACCAGGGGAGTTAAAAGGTGCAACATGTGAAGAGGTATAGCAAGACCATTGGATACGGCGTAGATCAATGGTGGAAGTTACATCTCAATATTGTGGAGATCGTTAAGTTGTGAATTTGTAGGGAGGTAAGTTATAAGAAGTGCGAAGCAGTGTGATTGATCATCTTTTGGGTGGGCCATAACCCACAGGTCTGCGAGTGTGTATAAAGTTGTAGCGGTGTAAGAAATACTAGTTTATGTTGTGATGTAATGGTATGGTGATACCGTATGCAGCGTATTGGTTAATATAGAGGAGGTTGCCATGAGATAAAGGTTTAAGCACATCAACGAGAAGGATTACTTTGGGATAAAATTGGATCCCATAAATTTTATTTCTGCGCGTAAATTACACTAAATACTCTTTTACGGGTATTGGATATTTATAATGGGTGGAGTTATTAAAAAATTTTGTGTATGTGGGTAAAGCGGCCTTTTAGTTGCATTAGGAAAGAATATCAAACTTTTACTCAATAAATCCCATGAGGGTCGTGAGACCAAACTAAGTAATCCTCCTGCAAAGATTTCTTTGTGCTCTCTAAACAAGGCCATTACCATGAAGGAAATCAATCAAATGTTCTAGAAGTATATGATCAATAAAATTTCCAATCCAAATATTAATACAACCTTTAACTGTGATTTTTATCCCATTTTAAATTCTAAGCCCAAATCTATCAAAGAGAAATGAGGAAAAAAAAACTTTCCAAATGATAGAAAATTTATTTTTTGGTTTATTTGGTAAAAAAATAAAGTTCTCTAAATCTAAAAGGTGTATATATTTCTATATACCACTTCCATCCACATCAAATATGTTTTTAATAATTTCCAACCAACTCAAGCTACTAAATCTTTAGAAAAATAATGTACTCCTTGAGGCCTTAGTCCCAAAACTTTGGGAATAATTATTCTTTCCTAAAGTACCCATGGAAGAAAAAGTGACCAAAGAAATTTACCAAAAAGTTTCTTTATCTTACTTCATATCTCTTTCAAAATACATGAAAGTGACATCCATAAACTCATAGCCCCGAAATCTTTGGGAATAGTTATTCTTCTCTAAAATGCTCGTGGAAGAAAACCTGAACAAAGAAATTTACCATCATGTTTCCTTATCTTGTTCAAAATCTATTTTGAAATCCAGGCAAGCCACAACCATAAACTAGTATTTGCTCAAAGATTGATTTGATAGGAAGTAGTCTTCCACCTCTAGAAAAGCAAGGACATCCATAAACTAGCATTTTCTCAAAAATTGATTCGATAGGACATAGTATTCCAGATCTAGAAATCTATTTTAAGCTGAAGTGCTTAATCCTTTTCTCATTTTTTTTTTTTTTACAAAACATAACCAATATGCAACTTTATATAAGTTAGGCTTAAGCCTAAATCCTAGATATTTTAGTTCCACTACAATGTTAACTATAGTAAAAAGAAAATTATTTGGGTAAAAAGTCAAATCTTCAACATTCAACTAACAATTAGATAGATTATATTTCGCTAAGCTAACCATGATATTTAGCAGCAGGTTCAAAAAATATATATAGTCTTTAAAATCATTTTGGGTTTTATTTATTTTCATTTATTTTCCTTTATTCTTTTTTTTTTTTCATTTTTCCTTTTTAATTTTCTATTTTGATTTTAAATTCAATATTTTCACTTCTTTAATTAGTATTATTTCACTTTTTTTTCTTTTCAATTTTTATTTACCTTCATATCTCAAAACAAAACACAATTTAGTAAATTTTCAGCCAATATATTAACTATATGTTTTCATTGATAGTATTCCAATTATCATACAATTTAGTGTAAGTTTCATTCCTAGCCACATTTATTTAATCACATTAAAAATATGTATTATAAACCATGGTAAACATGTAATTAGAGGGTGTCTATTTTGGAATTGAACTTTCAGAATTTAAATTTAATTATCAATAATTATTATGAGATAGTAGTGATTTGAACTACATAAAATATTATACAATATTCGTAAACAAATGAAAGGTTGAGATTTATGTCCAAATGGACTTTCAATTAAAATTGATTTGTTAGAAAAAAATCATATAAACAAATGTCATATGAAATGAGTTAGGTTTTTATTAGCTATTATGGTATTGGTAAGCCTTGCTATCTTTTCATTATCTTTTCATTGTATTGTAGCAAATTCAATTTACAAATTAAGGATCTCTATGGTAGAATGGGGATAAAGGCACAAAAATCATATGGAATGAAATGAGTTAGGTTTGTTTTGGATATTATGGTATTAGTAAGCCTTGGTATCATCCCATGGTATTGTAACAAAACCAATTTATAAATTAATAATGTTTATGGTAAAGTGGGGATAAATCTAAATGGCTAAGAATTTTATTTCATGTTTTACCAAATTTATACATGCTTAAATTTTATTTCGATTTTTATATGTTTTATTAATAATAATAGTAATTTAAAATAATCTTATAATTTAGTGATATTTCTTAATTTTTTGAATGTATAATGTAGTAAGTATTTGATGTAGATATTTATTAACAGTTTAAGTTTAATTTTATGTAGTATATTGTAATGAAAATGATAGTAATTTAATTTTTATAACAAGTTATATATATATATATATATATATATATATATATATATATATATATATATATATATATAAATATATATATATATATATACAACTTGGTATACAAATTTATGATGATGATGATGATGATGATAATGATGATTAACTTCCACTAAGACCAATGCGGCCTATCAGAACTCAGGAAAAGAATATAAATTTTATTCTCAAAATATTGCTTCTATGATGAAAGAGAAGAAAAATAAGTTCTCCAAGATCAGTATAGATGGGTTGGCCTAATAAGTCAGCAAGATTGGAAGTGTAGAAGATGTTTGGGAATTGAGAGAGGATGTGAGTAAGAGTCGAGCATTCGAAAATGAAGTATTTTTCATTTTCCACCTTCTTAGTATTAGAAATCTTATAGATTATATCATTCGAGGAAGTTTTGGGAATAGAACACCTCCCGGATTCACTTGCAAGCTCATGAGAATTAGTTCTTATCCTAGCGATGTTAATTTTGTTTCTTAGTGTGTGTCAACACAGAGAGATAATTCTGGTTATCAAGGGTGTGGTTAAAAAGTTTTCATAATTTAAGAAACTAAATTAATTAATTCAATGTTTCCAAATTTGTTAATAAAAAATAATTTTAAATTTTTTTTTGGAGATTTTTGTAGTTAAGAATGAAAATTTAATCAAATTTCCTAAAAAATTTATTCCAACATGTTAACTCTATTCATGTTTGGGGATTAAAAATTAACAACTTGCATCCCTTTTGAAGTGGTTCAAACCCATATTAAAAGGGTAATTCAAATATCACCTTACAAAAAGACCAAGTATTTGAAATTACTTGTCATTTAGGAAGGGTAACAACTATAAAAAAAATCAAATAAAATGGTCTTGTTTTCCCCAAATCATCAACCTCATTTCCGGGACTATGATGTAAGACACAGGAGATTGGAAACAAAATCAATAGTATATCAATGATTGTCTCACACATGATGTACAATAATGTACATATAGATACATCAAGAAACTGTTGAAGTAGTTCTCATGGTTTCTTGGACTAAAAATCAATTACCCTAACACAAACTAACCCAAGTATTAGTTGTCTAACATTCCCCTGTAATCCAAAGAGATATACCAAAGTCCAAGAATGAGAGCTTAGAATATAGAAATGCATATTAGCCAAGAGTTGAATGTCTCTCAGAAATTGGTTTTAAGGATGACCACAAGCCAAAGATGTGAGAACTCTAGGTCTCAACCAACACCAATTATGGAACCTACATAGTAGTTCTCAGAACAACAAAAGATGCGGTTTTAAGGAGAGAAAAAACTATGGACCTATCACAGCAGTTGCTTGAGCAATTCTGAATCTGGCAGTGCTCTCTCACAAACAACTCAATCAACTGAAGTAGCAAAACTCTTACTCTAACTGGTACAGGTTGTGGCTAAAGATGTTAATATCTAAATAAGGCTCTCCTGACATCTCAAAGTCAAACCTCTAGTAGACAAGAAAAAAACCCCTCTTGCCAGATAGAGAGTGATAAATATTACTCATCACTACAATACTCGTCAACACTCTCGAACAAATACTTATATATGACATGTATATCTTCTCGGCTTCCTTCCTCCATTCCCAAGAAGAAATCCATCCAAAACTTAGCTTCTCTCTTGAAGTACTCTTAATTTTTGGAACATTTGTTTGACTGTTGATTTCTCTTTCCATAATGCTCAGACATGTGAAGATAAAAACAATGATATTTTACATGTCCAACTCTATTACACTGTTGGCATTTCTCAATTTTTTTTGGAACTACACCATCAAAAAATCTTTCACTTCAAAATTTTATAGGTTTAATGAAATATGGAATGTAAAAGGATACATCATTATTATAACCCAAACAAGTTTTGAGTTTATTGTGTGTAATCTCTTCCCATGGCATTATAATAGGTTTCACATTAGAACTTATTACTACATCCAAATTTTCACTTGAAATATCTTCATTTCTATGCACATTATTTGACTAATGATGAGGCTCAATAAAATTATTGTTCTAAAGAATAACATGTTCAAAATTCTTCTTTTTTTGTTCATGTAATTCATCTCGCTGAAACTAGCACTCTAGCTCGAAGAATTCAAATTTTATTTTAGCATTTTTTATATATGATTGGATGTCAGAGAGAATGTCTTTTATGACTTGGACATCATTGTGAAAATTATATGAGATTAAACAACTTAATAATTGTAACACATTATCGACTCCGACAATTTTATCTAGCAATCAACTTTGAAAAAGGGGTGTCGGCTACCACTGAAAATTCACCCAATACAAAAAAAATTACAATGATTTAACCGGGTGTTAGGTTCAACTAATAATGCACCCATTGACAATATAGTTTTAACTAAAATTTAAAATTGTAACTTTAACGTTGAATCTTCAATTCAGACTTTGAATTTTTTATTTCAGCTTTAACCATTCAAAACTTTCAAATGGGAATTCTATACTTCGACCCACTTTCGAATATGTCAATTATTTTTATCTCTCCAACAGAATGACAAACTTTACAATAGACTTATCTCTCAAAACTTATAAACAAATACCAAAGTTTATTTATTTTAAAATAAGACTTCATTAAATTCAAAAGTTCTAATTATTAAACTTTATAATCCCAACTAAAAATATGTAACTAACTCCCCCAAATATACTCGATCAAATTCCAATAAATTTAAAATATCAATTTTATCGACCTTTGCAACTTCTTGAAAACCTTAGCATACTTGAACTCACAACATGCCTTTTTCATTGTATATTATATTCCGCTACACCACAACATTACTCTCTTATTGATAATTCAAAGTTTTCTTCCGGCTTCATATATTTAGGTCTTCTCCATGCCCAAACAATTTCACACCATTTTACAAGTCTACAATATCTCCTTAACATCGTATATGCAGATTAAAAGAATAAAAAAATCGCTTCAAGAAAAATAATCTACCAAACTTTGTCCTCTTCATCATACATTTGAGACATTCTCATCATCTCCATTGGGAAAAATCTCCAAATTCATAAAATATTACATTCCATCTTGATGAACTTTCTAATTCACCGAATAACACCATACACCATATATGTGATTCTACCCCAAAACGTATCGCTCGCCTGTCCATGGAAATGCTCGATGGTTTCATTAGTCACTGTTTCTAACTTCACATGTCCAAGAAATTGAAAAAAAAAAGATATATATCCATGTGTGATGCATTGTATAATAACTCATCGAGATATGCAACAAAAGCAATGTTATCCTTACAACACACTAAAATTTTCTATTCCACTCTATAACAAAGTACTAGTAAAATAACAATTTTATTACTTTACGAATGGAATATCTTCCTCACATATTTTCCTTGTAGGATGTGCGATATTTTTTGCGCTGGAGAATGTTGGGTTGACGTTCCTATGAGAAGCGCTCAATCAAAATTCGCAGTTAATAGAGTCTTTCATCAAATCATATTTCACTCATAATCCCATCCATCCTTATGGTTTGGGTAGAATTGCAAGAACTAGGGTCCTGTTGTTAAATACATAATACCTTTTTTTTCTCTATGGAAAACAAATCCGGAAGTTCTTCAAATTCTGAGGCTTTGTGACTATAATTTTATGAGTCCTGAGTCCTCCAACGGCTGAAATCGCTCTAACAGTCTACCTTTTAGTATGTCAAACCTAAATTAAAAGAGTGTACAAAAATATAAATATTTAGCAATACACACTAGAATAATAACACCAAATCTTTCCACTGAATCGGACTGAATATTTACACAAATTTCATGCGAACTGAACAAAACTAGACACCTCGTAACAACGAAGGTACTCATCAAGTCCACAAAAACAATGACTCACACATTTAATGGAGAAAATTAACCTTGAATCTCATTCTAAGGATAATTTAATCTTCTCTGATAGGAAACTCCATAGGTGTTCATAAACTTGCCAAACTCATAACTGGGCTCCGTAGGGTGGAAATTACAAACTTCATAGAGATGCGGTGATTTCTAGAATAATAGCACCAAATCTTTCCACTGAATCTGACTGAATATTTACACAAATTTCATGTGAACTGAACAAAACTAGACACCTCATAACAACGAAGGTACTCATCAAGTCCACAAAAACAATGACTCACACATTTAGTGGAGAAAATTAACCTTGAATCTCATTCTAAGGACAATTTAATCTTCTCTGATAGGAAACTCCATAGGTGTTCATAAACTTGCCAAACTCATAACTAGGCTCGGTAGGGTGGAAATTACAAACTTCATAGAGATGCGGTGATTCCTCTAACACCCTCTTCAAAAGTAGCTCAACGGAATCAGGGGAATTGAACCTGGGTCCAAGCTCTAATACAACTATAAGAGGTGAAATATTGGGAAGAAACTGAACAATATATTAGTCAATGTCTCACATATGATGTACAATAATGTACATATAAATACATCAAGAAACCATTAAATCAGTTTCTGAAGATCCTTGGAATCTAATAACTAGTTACCCTAACACAAATTAACCCAATGATTATTTTTCTAACACATGACGGTCATTAAGAATAATAGATCTCATACTATATGAGGATGGGTTAAACATCATTTATTATCCCCTACTTATGAAGAATTCTAGCAATAGATTTTCTTGTGAGTGATAACGTTTGCCAACTGTGAGAAATCACGAGTATTAACAACAAAATATATATATATATATATATATATATATATATATATATATATATATATTAATTAATTAATTAATTAATTAATTAATTGGAATGTTATTTAGGTCAAAGAGGAATAATATTTCCACATTGAACATGTATAGAATTTGGATCAGCTCGAAACTACTCTTGGAAATAGAAAATTTTATTTAGTATAAGTGAAATGGAAGAACTTTGGGTAAGAAGGCGCCACTTGGGAATTGGACGAAGAAATGGAAGAAATGTAATAGGCTTTGCCTATGTTTTTCGAAGGAGGAATGGAATTTGAAACACCAAGGATGGTGTCCCATTTAAAGTGTGGGGAACTGTAACACCTTTTAATAATCGCTCATGAGTTATAATTTAATTATGTATGAAAAGTTAAAATTATATAAAATGTTGGTTGATGTAAAAATTTATATTTTGTTGATTGATATAAAAGAAAATATTTATTTATTTATTTATTTTTGTTAAAAACTCATAAGATTGTGTTGAGGGCTTTCAAGTCGAACTTAACTCCATAATGTTGGGGAAAAAATTGGAATTGGTCATTCCAAATAAAGGGGAAGAAACAAAATAAGAAAATTTGTCCTTTTGTGATTCATTACTATTGAACATAATAGGAAAAAAATATAGACCAAGGAAAATATGAAGAGAAAAATAAAGGTCTAGAGATGAATTCCATGGAACTAGTTCCATGTGGGAATAATATGGGAGAGAGATATAATGATTCCTAAATATAATCATTGGGAGACAAAGACTCGTTTGAACCTAAGAGAAATAAAGCAGGATGTTGCTTCAAGGGTTCAAGAGAAGATACTTGCTAAAGATTTCTAGAAATTTTCCCATGACATGAAGGTGGGGAGGTTAGGGGTACCTAAAAGCTATCTTATGATTGCCAAGATCGTGAGAGCCTTGTACACATTCCAAGGAAGTGACTAAATAAGTCTCTTGGTCGATTTAATTTATCGTTTTATGAGTGAGAATGACGAAACAAGTTAGATACTGTAATTTATCAATAAGTATGAAATATAAATATTTTGAATGGACATAGGGTGTCTATTTTCTGATATGCAACAATTCCATGTAATAGGCAACTGCAAGGTGGAAGACTGACCACATTGGAAAAGGTAAAATTCTATACAATTCGATATATGTGTATGCACGTAAGTATTAATAAAAATATGATATGGTTTTTAATTAGCAATGTAACATTGTTTTCTAGGTTAATATTCAGAAAACTGACGTACTACAGTTAAGGGAAACATTGTATAAAGGAAGCATACATTTATTTACTAAGCTATAATAGAAATTTGGTCTAGGTCAGGTACGATCAAGTAAACATGTGTAATTTCCCCCACACTATTGGATAACACTCCTGGACTCGAATTAAATATATCTGAGAATGATCATGGTAGTTACCATGACATGTCCCAACAAGTTCGTTGAATAATTGTAGTAACATAGAGTAGTAAGAAAATGTATACCGTTGTTGCATAATTATTGACATATCAAGATATGTGATAAATATAAAATTAATAATAAAAAAAATTTTAAAAAAAAATACCGAGGAAACAATTAATTTTCACCAATAGAAACTTTAGTGCACATTAAACATTTTTTATTAATATGAAGTCTATTGAAAAAATAAGTTCTTTTCAAGAGGAAGAGAAGCATTCCATTATAAATCATAATGAAATGTATTATAAAGATTAGAGAAACAATATTTTATTTATTTCTAATTAAATACATCTGTATGCATGTTGTATACAAATAATATATGTACGAGGGTAATCCTCTAAACACAATACAGTAATGCATTCAATAAATAGAAGGACATTAAGAAAAGAAAATTGAGTATCTTTAGAATGAATATTGTGTACATATAATCCACAAGAGTATTTGTCGTGGAACTAAGACTAGCCCGATGAAAAGAAAAGTAGCATGCCTAAAAAAATGATGTGCGTGCGTCTTGTAACCATAGAGAGAAGAGACAATGAATTAAGCATAAATTGAATAAAAATTAAATTATAAAGTCGTTTAAAGATATACAACACGTTCGAGTCGGCTCGCCATAAATCAAATAGAAGTGAAGTAAAAATATACACATAATTCTTTGAAAGATGTCTAATATTTTATTCCGAGGAAGTGCTTATCAGAAACAACTATGAACTATTTTCTTTCAAGATCGACGGAAGCCATAAGTTATATAGTCTCATGTAAAATAAGATACTTTCCTCACCGCCGAAGAACCTTGGAACAAAAGGGAAAATCCATATTAAAGTCTGAGAATTTGTAATTCAAAGCACCAGAGAAGTAATTATCAAGATAATCGCATGAGCATCCCAAGGGAAGGAGCAAACCTGCAATCGCCTCGACAACAATAAAATACTCAGAAATTTGGTATAAATGTAAAGGAAAAATGTGACTAATTTTTTTTTTTTCATATTTTTTAAAATAAAAATGACAAGAATTGAAAAAATGAAGATAAGTGGAGCAGAGGATTCCTCATCTCAATATTACGAATTAGTTAAATAAGGTTATATTGGAAACATCATCAAAAAATGACTAGAGTTAAACTCGACTAAAAAGAACTAATAGAAACTAAACTAGACACTTGGACTCACTGTTTCGACACCTAACATGTGGTTGGGATTACATTCTTTAACACTCCCCTTTAATTACAACCACATAAAAAATTTAATTCAGATATCTGCTAGTCTATGTCTCAGTGAGGCTTGCAATTTAAAAGAAATTGACTTCAATTAGATTTGGTTTTCTTCTTCTCTTTTTCCAGATTTTTTAGCCTCTGAATTGTTTCATATTTTTTGCTTTGCTGTATCCTTGAGAACTCTGTCTCTTCATTTGCTGGTGCACGTCTTCTATTGTTCCAAACTGGCTAACCATGTCCAGGAATTCTTCAAAAATTGACTTGTATGTGCACTGCTTCCACATATTGTCTTTTGTAGTGCACTTTTCATCATCAATATGTTGCAACATAAGATTAGAATAATATTTTATTTATTCAAAAATCCAATACCTAAAAATTTCATTGACATGTTCCTCATGCATGTCATATTCAACATTTATATCTACTTCTTTTGTGTAGATCTCATCCAGACATGGTGTTGCAAGCCATGTTTCAATCAATTTTAACTCTTCTTCATAATCAATATGTGTACCTACACACTCAAAATCAGTGTTAGAATTAAAAATAGTTTCAGAACGACATTCGTTCTGGTCTTTTTGCTCTTCACCGAAAGCTTTCTCCTGTTGTGATTCCTCTTCTACTTCTGCCTCTATCTCTGTTTCTGCCAACCCTTTGCATACTTCTTTCTTTACTTCTATCTCTGCTTCCTTCTCTGTTTCTTTCTTCTGCTCTGTAATTAGAGCTTTCTCTGGTTGTGCTTCTTTTTCTGATTTTTCCTCTTCCTTCTCTGCTTCTGCTTCTATCTTTCTTTCGTCTTTCTTTTTGCAGACTATCTTTATCTCTATTTTTGTTTCTGTCTTTTCTTCACTAACCTGTGCTGCTGCAAATAGGTTGTCTTCCACTAACTGAAGTGGGGTAATCTCACCAAATAGCATGATGTTGATATCATATTTTTGTTGCATCATCCACAACCAGTCATGATTAGCCATTAAATATTGATCAAATTTTGTATCAACAATATTAGTCTCTAGATTTACCATATCATCAGCAAGCTCAGTTGCTGGAATCGCCATATCATCATCAGCAAGTTGTGTTAGTGGAATCAACAAACCTTCGTCAGCAAGCTCTGTTGTTGGAATCACCAAATCTTCGTCAGCAATCCATGTTGTTGGTATCATCAAATCTTCGTCAGCAAGCTCCATTGCTGGAATCATCAAGTCTTCAGCAAACTCTGTTGCTGGAATCACCATATCATCAGCAAGCTCTGTTGCTGGAATCATCATATATTCGTGAGAAAGATCTGTTGCTAGATTCATCATATCTTTGTTAGCAAGCCATGTTGCTGGTATCATCAAATCTTCATCAGCATGCTCTGTTGCTGGAATCAACAAATCATCATCAATAAGCTCTGTTGTTAGATTCATTACATCTTCGTCAACAAGCCATTTTTCTGGTATCATCAAATCTTCGTCAACAAGCTCCGTTGCTGGAATCATAAAATCATTGTCCACATGTAGCTGTGTATAGTGGGGTTCACAAGCATCTTCATGCTCTCTCTTTTCTTCTTCTATACTTACTTCATAGACATCATCCACCTGTGGCTGACCACAGTGGAATTCAACAAAATATTTATCTCAATGTAGATATGCTGCTACAGATCCACCTTTATTTTCATCTTCAATACTCCCCCTTATACCAAAACATCTATAAAGAGTATCCCATGCCTCCTTAGCTGTCTTGGCATATGAGATTAGAGGGAGAATGCTATCATTGACAGATCAGTTTATGCATTTTAACGCATAGGCATCTTTTTGCCTCTTGATTTCCAGATCGAAATAGATCTTGAACATTTTATGTTTCTTCTTTAGCCTCTTAGCTTTTCCCATGACCTCGTTGCTTGGCTTCCACAAACAGACGAGTCTACATATGCATAAAATACCTTTCTTTTAAAAATTTCATTTCCTCAAAAAATATCTTTCTACCGATTCACTTTGAGAAGTCTCTCACAATACTCTTTTTAAATTTCCATTGAAAAAAAAATCTCCATTTAAAATTTTGCTTTCACTTTCTCACATCACAACTTTAAGTTTTTGTTTTTTTTTTAAAGCCTCCGAAAAACAAATTCACGCATGCTCTTTAAAAAAATCATTTTTCTTTTTTTAAAAAAACCTTAAAAAATCTTTTCACATTTTAAGTCTTTTTTTTATAGGAAAAATGCTTTTTAAAAAAAAACTTTCCCTTAACACTTTGAAACCTTCGAATAAAGCTTTTAAAATCCTTTATGAGCCGTTTTTCCTTTGATAAATACTTTGCAAATTCTAAAGTTTTGGTTTAAAAAAAAAATCTTTCATTCATATAAAGGGCTTCCTCCTTTTTTAAATATCTTAAGGTAAAACCTTTAAAAAATCACGTTGAATGCTCACATTGAATTCCATTGAAAGAAAAAATTTCTTCATGCATTTAACTTTTGTTTTTAAATCCTTTGAATGTGTTTGAATTTCATTGGATATTCGTAGAGCATAAAAAATCTTAACCCAATTGCACCGTCACGGATTTGGATTTGTGGAAAAATTACCTTTACGCATTCGCTCCTCAGCGGATTTGGTTGATGAGTCCCATATCGAAGCACACGGCTTGCTGAGTAAAGCCACAGATAGATTCTTCACAGAAATACGGGCTAGTAAGGTCGTATGAATGGGCACTCAGACTGTAGTACCATACATCTCTGCATAAACTCAAATTATATAGCTAGTAAAGTCTTATCAATGGGCACTCAAACTGTAGTACCATACATCTCCACATAAACTCAAATTATATAGTGGCAATCCACTAATGTTGTGACGAAATTGATCCCACCGCTTCCAAAGTTTGAGATTAGTGTATGTGTTGAGAGCCTGAAAAGGAAGATGTGGTAGCAGCTTAACACAGGTAATGAACTCGACTCCCGCGTTAATGTTAACGCAGCCAATGAACGCAGACTCCACGCCAACCAATATGCGTGCAAGTGATTGAGAGTTAACGTGGCCTTCAGCACTTGGCTCTCGCGTTATAACGCGAAGCTTCTCAAGAATAGGGGCATTAAGACTAACACTGAGCTTCTTCTTAGGAAGTGCGTTAGGGCACAAATTTTTTAAATTTGGCTTTCCTCTAACTGTATTTATGCAGTTCGTTTCACCGAAACCTTCACGTTCTTTTTCTTTCTTCTTCTTTATTTTTCGCAGGAGGCCTCTTCAACTTCCCTCAAACTTTTGCTGCTCTATCAAAGAGTCTTATGCAGTCTCGCCTCTCCTCTCTACTACTCCAACTTGGCTCTGTTGCTTCTCTCTAGGGAGGCTTATGCAAGCTAGCTCCAATACCATGACAATAATTGAAAAACTAAAGATAAGTGGAGCAGAGGATTTCTCATCTCAATATTACGAATTAGTTAAATAAGGTTACATTGGAAACATCAGCAATAAATGACTGGAGTTAAAGTCGACTAAACTGGATTAATAGAAACTAAACTAGACACTTGGACTGACGATTTCGACACCTAGAAGGTGGTTGGGATTGCATTCTTTAACAAAAAGAAGAATATAAAATATACCTTACTTACATAGATTACAAGTAATTTACCTTATTCTCATTAGACAAGTAACCTATATAAATTAGCGGGAAATGTTAAAAAAATTAAAAGCTAGAATAAGAGTTAGCATAGGGTCAATAGAGGAAGTCATTACTTGGAAGTTATATGGATACCAACGAACCTACTTTCTAAAGTGTTCCCTATCCAGAGAAATCATATAGGAGAGGAATAATTGGCGGTGAAATATTCCTAGAACAAAATCTTAAGCATAATATTCAATTGAAAGGAAAAACACCATTTTCGAATTAAATATTACTATCAACATGAGATTGTGTAAATTAATTCCAAACACAAGGGATGAAACCCTACCTAGCGATTTATTACCTGCACGACTTCCACCAAATGCTTCCAATTGAAGTCTTTGGAGCCTTGAAAGCTAAATGAAAAGAAACGAGTAGAGTTTTATAGGTGAAAAATGAGTTTGATAAGCCATTAAAGGCACTGGTGTTGCAAACCTCATAACAGTTGGAATATGTAATTACTACTTGTCAGTGGTTGTAACTCTCCACATAAAGAGTCTATTCCTAAATTATAGGAAGTAGCTAGAACTATATTTATTCCAGGTTTAGTGTGTGGTTGAGAGAATCTCTCAGCCACATTATTGTGCGTCCAAGGTAGATTTCCTATATTCAGACTATCTCATGTATAAATGTGTGTAATCTCTTTGATTAATTAATATAGTTTGCAGATTGATATTTTATTTTGGTATCAGAACTTCAGAGACCGTAAGGGTCTCTAGCTCTTCTTGGGCATAGGAAAATAAATGACTGTATTTGTATTAGTTTTATTAAATTTTGTTTTTCCATCCAGCCCATCGCAAATAAGGCCGAGCCTAAAGCTGATCAGATCTGCATGGTGGTGAACTCTGAGTAGTTCAATCAACGTAGAAAGAAGAAAGGGTCGAAAGGATTTAGTTGGAGAAGACTGTCATGTTTTGTTGCAGCTCTGTGACCTATGGAGTGCAGTGCCTCGGTCTTATAGAGTTCATTGGTGGACTCTGAGCATCGTTGACGTCGACGTTGTATAGGCCGAAGCCCGTTTGGTAATTGAAGAGGAGGCAGTGGAATTGTGTTGATGTTGTATCATATAAGAGCTTAAGTATTCGATGATAATGAAATAAAAGAGCCAAAGTGTTGCTAAAAGAACTGAAGATGGAGAGATCGGATCCGGGTGTTCTCGTAATTGACAGTGGATGAAGGCCAATTGGTGGCCCGACTGGATAAGAGGTGTTGCTGCATGGATACCTATTGTGTGAATGTGTGGGTGATCGAGCGAGATATGGCTACGTGATATTTGGAGTGCCTTTATAATTCTTGAGGGTTTCTGCTATGCCAAGGTTGAGGCTTGGGATCTTGACTCAGATCTGTGTTGCTGATTTTGCTGCTAACTTGCCAATCTGAAGGCAGATGTGGTCTACTACAGTGCTAGTGTAGATTAAAAAGTGTGGTGCAGTTGTGATCACTTACACGCAGAGTAACGAAAAAGTGATCTGCTAGAGGCTATAGTGTAATATGTTGGTTTCTTTGCTGCTTTTTAGAGGAGGTTGAGCTAAATGTGTGCCTTTTGTGCTTTGGATATGGTTGAGCAAGTGGTGTTGGTTGTCATTGCTCTCCATTTTTTTTTTGGTAAGTACAAAGTGATTCACTTCATAGATAGAGGATCGTTGATCTGCATTTTATTTTTTTGAAGTCTCGACGGTTGGATCGGTAGTTGTGGGTGCGCCACTGGTTGCAAGGGATATATGAGCCATGTTGAAATTCATTATATCAATGAAGCTGGTTTGCGGATCTAACATAGAGGTGGAGATCTGTGATCCATAAGATCTGAGATGGAGGAAGCTCTCCGCAACGATTTGTCCCGTGGAGTTGACTGCCGGAGTTGGTGGCTGTGATCAAACCTCCGGTCACTTGTTTGCTACAGAGCTCGAAGCTCGCATTTGTTCAAAGCCATTTCATGGAGGGATGGTAGCAAAGCCATTTCAATATTTGATTTCTCAAAGAGCCTATGTGGACTGAGCTAGAGTGAAGAGGCTCGACGATGGGTGGACTTGGTTGTCTCCTACGTACACTGCTTTCTCTGCGTTCAAATTTTTAGCCAACAGAGTGTTGCCATATTGCTCAACACTACTTGATTGCTATTAAACATGAACACCACTGTTACGCAACAGAACAAGGTTGCCATTCTCAATTTGTCTTGCCTGCCATGAGAACCTGAAATAGTAAGCAGACCCATGTTCCTGGAGCATGATGTGGTGTCGATTTGCCATTGAAAGGAGGAGTTTACAAATGACATGAAAGATGTGTTTTGAGTGATGTTATTTACATAATTTATATTCCAAATTTTTGGTATACGAGAAGAAAGACGGGTAGTGTTCACATTTTCCATTTGTCAAAGGTATTCAATTTGGGAACCTTCAAAGATCTCACTTACAGAGATGCAAAGCATTTTCTTGGGTAAATTTATCCGAGTATGAGGTTATGAGATTTTGGGCATGTATCTACTCTTTGAAGAAAGTAGTTAATGCTAAATATCAATGTCAGTTATATAAAATGCTTTTAAATATTAACAAAAATCATGAAAAAAGGTTTTCAATGATGTAAAACGAGATTAACTATTATGAGAATTTTTCATAGATGCTTATAATGAATGATGACAGAAATTTGATAACAACAGAAGGTGGACAATTGAGCTTTACGCCGAGAAGGTGAACAACAGAGTGCTTTGTACAATTGCTCAAACTAGATCTTTGCGCTACAAACTGCTTGGATGTCTTGTAGTTCGAAGAACTTGCTATGTAGTGTTGTGGTTTATCATGTTCTACTTCCATAATTCTTGGCAAATTGAATCATTTTCTTGAATTATTTTTTTTCTCTTTTCTGAAGCATGTTGAGGCTGATAAACTTAGCCTGTAAATGCTATTTTTTAGAACTGATCACTCTAACAACAACTAATTGAATATGGAAATATCCAAGATGAAGATTCCAAGCTTGGATATGTTCAATACAGCTTTCAGGTTGGAAGATTTGTTGTTTTTTGATTTATATGTAGTGACCAGATCCATCTATGTTGCAAAGGTCACCTGGTGCCAGTGTCGGTTATGTTGGTTACTGGTGTTGTGAACGTGGCCTTGTGTAGTGAAAAGGTTGATAGATTGTTTGGTCTTTTGCAGGTGTCAAAAGAGGTGCGAAAGAACGCAGAGTTTTTGGGAGGATTTCAGCTTCTTGTGTTTGGATCAGGCTGGATAAAGTGAATTTGTGGAGGACGGAGAATAGGACCATGGAGTCCTGGATTAGTGTTTTGAGAAGGGAAAATTGTTTCTCTTCGTATGGTTGTGAGTTCCTATGTCTGGATCATCTGTGTTGGAATGCACTGCATTGAGACCAGTGGAAAAGTCATCAATTGATTTCCTTATCAGTGGACCCCTTAGAGGTATCATTGGAGAAAAAGCGTTGCTGTTGTGTTTGGGAAATAATCATCTTTGGGTAGAGATAGAGAAATTAATATAAAGATTTTATGTTTTTATTTAGTTTCTTGGAATCATGTTTAAAGTTATTGAGCCTAGCTAACTCAATGTAGGTAAAGTTATTTTGTTAGAATTCGTGACTCTAACAAATGATAGGTTAAGCACAGAGTTCCAAGAATTTATTTGACAAAGACAAGGATGCCCAAGATGTTAACGATGAAAACATGAGGTAAAGGAGCAGAAACAACTATTATGATGGACAACAAAATGAATTTTTAATTGAGTTAGTGTGGGTTTGTGGGATAGACTCCCTAGCATGTTATAAGCAAGTCTAGGATGTTTTTGTAAGTGGTCATTGTATGTACCTGGAAACTCCAAGAGATGGAGTATGGAATGTAATCCTTGTAAATGCATGTGCAAAGTTTGTGGTAATCCCAAAACCACCTTGTAATGGTTTATGGTCAGCCAAAAACCATCTTTTATCACTATAAAGTGATGGTTTGTGGTGAACTCGAAACCACATACAGAGCCTTAGGGGCTAAAGAGCCTTAGTGGCTACAGGTGCCCCGGGTGCACACAGGAGTAGGTGGACTGAAATAAACACCTCATTCACAAGTCTTAGACATTTTTTTTTGCTGAGCACAGGAGGGTTGGCGCATTTTTCTATCCGACAGTCTCATCGAAAGGCGCAGTCAGCACGACTGTTAGGCACTATTATTTGGGCATGAATATTTGGCTTAGAAAGGCGTTGATCTCTCTCTTTTTGGCAGTTCTGCACATGGGATTCACTCGTTTGGAGTGGATCTGAGTCGCAGACGTTATTGTTAGTTCTACACATGCGATTTTCCTGGTGGTGGTAGATCTAATTCGCAGACACATTTTTTGGCAGCTCTGCACATGGGATTTGCTTGGTCGTGGTAGATCTGAATCACAAACACATTTTTTTTTTATATAGGTACATATATGAAATGATAATGGTTGACATAACCATGTATGTGAAGGACATCCTATGAGATTAGCAGTTGCAGCGGTTGGTACCCATGCATTCTGGTGGATGGTTTCTCCTTTATATGGACATCGACATATCTTTGTTTTCTTATGATTGACCACAACTAGACTTTGTGAATTGATATCATGACAAGTAGTCATTAAGGGAGGGAGTTGGAATATGTAATTCCTACTTGTCAGTGGTTTTAAATCTTCACATAAAGAGTCTCTTCCTACATTATAGGAAGTAGCTATAACTATATTTATTCCTAGTTTAGTGTGTGATTGAGAGAATATCTCAACCACATTATTGTGTGACCAAAATAGATTTCCTATCTTGAGACTATCTCATGTATAAATGTGTGTAATCTCTTTGATTAACTGACAAAGTAAGGGAGAAAATGGGGCTGGCATGATGGCGAGGGTGCAGGTAGTTACATGAAAAATTACCTTAACACTCATATTCATATATTAAATATCTATCTCTTTGCAATGTCTATATTTGTACATGTCACAGGAAAATAATAGAATAAAATCAAGTTTTTTTTGATGCCACATTTGAAAAACATAATGCATTATAACTATGCAGTCCACATACTTCAGATATTAAATAGTTAAGCTACCCAAATGTGTTGCAAAGGCATTTTTAACGTGCTATATATGAATATATATTAAAATCTAAGCTTGTGATGATGTGAGACCTTGACATTATATAATTTTCTTCCCAGGAAAATGTTATAACTATGATGTTAATGACAAAGAATGAAAGCGAAAAAGAGGAGCAAAAATTTCTCTTATCAATATTAAAAAATATTTAAATATATTACAGTGTAAAAAGTAATAATAAATGAACTCGACTAAACCGAAGTAAAATTGAACTGTCTACGACATCTAGCAGACAAGAGAATTAAATGTAATGACACCTAACAGACAATGAGATTCCTTTGAAGTTCACACACATTCTTTCCCAATGGCTTTGTGAAATGTATGCAAGGTGATCTTTAGAAGCAGAAAATGAAAGTACTAAGTCCCCATAATTGACAAGTTCATGAATGAAATGAAAACATTTGTCAATGTGCTTGATATTTTTGTGAAAAACATGTTTTTCTGATCAAGAAATTGTTGAACTATTATTGGAGTAAATTGAAGTTGTCTCCTTCTAAATATTTGAAATATCTTTCAATAATCTTCTCAGCCACGCTATTTGTAAAGCTTCTGAATTTGCTACTACATATTTTTCCTCTACAGAAGATATTGAAACGATTGTTTGTTTCTTGGATTCCCATGAAATCAGATTGGTTCCAAGATGAAAAACATGCCCTGAGGTACTTTTTTGGTCATCTAAACTCCCTACGTAATCATTGTATGTATAACCTGAAAGTGAAAAATTTTCAGAATGTGTGTTAAACAAGTCATAATCTATGGTCCCTGTAGTATACCTTAAGATCCTTTTTGCAACCTTTTAATGAGTAATATTTGGTGACTACATAAACCTGGAGACAAAACTTGCTGCAAACATAAAAATAGGTCTAGTTGTAGTGAGATACAAAAAATTACCAACTACACTTTTATACAATCTCGATGAATGGGTGGTGCTACATCTTCTTTGTTGAGTTTGGTGCCTTGAGAAATTGAAGTATAAGCTGATTTTCAATTGGTCATTATGAAATTTTGGATAATTCCAGTGACATACTTTTGCTGACCAACAAAAATGCCATTAGAAGATTATTTAATATCAATTCCTAAGAAATATTTCATGACTCCTAGATCTGTCATATCAAAATCTCTTTGCATTGATTCTTTGAAGTATTATAGCATAATATTTCCTGTATAAATAAGATCATATAAATAGAGGAATATAATAATAATTTTACCTTCATGAGATTTGATATACAAAGTGGGTTCATGGTTGCTTCTCGAAAAAACACTTTTTATGAGATAAGGGTCGATGCTACTGTACCAAGCACTTGGATCTTGTTTCAAACAATACAAAGCTTTATTCAATCTATATACTTTATGCTCATGTCTTGACACTTCAAAACTAGGAGGCTGCTCGACATAAACTTCTTCCTACAATATACCATTTAGAAAGGAAAATTTTGCATCAAGCTAATAGTCTTTCCATTTGTGTTGAGCTGTTGTGGAAAAAATGGTTCTGAAAGTATCTAGCCTTGCTACTGGAGAAAATTCTTCACTATAGTCAATACCAAATTGTTGTGAAAATCCTTTGGAAACCAACGTTTCCTTATGTTTCTCAATTTTTCCTTTTTCATTTAGCTTGGTATTGTATACCCATTTTACACCCAATTCTGGTTTTCCCTCTTGCGAGATAAGTTAATTCCCAACTCGGGTTCTTCTCTATGACAGTAATTTCTTAGTTCATTTCATCAACCCAATGCTTTTCTTTAAATACTTATTCAAATGGGTCGGTTGAATTTAAAGAAATAAAAACAAATTCTGCTAGTAAAACTCATGCTCCTGCTCATATATTTCTTCGATGCTTCTTGTTTTCTATCTGTCTTCTGAATATGTTTGAACATTGGTAGAATAACTTCTTGATGATGTACCATTTTCAGAATGGTACGGTTGTTCTTGAACTTATAATATTGGTGACTATGGTAGATAAAATGACTCATTTGAAATTTCATCAACATTATCAAACCAAGCTTTATTTTTGAAAAATTTGACATCTTTGCTTAAAACAAAAATTTCGGTAACTTAATTACAAAGTCTGTAGGCCTTTGAATACTCACTATATCATAATAATATGCATATTTCACTCGTATCGTCAAGAATTTTTCTCAGATGTTCTGGAACATGTGAAAAGGCTACTGATCCAAAAATTCTAAAGTGTGATACATTTACCTTGTTGCCATCCCATGATTCTTGAGGTACTATATCTTTGAGACCAGTTTTCGGTGATCTGTTGAGAACATAAACTGATGTCGACATTGCTTTGGCCCAACATTTATTTGACAAATTCTTCTCACATAACATGCATCTCGCCATGTTCATGATCTACTGGTTCTTTATTTCTACTACTCCATTCTATTGTGGAGTATATCCTATAGTGTTATGCATTATGATTCCTTCTTATTGATAGAATGTTTTGAATTCATTGGATTTGTACTCTCCTCCTCTATTTGACCTGAGTATTTTCAAGACTTTTCCACTCTGCTTTTCTAGTTCTGCTTTTAACTCTTTAAATCTGGAGAAGGTGTCTGATTTATGTTCTAAAAAATTCACCCATGTCTTCCTGCTATAGTCATCAATAAATGTCAAAAAATAGAAACTTCCACCAATGGACTGTATCTACAATGGGCCACATATATCCGTATGGACAAGTTCTAAAGGTTTTTTCTCTGTAGAGGAAGATGTGGGAAACCTATTTGTTTTTTTCTTGGATAAAACACAAATTTCATAATTGCAGTTCTTTTCACTCATAGAAGGAAGACCAATGGCTATAGAATTATTTTCAAGCATACTTAGACTCTTGATTGGGATGTTGCCATACCTATAATGCCATAGATGAGTCTCATCTATTCTTTATACATTATGGACTAAAGACTGTGAGGTATTTCAACTTCTAATAGGTAATGGAAACATCCTATATTTGGTATTTTCAACCTTCTCTATCAATATTCTATTTGGAATTTTATCATAGATATAAAATTTGTTCCTTTTAAGTAATACCTCATAATCATGTTCCAATGTTTTCCTACACTAATAAGGTTATGTTTAAGATGTGGAACATATTAAACATCAGGGATGTGTTAGTACTAATTCTATTTATTAAGAATAGGGATAGTACCTTTCCCTTCAACTTTAATACATGAATGAACTCAAAGTGTAACCTTTGATGTTATGGAAGCATCAAGAGAAGAAATAAGATTCTTGTTACCTATCATGTGATTGTTGCATCCACTGTCTAGCAACCAAAGGTCATCACTCTATCTTTCTTTAGTAATATGTCATGAAAGAAACATCATTTCAGAGGATTCTCCTTAATTTTTGGAGAGATGGAAAATGCCTCTTTCTTGATCTGATTGTTTATTCATATAGTCATGTTCATAATGCCCAAAATTATTGTAGTAATACCTGTAACACCACCAATTTATGTGTTTAAATTTCAAAACTGGACGTTTGAACTTTAGTCCTAAGGGGAGTGGACCCCAAAGGATAAAGTATTTTGTGAATGTAATTAAATATTTAAATTGAGGAAATGAATAAAATGATTGTGTTCAGATTGACCAAAATGAGATTTATGAGATCACTTGCTAAATCCATGAGGATGGATAAGGCAACTATTCCCCATAATATTTCAAAAATCCTTGAAAGAAATTATTCTAATTTAGATTTTTGAGGAAGAATCTAAATTTCCCCAATGATGAGGAACGTAGTTGGGAAGAGGTAAAAAGCTGGAAAAGCTGAGGAAAGCATAAAAACAGCTTTAAAGAATCCCAAAAATGGGAAGCCTAGGCAAACAGGAAGAAAAGCATCCTGATATTCTCGACGCAGAATTAGAAACAGGCTTTGGGGAAAAATAGCTTAAATAAGCTGCTCTAAGGTTAGGAGGTTGGTCGACTGCATGAGTGGTATGTCTCTAAGTTGCATTGTGTTTTTTTCTTATTGTGGTATGAATTGGCTACATATAAAAATTTTTATTATAGGGTATTAGATTTATTAGTACTACCTTTAACAGAATTAATCATAAGGAATTCACCCTTATAATTCTGTATGGTGGTAGAGAAAAATTCTGTAGAGTAGAATCCCAGAGAGAGTTTAAAGAAAAATTCGTTTAAATCTGAGGATACATATCCTCTACAGATAAATTACTATAAATTTTTTCTGTTCTATTTGCACCTAATTGTGAACATGAGTAGGTAAATTAAAGAGAATTTCTCCAAAGTCTCTAAACAAACCCTTAAGGTAAAAACAATTGGAGATTTGTAATATCTCATGAAGCATAACTTTGTAACTTTAATCTGTTTCTAGGGAAAATGGAGTAGTGAGAAATTAAATGCATAGAATGCATAATTAATTATTTAGTAAATATTAAGTAAAGAGGAGGGAGATATAATATTTTTAACAGTTATACCCATTAACAGTTAATATAACTATTATGTCCTTAACCAAGATTAAATGGAAAAGTAGAAGACCTTAATGCTGTAACATGTAATTAAGTAGCAAGGGAATGAATTCCAAACCATGCTCAGTTCTACAGAATTTCCTAGAACCAGAGAGCTATGTATGCAAGAGATGTGAATAGCTATAAGGAAATGAAAAGAAGATCCAAATAGAATTATATAACGTGGAAAACCAGAAGAGTATGGAAACCTACCAGCATATAGTTCTGGTATTTCATACATATTTATTTATATATATATGAGAATAGACACACAAAACTATGCATGCAATTATATCTATAGACAGATATTAGTAAAATAATTTCAATGTAAAAATGAGTAGAGGGAGACTGTTAGCCATGATACTAGTACCAGTTTATAGATATCTAGCTACAGAAACTAATGAATAGATACATCAAAAGAGAAGTTAAAATGAAATATGACTCCCCAGAAATTCTGAGAGTCTATTATAAGAGTCATGCAAAACATAAATAACTGATGAGTATGTTACACAGTGAACAACATTACTCCTATAGAGAATTACATCATATACATTCACTAATATGATAAGCAAATTAAACAAGGATTAATTCCATTGTGTAAACCGTATACACAAATCACTTCATGCAAGGAAGCAGGAGACAGACCATATGAAGTTGAGCTGTAGCTTCGTTATAATTATGTCAACATAGGAAAATATGTGAATATATATATATATATATATATATATATATATATATATATATATATATATATATATATATATACAAAAAATAAATACATAATTACGAGCCTATAAGGCTAGGGTATGATGACCGAAACCCTTATCCCAATAAAAACAAATTTAAAAGAGTGCCAACATACAAATGGAATGTATTAACAATCTGACTCTGACAGAGTCTCGTTCTTCAACAAACACTGGGTAAAATCATAAAAGAGAAATGATTCTACATCAGACGAAACAACGCAACGAGAGGGTGATAGTATTTGCACAGGCATACCGACCTGAAACGTCAAGGAAGAAGATGTTAACATCCATACAAATGGAAGAGCTCATAACTACTTTCAAAGGCATACAAATGAATCTTTGTTACCTGTGGAAAAACCCAAGTCAAGATGGAAATTAGTTAATAGCGCCATTCCTAGAAAAACGTTCGAATGGAGAAAATGCTCATAAAAATGAGGCATTACCTGTGAACCAAGATTCTCGGTTCCTACGAGCTCTCTGAAATCAAAGAAATGTAAACAGAGTATCGATTAAATTTAAACCCTATAGGATAATAATAGAGGGAAATAAAATTATAAGTACATACAAGAGGAAAATCGAACCTCACGAAGTCCGAGTGAAGGACTATCGTTCTCCTAAAGCGAGGCGAAGCAAGTAGGTTGGGACACTACACAGTATTAACAAAATAAAATAGTTATCGACAGAGGAGCAAAGTCGAAAATAAATCGGAAATGGAATACAACGAAAACTTTGGACAGAGGGTATAACCAAAATCTCCAGAACGAAACGCATTCATCTTATTAACGTTCGAGGACTTCCTCAGAATCGAAGTATGGAAAGTTCTGAGCAACGAGCCTAATCTTTAAAGCATAAAATGAAAAAAAGAACAAACAAAGGTATAAAATATTACCCAGTAGCGTCGCAGTGGAGAGGTAAGCCACAAATCTCCTTCGTAACTGAGGTAAGTAAACCCCCTGATGAGCAAAGACCTTGCAGGTGAAGAGATACACAACCAAATGACGAACACGGAAAACTGTCTCTACACAATATCAAAGGTTTATATAATTGTTCAAAGGACCCCAGAAAACCTAATACGAAAGGATCGCCACCATCCACTTGGAAAAATCATGAGAGCCAAGCCACGGATCGAGGGGTTGCCAAGTGCAATTAAACCAGTCATATAACATGAATGGTGCCAAGATCCGAAATAAATTTCATGCGTCCTGTTCACATACAGAGGAGCGCCATTTAAGCCGAGTAAGCCCGACTGGTAATACCATATCGACGTGGATCTACCATGTGAACGAAAGAATGGGATGGAAACCAGTATAAACCATACAACGCAACCATACGTATCATAAAATCCGACATGGAGAAGACTTACCCCGTCGCCATGAACCCAGTACCTCAAATCGGGTTGAACTACACACTCTATGTGTAATTCGATAATGTAATCAAGTTTCCCATTAAAATTTGGTCTGAAATATCATGTACAATGATATGCTATCATATCTACGCAGATGTGAAAAAAATTATGAATGCCACCTCATCTGACCTCCAAACGCATAAGAAGAGTCAGTCATATCATAGCATGTACATTGAATTCAATTTTAATAACTATCAAAGGGATATACATATATGGATTGGGAAAAGCGAGGATATGTAGATTTGAAAGGAGTCCAGAATGCTCGTCGGCATAGCAAATTCAACCCATCGTATATAATGCATGAGAAAGGACCGGATGGCCAAGAGCAAATAAACATCCAAGTAAAGGTTAACTATAGGTGCTATATGCTACCTTAATAGAAAATAAAATGATACACATTAACTCCATACTTGGAGTTAGAATAACATAAAATAAGTTAAAGAGGAAGTTAGTAGAGAGTTCTTGGGGTTATGGTGTTATGATGAAATGAATCTTGTTTAGAGAATTTGGGTTTAATGATAAACCTATGCTTAAGAGCCTGAAATGCTTGGAGAAAAAAAAAAAATTTGTGTAAATGGGAGGTGTGACAAATGGTATCAGAACTCATGCTATAAAACTAGGTTGGCGACATTGTGCTCACTGTTGTTGTGTGCTCACTGTATAAAAAAAAAATGTGAATTTTTTTTTTTATTTTTTTTTATTTTCACTGATCTGTGCTATGTAGTGTACAGTGGTGCTGAAATGATGGCAGAAGGTGACGAAATTTATGTTGACCTGTGTGATGAGGAAAATGCCCCAGATCCCAATGTGCCCATGATGGCTATGTTGCGGGAATTACAACAAGAATTGGCTGAGCTAAAAATCCAGAATGACAGATTGTCATTAGCCAGTGAGGAGCAGGAAAAGCTCATCAGGGAATTAACTTCGCGGAACAGCCAGGAAGGCGAAGGTTCCAGAAAGAGGAAAACTGATGAGTCTGATGAGGAAGATGCTATTAGGCATCAGAATAAGCAGAAAAAGGTATTACAAGGGGAATTCCGGAAAATAAAACCTCCCTCCTATGATGGAGAGAAGGAGGAAGATGTTGAAGCCTGGTTGTTGAATATGATTAAGTATTTCCACGTTTATGAATATGAAAGAAATATGAAGGCCAAATTAGCTGTCTACCAGCTACAAGGTAAGGCTACCTTGTGGTGGGAGGAGACAAAGATGGTGCATGCCATTGATGAAAAGACAGTTACTTGGGAAGATTTCCAGGTTAAATTCAAAAATCGCTACTTGAATGGGCATTACTATGATGACAAAGCAAAGGAATTTCATGAACTTAGACTTGGACAACTCACTATCGATGAGTTTGTTACTAATTTTACCAATCTGCTGAGATATGTATCCTACATAAGGGAAGAAAAGGCAAAAGTACAAAGGTTTTTTAATTGTTTTCCTGCGGTATACAAAGAGAAAATCGAATTTGACAACCCAAAAACAATGGACGAAGCTGTTAGAAAAGCCAGATTGTGTTACCAAAAGTTCAAAGGAAAAACTGAACAGGGGAAGAGATGGGTAAATAAGAATGAGTTCAATGGGAGGAAGCAGAAACCAACCTATTTGAAGAATTTTGGCAGAGATCATCAGCGGAAAAAGTTTAATAAACCCAAAGAAAGTCAAACTGCTCAGTCCCAAGTGGCTTCTAAACAAATAGATGGAGACAGTAAAAAGGAAGGAACAGTCAGAATGAAGGAACCCTTGAAATTTTAGGGCTGTGGAGAACCTCGTCTTCTGAGGGATTTTCCTCATCGAAATATTCAGATGATTATGAGAGATCGAGAAGCCACTACAGTAAATGACATAGCCAGAAATATACCAACTGTCAGTGCAGCCTTGGAAAATCGACAAGCAGAACATCAAGCTATCATGGTGGAAATAGAGGGTAAGATTTCTAACCTAGCTGTTACTGTTCTGATTGATCCGGGTGCTTCTTTGACTTACATTAGTAAAATAGTAGAAAAATGTAACCTAAAAGCTGAAAAATTTCAGCTTTCATGGTTGGTACAGCTAGCCACTGGAACTAAGAGAAAGGTAACACATAGACTGCCCCGAACAGAAATCAAATTGAATGATTTCCAAACAGAAGTAAATTTGAACATCCCGCCCTTAGGTTCATATGACCTACTGATAGGAATGGACTAGCTGGAAAAGAAGAAAGCTTTGATGAATTGTTGGGATAAAACTTTCCATTGTGTAGATGAGGAATGGAAACCTTTTATTCTCAAAGGAAGACCAAAACCTATCTCTGTAGGACAAATATCAGCACTGCAATTAAAAAGAACAGCTAGGAATGGATATCAGGTTTATGCAGTCCATGTGGAGAACATGCAACAGGAAACTGAAGAAAATATGTTGGATGTATTACCAGTAATAAGGGAATTTAAGGAAGTTTTTCCAGATGAGTTCCCTCATCTTCCCCCCAAAAGAGAGATTGATTTTTCAATCGATCTAGTGCCGGGAGCAGTACCTGTTTCCCGAGCCCCCTATCGAATGAGTCCACCTGAACTTATGGAACTGAAAATGCAAATGCAAGAACTATTAGATAAAGGGTATATCAGACTTGGGGAGCACCGGTGTTGTTCATGAAAAAGAAAGATGGCACTTTTCGGATGTGCATTGATTATCGCCAACTAAACAAGTTGACCATTAAAAATAGACACCCTTTGCCTCGAATTTATAATTTTTTGACCAAGTGAGAGGAGCTTCAGTATTCTCGAAGATTGACTTAAGAATTGGTTATCACCAGCTCAGAATCAAGGAAGAAGACATCAGCAAAACAACCTTTCAAACCAAGTATGGTCACTACGAATTTGTAGTCCTACCTTTTGGATTCACAAATGCCCCTGCCACATCTATGTGCCTAATGAACAGTGTGTTAAAAAAGTACTTGGATAAATTTATCCTTGTGTTCATAGATGATATCTTAGTCTACTCAAAAAGTGAGGAGGAACATAAAGAACACCTGAGGATAGTATTGCAAACTCTAAAAGAAAATCAGCTATATGCCAAGTTTAGCAAATGTGAATTTTATAAAGACAAGATCCAATATTTGGGTCATATTATTTCTGAACAAGGCCTTGCTGTTAACCCTGAGAAGATAAAGGCTATAAAGGAATGGCCTGTTCCAACGGATGTTTCCGCAGTGAGATCATTCATGGGGATGGATGGCTATTATCGCAGATTTGTGCAGAGTTTTTCTGCCATAGCACATCCCATCATGTCATTACAAAGGAAAGGTGTCAAATTTGAGTGGACTGAAAAATTCCAAAACAGTTTTGACCACTTAAAACTGAAACTTACTATAGCCCCCATACTGAAGATTGCAGATCCTGACAAAGAATTTGTCGTGTGTATAGATGCCTGTAGAGAGGGGTTGGGAGGAGTTCTCTTGCAGGAGAATTCAGTTATTGCATATGAATCTAGGAAATTGAATATACATGAATAGAATTATAGTGCTTATGATTTAGAATTAGCTGTTGTTATCCATGCTTTGAAAATGTGGCGACACTATCTCCTTGGAAAGAAATTTACGTTGATGACTGATCATATTAGTCACAAATATTTCTTTTCCCAAACTAATTTGAATGCTAGACAAGCCAGATGGCTGTCTTTTCTAAGTGAATTTGACATGGACATAAAACATATCAGAGGGAAGGAAAACAAAATTGCTGATGCATTGAGTAGAAATGCTTGTCAGAATATCAATAGCATTGGAAGTAGTGCACAAATTGATGTGGAAGAATTGGTGGAAAATGCAGCAAACCAAGATCCAAATTATGAAACACTCCTGGTGAAAATTCAGAAAAAGGAAAAAACTGATTTCACTCAAAACAAAAAGGGGCTAATCTGCTATAAGAACAGATTGTATATTCCCAATGTGGAGTCCTTAAAAAGAGAAATTTTGGACGAATATCACAAACAGCCATATGCAGGACATCCAGGATATCAGAAAATGTTAACAGCCCTGAAAAAGAAGTTATTCTGGCCAGGAATGAAGAGAGATGTAGCAGAATATTTAATTAGATGCATGGAATGTCAACTAGTCAAAGTTGAGCATCAGCATCCGGCAGGTCTGTTAAACCCTTTTACTGATTGCAGAATGGAAGTGGGACATCGTTTCCATGGATTTCATAACAGGACTACCCAAAACCAAACATCAACATGATTCAGTAATGGTGGTAGTGGACACTTTAACAAAATCTGCACATTTTATACCAGTGAAATCTACCGTTGGAACAGCTGAAGTAGCAAATGTGTTTCTAAAGGAAGTAGTAAGACTTCATGGGATTCCGAAGGTGATTATTTCTGACCGAGATGCTAAGTTTACAACAGCTTTTTGGAAAGGACTGTTTGGAGGGATGGGTACTAAATTGAATTTTAGTACTGCTTACCACCCTCAGACAGATGGTCAAACGGAAAGAACTAATCAAATTTTGGAGGACATGCTGAGAATGTATGTGATGGATAAACCGTCAAAGTGGGAAGATTATTTGCACTTAGCTGAATTTTCCTATAATAACAACTACCAATCCTCCATTAAAATGAGTCTGTTTGAGGCACTATATGGAAGGAAATGTCGTACTCCTTTGAGTTGGCGCCAGCCAGAGGATAAACTAATTTTTGGATCAGATGCTTTACAAAAGATGGAAAGAATTGTCAAACAGATACAAAGAAACATCAAGACAGAACAAGATCATCAGAAAAACTATGCTGATAAGAAAAGAGTGCATCGAGAATTTAAAATAGGGGAGCATGTGTACTTGCGTATTAAACCCAAAAAGAGCACACTTTATGCTCGAAGTTGTGCAAAACTGGCTCCTAGATATTGTGGTCCTTTTGAGATATTAGAAAGGGTGGGACCAGTGGCTTACAAACTAGCCTTACCACCCCATGTTAGAGTTCATGATGTGTTTCATGTTTCGTCATTAAAAATATATGTGCATGATGCTTCTCACATAGTTGATTGGAATGTTGTACAGGTGGAACCAGAAGGGGAGTTTCTGCCATAACCGCTTCAAATATTGGAGTGGGAATAAATTGAATTGAGAAACAGAACAGTAGCAAGAGTAAAGGTGCAGTGGAAGCACTTTACTGCTGAAGAAGCTACCTTGGAAAGAGAAGCTGAAATGATGGAAAGATATCTATTTTTGTTTGAAAAATGAACTCTAGTAGTTGAATAACAACACCAAGGACGGTGTTTATTTTCAGAGGGGGGATATGTAACACCTCCAATTTATGTGTTTAAATTTCAAAACTGGACATTTGAACTTTAGTCCTAAGGCGAGTGGACCCCAAAGGATAAAGTATTTTGTGAATGTAATTAAATATTTAAATTTTGGAAATGAATAAAATGATTGTGTGCAGATTGACCAAAATGAGGTTCATGAGATCACTTGCTAAATCCATGAGGATGGATAAGGCAACTATTCCCCATAATCTTTCAAAAATCCTTGAAAGAACTTATTCTAATTTAGATTTTTGACGAACAATCTAAATTTCCCCAATGATGAGGAAAGTAGTTGGGAAGAGGTAAAAAGCTAGAAAAGCTGAGGAAAGCATAAAAACAGCTTTAAAGAATCCCGAAAATGGGAAGCCTAGGCAAACAGGAAGAAAAGCATCCTGATATTCTGGACGCAGAATTAGAAACAGACTTTGGGGGAAAATAGCTTAAATAAGCTGCTCCTAAATAGATTAGAGGGTGATCTATTCTAGGAGGTGATCTTAGGTCGGGGGTGAGTTCTGGGAGACAAAAGGACTCTAAGGTTGGGAGGTTGGTCGACTGCATGAGTGGTATGTCTCTAACTTGCATTGTGTTTTTCTCTTACTGTGGTATGAATTGGCTACATATAAAAAAATTGATTATAGGGTATTAGATTTATTAGTACTACCTATAATAGAATTAATCATAAGGCATTCACCCTTATAATTTTGTATGGTGGTAGAGAAAAATTCTGTAGAGTAGAATCCAATAGAGAGTTTAAACCAAAGTTGGTTTAAATCTGAGGATACATATCCTCTACAGATAAATTACTGTAAATTTCTTCTGTTCTATTTGCACCTAATTGTGAACATGAGTAGGTAAATTAAAGAGAATTTCTCCAAAGTCTCTAAACAAACCCTTAAGGTAAAAAAAATTGGAGATTTCTAATATCTCATGAAGCATAACTTTGTAACTTTAATCTGTTTCTGGGAAAAATGGAGTAGTGAGAAAGTAAATGCATAGAATGCAAAATTAATTATTTAGTAATTATTAAGTAAAGAGCAGGGAGATATAATATTTTTAACAGTTATACAAATTAAAATTTAATATAACTATTATGTACTTAACCAAGATTAAATGGAAAAGTAGAAGACCTTAATGCTGTAACAAGTAATTAAGTAGCAAGGGAATGAATTCCAAACCATGCTCAGTTCTACAGAATTTCCTAGAACCAGAGAGCTATGTATGCAAGAGATGTGAATAGCTATAAGGAAATGAAAAGAAGATCCAAATAGAATTATATAACGTGGAAAACCAGAAGAGTATGGAAACCTACCAGCATATAGTCCTGGTATTTCATACATATTTATTTATATATAAATGAGAATGGACACACAAAACTATGCATGCAATTATATGTATAGACAGATATTAGTAAAATAATTTCAATGTAAACATGAGTAGAGGGAGACTGTTAGCCATGATACTAGTACCAGTTTAGAGATATCTAGCTACAGAAACTAATGAATAGATACATCAAAAGAGAAGTTAAAATGAAATATGAGTCCCCAGAAATTCTGAGAGTCTATTATAAGAGTCATGCAAAACATAAATAACTGATGAGTCTGTCACACAGTGAACAACATTAATCCTACAGAGAATTACATCAGATACATTCACTGCTATGATAAGCAAATTAAACAAGGATTAATTCCTTTGTGTAAACCATATACACGAATCAGTTCATGCGAGGAAGCAGGAGACATTCCATATAAAGTTGAGTTTTAGCTTCGTTATAATTATGTCAACATAAGAAAATATGTGAATATATATATATACAAAAGTCGCAATTCATAGTCTGAGCCTATAAGGCTAGGGTCTGAGGACCGAAACCCTTATCCCAATAAAAACAAATTTAAAAGAGCACCAACATACAAACAAAACGTATTAACAATATGACTTTGACAGAGTCTCGTTCTTCAACGAACACTGGGTAAAATCATAAGAGAGAAATGATTCTACATCAGACGAAACAACGCAACGAGAGGGTGATAGTATTTCCACAGGCATACCGACCTGAAACATCAAGGAAGATGATGTTAACATCCATAGAAATGGAAGGGCTCATAACTGATTTCAAAGGCATACAAATGAATCTTTGTTACCTGTGGAAAAACCCAAGTCAAGATGGAAATTAGTTAATAGCACCATTGCTAGAAAAACGTTCGAATGTAGAAAATGTTCATAAAAATGAGGCGTTACCTGTGAACCAAGATTCTCGGTTCCTACGAGCTCTCTGAAATCAAAAAAATGTAAACAGAGTATCGATTAAATTGGAACCATATAGGATAATAATAGAGGGAAACACAATTATAATTACATACAGGAGGAAAATCGAACCTCACGAAGTCCGAGTGAAGGACTATCGTTCTCCTGAAGCGAGGCAAAGCAAGTAGATTGGGACACTACACAGTATTAACAAAATAAATTAGTTATCGACAGAGGATCAAAGTCGACAATAAATTGGAAATCGAATACAACGAAAATTTTGCACAGAGGGTATTACCAAAATCTCCACAATGAAACGCATTCATCTTATTAATGTTCGAGGACTTCCTCAGAATCGAAGTATGGCAAGTTCTGAGTGACAAGCCTGATCTTTAAAGCCTAAAATGAAAAAAAAAACAAATGAAGGTATAAACGATTACCCAGTAGGGTCGCAGTTGAGTAGGTAAGCCACAAATATCCTTCATAACTGAGGTAAGTAAACCACCTGAAGAGCAAAGACCTTGCAGGTGAAGAGATACACAACCAAATGACGAACGCGGAAAACTGTCTCTACACAATATCAAAGGTTTATATAATTGTTCAAAGGACCCCAGAAAACCTAATACAAAAGGATCACCACCATCCACTTGGAAAAATCATGAGAGCAAAGCCATGGATTGAGAGGTTGGTGAGTGCAATTAAACCAGTCATATAACATTAATGGTGCCAAGATCGGAAATAAATTTCATGTGTCCTCTTGGCATACAGATGAGCGCCATTTAAGCCGAGTAAGCCCGACTGGTAATACCATATCGAGGTGGATCTACCACATGAACAAAAGAATGGGATGGAAGCCAGTATAAACCATACAACGCAACCATACGTATCATAAAATCCGACGTGGAGAAGACTTACCACGTCGCCATGAACCCAGTACCTAAAATCAGGTTGAGCTACACGCTCTATGTGTAAGTCGATAACGTAATCAAGTTTCACATTAAAATTTGATCTGAAATCTCATTTACAATGATATGCTATCATATCTACGCAGATGTGAAAACAATTATGAATTCCACCTCATCTGACCGCCAAACGCATAAGAAGAGTCAGTCATATCATAGCATGTACATTGAATTCAATTTTAATCACTATCAAAGGGATATACATATATGGATTGGGAAAAGCGAGGATATGTAGATTTGAAAGGAGTCCAGAATGCTCGTCAGCATAACAAATTCAACCCATCGTATATAATGCATGATAAAGGACCGGATGGCCAAGAGCAAATAAACATCCAAGTAAAGGTTAACTATAGGTGCTATATGCTACCTTAATAGAAAATAAAATGATACACATTCACTCCATACATGGAGTTAGAATAACATAAAATAAGTTAAAGAGGAAGTTAGTAGAGAGTTCTTGGGGTTATGGTGTTATGATGAAATGAATCTTGTTTAGACAATTTGGGTTTCATGATAAACCTATGCTTAAGAGCCTGAAAGGCTTGGAGAATTTTTTTTTTTTTTTTTTTTTGTAAATGGGAGGTGTGACAAATGGTATCAGAGCCCAAGTTATAAAACTGGGCTGGTGACATTGTGCTCACTGTTTCTGTGTGCTCACTATATAAATTTATTTCTGTGACAAAAAAATATATATATATTTTTTGTATTTTCACTGATCTGTGCTATGTAGTGTACAGTGGTGCTGAAATGGCAGAAGGTGACGGAATTTATGTTGATCTACGTGATGAGGAAAATGCACCAGATCCCAATGTGCCCATGATGGCTATGTTGCAGGAATTGCAACAAGAATTGGCTGAGATAAAAAGCCAGAATGACAGATTGTCATTAGCCAGTGAGGAGCAGGAAAAGCTCATCACGGAATTAACTTCGCGGAACAGCCAGGAAGAAGAAGGTTCTGGAAAGAGGAAAACTGATGAGTCTGATGAGGAAGATGCTATTAGGCATCAGAATAAGCAGAAAAAGGAATTACAAGGGGAATTCCAGAAAATCAAACCTCCCTCCTATGATGGGGAGAAGGAGGAAGATGCTGAAGCCTGGTTGTTGAATATGATTAAGTATTTCCAGGTTTATGAATATGAAAGCAATCTGAAGGCCAGATTAGCTGTCTACCAGCTACAAGGTAAGGCTACCTTGTGGTGGGAGGAGACGAAAATGGTGCATGCCATTGATGAAAAGACAGTTACTTGGGAATATTTCCAGGTTAAGTTCAAAAATCGCTACTTGAATGAGCGTTACTATGATGACAAAGCAAAGGAATTCCATGAACTTAGACCTGGACAGCTCACTATCGATGAGTTTGTTACTAAGTTTACCAATCTGCTGAGATATGTACCCTACATAAGGGAAGAAAAGGCAAAAGTACAAAGGTTTCTGAATTGTTTGCCTGCTGTATACAAAGAGAAAATCGAGTTTGACAACCCAAAAACAATGGACGAAGCTGTTAGAAAAGCCAGATTATGTTACCAACAGTTCAAAGGAAAAACTGAACAAGGGAAAAGCTGGGTAAATAAGAATGAGTTCAAAGGGAGGAAACAGAAACCAGCCTATTTAAAGAATTTTGGCAGAGATCATCAGCGGAAAATGTTTAATAAACCCAAAGAAAGTCAAACTGCTCAGTCCCAAGTGGCTTCAAAACAAATAGATGGAGACAGTAAAAAGGAAGGGACAGTCAGAATGAAGGAACCCTTGAAATGTTGGGGCTGTGGAGAACCCCATCTTCTGAGGGATTGTCCTCATCGAAATATTCAGATGATTATGAGAGATCGAGAAGCCACTACAGTAAATGACATAGCCAGAAATATACCAACTATCAGTGCAGCCTTGGAAAATCGACAAGCAGAACATCAAGCTACCATGGTGGAAATAGAGGGTAAGATTTCTGACCTAGCTGTTACTGTTCTGATTGATCCGGCTGCTTCTTTGAGTTACATTAGTCCAAAGATTGTAGAAAAATGTAACCTAAAAGTTGAAAAATTTCAGCAGTCATGGTTGGTACAGCTAGCCACTAGAACTAAGAGAAAGGTAACACATAAACTGCCCCGAACAGAAATTAAATTGAATGATTTCCAAACAGAAGTAAATTTGAACATCCTGCCCTTAGGTTCATATGACCTACTGATAGGAATGGACTGGCTGGAAAAGAAGAAAGCTCTGATGAACTGCTGGGATGAGACTTTGTATTGTGTATATGAGGAAGGGAAACCTTTTATTCTCAGAGGAAGACCAAAACCTATCTCTGTAAGACAAATATCAGCACTGCAATTAAAAAGAACAACTAGGAAAGGATATCAGGTTTATGCAGTCTATGTGGAGAAAATGGAACAGAAAACTGAAGAAAATCTGTTGGATGTATTACCAGTAATAAGGGAATTTAAGGAAGTTTTTCCAGATGAGATCCCTCATCTTCCCCCCAAAAGAGAGATTGATTTTTCAATCGATCTAGTGCCGGGAGCAGTACTTGTTTCCCGAGACCCCTATCGAATGAGTCCCCCTGAACTTATGGAACTGAAAATGCAATTGCAAGAACTGTTAGATAAAGAGTATATCAGACCGAGTGTGTCTCCTTGGGGAGCACCGGTGCTGTTCGTGAAAAAGAAAGATGGCACTTTTCGGATGTGCATTGATTATCACCAACTGAACAAGTTGACCATTAAAAATAGATACCCTTTGCCTTGAATTGATGATGTTTTTGATCAAGTGAGAGGAGCTTCAGTCTTTTCGAAGATTGACTTAAGAACTGGTTATCACCAGCTCCGAATCAAGGAAGAAGACGTCAGCAAAATAGCCTTTCGAACAAGGTATGGTCACTACGAATTTGTAGTCCTACCTTTTGGTTTGACAAATGCCCCTGCCACATTTATGTGCCTAATGAACAGTGTGTTAAACAATTACTTGGATAAATTTGTCCTTGTGTTCATAGATGATATCTTAGTCTACTCAAAAAGTGAGGAGGAACATAAAGAACACTTGAGGATAGTATTGCAAACTCTAAAGGAAAATCAGCTATATGCCAAGTTTAGCAAATGTGAATTTTATAAAGATAAGATCGAATATTTGGGTCATATTATTTCTGAACAAGGCCTTGCTGTTGACCCTGAAAAGATAAAGGCTATAAAAGAATGGCCTGTCCCAACGGATGTTTCGGCAGTGAGATCATTCATGGGGATGGCTGGCTATTATCGCAGATTTGTGGAGAGGTTTTCTGCCATAGCACATCCCATCACGTCATTACAAAGAAAAGGTGTCAAATTTGAGTGGACTGAAAAATGCCAAAACAGTTTTGACCAATTAAAACTGAAACTTACTACAGCCCCCATACTGAAGATTGCAGATCCTGACAAATAATTTGTCGTATGTACAGATGCCTATAGAGAGGGGTTGGGAGGAGTTCTCTTGCAGGAGAATTCAGTTATTGCATATGAATCTAGGAAATTGAAGATACATGAACAAAATTATAGTGCTTATGATTTAGAATTAGCTGTTGTTATCCATGCTTTGAAAATGCGGCGACATTATCTCCTTGGAAAGAAATTTACGTTGATGACTGATCATATTAGTCTCAAATATTTCTTTTCCCAAACTGATTTGAATGCTAGACAAGCCATATGGTTGTCTTTTCTAAGTGAATTTGATATGGACATAAAAAATATTAGAGGGAAAGAAAATAAAATTGCTGATGCATTGAGCAGAAATGCTTGTCAGAATATCAATAGCATTGGAAGTAGTGCTCAGATCGATGTGGAAGATTTGGTGGAAAAGGAAGCAAACCAAGATCCAAATTATGAAACACTCCTGGTAAAATTTCAGAAAAAGGAGAAAATTGATTTCACTCAAAACCAAAAGGGGCTAATCTGCTATAAGAACAGATTGTATATTCCCAATGTAGAGTCCTTAAAAAGAGAAATTTTGGATGAATATCACAAACAGCCATATGCAGGACATCCAGGATATCAGAAAATGTTAACAGCCCTGAAAAATAAGTTATTTTGGCCAGGAATGAAGAGAGATGTAGCAGAATATTTAATTAGATGCATGGAATGTCAACTAGTCAAAGTTGAGCATCAGCATCTGGCGGGTCTTTTAAACCCTTTACCGATAGAAGAATGGAAGTGGGACACCGTTTCCATGGATTTCATAACAGGATTACCCAGAACCAAACATCAACATGATTCAGTAATGGTGGTAGTGGACACTTTAACAAAAGCTGCACATTTTATACCAGTGAAATCTAACTTTGGGACAACTCAAGTAGCAAATGTGTTTCTGAAAGAAGTAGTAAGACTTCATGGGGTTCCGAAGGTGATTATTTCTGACCGAGATGCTAATTTTACAACAGCTTTTTGGAAAGAACTGGTTGAAGGCATGGGTACTAAATTGAATTTTAGTGCTTCTTACCACCCTCAGACAGATGGTCAAATGGAAAGAACTAATCAAATTTTGGAGGACATGCTGAGAATGTATGTGATGGATAGACTGTCAAAGTGGGAAGATTATTTGCACGTAGCTGAATTTGCCTATAACAACAGCTACCAATCCTCCATTAAAATGAGTCCGTTTGAGGCACTGTATGGAAGGAAATGTTGTACTCCTTTGAGCTGGAGCCAACCAGAGGATAAACTAATGTTGGGACCAGATGCTTTACAAGAGATGGAAAGAATTTTCAAACAAATACAAAGAAACATAAAGTCAGTACAAGATCGTCAGAAAAAATGTGCTGATAAGAAAAGAGTGCATCGAGAATTTAAAGTAGGGGAGCATGTGTACTTGCGTATTAAACCCAAAAAGAGCACACTTTATGCTGGAAGTTGTGCAAAACTGGCTCCTAGATATTGTGGTCCTTTTGAGATATTAGAAAGGGTGGGACCAGTGGCTTACAAACTAGCCTTACCACCCCATGTTAGAGTTCATGATGTGTTTCATGTTTCGTTATTAAAAAGATATGTGCATGATGCTTCTCACATAGTTGATTGGAATGTTGTATAGGTGGAACCAGAAGGGGAGTTTCTGCCAGAACCGCTTCAAATATTGGAGTGGGAAGAAATTGAATTGAGAAACAGAACAATATCAAGAGTAAAGGTGTAGTGGAAGCACTTTACTACTGAAGAAGCTACCTGGGAAAGAGAAGCTGAAATGATGGAAAGATATCCGTTTTTGTTTGAAAAATGAACTCTAGTAGTTGAATAACAACACCGAGGATGGTGTTTATTTTCAGAGGGGGAATATGTAACACCCCCAATTTATGTGTTTAAATTTCAAAACGAGACATTTGAACTTTAGTCCTAAGGGGAGTGGACCCCAAAGGATAAGTATTTTTTGAATGTAATTAAATATTTAATTTGAGGAAATTAATAAAATGATTGTGTGCAGATTGACCAAAATGAGATTTATGAGATCACTTGTTAAATCCATGAGGATGGATAAGGCAACTATTCCCCATAATATTTCAAAAATCCTTGAAATAAATTATTCTAATTTAGATTTTGAGGAAGAATCTAAATTTCCCCAATGATGAGGAAAGTAGTTGGGAAGAGGTAAAAAGCTAGAAAAGCTGAGGAAAGCATAAAAAACAGCTTTAAAGAATCCCAAAAAATGGGAAGCCTAGGCAAACAGGAAGAAAAGCATCCTGATATTCTGGACGCAGAATTAGAAACAAGCTTTGGGGAAAAAGAGCTTAAATAAGCTGCTTCTAAACAGATTGAGGTTGATCTGTTCTAGGAGGTGATCTTAGCTCGGGGGTGAGTTCTGGGAGACAGAAGGACTCTAAGGTTGGGAGGTTGGTCGACTGCATGAGTGGTATGTCTCTAAGTTGATTTGGGTTTTTATTTACTATGGTATGAATTGGCTACATATAAAAGTTGATTTATAGGGTATTAGATTTATTAGTACTACATTTAACAGAATTAGTCATAAGGCATTCACCCTTGTAATTCTGTATGGTTGTAGAGAAAAAATTCTGTAGAGTAGAATCCAACAGAAAGTCTAAACCAAGTTTGGTTTAAATCTGAGGGTACATATCCTCTACAGATAAATTACTCTAAATTTCTTCGGATTTATCAGCACATAATTGTGGACATGCGTAGGTAAATTAAAGAGAATTTCTCCAAAATCTCTAAACAAATCCTTAAGGTAAAAGCTGGATATTTCTAATATCTCATGAATCACAAATTTGTAACTTTAATCTGTTTCGGTGAAAAATGGAGCAGTGAGAAAGTAAATGGATAGAGTGCAGAATTAATTATTTGGCAAATATTAAGTAAAGAGCAGAGAGGTATAACATTTTCAATAGTTATACACACTAACAGTTAATATAACTACTATTTCCCTTAACCAAGATCAAATGGGAGAGTAGAAAACCTTAATGTTGTAACAAGTAATTAAGTAGCAAGGGAATGAATCCCGAAACATGATCAGTTCTACAGAAATACCTAGAACCAGAGATCTATGTATGCAAGAGATGTGAATAACTATACGAAAATGGAAAGAAGATACAACTAGAATTATATAACATGGAAAACAAGAAGAGCATGGAAACCTACGAGAATATAGTCCTGGTATTTCATACATATTAATTATATATATAAAGGAGAATGGACACACAAATCTATGCATGCAATTATATGTGTAGACAGATATTAGTAAAGTAATTTCAGTTTAAACATGAGTAGGGGGGGACTGCTAGCTCATGATAACTAGATATAGTACAAGTTAGAAATATCTAGCTACAGAAACCAATGTACAGGTACATCAACAGAAAAATTAAAATGAAATATAACTCTCCAGAAATATTGAGAGTCTCTTATATGAGTCATGCAGAACATAAATATCTAAGAAGTCTTGTACAATTGAACAACATTAGCTCTACAGAGAATTATATCAGATACAGTCACTGCTATGATAGGCAAAGTAAATGAGGAAAAACTCCATTGTGTTAAATCGTATACACGAATCACTCCATGCGAGGAAGCAGGAGACAGTCCATACAAAATTGAGCTGTAGCTTTGTTGGAATTATGGCAACATAAAAATATAAGTGACTATATATACAAAAGTCACAATACACTCTATAAGGGTCTGAGCCTATAGGGCTAGGGTTTGAGAACCGAAACCCTAGTCCCAATTAAAATTTTAAAAGAGTGCCAACATACGAATGGAACATATTAACAATCTGACTCTGACAGAGTCTCGTTCTTCAACGGACACTGTGTAAAAGCCTAAGAGAGAAATGATTCTACATCAATGAGACGGAACAACGCAACGAGAGGGTGATAGTATCCCCACAGGCAGATACCGACCTGAAACGCCAAGGGAGACGAGGTTAACACCGATAGAAATGAAAGGTCTCATAACTGCTTTCAAACGCATATGAATTAATCTGCGTTACCTGTTAAAAACAAAGTAAAGATAGAAATTAGTTAATAGCGTCGTTGCTATAAAAATGTTCGAATGGAGAAATTACTCATAAAAACAAGGCGATTACCTGTGAACCAAGATTCTCGGTCCTTACGAGCGTTCTGAAATCAAAAATTGGAAGCAGAGTATCAATTAAATTGAAACCCTATAGGATAATAATAGAAGGAAACAAAAATATATGTACATATTTGAGGAAAATCGAACCTCACGAAGTCCGAGTGAATGACTATCTTTCTCCTGAAGCGAGGCGAAGCAAGTAAATTTTGACTCTACACAGTATTAACAAAATAAATTAGTTATCAGTCAATGAAATCGACAGAGGGGCAATGTCGACAATAAATCGGAGAGGGAATACAATGAAAAATTTCACAGAGGATATAACCAAAATCCCCAGAACGAAACGCATTCATCTCATTAACGTTCGAAGACTCCCTCAGAAACGAAGTATGGCAAGTTCTGAGCGACGAACCTGATCTCTAATCATAAGAAAAAAAAAACGAATGTATAAAACGATTACCTAGTAGCGTCGCAGTGGAGTAGGCAAGCCGCAAATCTCCTTCGTGGACTGAGGTAAGTAAACCCCCTGAAGAGAAAAGACCTTGCAGGTGAAGAGATAAACAAACAAATGATGTACGCGGAAAACTGTCTCTACACAATATCAAAGGCTTATATAATTATTCCAAAGACTCCAGAGAAGACCTATCTGAAAGGATCACCATCGTCCACTTGGCAACATCACAAGAGGAAAGCCACGGATCGAAGGGTTGGCGGGTGCAATTAAACCAGTCGTATAACATTAATGGTGCCAAGATACGAAATAAATTTCATGCGTCCTGTTCGTATGAAGAAGAGTGCCATTGTAAGCCGAATAAACTAGAATGGTATTGCGAGTTCGACGTGGATCTACCACGTGAATGGGAGATTAGGATGGAACCCAGTATAAACCATACAATGCAACCATAAGTATCATCAAATCTATTGTGGAGAAGACTTACCCCGACGCAATGAACACAACACCTCAAACCGATTTGAACTACACGCTCTATGTGTAAATCGATAAACGTATTCAAGTTTCACATTAAAAATTGATCTGCAATCTCATGTACAATGATATGCTATCATATCAATGCAGATGTGAAAACCATTATGAATGCCACCTCATCTGACCGCCAAACGCAGAGAAGAGCCAGTCATATAATAGTATGTACATTGAATTCAATTATAATCACTACCAAAGATATATACATATACGTAATGGGAAAATCGAGGGTATGTAGATTGGAAAGGGGTCCAGAATGCTCGTCGACATTCAAACCCATAAAAATAAAAGGATATTAATTCACTCCATACTTGGAGTTAGAATAACATAACACAAGTTAAAGAGGAAGTTAATAGAGAGTGCTTGGGGTTATGGTGTTATACTGAAATGAATCATGTGGGAAAAATAAAATATGACTCCATTACTTAGAAAAATAGGATTTCATGGTAAACCTATGCTTAAAAGCATGAAATGCTTGGAGAAGAAAAAAAAAATTGTGAGTAAATGGGAGGTGTGACACAAGGTGAAAGTAGAAATATCCAAATGGGAAATAGAACTGAAGGCAAAGGCAGTAGAGGAGCCAGTTGAGGTGGAAGAATGGGAACCATTGGTAGTAGACCCATGAAATATGAGAGGAAGGTTTAACTTGTTTAAATCACTCATCCAAACTTATTGGATCATGAAAATCTTACTGGCGAAAGCCATGATCGACATACAGCAGAGGGATGTACCTCACCAACAAGGACAACAACAATAACCCAACATGAGGAGCCAATTTTGTCTGTAATTTAGAAGGAAATACAATCACTCTAAGTGCAATTATTCCATGAGAATGTACGTCTTGAATGTATGGAGATATAATTGCAAAGTCTACAACAAAAAGAGATATCAGGATTGAGTGCAAAGGACCCGACCCCGATAGATTCATTAGATGATTGACTCCTAAAATTCATGGTGTTCTTGAAAAATCCTATTTTTTTTTTATGATATTGGATAGCCTTTACATTTACAGTACTCATAATAACTTGGTAGTAGACATGGTAGCTTTAAAATATTGGTTGGACATGCTCAATCTCTTTCAATTTTAGATGGCATATTATACTGATCAGTGGCCAACAGACCTAGTTTCCCATGGGTGGGTTGAGGTCACCGGAAAAATATTTTGTAACCTGCTTTACATATGATTAATAGAAATATACTGCCAAATTTACAAAAAAAAAATTTAATTTAACCATAATATAACGAAATATATGATAAAAATAGGAAAGGAAAGAAATGAATTGAATAACAAGCAACTCACTGGTAAGAAATGCGCCTGGAGACTGCGAAAACTAGAGTGTACACTCTACATTCAATTAACCAATGATACATCAATAAATAAATCTCAAAAGAAGAGGGATTTGGGAACAAAATCCTACAACCTAGGAACTAATCCTAACTTAAGTAGTTATGTTACAATCATATAACCATTTCTCCATTAATACAATATAATATTAATTATTTTCAACTCTCCCCCTTAATGGAGAAAGTATTATCCCGTAGTCCTAACATCCCTCTAAACAATTCAAACCTCACTTTCCCAAGAGGATTAGTAAAAATATTAACCACATTGTCACATGGTTTACAATATTCAACAAAGATTTATTTTGATTGGACTTTTTTTTAACAAAGTGAAACTAGGTATCAATGTGTTTCGTGTTCTTATGAAACACTGGATTGTTTGTTAGCTTAATGGAACTCTAGTTGTCACATTTGATGATGGTTTCCTCTTTCTACTCTTCTTTTGCATCATGGAGAAGCCTTCTCAACTAGGTAGCTTCACATGTTGCTGCACATAATGCTTGGTAATCGGCTTCAGCTGAAGATAAAGAGACAATTCTCTGCTTTTTACTGGTCCATGCTATGACCCCAAATCCAACACAAAATGCATAATTCATGATAGATTTTTGATGTTTCAATGTATAAAATACTCTGATTGGGCAGGTATTTTAGACTGTGATTGGGTGAAAAACTTGCTATATAACATGAGATATATCAGTGAATAAAAAACAATAATTACTAGTACCATGAAGATACCTTGGCGCACTTTTTGCTGCCACCCAATGAATTTCAAGACGTTTAGACATGAACTGGCTCAACACACTGAAAAATTATGCTAATTCTGGTCTAGATATAGTTAGATATATCAAACAACCAAATAGCTTCCTATAAAAAGTGGCATCCACCTCCTTAGAGCCATCGTCGCTGCCCAATTTCAGATTCTGCTGCAAAGGTGTTGATGTTGTCTTACACTACTCCATTCTGAAATTTTTGAATGGTCCTCTGAGATACTTGCCTTGAGTAAGGAAAGTCTACCGAGATTCTCTCCATACTTCGAGACCTAGACAATAATGTAAACTTCTGATGTCCTTCATTTCAAAAACCTGTGACATATGCAATTTTATTTCTTTGATTAAAGCATCTACATTACCTATTATAATCATGTCATCCACATACAAGGAAATCAAAATAATTTTCCTCTATACAGCATACATGGTATATAGATTTGGATCATTCATACTCCTATGAAAATCATGCTGTAAGAAAAATGAATTAATCTTCTCGTACCAAGACCCGGGTGCTTGTTTTAAACCATAAAGTACCTTTTTCAATCTACACATTAAATGTTCATGCTCTTTCTTAACAAACACTTTAGGTTGCACTAAATAAACCTCTTCCTTTAAATCACCATTTAGGAATGCAGACTTAACATCTAATTGGTGTAGCTTCCACTGATATTTTTTAGCTAAGGAAATTAACATTATAATAGTATTAAGTTTGGCTAGAGGAGAAAAGGTTTCTTCAAAGCCAATTCCCTCTTTATGTGAATAACCCTTTTCTATGAGTCTAGCTTTAAACTTTTCTATACTCGCATCTGCATTGAATTTAGGTTTGTAAAGCCACTTGCAACCTATGGGTATTTTTCCTTTTGGAAATTCAACTAGTTCATAAGTATTGTTTCTAATAATAGATTCAAATTCTCCATTCATTGCATCCCTCCACTCATGAGATTGACTAGCTTCATTATAATTTGTGGGCTCTATAACATTAAAAATGTTTTACATTAAAGCATAGTCTTTCAATCTCGCTGGTAGTTGAGTCTGCCTACCTGATCTTCTAAGTAAAAGACTCACATCAAATCTATCTACTTCAAACCTTTGCTAGATTGACTTACTCACTACATCACCTTCTTCTTCTTCTTTCTATTTTTCTTGCTAATTTTTATTATCCTCACTGATTTCTTCCATCAACAATGGAATGTTCCATTCTTCAAGACTGTTTTCCTTTCCTTCCTCAACCATCTCATGAAATATGGAATCTCGAATTTCAAATACTTTATGAGTCAAAGGATTAAACATCCTATAAGCTTTAAACTCAGTGAAATATCCTACAAATATGCATTTCATGGCCTTAGGATCTAACTTATTTCTATATTCCTTGGGTACATGGGCAAATGATTTTGATCCAAACACTCTTAAATGATTTAGTGTTGGATTATATCCATAAATTTCTTCAAAAGGAGTTTTAAATTTAAGACATTTAGTTGGACTTATAATTTTTTTAAAGTAAACTACAATGTTGATTGCTTCAACCCAAAAGCCATTGGATAGACCCTTACCTTGAAGAATACTTCATGCGCACTCAACTAGGGTTCTATTCTTTCGTTCTACAACTCTATTTTGCTTCTAAGTGTGAGGCACTGTGAACTTTTAACTAATCCCATGATCTCTGTAAAATTTCATGAAATCTCCCAACTTGTATTCTCCCCCTTGATCTAAGTAGTATAGAATATCTATGAATTTCCCTATCTGATTCTCCACCATATTCTTAAATTATTTAAAGAATTGTTGTCTGAATCTTTTTGCTGATAAAGCATATCCAAGATAATCTAGTGCAATCATCAGTAAAAAGTAAAAAATAATATGCACCACCTAGCGACCTAGTCTTCATAGGTCCGCATATATCTGTATGCACAAGTTCTAGAATATCTCATTTCTTCCTATCAACATTCAAAGGAAACTCTTCCCTATGCATTTTCCCTAATGCACATCCATCACAATCTAAACGAACATTTTGAAAAGTAGGAAGTCCATCAACCATACCTTTCCTTTGAAGAAGCATGAGATATTGTAGGTCAATATGACTGAATATCTGATGTCAAAGATTATCGACTATCAATCCTATTGAAACTAGATCTTGGTGTGGCATGCTCTTGATATTCAATGTATACAGGCTTCCCACACACACTCCTGATGCAATTGGTTCCTTCTTTTTTTCCTTTATGAGACAATATTTTTTGAATAATTCAACGTGCAGGTCCTAATCTATTACCATTGACACAGATATTAAATTCTTCTTGATCCCGGCTACATACATTACATTTTTAATATTTTTGATATCATTGCCATGCATCATCACCGGAATATCATCGTACCTTTTAATCTCATAACCTATGTCATCACCTAGATAAATTTTAGCTCCACAAGTACTTAAAAAAAAAAACTCAAACAAACTTCTATTACCTTTCATATGTGAAGACGCGCCTGAATCAACATACCATATTTCCGCCTCATCCTCCTTAGAATATGAAAGAGCACAATCAGCTATAAACAGTCGATAATCATGATTGTGACCTTCATCAACAAAGTGTCCTGTGTGCTTTCTCTGTTTATTTCTAGCCTCATCTACGTGTCTCTTAAAACAAAACTTAGCTTGATGACCATTTTTCCCACAGTAAAAAAATCTAATGCCAGAACCATTACTACTGTTACTTGCAAACATACCTCTAAATGTTCTCTTCTGAAAACTGCCACTGCCTTTCTGTCCCTGTTTTGGTCTCCCTTTGTATGGCTTCTTTTTTTCCATCAGAGAAATATAGACACTATATGGTCACAAATTTTGTCACTGCTCTTCTTCCTGTAACAAAATTCTTGTCAGCTATTTGAATGTAGGGGCTTTATCCCATGCATACAAGCCTGTGATGAACATCTAGTATTCATCCATCATCCCGTTCAAAGTAATTGTGAGAAAATTGGAATCAGACACCTTCTCCCCGATGTCACCCAATCTGTCCTTCAGGTCCTTGACCCTTGCAATGAATCCAACAACAAATTCATTCCCCTCCATTCTGGTATAGATTCTTGAGTGCCATCCAGGTCTCATTGCATGATTTACCATCTCTTATATGTGGGATAATATTTTCTTTAATAGACATATTCAATAAAACTTTCACCTTATTCTCCCTTTTATCCCAATCTTGTATGAGTGAAACTGAACTTGCTGCACTCTTCGGCTTCTACTCATCACCAATGACGATCGACCATGCACTCGCTCCCTCAAGAAACGTTTGTAGCTTGAATTTCCAATTGGTATAATTGGTCCCATCAATTTCGCTAGTCACATTGAGATAATTTTCTTTAAAATTATTCATTTTGGACTGATCAGATTCCAAATCCTCTAATTTTCAGTTGATTCTAACCAAGTGAACAATTACAAGCTAAAAAAAAAACTTCAACACATACCAGAACTTGATCACATATCTGCCATTGATATGGTACGATATCTGTGTTAGCAACTCAGATCCGCCACTAATCAGGAAAAAATATCATTCGCAGAACCATAAAAAATAGGTCAGCACTCCTATTAGCTAAAAACCCATGTTATTCAAAATGTCAATAAGGGAACCTCTACCAGTGCTGAAATGACCCTGAAAACAAACTTACCCGTAGTGATCAACGCTACTTTGGCTCTAAAAAATGTAATGATCAGCGCTGATGCTACTCCGAAAAGCACGTTGATCCTCTCTATGCTTAGAAAATTGAGACCTATGAGAAACTAAGTTCATCCTGTGAGTGAGGTGTTTCTACAGACCACCTACTCTGTTGTGAGCATTGAGGCTCCTATGTGCATTATAGCCACGAAGGCTCTGTATCCACTAAGGCTCTGTAGGTAAATCAGGCTCACTCGGTCTGAGCTCTGATATCATGATAAAAACTGGAAAGGAAAGAAATTAATTGAATAACAAGAAGCTCACAGGTTAGCATTACACCTTGAGACTGCAGAAACTGGAGCGTATATTCTACGTTTAATTCATCAATGATACATCAATAAATACATCTCAAAAGAATAGGGAGTTGGGAACAAAATCCTACAACCTAGGAAATAATCCTAACTTAACGAGTTATGTTACCACCATATAACCATATCTCCATTTATATAATATAGTATTAGTAATTTTCAACTATATAAATTATAACATTTAATAAATTATTTCAATATATTAATCCTACCAGGACAATATTAAGTATAATTATAAATTAAATTAAATTTTTAACATTTAATGATGATACAAGTAAATATAAAATTCTCCCTTTGTTCGTGAACAAATAAATAAAATATGTAAAGTGAATAGGGATTTCTAAATAAATATAATTGATCTTTATCTATTTTAATGAAATAACCATATTTAAGAATGTATAATTTAAATATAAATTTAGAATATATATATATATATATATATATATATATATATATATATATGATTACATTTTAAATTATTTACTATGATTTTAATAAGTCTTGTAAAATAAATTGTTTATATATAACTTTCAAACAAGGAATTATTAAGTAAGCCTTTCTTTTATTGATTGTTAGCTTAGACCGGGTTAGATGAAGAGTTTCTTTATTTAATAATTTTTATATTAATGTGGTTAAATGTCAACTTGGAAACTTCAATTTAGTTATATTGATTAGGTTTTAGAGAATATTTTTGTGGGACATGGTAAGGTAAGGAGAGGAAGCATTGTTAATAATTGAAATGACATTTTTTTTTAATTTATTTATTTGGAAATAAGATTTACATTTTTATTTAATTTTTTCATTGTAATTTGGTTTAACTATTATTATTAGGAAGTAAATGTTATTTATAATTAATATGGGAAGAGTGGAATTAAATATTTTTTCTTTAGAGTTCACTACGAAGGAGACATTGTCACTTAAAGTTACATTAAAAAATAATAAAGTAATACTTATATTAAAAAATTAAAAATAATAATAACAAAATATTAATGTATTCTATAAATAAAATACTTCAATTTATTCTTTAATTGTACATCAACTTTATATACAATGAAGAAGTAATTTAAACTAAAAAATGAGTAATTTTCTTTTTAGTATGAGGGAGATATGTAATTTCTTCACTACTTAAAGAAAAGAAAATGGTGCATGTCACATTGTTTCCATATCATAGCATATGAATATGGTGCTTGTCACCTTGTTTCCAGATAATAAATGCCTTACGGTGTGATTAGAACTACCAAAACATGAAACATGATATACAAAGAACAATTAATAGCAACAACATTAGGAAATGTAACTAGGTTCGGTCTTCATAATTGCTATTGTTCTTATGTAATTATATACTTTTATGGGTTTCATGCTCAAATAGATTTGACATCTAGGTCAAACATATTATTCATGCTTCTAGGGTTTATTGAGTCAAAATAATATTTTTCATCAGTCAAAATATTGTCTTCGAGTCAAGTCTCATTTGGACTTTGAAAAGAAAGTGGAAAAATAATTTTATTTGAGTCAAAAAGGTAATTTTTGTACCCACAAGACCAAGTTAGCCCTACCTCAACAAGTCAGCCCTAGAATGGGTAATTAGACCTCCTATATGTGTATAAATATATACAGTTTGACTTCATTTGAATCACCACACAATAAAACTCGATCTCTAAGAAAAGAAGAGGGAAATTCAAGAGGAGTAAGAAAGCAAGAAAGATAAAGAAAAAGAAAATTGAATTTTCTGCCCTAAAATTTTCACTAGATCTCTCACATGTGTGAAATTATGAAGTTTTTATAAGGGCCAAAGTTAAAAATTCATCACAAGTCCGAAATTTCTAAGTTAGGGGCCAAAATTCTTACGCTAGGGGATAAATTTTTGAAGAGGGATCTAATTTGGAAGGTTTTGATTTGAGTTGAATTTGACTTGCTAGAAGAGATTGGAAGGAGGGATGACTTGGGTCTTGTTGGAGGTCTTGGTCTTTCTTTGATTCTTGGATTTATCATTTGATATGATCCTAAAGAAGAGAAGAGTTTTTTGGGTTTTACCCTTAGAGGGGTTTTTCCATAGATTGGAGCCTACATCTTGTGTTCATTATATATTTGTGATCTTCATAGTTTATGGTTTTGGTAATTGTTTGATGAACATAACATAATAAAAGTAATAAGAAGCCAACATAGTTTCACAAGAAATTATCAAGTAAAGATAAATCATCCTAGTCGTTGCCCTTATTGATTTCCTAACAAGAAATATGTCATCCCGCCACCCGATATAGGGCTCAAAAATTGAGACATGATGTCATCTCTGACCATCCAAGATTTAAAAATATAAAAATATAATAATAAAAAATTATACATAAATTTAACTTTACACCAAAAATATTAAAATATTATATATTTAAATTACATAAAATGGGCCCGCAGGGGCATGGTCTAGTGGCCAACGGACACACTGTTAAGGTGTTTGTGCTGTTAAGCAGGTCACGAGTTCAAGTCTCATCTTATCCGAGTTCCGCTCTTGTAGGTTGAGCGGTTCCCTGAGAGGTTATAGTGGTAGTCGGGGGGTTGGACCCCACGCCGCACGTGTGAAAGCTGCCCGATGTTGCTGATCCCTGTGACTAACAAAAAAAAAAAATTAATACACTAAAATAGATGACATATGTTCCCTCAAGACATAATAATAATCTTGACATTAATTTTTTTAATTTCGAAACTCAAAGGAAGATGGAAAATTTCAAATGCATAGTTTAGGAAGCAAGGTTTCGCCCAAAAATAAAAGTCATTATGGCACAATTTTGATAAAATTTGTTATGAAACCAGCTCCAAAGATATAATAAAAGAGATATCAACGCCTTAGAAATCAGCCACTTCGAGGGTTTTGTAGAGGTAAATCCCCTATGTGGACAGAGGCGATCCCTACTAGCCCAGATCGGGTCTAGAAACAATCGTACCACGCTAAGGCGCAAGTTCCTAATTGCAATAGACCAAATTGGGAAGAAGTCCTACCTTAAGTCCAACGTTGTTGTTCGTAGAGAAGATATGGCTCCCGTTTCCTTGCTCCGGCAGATCACAATTCTCCCGTTTGTTGCGATCAAACACCTGCACATACAAGAAATACGACGAACACACAAGCGTAAAACCCAATATATACAATTATGTATTAGTCAGAGAAGACACAAATCATGATCACAATGTATGAACAATATGAGTGGAACCATGACAAAATTCGCTTATCATTAATTAATACAAAGAAAGATACAACCTGGCTCTGACGTTGGATCTTCCTTCGGCGGGTCGACAGCGGAATACGTCTCGGTAAAGCTCGTCGGGAATGGGACAAGCCTCTCTCTTTAGTTTTCTTGACAATAATCTCCTTGCTACTAATTTGGCTCTATGAGGACTATCAAGGCTCTTGTAGCATTCTCTAGGCTATGAAGGCTCTTGAAGACTCAACCATTCAGCCCCTTCATCAATGGAAGATGGCTATATTTATAGAGGAGAGGAGGAGGTTGGGATCCCTTCAATAGTGGAAGGGAGGCCTTATGCCTTGGGAGGTTCCCTATAAGGTGGAAACAAGAGGCCAAAGGAGGAAGGCTGTGGTTATTCATTCGAAACCACTCCTCATGACTCATCCACGAAGTTGTTGTAATCGAAACTTCACCTCTTTTTTTAAAAAAATTTGCATAAGAAGATTGGCGTGGGTGCTTAACTGGGACAGAGCACCAACTTGCATGGAAACAGTGTTGATTTTTCTCATTGGCGCTAGGACATAATGGGATGCCAGCGCCAAGGAAAAAATAGGTGTTTTTAGGGGTCTGCTTAGGAAATGATCAACAGAAGGAATGTTGTCCTCATGGAAAGGGATGCAATGATGGTATTTGCAAGGCATGACATTGATTATTGGTCACATAAATGACCCTCCAATGGGCGAGATGGGGATTGTAGGGACGGTGAAAAATTACTGTGTAATAGATGCCCCCTAAAGCATGAGGCCTGAGAAAGAGAGAGGGGTGAAATTCTTTACGAGAATGTGTCCAAATGAAAACACTGCCATCGGAAAACTTGCGTAGACAAGTACAAATTATATCTCAAATACATGATATATGTGGTATGGGTGCAGCCATCTGTAACAGAGTATATAATAATCCAGATCCAAGGTATGGACTCAACCATCCAGTAAGGATCGATAAATAGACTCAGGTATGGTCGCAGCCATCCAGTGAATGAGTCATGTAATCAATCATAATAATCCACAAAATCGTAGCTTGGATTCTAACAGACAAAATCCAGGGTCTTGTGTTCCATCTCGTCCTGAACAAAGTACAAGTTCAAGCATGCAAATAAGTGAGCTGAAGTTGAACATGCAAGAACATCGTTTGATTACCAGCCAGTGATGAGAGCCGTTAACAGACGTGAGAGGAACCACCAATAATGATAATGGCCCTCAAGGTACTATAGGTACAATCCACGGAATGTGAATAGTGACCTGACATCGAACACCTGTAGAATCACTCGATCAGAGGCCAATGATCAAAACCTCACGTCGAATGCGAAGAACCTGCCATTGAGGCATGCAGGCTCCAAGGTACTAGAAGGGAGTCTCTAGATCAGCTTCTTGGATAATGAGCTGAAGTTGACAGGAAGTGACCTTGATCGAAGGTGGGCCATAGTGTTTCCCATAGCATCGACGTGAGACAGAGGAACATAATGTCTTCGTGAATTAGGATCAGATGAGAATCAGAGGAAGGTTGAAACTTGTAGAGGTCAACTTCTCTTGAACATATCGGTGGCACGACAGTGGATTTGGCAGCATTTGACATAAAAAGATCAGAGGTCATGATGATGATGCAAAGAGAAGATGAGAGGTCAAAAGGGATCACCCAAACCCACAGAGGCAAGTGGAAAACGAGATGAGATGTCACCAACCCAACACGAATGCAGACAAGTGCCATGTTCAAGAGCAACATACTGCCGACACGACAACGATGTTGGTTCCATTTTTCTCCACCATTTCTCGCGAGTACCCCAATTATTTGTGAAAACAAGCTTGAAGGGGATAGCATATGCTTGTGATATAAGTTTGTCCTTCGGACGAATCCATCCTAGTACATTTAACGAGCCCTAGGAAGGAGAAACTCGAATATCGTAATTACGACTGAATCCAATGTCATCAGGATTTAATGAGTCTGACAAAGGAAGAACTCGGTGTCTTTTCATATTTAGAGAGTTTGAAAAGACAGCGGAAAAGTAAACTCCAACAGTCCCTTTTCATAAATAGTTCCTCAGATCCGAAAAGGTAGAAAACTATGTCTGAGAAAACCTCCTAGTCGCGATAGGCTAGGGTATTCCTTTTTTGTAAACAATCTATCCCAGCCCGAAAAAGGGGTAAACGTATACTGGGTAGATTTCATTTCTTAGCCAATTTAACGATATCAAAACGACAACCGACTCGGCAATCTTTTCATGTTTAGAGAGTCAAAAAAGAGCTGAAAGTTGACTCCTCCTGGAGGAACGAGTGGTATAAAGGGTAGCAACTGGCTCCGGTAATGGCAGAACTACTCTAAATAAATAAAGGTCAAGAGGCTGGCTAACAAGACCAGTCATCGCAGCGGTTCCTTAGGAATGGGTAAAACAACCAAGTGAAGGCATATAATTGGCCAAGAAGACAATGATGATGGAGTGAGAAAACCAAGGTTCATCTGGAAAAAACAGGCTGATAAAATGGCAATCACAAGAGGTAAATGGGAATGGTTTCATTTTTACACAAGCTTGAAACAAAGATAAACTATGCTTGAAACCGGTTTCATTTTTACACAAGCTTGAAACGGAAACAAACTATGCTTGAAAAAGTAAGCATGCCCCCAACATGGTGACTCAATTCGAGGTACATGCCCCCCAAGCTTCAGTCCATATGAAAGGCAGATGGAGTGAAGGTTCAAGTTACGAGATCAAGAGAAAGACTCGACTGGGATTTTACGAGATCTTATTAAAGACTCAAATTGAACAGGAAGGATAGCAACCTAGGAAGGACAGTATCACGGGTATAGGGCGGCAGACTTAGCTTCCTATGGATAAAGGATAGCAACCTAGTGGGGTCTCCCTTTATATACGCAACGGTATGGGGAGCACAAGTCTGTACTAGTGCTGTCTAAAGCCAAGAGGTGAACAACATCTACTAGGTTTAACGACGACGGAACACATCACTAGCCTAGACCTCTAAATATTTCGTTAATGTTTCAATGCTGCCTTAAGGTAAATTAAATAAATTTTAAAGTTGATCTTCAATTATGTCTCAGTTTCAAGGCCCTACCGCATGTCATCTAACAATCTCCTATATGCAGCTATATAAGAAAAGAAAAATTTTCAATTCGATGAATGCTATCTAGTTAAGGAAAGAGCTTCAAACAATGATGCGACAAATAACAGCACTGTAAATGAAATTTTTCCAAACTAGATGGCTTTCACTATCTAAAAGTAATTTCAAACATTCAATGATGCGAATAATGCAATGTAAGCTATGCAAAATCCTCTTTTTCGAAAACTATGCAATTGTAATCTATGCACAATTTCCTTTTTCTTTTCAAATGATAAGAATGCACTCAATGTATTTTTCGATGAAATGAGAATCTACTTAATGCATGCTTTTAATGAAAGAGAATGCACTCAATGCGATTTTTAGCTTTCAATCATCAAACAATTTAATCTAAGTTCAATGATGGATCTCAAAAAATACTTTTCAATGCAATGTGATCTAATGCATTTTAACAAAAGCAAACTTTGAGATGAAAACTAAATAAATGAAAATCTTCTTAATGAAGGATGAAGGCAAAAGGGATGCAAACAAACACTAAGAATGCAATTGTTTTTCAAAACACTTTGTAACAAAATTCCTCAAAAGGTGACAATATGTATGAGGTCAAACACAAAGAAGACTTCCAAAGCACGAGATCAAAACAAGGCATTCATTCCATTTTACATCAAGAAATCATGGAGAGAAGACATCTCAAGCAATGAGAAATGTAATCTATGCTCATACAGAGAAAATACCGGAAGGGAAAGACACACTCGTGAAGGATTAAGGGAAAAAATCTCAATTTTCACACACCCTGAATTGGCACGACTTTCTTACTGACAACTAGCGCCAACTGGCGCGACTTGCTCACTGACAACTAGCGCCCATGGATAATTGGCGTGGGTTGCTAATTGACAACAAGCGCCAACACTTGAAAATGAAAAAACAAAGAATTTCTCCCAGCCAAGACCAGACTCACCACTTCAAGCAAAATCTAAAACAAACCCAGAAGCAAAGTACTGACCAAAAGCAACTTTTGAACAAGGGAAAACCCTAGCACCTACAAGCGATGGCGCGAATGTCTGGCTATAATCCACGCTAGACAGGGGATGGCACGAGTGATAAACTGGCAACCTGCACCAATGGGCACGACTGTCAGGGTGGAAACTGCACCAATCAAGCCAACCATGAAAAGATAAAAAATTCAGAAAATTAGAGGTCAGATATGATCCTCTGGGGGCTGAACAGAGGTTTTACACTAGAAAAAAGTGAACCAAAAGAGTTGATCAAGAAGAAAAAGAACAAAGTCAACCGAAAAGACAAGACAAAATCCAAATCAACGTCTCCCCAGTGGATTCGCCAATTTGTTGTAGGGGTAAATCCCCTCTGTGGGTAGAGGCGATCCCTACTAGCCCAGGTCGGGTCTAGCAACAATTGTACCACACTAAGGCACAAGTTCCTAATTTTAATAGACCAAATTGTGAAGAAGGCCTACCTTAAGTCCAACGCTATTGTTCGTAGAGAATATAGGGCTCTCGTTTCCTTTCTCCTGCAGATCACAATTCTCCCGCTTTTCGCGATCAAACACCTGCACATACAAGAAATACAATGAACACACAAGCGTAAAACCCAATATATACAATTATGTATCAGTCAGAGAAGACACAACTCATGATCACAATGTATGAACAATACGAGTGGAACCATAACCAAATTCGCTTATCATTAATTAATACAAAGAAAGATACAACCTCGCTCTGACGTTAGATCTTCTTTTGGAGGGTCGATAGCGGAATACGTCTCGGTAAAGCTCATCGGGAATGGGACAAGACTCTCTCTTCGGTTGTGTTGACAATAATATTCTTTCTAATGATTTGGCTCTATGATGACTATCAAGGCTCTTGCAGCATTCTCTAGGCAATGAAGGCTGTTCAAGACTCAACCATTCAGCCCCTTCATCAATGGAAGATGGCTATATTTATAGAGGAGAGGAGGAGGTTGGGATCCCTTCAATATTTGAAGGGAGGCCTTATCCCTTGGGAGGTTCCCCATAAGGTGGAAACAAGAGGCCAAAGGAGGAAGGCTATGGTTATTCAGTCGAAACCACTCCTCATGACTCATCGACGAAGTTGTTGTAATCGAAACTTCGCCTCTTTTTTTAAAAAACCTTCCATAAGCAGATTGGCGTGGGTGCTTAACTGGGACATAGAATCAACTGGCGTGGGCTCAGTGTTAATTTTCTCATTGGTGCGAGGACATAACGGCCTACCAGCACCAAGGCAAAAACATGTGTTTTTAGGGGTCTCCTTAGGAAATGATCAACAGAAGGAATGTTGTCCTCATGGCAAGGGATGCAATGATGGTATTTGAAAGGCATGACACTACTTATTGGTCATAGAAATGACCCTCTAATGGGTGAGATGGGGATTGTAGGGACGGTGAAAAATTATTGTGTAACAGAGGGGGAAACCTCCAATACATTACATAAATGAACAATTCTTGGATGATTCAAATGATCAAAAGCTCCTTTCTATATATAGGAGTCCATGGGGCCATAATATAATCCTAGCCGACCTAACAATAATAATTTAAGGGCATAATAATAACAATATGGGGGTTACAGGGGTAGAACAATAATAATAAGGGGGTTACACTAGCAACAATAAGGGACTATACTAGTAATATAGGGACCTAACATGCTCCTTTCCTTCAAAAAAGTGTTGTCCTCAATGCTTGAGTAGCTTTGGGTGCTTCTGTATAAAATTTTCATCCTCCCATGTAGAATCTTCAGTGGGTAAGTTCTTCCATTTGATGAGATACTCTAAAATTGATGTGATTTTGTAGCTATAGAGTTCTTGTTTCTGTGACTGCTTCAGGTTCCAATATGGTTTTTCCTTCCTCATCAAGTTTTGGCAATATTGTTTGAACTGAATTTTTTTCCCCTATAACCTTCTTTAAGCATGAAACATGGAAAACTGGATGCACTCGCGAAGAAGAAGGAAGCTCCAATTTGTATGCCATAGTACCAATCTTTTACTACACCTTGTAAGGACCATAGTACTTTGGTGATAATTTATTATCCTTCTTACCTTGCTTGAGGGAAATTTGTTTGTATGGTTGTAGCCATAAAAATACCCAGTCTCCTACGTCAAAACTTCTCTCGCTATGATCTTGATATGCCTGTTGTTTCATTCGATTTTGTGCCAAATTTAGGTTATCCTTTAAGAGTTGGAGAACTACTTGTTGATGCTCGATGTGATCTTCCACTGCTTGAACCCTAGAGTTTTCCCTTAAAGAATATGTGATGGATGGTGGATGATATCCATAAAGTGCCATAAATGGGGTAATTTTCGCTGCAATATGGAAGGAAGTGTTATACCACCATTCAGCGAGAGGTAACCACTTGACCCATTGTGCTTGCTTATCAGATACAAAACAACAAAGATATCCTTCCAAACATTTATTCACTATCTCATTTAGACCATCGGATTGAGGATGATAAGATAAGCTATGAGCTAGTTGAGTATCCAAAGAAGAAAATAATTCCGTCCAAAAATTTCCTGTAAAAATGGGATCTCCGTCACTTACAATAATCTTCAGGTTTCCATGTAGCTTTTTAATTGTTTCCATAAATGCAGTAGCAACTGTACTTGCTTTAAATTTATGATATAACGCAAAAAAGTATGCATACTTGGTAAGTCTATCAACTACCACCATGATGAAAAAATCCATTGAAATCTCCTCCCAACGTTGACTTGGAATGGATAAACGTTGTAGAATACTTGGGGTCTTAATTGTCTCAACTTTTTTTGTTGGAAAACCAAACATTCCGTCACAAAATTTTGAATATCTGATTTAAGGCCATCCCAGAAAAAATCTTTCTTTACCCTGTGGTATGTTTTTAAAAATCCCAAGTGTCCTCCTAAAGGAGAAGTGTGCAATTTCAAAAGAATCTTTTGTTTTAGTTGGGAATTCTTGTAAATATATAAGCGATCTTTGTACCATAAGGAATCATTTTTCCAATTAAATGTATTAGATGTACTAGGATCTTGCTGCAAATTTTAAATGAGTGTCCACACTTCTTCGTCCTTCTTCCATTCATCCCTTGCTTTGGTTATCCAATCTGGTTGGATAATAGAAATGGCACAAAGTAATGCTTCCTCCTCTTCATCCTTTCTTGCGAGTGAATTTTCAACAACATTTAGCTTCTCTTTTTTGTAGATGATTTCAAGGTCATAACCCAACATCTTTGTGACCCATTTTTGCTACTTTTCTAAAGATATTATTTGTTCCAAAAAGTGTTTAAGAATATCATGATCAATTTTTACCTTGAAGTGTCTTCCCATTATGCAAGGTCGCCATTTCTTTAGTGCATGTAGTATTTCCAACATTTCCTTCTCATAAATAGCCTTTTGTAAATAATTTCCTTTGATTGGACGACTTTGAAAAGCAATGGGTCTTCCTTCTTGCATTAAAACAACACCAATTCCATTTTTTGAGGCATCACGTTCCACAATAAAGGTTTTTGTGAAGTCTGGCGTAGCTAATATTGGTGCTAGGCACATTCCCTCCGTAAGATGTTTAAAGGCCTTAGTTGTTTCAGGAGTCCATGAAAATGCATCTTTCTTCAATAATGTTGTTAGAGGTGCTTCTATTCTCCCATAATTCTTAACAAACTTGCCATAATACCCTGTTAACCCGAGAAATCCTCACAACTTCTTTATGGTTGTGGGTACTTTTCATTCCTTAATGGATTTAATTTTGTTAGGGTCTACTTTAACACCCTCTTGAGATACAATATGACCCATATATTCCACCTCTTGTACTCCAAAGAAACATTTCGATGTTTTTTCATATAATTTTTTCTCCTTCAATAGTTTGAGCACCATGTCAACATGTTGAACATGATCCTTCCAAGACCTGTTGTAGATTAGTATATCATTAAAAAATACTAGCACAAATTTTCTAAGGAAGGGTTTGAAAATGGAATTCATCAACCCTTTAAATGTAGAAGGTGCATTAGTAAGGCCAAAAGGCACGACCAAAATTTCATAATGACCCTCATGAGTTCGAAATGTTGTTTTCGGAATATCTTTAGTCTTTATTCTAATTTGATGTTATCCTGAACAAAGATCCAAATTAGTAAAATAAATTTCTCCATGTAATTCATTCAATAATTCATCAATCACAGGAATGGGAAATTTATCTTTAATAGTGAGCTTATTGAGCTCCCTATAATCCAGACACATGCACCATGATCCATCCTTCTTGTGCACCAATACTACTGGAGCAGAGAAAGATCTTTGACTAGGTTGAATTATACCAGCCTCTAAAATTTCTGTGTCATACGTTCAATTTTTATCTTTTGGACATAAGGATATCTGTAAGGCCTGATGTTTGGAGGAACACTTCCTGGAATCAAATGAATATCATGATCATGATCATGAATAGCTGGGAGTCCTTTGGGAGTTTCAAAAACCTTGGAATGGTTGTACAAGACTTTTTGGAGATTTGGAGAAATAGATGATTTTGATGTTGGAACTTCTAATGAGCATAATTGTGAAATTATGCCTTGTTTTTCTTTCTTCAGAAGCTTTGTCATTACATTAGAGCTTATTATCTTTCTTGGATTCCCTGCGATACCTCGTAATTCGATTTCCTTTACTTCCGAAAAAAAATTCAAGAAAACTTTTTGAAAATTAAAAGCTATCATCCCCAAAGATTGTAACCATTGTACTCCTAGTACAACATCAACACCTCCCATTTCAATGGAAAGAATTGGACTATTAAGTACATATTCCCCCATGGATAGCTTGATATTATGGCATTTTCCAGAGCAATTTATAGTTCCTCCATTTGCAACCATCACTTGACATTCTCGTGCTGGGTATAGGAAACAATTCAATTCCTTAGCTACCTTACAATGAATAAAATTATGGGTACTACCCGAATAAATCAACACTATTACCTTTTTCTTCTTGATATGTCCTTCTATCCTGAGAGTTTGAGGAGTGGTAATTCCTGCCAGTGCATTACAGATATGGTCAGACTCATTTCTTCTTGTTCTAGGGTTGGTTCCTGGTGTATATCCTCTTCTTTTGAAGTTTCTTGTTCATTTTCTTCTTCCTCTTCACAATCTATGTAAAATAATTTCTTCTCAGCACACTCATGACCTTTAGTATATTTTCTATCACAACTGTAGCAAAGCCCTTTTTCTCTTTTTTATTCCAATTGTTGTGGTGTCAACCTTGTAGGTTGTGGAAGTCTAGTAGTAGCAACACTTCCATCTTTATAGATGTGAGTGGCAGAATTCCTTGTTGCCATAATTTTACATTCAATTTTTCTTGCCAACCTGAATTCCTTCTCCAATGAATCAGGTTCCCAAATGCTTACTTCATGTCGGATGTTATCCTTTAAAGTCCCTATGAAGACATCAATCCTATGTTCCTCTAGAATATTAGTTACCCTTATATTCAATTTTTGGAAGTCGTCAATGTGCTCCCCCACTGAACCCTTTTGTTTGAGATTTATCAATTGGCTAAAGAAGGTGTTGCTCTTTGTATCCTCATAATGTGCTATCATTTCCTCCGTAAAAATTGATCAAGTGACAATTTTCTTACGAGAGCAAAGCCATCGATACCATACAAATGTATTTTGTTCTAAATATAAAGTTGCAATGTGTACCTTTTGTGTTTTTTGTACATTATTGAGATCAAAATATTGCTCCATTTGTAGTATCCATGTTACAGGATCCTTGCCATCAAACTTCCTCATATCCATCTTTGGAATATGGTGGTTCTTCCACCCAACATTAGAGTTTATGAAATCACAATTAACATTTATTTTGTTCTCATCATGAGTTTCCTCTACTGTATTTTTTCCATTAGGAAACATTTCATGTATCAACTTTGTCAAACCTTCCATGTCTGATTTTAGATCATTCTTCATGTTTTCCATGTTGTCTTTCATTTTTTCTTCCATGTCATCCATCTTAGCTTCCATATTAGCTTTCGTGACATCCATATTAGCTTCCACGCCATCCATACTAGCTTCCACGCCTTTCTTAAAACCATCCGTATTATTCTTCAAACCATCCATCTTCACTTCCATGCCTTTCTTCAAAACTTCCATTTCATTTTTTGTTGCTCTTTGCAAGAGAGAAATTTGTGCACTTGATCTTGTAATTTTGATAGATCATGTTGCAATTCTTCATCTTCATGAGTCGTAGTAGAGTACTCTGAGGGCTTAATGGGTGTTTAATTCTTTTTAGGAGGAATTTTAGAACCCAATACTAATATTTGTGCTCAATAGGCCATTGGAATCACTTAAAATTGATTTTTCAAACAACACTTATGAAATTTGAAAGAAATTACACACCTTTTTCTTGATTTTGAGGATCTCGATATTGAAACTAAACTATCTCTGTGATTTTAGATCTTCAATATCTGAAATTCAGCCTTGAAGTATCCCTCTGAATCTTCTTTTGAATGCCATAGGTCTGACCTGATTTGGATTATTTAAGACAAAGTTATGCCCAATATCCTACGATGACCTATTTATGGACTAGTTCAGTAGAGTGAACTTGTATGACTTGCCACGTGTCACTGTTTCCTCCTTCAGCTTTGGAATTGATACATAAGAAACTAAATTCCATTTACTTGCAGCCACTTTTTACATAATTCCAATCCAATGCTCAGAGAGAGAGTTATGACGATTTTCCCACGATCACTTCTTTGAGATGAAATTGAGGAGACTGAAAAATCCCTAACTTCAATAGACCCTATCTCTGAAAATATTACTAATAAAACTCTTAAATTTTACCACGACATTCATCATGATTTCAGATTCACTATGTGAAAATTTCATCTTCTGAACCCTCGTAGAATACAAGTTATAGTGAAAATTCCACGATGACTTGTTTAGGTTAAATTCAGGAGCCTGCAAAAATCCCTAACTTGCACAGATCATATCTCTGAAAATATTTAGAACCAAGATTTTAAATTTTTCCACGACCTTCCTCAAGATTTCGGCTTCTCTCTGTCAAAAATTCAGCTTCTGAACCTTTGTAGAAGAAACATTATAGCAAAAATTCCACGATGACCTGTTTAGAGCAGCGAAACCCTAGAATCCAAAGCCTATTATACCAAATGTTATGAAACCAACTCCAAAAATAGAATAAAAGAGAGATAAACGCCTTAGAAATCATCCACTTTGAGGGGGAAACCTCCAATACATTACATAAATGAACAATTCTTGGATGATTCAAATGACCAAAACCTCCTTTATATATATATGAGTCCATGGGGCCACAATGTAATCCTAGCCGACCTAAAAATAATAATGTAAGGGCACAATAATAAAAATATGGGGGTTACAGGGGTACAACAATAATAATAAGGGGGTTACACTAGCAACAATAAGGGAGTATACTAGTAATATAGCAACCTAACAAAATTTGACTATTTTTTGGGGAAATTCGGATTATAGTTGTCAAGCTTAAGGATTTTGGGTGGAAAAGTATTTTTATGGAATCCTTTTCCACCATAAAAAAACATGATTCAAACACTATTTTTTGAAATAAACTGACCAAATTTCAGTGCAAAAATGAGCCATCCGGGTGAAATTGTCACATTTTTAAACAATGCCCAAAATGTGCTCCACAAATGATAAAGATGTTTCATTTAGACATAATTGTTGTAATATACTAATAGAACACATTATATCTATATGAAACATGGCATTGATATAATTCTTTCTATTAGGTAATTTGTTCCATCAAATGTTTATATATATTATTTTCATACACACAGAAAAATTGCTCTTTCGTGGAATGGTATAGGACACGGATGATATCAAGAAAGAATGTCTCTCCCATTTGGTAAAGCTTCATAAAATAAAAAATCGACCATTGAAAATATTTAATGGGACCATGATATGTTTCATAGACCTTCCAAGTTCCAATTACAGGGAGTGCTAACTCAGGTGCATCTATCTACAAGATATTTCAGTGTGTCCTTATTTTAACAAATTAAAGAAATCTATTTCCCGTGTGCAAATGTTGTTCAAGAATTAATGAGAATTTGTATGCGGGGGATGATTTGAAGGTCGGCACATAGAAGCATATTTTAGCTTATGTGATCTTGCCCATTTAATTGCTTCCACGTGATAGTCTGAGAAATAATCTCCCAACTAGGCTCAGAGTTACCTTGTAGTCTAAGAGTGTATCGATTTATCTCTCCTTTTCATCTTGTCTTTTATTTTATTGGAATTAAAAGGAAAATAACACCTAAATAAAAAAAATCTGATCCTGATCTGCGAATATTGCTCAAAGTTTAACGGGCATTCCTTAGTTCGGGATTAATTAAAGGCCTGCACACAAAGGTGTTAAAAGCCTCCAAACCAAAAAATGTCATTGAAGTATGTGTTTCTACACAACGACACCTCTCCAATGTCTTGGAAAAAAGAAAATTCATGCATTAGGGGGATTTTTAGGTCTAAAATGGGCCTCCTAATGAAATTATAAAATTATAGTGGAAATAATAAAATAATATTAGATTACATCATCAAATTTTAGAGGGAAAAAAAGAAAAAACTACTTTTTCAACTTATATCCCTATGGGTTTACTCAAATTTTGAGTGGGAACACTCATTGGATGCATAATTTTATTCCTCATCCAAGGAGTACCCATGTTGCATGCTTTCGATGGATCCTGCTATACAAAAAATGAGAAATATATGAAAAATGTGATTACAATCACGTTTTTTTCTTGTATTTCTCATTTTTCGTGTAGCTGGGTATATCGAAAGATTTCAACATGGGTACTCTTTAGATGAGTAATTCAATTTTGCATGCAACGAGTACTCCTGCTCGAAATTTGAGTAAAACCTTGGGGAGATAAGCTGAAAACACAAGTTGAAAAAGTAGTTTTATTATTTTATCATTTTTTTAATCTTTTTAATTTTTTATCCCAAAAATAGTGAATCATCCCCCATGGTTGACATCATCATCTTGAATCCTATTGGTTCTTAGAAATTTTATTTTGATTATACATTTTTCATTTGAGGCCCATTTTAGACCTGAAAGTTCTCTAATGGCTTCTTTAACAATATTTATTTCAGTAATTTCAAAAGAAATGGAAACATACCTTCTTGTAGGCTGAATTTACAGAGGAGTACAGTGTTGGTTAGAGGAGCTGCTCAGCCTTCTATTGCGTTAATAACTTAACATGAAACCTTAAAAGATAAAGCCATTATTATTTGTTAAGGTATGCTATTATTTCTTCGCATAGAATGCTAAACATGTTTGTCAAATTCTTTATTATGAATTTTAGGGTTTGTGGGCTTGTACACATTAAATATTAAGTTGAAAATGGAAAATATTTCTCCATTTAGCTTTTATGTATAATTATATGAACCTTCTCTTAGTCTTGATATTGAGTGTATTTATAACATTAAACTATAAGAATGATTGGGTGTCCTACTTACACCGCAATCTACCCCAAAACAAGTATTCATGTTTACAAATTATTGAAAAAAGATGAATAATTTCCCCTTCAAGCAAGAACTACAATATAATGCCCTACAACTAGGCACTTAAATGAACTTAAGTCGATTAAGAACAATATGTTATAGCCTTATTCAGAATATGCCGGAAGACATCGTTCTCTAAGGAGGATTTTCCATCTCTGCACTACTTTCTTGTGTACCACAGGTAGGAACTTCATTTTCCTCAAGGAACTGTTGGCTCTTTAAAACATACTTGCATAAATGTTGGTTCTTGAAAAAGTACTTGCAAAATGAGCCTTGTTAGTTGCAGCTTTAGTGTGAGGAAAACCATGATAGAGCACTTGAACCAATCAAAACTTAAACTAAAATCTTTCCAAAACTTAAGGTAAGCAGAAAATAAAGGAGTCCACTATCCACTAGCTTGGAAACAAATATAAAAGGAATTGTGTTCTAAAGAGAACTTCTGACCTCCAAAAGTCTTCTGCGAATAGCCAACGTACGCATCACTTTGGTTTTTTTAAGAGAACTTAGTAATTAACGGTTGGGATAATGGCTCATTTTTCTTATGTAAGTTGAAGCAACCGCATTAATATGAAATAACACTCAAATTTCTATTAATTTTCTCTCTTTTGGGGATCTCATCAAATTTACTCTAAATTTCAGCGGAATGCTATAAAATTTGGCATAAACAAAAGTGACTTACTTTAAACATCCATTCAAACTTTTCTATACTAGGAAGTTCCATCCAAATGCTTTGATATTAAGCATAGAGGAAGGGCAACATACGAGATTTTTTTCGAACGACACTTTATATAGGTCAACTGTCAGATTATCCACAATTTAATCGTTAAGTTGTTGGACTGGAGTATCATAAGAGAAAGTTGAAGATTTTTTCTGAAATTAGAGCTGAAACTGACATGTGGTGTTTTAATAGCTTGTAGCAGATCTGAGGCATTTGAACAGGTTGCAGCTTCCAGCATCATGCTCTAACTTCACTTGAACAACCAGCTTCCAGCCTCACACTAAACGCTAACCTCAAAGCTAAAATAGGCCTGCCTCATGCTAAATGCTAACTTTAGAGCTAAAAAGGGCCTGCGACGCTTGAATATCCTGAAGCTTCTAGTCTCACCCCAAACACTGATTGCAAATCCAAGATTGTAGAGTCGACAATAAAAAATGTGTAGACCAGAAATGAAATTACAGGCATCGGTAGAAAACAAAATATTAAAAATTGCAAAGCACAAATTGGGACAAGTTCGGAGGTTGTCACACCTCATTTGAATTAATTACTCTAAATATTGAAATCAATAAATAAATATCTCACCTGATATCAAATCAATTGTCTACCTGCCATCAAATTAATTGTTCCTCGTCAGCATATTAAAGTTTTTTTTTTTCATGTGTATCATTGCTATAATGTAATATTGCGTCATCGAGTATATTAAAGATGTTAATTTTTTTTTCATGTGCCTCATTGCCAGGTGTTGAATTTTATTCTCATTTACCCATTTTTCCACTTTTTACCAGTAAAATATAGTTTATTCTAAAACAAACACATCAGGGTTAACTTGTAAATAATTTTGAAAAATTTCAAAGTGATGGGTATATAAAAAATAAGAAGTTTCAATATATATATATATATATATATATATATATATATATATATATATATATATATATATATATATATATATATATATATATATATCATCGTACTGATACGTTTATCCTCGATTATTCCGACGCACCTGTTTCTAGCAAGAATTTACTGTACCCTACCTCAATTCTGTGGGTAGTTCTTACTGTCAAAAACACTCAATGCCATGTATTTTGGTATGTTCCAGATAGCTTGTAACTTAAAAGAGTGACTTAGTCAAATTACATAAAACAAAATTAAAATTAAGGTTAAAACTAAATCAAATATAATTATAAACTAAAATATGATTAAATTAAAATAGTCGATTTACCATAGATAGTTTTTTTACACTACATTTTGAATACAATATTTTAAAATGTAATAGTTTTATTTTAAAAAATAATACAATATTCTTTAATATAATAATTTTTATTTGTTTTGATAAAATCATTTATTTTTGAAGTTAGTGAAAATAAAATAAAATTAAAAATAGCTTTATGTGAATTTTTTTTTATTTGGTCAATGTAAAATTAAATTAATAAAAAAATTACGTTAAAATAAAAATAACTTTATGGTATTGACCCATGATATTCATGTGGAATATAGCATATTTAAAGGGGGGAATTAAAACAACTTAGATCCATCTTAACTCTGAATCTACAGGATCAAATCTCCTTTCACTCTAAATAGGTTTGCATCTTTTCATCCCTCTAGGCCCTTGATAGCTCCCAATTTAAGATGAATCTAAGATGGATCTAGGTTGGTTGTAATGTAATGTGTTGTTTATTCTTAAAAATAAAAATCGCACTATGTGAAAACATTTTTACTTAATGAAAATAAAATAAAAATAACAAAAAAATAACATTAAAATAAAAATAATTTCATGGTACTCACCAATGGTATTGACACATGGTATGAGAACCCATGGTATTCATGTGGAACATAACATATTTAAAGGGTAAAATTAAACTAGCCTAGATCCATCTTAACTCAGGATCTACCAAGTGCAGAGAGAGAGATCAAAGAGATCAAATATCTTGTGACATAAACCTATTTTCACTGAGTGAAAAGAAATTTGAACCCTTTTAGGCTTGGTGGATCCAAAGTTAAAATGGATTTACGCTGGTCACATTTTGTAAGCCTTGATGATGCTTCAGAAGTGGGTATGTTTTTTATGTTATACATTCTTAGATGAGGATTTAGATGTGGGTATGTTTTTTATCTTATACATTTTATTTAAAATATTGTTAGAAGTGGTAAATAATTCATTTCCCCGTCAAGCTAGAGATTTAAAGATAATAGGGCAATTGACATTATGGATTGCAGATGGATTGTGTGAGTTTCAAGATGATGTTTATAGAAATATTTGTTTTCTTAATGTGAGTGAGTTATAGCTTAGTGAGAGCCTTTATATTTCAATTTATTCATCAAGTCTATCAATATGTATTTGGTGAGTGAACACACATGTGTAATTTAAAAAATTCTTGATTAATGTTTTTCTGTTATCACTATTTAGTTAAATATTTTATCAATGATTCAAATTAAAAATCACTTGGACACAAGTACTACCTAAACTAGGGTAAGTTTGAGTAGATTTTAATATCTTTGAATAGTTTATACATGCAAATTCTGATATTTGGAGCATAGACATTTTTTTAACAAAATCTTCTTGTAATTTGCTAACGATTTTCGATTTCATGGAATCCTTTTCCTCTTCCATGGAATTCATGCAGGAATATCTAATATCCATAGGTTAGACATCATTTTAGCAAAATATTATTCAAATTTAAACTAAAATGTTAGATTTTCTGAAAAATAAATCTTATTAAAAATGAAACTTTGAAAAAATATTTTTAGCAATGGCATACTATTTTTCACCCTAATCTCTTCAAAGTTTAATTGAATTCGCTTCAACATTTGCAAGTATATATTGTATTTTTTTCTTTTAAGTTAGATGAAACTGGTAAAAGGAAATATTAAAAGTGATATAAAGGAACATTTAAAAATAGGATCGTCATAAAAAAAATTCTATGATGAGTAGGGGAATCCGTCAAATTTAACCCTTTCTCATTGCTAGTATATTAAGTCGAGATTATCATATTATTGCTATTTTTAAACCATTAAATGTGTTTGTCTCTTCTCAAATTTAAGTCATCAAAAAATTGTTAGATGAAATGAAACTTTAGGCAATCTCTGTCAATGGGGGACTTCGCCCAAGTGACAACATTTAAAAATATTTTGCAAAGGGGAAGGCAATTATGAAAAAAATTGTTAAAGATATGTATGGAATTTGTACCAAGTTATATTTTAGTTGATTGATATGGATTATTAATTCATAGATTTATGAATTATAAAATATTTATTGATCATTTTTTCATATAAATATATTTTATAAATCAATTTCTATTTAGATTAATTATTTTTTATAAAAAAATTATGATATATAGTGTGTGAGAGATTAATGTGTAAATAAATTCTCACTCAAAGTTAAATTTATTTATTTACATTAATTTTTTAAATAATAGTGTAAAACGTAGAAATAAAAATTTATTTAAATTTTTTAAATAACTATATATATTAATTTTGAAAAATAAAAATTACAAACATTAAATAACCAAATTTTAAATAATCTAAATATGCATCAATGCATCTAATTTCAAATTGTATTATTATACTAGAGATTATTCAAACTCCATACAATTTTAATGTATTGTAAGTGTATTTTTTTTTTCACTTAACTTCAGTTTATTTATTTATTATATTTATTATCAAGGCAATATTATTTTTTTAAATAATATTATTTTTTAACCTAGATAGATGGTGAAAATATAAATATTTTGAATTTTTTTAATTAAACATTAAATTTCACGAGATAGATATCACTTGATGTGTGTCCTCAAATGAGGGAGAGTGGCTTTTTTTCCCACGCGCGCTGCTTGATCTCCCCTGCGTCCCTGCTGCAACTCCGCCACCATGGCCTGAGGCAGGGGTCCTAAGCCTAATCCTCCCCTTCCCCCTAATCTCTTAGCATTCAAAATACTGGTGGCCGATAGCTAAAAGCGGCTTCCAAGTGCCCAACAACAAAATTTCGTGAAACGATTGGAAGAGATCCCCACTGTGGATCTGCTGACTAAAGATCCTTACAAATCGATGCTCAAAATAGCTGAACGTGGTCTCATTGGCTAGTTTACAAGGCTCTAGCCCTCACCAAAAACTGTGGAAGCCTAGATCCAGAGGAATTGGACCCCTCTTATCAAAGATGGCATCAGAAGATATTTTGTTGGTAAGGGATTTTTTGTTTTTGTTTTTGAAGAAGCTGAAGATAGGAATTTGACCTTTTGAAACGACCCATAATTCATGGGGCCTCAGGGCCTCTACCTGAATAAATGGAATCCAGATTTCGATCCAAGTCAAGACGTCCCATCGACTGTCCCGGTTTGGGTTCACTTGCCTCACCTTCCTCTCCACTATTGGAACCCTAAATCTTTAGAAACCATTGGCAAAAAACTTGGGAAGTATAATGACAGAGAAGAAAGACGAGATTAGTTCTCATGTGCTCAAATCTGTGTCGAAGTCGATCTGGAGGTCGGCCTTCCTGAGACCATTAAGCTCACGGTGGCTGAATAGACTCACATCCAAGAGCTTGATTATGAATAGCTCCCATTCAAATGTTGGTTTTTCCATGGCTATGAACACTTTTCCAGATAATGCAAAATGAAAATAGTGGAAGAGACTGAGACCTCCAAGGAGGAACAATGGACTCAAGTGCAGAAAGGCGCCACAAATACACTGAGTACTATAAACAAAAGGAAAAATAAGCCCACTGGGAATGCTAGCCCTTCGTCAACAGCACAAGGGGAAGGCACCTCTGTCCCTGAAAGCATAGAAGAAATTTCCAATCCCTTCGACATACTAAGCACCCCTGAAGAACCTCAATATATGCCAGAGGTAGAAGTGACAGAACATCATCCAAAACTAGCAGAAGAAAATAAAACACAACAAGAAGTTGCCTCATCACCAACTAGATCTCCAAGAGGAGATTCCACATCCCCGACCTACGTTGAAATGACAAAAAAGAAGCCCCCTGAATCCTCTAGATCTTTGTATTAAGAAAAATTCGAAAGACGCTTGAAAAGAGTCTGGAGAAAGTCACATAGAGTGGCAAGAGAAGAAGAGGCCGAGAAGAAAAAAATGCAAGGCAACCAGTCCATGATTGAGATTTCCATAGGCAGAAGCAACTAATCCAGGCCTCATAAAGGCCACCCTTTTGCAGGTAAATGATGTGTATTGTCTCTTGGAACTGCAGAGGCTTGGGGAATCCCACAAAAATGGAAGCAGTGAAGAACCTTCTAAAACATGATACCCCTGAGATCCTCATGCTCTAAGAGACCAAAATTGAAGGGGCTGCCCTTTTAGAAATTAGTAAAGACAAATGGAAAAAAAAAATATGGGAAAGAAGTCAGTGCAAGGGGTACTTGTGGTGGGTTTTCCACTCTCTGGAAAGCTGATAAACTCCATCTAGTCAGCTCCTTTGAAACTCATCATTGGATCTACACCGAGCTCTAGCATATTGTAAGTAAGACCACCCTCGCGCTCTTTAATCTTTATGTTCTGGTTCATTACATTGAAAAAAAGGACTGTTGGCAAACTTTTGCTGACTTCCTCGAAGCCCACTCTCCCAAGAATATAGTCCTTGTGGGAGACATTAATTTTGTTTTCGAACCTAAGGAGAAAAGAGGAGGAAACATTAGCAAAGACCCCATCCTCCCTCTTATGGAAGAGCTGATCCTAGAATGGGACTCAATAGATATTAAGCCAAAATCCAAGCTCTAAACATGATCAAACAACAGAATTGGGGGTGAGCACATCTCTGCCCAACTGGACATATTTCTTCTTCAGAGTTCCCTTTTATCCGAGAACTAAATAATCTCCTCCAAAATTCTGCCCAAACATATTTCTGATCATAAACCGATCTTACTGCAGATAGAGGAAGAGGAAAACTTGGGTCCCATCCTGTTCTAGTTCTACCCATTATGGATTGAAAGGGATGGGTTTCCGGAGACTATATTGAAAGCATGGTCCACCTCATTCAGTGGCTCGGTTAGCCATTTGTGGGAACAAAAAATCAAAGCCACTAAATCAGTGTTGAAGTAATGGCTTAAAAAACCCTCTCACTCACCTACAAACCTAAGAAGGGAGGCTGCTGGATCTACAAATGAATATGGAACAACAAAATATCACTCCCTCAGAAGTTTAGCTAGAGCAAGATGTCCAACAAAGCTCTTTATAGGAATTCAGAGTAGAGGAAGAGTCCTTGAGGATTAAATCTTGCAACCTTTGGCCCAAATATGGAGATAAAAATACTGCTTTCTTTCACAAGAAAATTCACATCTGCCTCTTGAAAAATCACATTGCTAAAATCACCTCCTCATACGAGACTGTGTATAAAGGAATGTTTGCAATTTGTGAGGTTGATACCTCTCACTACAAGTAGCTTTATATGGAAAGATGAGATGTTAATAAGGAGGAAACTACAAAATTCCTCTCTCATATCCCAAGGATGATTAAGGAGGAGGACAACCTCAGTCTTCTAAGGCCCTTCACGGAAGAGGAAATCATCAATGTTGTCTGGGAAATGGAGCCAGATAAAGCCCCCAGTCTGGATGGATTCTCCATTCACTTTTAAAGAATTTGTTTGGATATTATAAAGGTTGATCTGATTAGAATGATAAAGGGATTTCAGTAGAAATCTAAAGTGTGGGGATGCACAAACTCAACCTTCCTCGCTTTGATCCCCAAATAAGAGAACCCCATCTCTTTTGACCATTTTAGACCAATTTCGCTCTGCAATGAATCATATAAGATCATCTACAAGCTCTTGGAAAATAGGATCAAGCCTCTGTTAGAAAATATCATCTCCCCCAACCAAGGTGGCTTTGTAAAAGGTAGGCACATCCTGGACAATGTGGCTCTGGTGCAGGAAACCATCGAATCTAGCATTCAACGCCATGGAAAGGGATGATCATCAAACTTGATATGGTGAACGCCTTTGACCGGATACGACATTCCTTTCTTCTTCTAGTTATTTCTGCTTTTGGTTTCAACTCTGCTTTCATTGGGATAATCAATGCTTGTTTTGGAGAGTCATGGATTTACCCCTTAATAAATGGCAGGCCAACCAATATCTTCAAGGCCTCACGGGGTATTAGATAAGGCTACCCTTTGTCCCCCTTCCTGTATATATTGATGGCCGACTCCCTCAATCGGAAAATGAAGGCATAGAAGAATAAATAACACATATTTAATTAGAATTAGAACATTTTTATTACAAGGACATCAATAAATTTGATTTTTTTTTAGTTATTTTAAAATTCTAAATGCACTATTTAATTCTAAATTTAATGAAATATGTGTTAAAGGCTCTCTTCCTGGAGCCAAGGCTACGAGAGCCACCGAGCCTATCAACCATGCATTGTTTGCTGACTACTCCCTACTCCTGGGGGGTGCTTCTATTAAGATTGCAAAGGCCTTTAAAAAGGTTATTCATGGCTTCTACAGCATCTCTGGAGCCCTTGTAAATAGGAGGAAAAGTGCAATTATAGCTGGGAGATTGACCAGCACACTATGAACTAGATCACCCTTGTTCTAGGCTATGTGGGTTCTACAAGCTGGGATAAAATCAAATATTTTGGCATGCCTTTGACTCAGGGTTTTAACAAGGCCCTTCATTGGGCTGAGATCCTTAGCAAAATCAAGAACAAAATGAATTTTTGGGGTGGACAGTGGCTTACCATAGCTGGAAGTCTTATCTTGGTGAAGTCATTCCTCTCCTCTCTCCCTTTATATCAGGCTACCTTCCTTGTGGCCCATAAATCAATTAATAACCAACTCTCAAAGCTCCTTAGAAACTTTCTTTGGCAAGGCGGAAAGGGAAATCAGAAAAAATTCCATCTGGTTAGCTAAGACATAGTGAAAAAAGCTCTTGTAGATGGGGGCTTGCAAGTTAGAGATCCTGGTTTAGCCAATCTGGCTTTGGGAGGGAAGATTCTATGGAAAATATTCTCGAATCCTCGGCATCCTGTTAGTCAAGTTCTGATTAAAAAATACATGCATGGTCTCTCTATGTTACATATGGATGATGGAACAACTTGGAAGGGCACCACTCTCTGGAAACTCTGCTGCCACAACTGGGACTTCTTCAAAGACCTTCTCTTTGGAATCCCAGTTAGTGGAGAACACATCTGCCTTTGGGAAGATAGTGTCATGGGCCGTCCTCCACTCAACTCAGTACATGAAATTGCTGACTTGCGTCAGTAACTCATCAACCGTGGGATAAACTCTCTGGCTGGAATTTCATCCTTCGATGTTGTGTGTCAATGGTCAGCATGGAATATTCCGCCCCCCCTGATTGGCTCCTCCCTCATCTCTCAATCCTCCAATCTTTGCTTTCTGGTCTCGGTCCTATCCACTGGCGCTCCTAGGCCAAATGGAGCTGGGGAAAAACCGGTCAGTACATTGTTGCACTTGGATTTGCTGCCTTCCATCACAACAATCCCCTCCATTCCCCTTCTCTGTGAAAACATGTTTTGGATCATGGCAGTCTTCCTAAGGTGAATTTATTCACATGGCTGCTCATACACAAGTGTGTATTAACTAGTGAAAATTTTCTCAAACGTGGCATCAAAGGCCCTCACCAATGCCCTCTTTGTTGCGCAACACTCAAGTCTATGGAACATCTGTTCCTAGAGTGTGATTTTTCCAAAAATGTTTGGGTGAACACGTTGTTTGGGCTAAATGTCTAGCCCCCTTCCGACAAGCCTGATTTCTCACTTCATCGCATGGAAGGAGCACTCTCCACATGAGTTGCGTAGTAAATCCTTGTGGACCACTATCTAGTTTGCAATCCCCAAATTCATTCGCTAGAATATTTGGCTGTCCAGGAACGATGCCATCTTTAATAGCAAAACTTTCTCCTCCATTGTGGTTGCTGACAAGGCGAAAGCCTTGCTTACTGAATCCTTGTCAAATCTCCCTCAGAAGAAAGACAATAATCTCCCCTCTAATGTGACAAACTAGATCAGTGTGCCTTTGAAGTCTAATGTCAGTCTTACACCCTTCTCTTGACCCAATAATAATCCTGAATGGAGGTTGTGAATTTCTGAGATTGAATTTAAAAATTGGTGGAAGTCTCGTGATAAAGCCACAATATTTTTTGATGGAGCCTCCAAGGGTAATCTGGGTATCTCTGGAGCTGGGGGGTCATCTACCCTCAGACTGGGTAGATCAAAATTAGTTTCAGTTGGGGGCTTGGTCTAAATTCCAATAATCAAGCAGAAATTTTAGCCCTGCTCAAAGCCTGCCAGCTCACGCACGAGCATGGAGAAAAGGACATTCAAGCCTTCAGAGATTCAGAAATTCTGATCAAAATCATGAATACCAAAGACCAATTCAATAATCCGACCCTCAACAAGACCTTGCAAAGACTCAGGAAAGTGTTAAAAAAATACACCTCTAGCTCCTTCTTCCATATACTCCAAAACTTAAACAAGGAAGCTGATGCAAGATAAAATGTAGGTTGTCATCTGGCCCAAGGAGATCTCTCAAAAAATGACGACACTCCAATTTGGTCTCTGATTCCTTAAGAACTTGCTTCAAAGGGAATTTTGGAAAATCAGAATATGTATCATGGGTTGTTTAGGTTATGGCCCGACCTATTCTCATAAATAAAAATATACCTGTTCTTGTTAAAAAAAAATCAAATATTAATTTTATTATTGCTTGAGTTGATTTAGGAATATTATATTAATATACTTCTTAAATTGAATCCATAACGCTGGCCTAGTACAACCACATATTATCATTCCGTATCAACTCAGAGATAGATATTGAAAATCGAAACTTGAAACTTGAAATCATGCATCATATTTTAGCGTTGTATTAATGAGAGGAGATAATAATGATGAATGATAGAGGTAATCGTACTCTACTCGTGGTACTCCTATGGTGGGTTTACCAAAAATCTTAACAATAATATGTAAAAATGAATAATCAATGAGATTATAAATAAATCAAAATAAATAAATATTTTGTTAAAATTACACTTTATCCAATTAATTGTTTTTCAAATCACAATTAAATTAAATTAAATTAATATCAAATCAATAGCCATCCCATGTATAATAATGTGTTCCACTAAATAATTTTGGCCATCAAACTTTTATAGCTTTTATTCTCATGTGCATAAATAATGAATTATATCCATATATGCACTTTTGTCTTTCGTTTTCCAAAGATTCTATGGTGGAGATTTAAAACAATTCACTGAGCTACAAAGTACAATATCCATTTAACTTTAGTTTTCCTTTTCAATAGCTTCCCTTTCAAAGTATATTAGAAAGGAATTTATCATTTATTTATTAACAAATTATATTAAAAAGGAATTTATTATTTATTTATGTTAATAATTGAAAAATTAATAACTTAAGATTAGCTATTCCACTATTGACTCGAAGGAGGACAAAGCTTGTTTCCTTTTAGGGAAGGGTGGTGTACCGTGTAAGGTAAAACTCATGATAATGGAAAACTAAATCATATCGCCCCTCACCAAACTATGATGAGAAGCACCCATATATTACAAGAGGACCCATAAGCAACAATATTTGACTCTCTCTTTTAAATATTTTTGTATGAAAGTTTTCTTACGTTTTAAGAGTTAGTAACATTGATCAAATTATTTAAAAAAAATATGTGGTCAACATAGAGACATTAAAGATGCAAACTTAGAGTTTTTAAAATATTGTAAACTGTATTCAAATCACTTTATAACATACATATATATATTATAATTGAAAAAACATATACCTTTCAATAACAAGATATAAATAATCACGAATACTTCTTCCAAATCCTTGCTTTTCACTTCAAGCTTTAATAAATATAGGATTTCAACAAATATATCCATAATAAAAACCTTCACGGTACATTTTTTAAAATATGTCTAACGAAAATAAGTAAAGAAATCAATTTTAATATCATTGTTTTGACGGAATATTATTATAAACAAAATAAAAAATTGGCATCCCCATTATGACTTAGAAGATAGGTTTAAAATGTGAAATAACATAATTATTTTCCCAAAAAAAACATAAAATATTTAATACATAAAATGTATAGCCAAAGGATAAGGTTATTTGTGGAGAACAAGACACAATTTTGTGGAATTCAAAAGTATTGAGTTATGAGAGCTTTGTGAGAAGAAATTTAAACACAAGATATAATTTTCATAACATAAAAGTAGAGTGAGTAATAAAAAATTCCAATTTCAAAAGCATGGATTGGAATATAATTTTTATGATACTTAACATACCATCTTTTACTCACCCATCCCCCAAGGCCAAGGAAAGATAGAAGTAGAAAAAAATCAAGCATTATACTACAAGGAAAAAATCCTCTAACAGATGTTTTTGAGGAACCCCTTATAAAAATACCCCAGACATCCGTTTGTAGAGGAGGTTACTAGAGGAGGTTGGCGGGTGGAGGTTTTGCAAAAAAATTTCTTCCGGTGCGTTTATTATCCTAAACTGCATCGATGCGTTCAACTAGAGAAAGCACCGGTGCACACAAAACATTGGCACACCGGGATACCGTGTGCTCGATAAAAACCTGCCTGGTGCATCTTATTACTATAGCACATTGGTGCTTTACAAAGATTTCACACCGGTGCATCCTAAAACCCCACTCCAAAACTGAAACATCCTGGTACGATTTTTAAGAAACCGCACTAATGAGCCAATAAAACCTGCGCACCAGAACAGGGTTAAATATAAAAAAAAATTACGACCAAAAATCCGCTTTTTTCACTTTTCAGTGCTCCAGAGCTCTTAAGCACTAGTGCAACTTACCTTGTGTGAGGTTCCCTACCATCGGTGCTCCCATTGCACGCACTGTTGTTGTCCATTGCGCACCATCTCCATTTTGAATTTTACAAAACAGTGTGCAAATTTAGTTTTACAAATTCTATAACCAATATGCTTCCTCGATAGCCAAATGTACAGGTATTTTCCCTTTTTTCCATAATTAAATATTTTAGCGGGTTAGTTTTGTAAAATAGCTTAAAATTCACCTTATTTTAAAAAAAATCCTGCACGGTGCGCTCGAGCCGTTTGGCTCGCACTGGTTCGCAGTTCTGCCTATAAATTTATAGGCCGCACCGTGACTAGTGCTAACAGTATTAGCACCAGTTCCGGGGTGGTACCGAAATGATGCACCATGATTTTCTAAAATTAAAAAAAAGTGCGATGCGATTGGTTACCCAGCCGCACCGTTGACCTTGTCGAATTGCAGGAATGTAATGCATTGATGGAAATATATGCCCTGTGGCGGGTAATTTTGTTAGCACACTGCATTCCGGAAATTTGACCTGGTCAACGGTACGACCGAGTAAACAAATGCACCATTGACTATGTAGTGATGTCAGGAGGGTGGTGCTCTTCCTAAACTATATGCTCTGGGGTGTATATTTTGGTCAGCGCACCGCCCTCTCAACACTGGTACATAATCAACAGTATGGTCTGTTATACCACCACACCGTTGACCTTGTAACAATTCCAGGAGGGCGGTGCACTGAAAATTTGTAGGTATAACGCCTCCGGTGCGCTGAAATTTTTTTAGTGCACTACCTCCGGTGTGCAACAAAAAAAAAGACGCACTGTTACTGGTGCATGCCTATTTTTTGTGGCACACCGACTGTTTTTTTTTTTGTTAAAAAAATTTATATATGTATATTCCTAAATAATTGTCTCATTTAATAATTTTTTTTTATTTAATATGTCAATCATTGAACGACATGAAAGGAGAGAAGAGATGGAACAACAACAACAACAGGCGGACCAATATAACACGGTTTGCCTGTGGGAGCTACGAGAGAAGGAGAGAGATGCATACCCTCACCCTATTACAACAGTTACCCAGGGGCTCCTAAGGTCGGTACGCCTCCTCAAGTTCTATGAGGAGGCTACATCCCTAAAGGGCCATGGTGTGTTTTTGCGACATCTTATCCACAGGTGGAATTCCCACCTACAGGCTTTCCAGGTTGGTCCTAACCAGTGGTATGCGCGCACTGAGGAGAACATCTATTTCATTACTAGCCTATCGAGGAGAGGGGTGTATTTTCTCTCATTCTCAGAGGTCGCAATTGGCTATGCAACAAGGCGTTATTTGGCGTACTCCCAGAGATACATTACCGCGGATATATTGTCTCCTTTAGATTTTTAGATTTATGGAGGTTAGTTACGTATTGATTCATTTGGTAGAGAGGAGGTGAGGTGAGGTGCCTCTCACTACTGATTTCCACCATTTCACACAACACCATCGACGAGCAACGCATTAGTTGCCTGCTTCTATTTTATGTTGATTCTTTAGTACAGGAGCCACGACTTGTGAGGTGGTCTGCCATTTTTTTACGATAGTTCTGTACAGCTTTAGATAGATGGCGTTCTCATGCACAAGGGAGGGTGAACTTCCATTTTTATTCAGAGCTATTTTGTTTATTTTTGAGAGGTTTCTAGAGACGAGGCCTAATTTTGTTCGACATCCTCGTAGGCCGATGCTGCATGTACTGATGCAAATGTGGGGATAGATGATGCCCAAGAAGGGAGAGTCTGATTTTTCTGCGAGGATATCGCATGATGCACTTGAGTTGCTAGCAAGTGCTGATGAGCATCCCTTCGTTCTGGTCCCCTGTCCATATGTTGGTTTGGATTAGCAAGGGTGTTCCAACATCCTCTGCACGGATGATGAGCTGCCGGATGATAGCCATAATATTAATATTTTATTTAAATTTATTCTAACATGTTCGTTAACTTGTTTTTATTAAACTGTTTAATGGAGTTGTCTAATTATTGTTGTGTACATATATATATTTTTCAGACATTGGGTCATTTGATGGTGATGAGATGCCAACTCCACCAAATGATCCAGATGTAGATCTTGATGATGATCATGATATGGCAGATGTTGAGGATCAGTCTGGTGAAGACATACTTGGTCCTCATGGTGCACTGGTACCACCTTTTGCTAGGCGTAGGCCTGCCATTAGATTGAGGATGGAGTTGGGTGACCAACTCTGTGCACTTTTTGTGGAGGTGGGAGTCAGGCCTACCACTATGAGAGAGATACAGGCCAATGCTAGGGTGGCACAAATGTGGAGAGGCATGTCGCGTGACATGTTCACCCTGATGCAGCATGTCATAGGAGCTACGAGCCTAGTTACGTGGTTGAGGAGGGCCCTTCGACGTAGGTGTGGTCAAGACACAGTACTTCGACAGTCCATGAGAAATGACGCACCATCTGATAATCATGATCAAGGGAGTGATCATCATTCACCTTGTGCCGCAGATGAGAAACCTGTAGCACCGACCAACAGTGATGATGGAGAGCACGCTAGACCATCGACCACATTGAGTCAACAACCTATAGTATCGAACAGTACTCATGATCATGAGCAGGCTGGACCATCAACCATGTCGAGTCATCGTGATGAGCAGCTGACAGTTGATGCTGATCAGCATGAGGCACCACCAGATCAGCAGGCACGTGATGATCGACATGTATCTGAGCTTGTCGAGGCTGCACCATTCACTGAGTAGGCCTCGATTAGTACTACTATTGATAATGTACCACCAATTGATATTTGACATTTATATTACAGTTGTATATTTTTGACATTATATATATATATGGTCCATGTATTTTATGTTCACGTTGCAGTTGTACTTAATTTACATGTTGGTGATCATCATGATGTGCATATTGTTAGGTCATGTTAGATATGTTCATTTAATGTGCAACTTGCAGATAGATGTGTATGTGATAGCAGTTATTTGACATGAGATGTATATTTGATGTTTGTGTTGTGATGATGTTATACAATGCTAATTGTATTTTGTTAGATGATCACGATCACGATGATTAGATGATGTTAGCGAATTTGAATGTGTTTTTTAATCGAATATGATGTTTGTATGATGGTTATCATGATCGTGATGTTTATTTAATTTAATAGTAAACGATCATGATATTTATTAAATATTATGTCGTGATTGTAATTGAAATTTTAATTTTAATTGTATATAAAATTGTAAAATTGTATTTGTATTTGTATTTGTAATTGTATATATGTAAAATTGTAAAATTGTAATTGTAATTCTAATTGTATGTAAAATTGTAAAATTGTAATTTTATTTTTAATTGTAATTGTATGTAAAATTCTAAAATTGTAATTGTAATGGTATATATGTAAAATTGTAAAATTGTAAAATTGTAATTGTAATTCTAATTCTAATTGTATGTAAAATATTTGTAAAATTCTAACTGTATTAATTGTAATTGTAAAATTTTAGTTGTAATTGTAATTGTAATTCTAACTCTAATTGTAATTTTTTTATTGTAATTGTATGTAAAATATTTGTAAAATTTTAATTGTATGAATGTCAAAATTTTAATTATATTAATGTGAAATGATTTTATTAAAAATTTTAAATTTGTAAAATTGTAAATAATTGTAAAATAATAAATCTAGAATAATATGAATTTTTGTAACATAATAAAGCTTAGAAAATAATGCAAATAAATTCATGTACTTTAGAATTATCATTATTTTATTATTATCTTACATACCAAAAAAAAGGACTTTATACAGTACACCATTGTTTTTTAGATCAACATAATTGCAAATTATCAAGTGAAATATTGATTTTAACATTAACACAATGCAAATTACCAATTAATTCAAAATAAATATTATAATGTTTCGAAAAAAAGAGTCTTATAAGTTATAAGGTAGTTAAGTCCTCTTCTTTATAAAAACTCATCTTAAAAATTATAAATATTGATGAAATAACGCAGGTACCATATCACTCTCAGTTCTCATGATCACCCTCATTATTTTCCAGCTGGCATTGCATGATAACACTATTTTTCTCAAAAATATGTTTTGATCTAGGGTCATGTCTAAATACGAACCACCAATCCCTATCCAACACATCTAGGTAAAAAAACACTTGGTTGTCGTGTTTGGGGAAAAAATAGGGCTCCTTAGCTTCATCCCACATCTTTCTAGAGTTGATACATATCAACCTACTCTCACTATATTCCTTTACATTATTCCGATCAAAGGTGTCCCACCACTTGCACCTAAAAATAACACATTGGAAAGAAGATAAATCCACTTCAATGATCTCTTGTAACTTTTTGACATAACCTAACGTCCCTCATACTAGGTTTTGATCATGGTGGCTAGATCAAATATATTGATCGAACTCGACTTCCACTCCACAGTCTTGTGTCATGTGTCCATCATCGACATTTTCCATGCGAAAATGGTGCCCATATGCCCACATAGATGGGAACAAATGCACCTATAAAAAGGTTAAAAAAGCATAGTGTCATGAGTCTTATAATAACCCAATAGTTAAAATATGAAATATAGATGTAATTACATTTGAAAGGTGCATTATTAAGTTTCAAATGTACATATAAATAAATAGGTTATTATCGAGTTGCTGCACCCAATCCCTACGTTTAGTGCATCCTCTTCAGCACGCAGGTAACGACCGGTTGTATCATATTTCTCTCCGACTTGGTCAGCAACCCAACTGTTGGGGAATATTTTTAGCATATTTTCTTCTAAATGATCGTTATAAGGCACACTTCTACCATTCAACCATCTAAATTATTTCCTGTCACTATCCCATTTCATCCTTTTTTTTTTCGTACAATGCAACCCACAGTTGTGTCACTTCAGAATTGTAAAGAACGAATTTATTGATTGCTTCAATTTCTGCATTTGCTAATGAAATCAAACTAACATTATATAGTACATAGAGATAAAAATATACATTATATCGAAGTTCAACATGAATATTTACTTTGTGTAAATTTGAAAATTAATAAGTCGCTTACTCTTTATCAAGCACTTTTTTCCATTCGTTTGCAGCAACTCCCCTTCTCTTTTGTCTTCATCCCTTTCATCATCCCAAATCACCACACCTGGTCTGTCTTTGATCTGCTTGATGTACTCACTAGCATAATAGAAAGACTCATACGATATGTACCCCTCTCCCATAGACCACTTTGGTTTTGCCCTTTGTCGAACAAAACCTTTCAATTTCTTCATGTACCTCTCTAAGAAGAACATCCTATGACAAGAAACCACCCCAAATAATTCAACCTCATCTACTAGGTGGATTAGAAGATGAACTTGCAAGTCCATGAAACTCGTCCACAGTTCCTTCTCAAACATATAAACAATCTCAACTATCTCTTGACGCCACCTGGAATGCTAGCCACATGAATATCCTTTGATATGATCCAACGTACCAATGCAGATAATTTAGATATGGCATGTCCTAGGTTTTGAGGGAATTTATGTTTCACACACCCATGCATGAAAAAAGGATAATGAAACTGCAAGGTTATAAACATGTGCAATAATATACAAAACTAGTTATGTTTCATGATCCCTGCATGGGATAAAATTTATTAATATAAAAAATAATAAAATAATGCTTTTGACATTATACATACTCTTAGAAGATTCAAATAATCATGTGATTTCAACCCCAATAAATGGTCATCCACGGTGAAGCAACGCCGTAGTGAAGACCTGTATGAAGATGGCACCCTCACACCCATTATAACTTCCTTTTCCAAAGAAAGATCATTTTTTTTTTAAATCCATGGGACGCCACCTTATTTGAAATAACATGAATTAGAGGGACCAGCACCTGCCTTTGACCTTGTAATTTCTAATCATCTAATTGGCCAATGTTTCTTTTTAGTTTTTGAAGTAATAAGATCTTTTTTGATAGCCAATGTGTCACTTTGTTTCAATGATATGTGCCTCGATACAGAAGATGAAACATTTTTAAATATATGCATGGGATCTAATAAGTGGGTAATATTAAGATGCTCCTAATATGGGAGGTTATAAAAGATAGATTTCCTTTTCATCACAATGGAAAATTTCTCAACATAGGTGTCAAAGAATTATGGATCATCGAACATAGGCTCCCCATTTGAATCGAACATTTCTATGAACTCCTTCTTCTCTCTCTCATATGCTCTAAGCCATTCAGCTGGTGACATTATTGGAGGCCTTTGGGTTCTCTCTCATTTACCATTGAAGCGGATGCTTCTCTTTTGTAAGGGTGTTGTTCTGGGAGGAATACCCTGGAGTAGTCATACACTGGCTTTCGTAGGTCGTTGGACCATCTAGCTTTCAAAGAAGGTCCAAAACATTTACTTTCGAAATACCCTTTTGTTACAAGACCTGCGAGATTATTGTATTCAATCTATATACATGGCACGTTAAATAATATCACGAAGATCAGAACAATTACAATGAATCAAATAACTAATATGAGAAAGAATATTGCTACGTATATAAAAAAATAAAAATAAACATGTAATTTACCCGATCAAACTCCTACGCCTGGATAATCATGTGTCGTGAAAACACATATGCCATACAACGTAAAACTCTTCTCTGCTACGATGGGTCTTGATACATCATATACATTTATCCCATCCCATAATTCCTTCAATTCATCTCCTAGTGGTTGTAAGTAGACATCCATATTATTTACTTGTCTTCAACTAGGGACTATGAGAGCCAGCATAAGATAATCATTATTCACAAACAACCATGGGGGCATATTGTTATTTATCATTACCACAGGCCAAACATAATTTTTGGTGTTCCGGAGGGAATATGGGTTGATGCCATCCATGGCTATTCTGAGTCGTATACTTCGTACTTCATCCTTGAATATTTTGGGCCACGTATCCTCTATATGCTTTATGGCTATTGAATCAGTTGGGATTCACATAACTCCCAACTCCTTCTATGTGAGGCATGCCATCCCTGTAACATAGATAATTCTTTGCAACAAAAGAGCCTTTGAATCCTTTGGATTATAGGCATGTGCCTAAATATCTTAAAAGGAGTACCACGTGATTTACCCTTCTTTTTTCATTTATCATATATGTCATGTCCACATTTCAGACATATCTCTTTTTCTGCATATTCTCCTCTATATAGAATACAATCATTTGGACATGCATAATATGATATGTACTCAAAACCCAACATTTTCAACAATTTCTTTGCCTCTTCGCAGTTACCGGGCAAGACATTTTCACTTGGAAGAACCTTATCTTTGAATAAACTGTAGTTGGTGATCATCATGGAAAATATTAAATGTACATTAATTCCGATATAATTATTAACGTTCATGAAATTGACCATTTGTAATGTTCACTGTGTGATTATATTTCTCAAATTTATATCAGGGAGGAATTTATGGTAACTTACCTCAAAATTTCTGAGAAACATGCATTCGACAAGCCAAAATTTTCTTTCAAGTTGTACAGTAACATCGTTGTCCCCAACTGGGTAGACTTTGACTGACCTCCAGGTCCAAAGAGAGGAGTGGTGGAATCAAATTTAAGGCTTTTGAAAAAGGTGTCAGCGATATGAGCATCATCCCCTAGTTGATCATCATTTTGGAATGCATCTAGCAACATTGTCTCCATGGCAGTCGTATCCCTTAAGTAATCATCTATACCAACCTCTATTACATTGCCTCCATTGCTAGCTTGTGAAGAACTACTATTGTTGTAGTCATTCCTAATTGGTGAATCGGGACGTAGCGGGAATTGAATCGGTGGTTGATTCAACCATTCTTGGTATTGTTCCTCTCTGATTTTTTCTCTTAATTTAGACTTCTCTCAATTTGTAATTGTCATGGGGTGCAATGGAAGACAGTAGGTAGGTCGCTTATCATCACTAGAATCCTAATAATTTCAAAAAATATATTTGAACATGATTAGTACAAAATCTATGATATCAATTAGTAAGAATGTTGACAATGCATGATTAATTTTTTTGCATTGAAATAATTACATTAATATACCAAACAATTATTATTATCATCATTGTCTCGGGATTGTGGCTAAAAGATGAAATATTTTTAGAATTGGCAAGGTGAAGTGGTTGTCCATTTTCATCTACCAAATGCACCTTGCGGTATGCTGCTCTTGATAAGAGTTTCCAACGTTTTGGAGCTGTTTGATTGTTTTGTGCATCTGAACTCGATTCTGAATTTGCATGAACCTGCAAATTTGTAAACATTATAAATTGTATTAAGCTGATCGACATGGATAAAAAACATAAATTCAATTAGATAATGAAAATATAAATAAAATATGAAGTAAATATTACATCTCGAGATGGACAAGGAGAACTACATGATGGAATTTGAGAAATATTATGGAACGAGCTAGATTTTGAAGAATTGTCCATTCTATATAATTATGATATTTTCTCCCTACATTTGAGTAGAATCAACAATAAATTTCAGTGCACACACCTAAAATTAATTTCGGTGACTTAAAAATGGACTTATTGTTATCAGTGCTTATGTACAAATAACTGCACCGGTGTGGTTTTAGTTACTGTGCACTGGTACCGTGTTATTAACTGACACACTGGTGCGATGTTTTTAATTGACGCACCAGTGACAAAAGCCGCAAATAAAAAAAAACACAACTTTATTTTTTAAAAGTGAAAAAAAGGTGGTAAATTGAAAAATGGGTGGCAAAATATTTTCAAAAATCTAATTTCATAAAACAATTCTTTAAATACTAAAACCTTTTCATTATTTCACTATTTTTGCAAAAAATTTCAGCCAAAGGTTTGCACGAGACATACCTGGAGCGAGAAAGCATGAGAGCACTGTGGAGCAGTGAAATACTTTCGAACAGAACTATTCAAACAATCAGAATTCCAATCCTCTGGAGATTCAAACCCTGTAACATAAAATTTCAAATGATCTCGCGATTAAATTTTATTGTTTTTTTTTACATTTTCTGCAATATGTTTTATGCAGTAAGTAAAAAATTTCAAATTTTTGTTCATTTTCAGAAACAAAAAACAAAAAAAATCCATTTTTACCCTAAACCCTTCATTCTTTCTGGTTTTTCCCTTGCTTCTTCTTGTTTCTGTGATTTCAGAATTAGGGCTTTTATTTTTAGATTTATAGGGTTTTTATTGCTATATATATATTCCTATGACATCTAGCCCACAGGACGACTTGCATAGTCAGATCCCAATCCATGTTGGCCCTTGCGTGGATTTAAGAAAAATAGAAATTTTTTAATCGGTGCACCCTGAGTAACCTAGCACACCAGTGCGTTGGCTTATCCCAACACATTGCGCACGTACTGTTTGATAAAAAATATAAAAATATTTTTTTTAATCCATGTGCCATATGTAAAATAAGGCACCGGTGCGCTGTTTCATTATAGTGCACCGCTCACATACTGTTTGGCAAAAAAAAACAAAAAAAATTGTGTTAATCAGTGCACCATGTAACATATAATGTACCGGGTCTCCTAGTTGACAAAGACCACCATACAATGATTCCTTGTTTGCGTGGGGAATTTATAAGAATAGGCTTCACCACCCACTCAACGACACCATATGCTACAAAAACTAACACTAGACGATTTTTATTATTTTTTCTATGTTAACGGTGCAGTGGTTAAAATGTAACACACTAGTGCTCCTTGTTGACATAGAGCATCGTGCAGTGTTTTATATTATCTGGGCAGTGCGTTTATAAGAACACAATGCACCAACGTCGGTGCGTACATCATTTAAAAACACACCCGTTTCTTGATATTTTTTTTTACCTGAAAAGTTGATAATTTATTTATAAAATATATTAATGAATGATATGGTACATGTTTCATATTGATAAAGAAATGGCTAACAAGATATCAAGTAACAAAAATACTGATAACACAGAAAGAAAATAAAAAAGGAAAGTTCTTTGTAAATTATTTACAAAAAATATTTTTTTTGAGCTATATGTAAGTTTAACTAATATGTATTGTTATTTGTGTATCATGCAGAGCCACAAAATGATGAAGCTCGATAAGATTATTTTTGATCTAGGACCAGAAGAGCGTAAAATCTTGATGGAAAAATTGCAAAAGGATGAATGAGGTGAATGAAAAAATACTATCGATCCAATATGAGTTTCTTTTTTAAATTTTCATTAATAATATACATAAAATTATTAGATAAGATGTTTCAAAAAATCTATTAATTCACATATGTTCAATGTTCTACAGGGACCAACAACTCACCAAAGCAATGTTTTTCTAAGAAAAGAAAAAAAATAGAACATGCAAATGAAAATGAATTGCTCCTTAGCTCATCTGGAGTGGTGCTGGAGGTTAACGAAAGGGGGAAAAACTTTTACAAAATTTTGAGGGATCTAGTGGAACAAATGTAGAGACGTTCTTTCCACTTATAATACAAAAATCAATCCAATGATTCCAAGAACCAAATTTTATCTAAACTAAAGGAAGGGTTTCCAGAGAATTGGTCATTGAAACATGTCATACTTTTAATAGCAAAAACGTACAACAACAAAAAACAAGGAATGAAAAAGTAATATTCCATTAAATGCTTTTCTAGAATTATTTATAAATATCTTTTATAAATATCACTTTTGTTATATTTTCTTTTCATATATCAATATAAAAATTAAATAGTTTATTTTCATGTTACATTTTCAGGAATATTATGAAAATCTCAAAAGATGAACGAGTTGATATCAAAAATATGCCTGTACGAATGTCCAAAAAGGTGTACAAGGAGATGGTCAAATAACTGGACAAAATTGCATCGCAGGAGGAGCCATCTCAACAACAACGTGCTTCAAATGTAATATGTAATCATTGAATTTTTCGATCATTAGGTGCAATAAATAAATAATTTAGCATTAAATATGAATTTTCAAGTGTTTTCTTGCAGAAAAGAAAAGAAAATGGAACCCATTCAGCACATAAAACAAGACGACAAGGAAGAAAAGTGTTGATATCTAAGTTTGTGAGTAATTGTTACTTCCTTATAACAACTTAACTAGATTTCATTTTTGTATATTTTAAGTTGCTTTACAAAAATCATCATTGAATGTATTCAAACAGGTGCTAACATACAAAGAACAATCACATGAATTGATTAAAATTCGGTTAAATATGGGTTGTGAGTATATGTTGGCATATCAAAAATTAATTATGGAATTTGTAAGCATATATCGATCTTGTTTTACTTAGCTCCATCTATAATTAATAGAACAAAAAAATATTTTATATTAAATATATGATTTGTTATGTGGTATAAAACTTGTAGGAAACAAAATATGGAACTGCGTTAACAGATGAAATCTAGAAATATGGCATAGTACATGGTTTTGAAAGAATGTGTATAGTTCATGAGTCAATTGTTGCTATGGTACGTCATTTATTTTCGATTTACATTGATTTATATACTCCATTTTTCATTATTTTCACCAATATTTATACACTCATTATAGTTTACTTTTATTTTTGTAGATGGAAGGTGAAGAAGAAGAAAACAATCAACACCATGAACAAAACATTCCTGAAAATAACCTAAGTCATGGAAGTAGCTCGAGCAGTGATAGTAGATCAAGCGAATAATGATGATCATTATGTTTAGATATCAAAGCAAGGCATTGTATTTTTTGAAATATTTGTGTGTGAAATCAGACATTTTGTTTAATGTAATGGACATAGTGTCCCAATTGAAAGACAAAGGGATACGAATAACTATCCCATTTTGTATGACAAATAATTTCTTATTGTGTTTTCCATTATCGATGTTAAATGTAACACCACTGACTAAATTTATGGATGATTAAATACTATAATGAAGAGATGTGAAATCTGATGATATGATATAACAAATTAATCCAAATATCACATTCAAATGCACTAATAAAAATTTAATTGATGTGAATATTGTTATAAGATATGTGTCGTCTTTTGATGAATAATGAATTTTAAAAAATCACAATAATTATGATATGATATAAAAAATTAATCCAAACATCACATTCAAATGCATTAATAAAAATTTAATTAATATGAATATTGTTATAAGATGTGTCGACTTTTGATGAATAATCAATTTAAAAAAATCACAGTAATTGCACTGTCACAGGTCGATGTTTCTAAAAAATACAAAGTGAACACCGATGCGTGTCAGTTACTGTACACCAGTGCATTTTTATGATACAACACACCAATGCATTTCTACAACCTATGGGCACTACACAAATACCAATACCAATTATAACTGTCGGTGCATTTGTGCGATACAATGCACCAATGCATTTATGTGAGACTACTCACTGATGCATTTGTACGACCTATGGGCACCACACAAATACCAATATGAATTAGAACAATCGGCGCGTTTGTCTGATATTGCACACCGGTGCGTTTCTATAAGACTGTGAACCGGTGTGTTGATACGACCTATGGGCACCACAAAAATTCCAATACCAATTAGAATGGCCCTGTGCATTGTATCATCCACAGTGCGCCGGATACGATTTTAGACCTTTACAGCCCAGTGCATGCACCTTCGACCACCCCGGGCCGATCGTCTAGATGACATGCATTGGTGCGTTGACACCTTAGTAGTGTACCGATGAAAAAAACATTCGTAATAACCTCCGACTGCCCAGTTTTTTAGTTGTGTTGACATTCCATTAAAAACTCTGCGAAAACCTCCGTTACCAAAAACAAATTTTGTACAATTTTTTTTTTACTATTTTGGCAAATTTTATAACACTAAAAACCTCCTTTATAACCTTTGCTAGAGGGTCTTTTCCTTTTAGTGGCATGATCCAACTATTACCCCAATCTACGAGGATCAGGGGGCTAAGGAAGTATGCCCACACATTTTGACATCCTTAGTATGGGTAGGTAGGTTTCATACATCCTTCAATGCATATTTTAATTAAAAAAAAAATGTATTCCCATAACCATACCATATATAGATTATAATTATTTTGACTAGGAAAGTAATTAAGAAATATTGAAAATAACTCAATGTTTGTGTGCTGTATTCTCTTCCCACATAAAAGAAAGGTGTTGTCTATTGAGGCCAAAATTTCACCTTGAGAATATCAGGCATTAACAAATTTTGGAATTGCACCGTTGTTGATCAAGTGATTGACAGAGCCCAAGCACCCTTTCAAAAAAATGCAATAGCCCAACGGTTTCAGTTATGGAACACCTCACGGGTGTTTAAGAAATGGATCTCCTTGTGTGATTTTGCATAATGGGTGCACGAGAATGATAGGTACATGAATATTTCTTCAGTGAATGATGGAAGAAATAAATCACAACATGTGATAAAGAAAGCTTTTCTACCTGGTTTAATCTCCAAGGTGGGGTGGAAGATTTGGAATCATTTTAAGATATTCCATATTCATGATCAGGGTTTTTTCTTGGGATATGGGGTTTCTTGAAAAATATTTGATAGATCTCTCCAGCCAGCAGAGGCTACTCCTTTTCTTGTGGAGGACGAGCAAGGTCTAATACCAACAAGTAGAGGTCTTGAAAACTTTGTTTCCAAGATCGTCCCAATTTTTGTTAGATCTTTATCGAAGGAATCCATTTTCATAATGGTTGAAAATATGGTTTTGTATTTTTGATTGCTTCTAGGATCCAGAAGCACATAGGAATTCTTGTGGGGGTGAGGAGTCTCATTTTTGAAGGGAGGCAACTCAAAATGGTGAAATTCATTAGAGATTATGGCATCAAGAGAGATGCTTCCATCTCCCTCACTACATTTCTACATGGAGGTTAGAAGGGCAAGCAGGAAGCCTCATATTCGAAGCCCAAATCCTTCAAGGATTCCCTTAACCTTAGTCCCAACTCTCAAACTTTAAAAACACTCTCAATTCAAGCTTTGTGGTGGAGCAATCTAAGGACTCTCTAAAGTTATCAATGAATGTTATTCTCTAAAGGATCATGGTAGTGAACTAGAAATGTATGGAGATTATATGTCGCTTTAATGGTTTTTGGACCTCATCATCGACCCTTCGCGATTGGTTCACCATAACTGGTCCTAGAATGTGGATTTCTTTTTTTGTTCGAAAGGTTTTTTCATAATTCTGGGTTCAAGCTGACCTTTCAATTCAACCACGGTTTTTGAACTTTAACCTGACTACTATGGAATCTTTGGCCACTCCAGTTTGGGTAAGGCTCCCAAATTTACCTCTTCAATGGATTCAGTCAGAGATCCTAGTAGATATAGGAGACTCAATAGGTTGCTTCATCAAGATGGAAAATGATATATTGGCTCAATGGATCATCACTTTTGTCTGAATTTGCGTAGAAGTGGATCTCAGTGAAGGTGTGCTAGACAAAATTATCTTCATGTGTGAAGGTAAAGAATTTCACTAGCCATTGGACTATAAAAAAACCACTTTCAGGTGTAGAACCTGTCAACAACCTGGGTACTTTCATAGTTTGTGTCCTTCGAAAATAGGGACATTTGGAACACAAGAGCCAAAGAAATATGGTCGAGGATGGAGGGACCTTAAATATGCTTCAGACCCCAAGAATGTTGCATATCATAAGAAGAGCGGTGATCAACAACATAAGCCACCCCCTGACAACACAACATATTTGTATCTAGTAACACTAGTGGCATCGTCTCACCCCTCTGCAAAGGGGTCCCTGAAAATAGAGATCAATGATAAGGATTTAAAGATGACAATACCAACAATTAGTGGGAAAAAGCTACCAATGAGTCTAATGACTCAGAAAACTAGAAATATATAGTAGTTAGAGTAGATTCATCAAATTTTGAGCTTTCTCAAAATATTATGGAAACAACTCCACCTTTAGCGAGGTCGATAGCTCTCGAAGATGGAATAATGTAAGAAAGAGAAAGAGTAGAAAGAGAAAACTCATGAGTCAATTTTTTATGTAGCATATGAAATATAAAGAGTCTTAGTGATGAAATGTTATCTTGAGATATTTGATTAAAGCTCTGCACTCCGAGATTAGTTTTTTTCATAAGCATAATCTCAATGCGAATCTCTTTTAGTAATGAAAATTTTGAACTTGCTTAGAGTATATGACTTATTTTTTATAATTAATTAAGTGTGAATTAAAAAATATATATATTATTATTTTTTATATTATTTAGATATTATTTTTGTTAAGTCTTTTTCTATTGTTAAAAGTGGAATTGTTTCCTCTCATTTTGATATTGATATTTTATTGAATTTGATAATTAGAAATATAACAAATTATTTTTTATCTATTACACAATAAAAATTTAAAAAAATATATATTTATTTTTATTTTATTTTTATCTTTTCAAAATAGGTTAAAATTTTAAAAATATATATATTTTATTTTTATTTTATTTTTCATTTTATTTTTATCCTTTTAAAATAGGTTAAAGTTTTTGAAACCAAAGTTTTATATCGAACTCTTTTCTGAAATTATATCTTTCAACAAAAAGTGATGTTTTAATTTCTTTGGTTTAAATTTGTTATAGATTTTTTTTTTTTTTAATCTTAATATTCTGTTATTTAAGATAATTATTTTGAATGTATAAATAGTGTGTAAAATGACCCTAAAGAACTTGGATTGTGTAGAATATAACTCAAATATTCAATTCCCATAAATACCCAAGTCTAACAAAATTTATTAGAAAATATGCCCAAAGAAAAAACCACAAATCTTTGCTAATATTTTCTTCCACCTCACCATCCCTATCTCAAAAGAACATTTAATTTTTCTCTAATAATATTGTTTTCCTCCTTTTTTTAAATATTAAAGTTTAATAATTAAAAATATTAAATTTAAATTAAAAGAAAAAAACTTAAAATAAAATTTAAAATATATATAATGATAAATTAAATTATATATATAATGTATAAAATTATTAAAATAAATTATAATAGAAAACATAAATAAATAATTAAATAAATAAATAAATAAATAAATAAATAAATAAATAAATATATATATATATATATATATATATATATATATATATATATATATATATATATAATTTATTACATTTGAATAAATTATGTTGGAATGAAATCTAGGGAACAGTTTAATTAGCTAGTGCAATGATATAAAGTATTATTTAAAACAAAAATGAAGAGATCACAATTCAAATCCTTGGATTGACCTAATTTATTGAAGAAGAAAAAACTGTCATAGGCTCTAACAGACTAGTGATAGCAACTGAGATCCTTCTATAGCACAAGAATATGAGCTTGACCCAATTACAAATTCTTTTATTAAAAAAAGGAAGGAAGTGTTTACCATCATACGAAACAATTTCAATTGACTATGAAACCATGCGCTTATTTACTCACAAGAGAGGCTGTTCTATTGGAAAAAAACAAACTTTGCCATCATAATTACAAATTTTAACTAATTACTCTTGCGAGACTTCTTATATTTAAAATTAATTTTTGAGTCGAACCAGGTAACCAAAATCACTATTTAAACCACATAGACATTTGTGATTGGATTTATTTTACAATAAAATATATACAAGTGAACCATTAGAGAGATTAGAAAACGATATAAGCCTCTGAACGCTGGTCACTCTGGTCACTGTCCACTGAATCGAAATATCATGTTCACACATTGAGCTGTATCACGATCAATATGAGAAAGGTGGTGATTTTATTATTGAAGGAACAATATTAAGACGCCACGCAGAGTACGAAGGAACAGGCAAAAAATACATGTCACGAGACACTTTTAAATATTCAATATCCACTTTTTATATTATATATGGGCATTGTTTACCGACACACAAAGTCACCTAGAAACTTATTTTTGTGGAATCAGGTGACTATTTTTAAAAGAAAATTGTCGTTTTCTATAAAAAAAAAAAGAAGTTAGGCACTTAAAACTTTGAAGTTTGAAATTTAGAATTCCCAAAAATTTTGCTGGATTTTAATAAATATCATGCCAAATTTACTAAATTAATTTGTGGCTTCTTTAAACTTCTCGATTATCTATGTCAATGAGTAATATAAAGGAAATTTCTGGAAGTCAAAATTTTGTTGAACCATTGAGATATAAGACAGAAAATGTTGGACACCTAATCCTCAATGGGTAGGTGTGGAAGGTGAATGGACAAACGGAGTCCAAGATACCACTTGGAATGTGAAACCAAGGGTCACCACATGTATTATATATATGCCTATCTTTGTTAATAACAAGATATCTCATGCTTATCTTTCCTATTCTTGTCTCTACCATGCTTGTGTTTAACATGGTATCAAAGCCATGATGAGTGGCCTTGTTCTTCATTGTGTGTTTGCGTGTTTAAATGTGTTAGGTTTCCTGCCCTGCCTTGAATAGCGTTGGTCTTTGTGCAAGACAACGTGCTGGTCTCTAATTCTACTCCTTCCTGACCACCATTGCTAACTGATTTACCTGAGGTGCTACCAGCCTACGAGGTAAAATCTCCTCGTGATTTCTTGCACAAAATTCCCAAGACAAAATCTTCAACTCAGAAGTGAATATTATCCGTAACCAACCATTTCGTACAACACGTAGCTGCTCAAAGACACCTTCTTGTGTGGCTTTTCCATATTCCAGTACCATTAAACTTTAACCGAGTCTACATTCTTGCGGCATATCCATAAAGAGAAGTTCATCTATCACTCCATTGTCAAATTTGATCTTGCACGATCTTGGAAGTACCTCCACAGTTGTTTCAAATCCCCACCCTAGCTTTGATCCACAGATAACACATTGCCACACATCCGTTGTAGCTTGACAGAAAACCCCGTGTGAGTGATTCCAAAAATTTCCATTTAGGCCTTGCCCAACCAATTCCTGTTGCGATGTTCCTCCATTATTCATCATTTCTTGCAACATATGTTGTATTAGTTGCTGTGGATAAACTTGATTTCCGTGGGATGACTGTGGATGTGTTTACTGGAGGAAGTTTCCACCCACAAAGTTCTGTTGAATAGAATTGGACAAACTAACAAATGAGGTATTTCACAGGGTTCCTGGCTTTGATGATAAAGTGACACCCTGAAATGGAATAGAATGGATGGGCTTCCTAAAGAATTTCATGGTGGTATTTGCGTTGAGCCACCAAAGGAACAAGATTCTTCTTGTTGTAAAGCATTTTTTGAAGTATTCATTGAATTTTTGCGCAAGAGATTTTGATAGTTGTTCAAGGCTGTAGCATTGTGAGAAGAACTATTAACAATTCCACTAACATGATTATTTAGATGATTGTTCATATTACCATGCATCAGATTCATTTTTACGCTGCTATGGTCTGAAGCTAATCCTTGAATATTTCCAACATGATCTCCTTGCTGCATCTGCTAAATTTGCAGGTTAGAAAAAGAAGTCTAGCGAGGGAAATTGTTTAAACTTGCAATTGGCCCCATATTATGTTCCTGACTAAAACCAATCAAATCCTTCATGTTTTTCACAACCTCAGATATCTGTAGGCACCAGACATATCTCTTGGAAAAACCAAGGTCATTTAGTGACTATGCTTCTAAATTTTGTGCGAGCTGATGCCCAGTTGTTACAAACATATTGAAATTCGCTTGCATATCTTCTACAGAGAGGCCAGAGCTATCGCTTTGTGCAGCATCATTTTGATATTTTTGTGCTTCATAGACCATGGCTCCATCAACTCTGTGAATTATTATTTAGATATATGTCAATACTACACAAATTGTGTCCGCCACAACGCCTCAGGCACTCTTCGCCTATTTTTGTGTGCCTAACCGATAAGCACACCCATTACATATCTTATTCTGTATATGTGAATTGGTGGATTTTACACTGAAGCCAATGGCGTATTGGTGTAATGGTTATGATTCATTTGCATTCTGAGAACCGGATGTAATCTTCTTTGCGCTTCTTCTGTGGTTCTCATAGTAGCCTCTTCTTTGTGCTTCTTTTGTGGTTCTCATACAACAATATTTGTTGAAGAGACCTAATGTGGAAAGGGAGGTATTTGTAGGTTGATACATTTTATTTGTGCATTGATTATATGCACGCTTGTTCATTCATATTCCTCTTTCGTTGATTCCTATGTGAGTATATATGCTACCTATGTTGGAAATATTTGGTTGTAAGTTGAATATCGCACTGAGATACATCGAACTGTGTGTGGGTGTTGCAGCTTCATCATAGTTGTGATCAGAAAATGACCAAATTTAATGAAGTATTAGAGTTTATTCCATCCTGAACTTATATATGCACTATATCATTTTGGTCTTTGCATTACAATTGATATTTTTTAACATTCAACAAGCTAGGATTTGTCTAGCCTTGCTAGAGTGTTGAGTCTTTATTTTTCTCAGAAAATGGCTGAAATTACTAAAGTATTAGATTTCTTGAAAACTCTGATACGTTACATTGATCATGATATAGTGAATATAAGCAATAAATCCCTCTCTAATATTATAACTTGCTTACAGGCTGCACAAGAAAAGAACAAGTTTTTGCAACTAGAATCTCAACTTCAGCAAGAAGAATTAAAACATAAGAGTCATCATTTTGAACCTCTTTATGTTCAAAATATTGAGACAGACTCCCATCAACAACAAGAATATAGAGTTGAGGTTGATTCACATTCAATTCCTAGTTCAAGCACAGATTTTCATGCAGGTGTCGAAATTCAGCCTGCGCTTCCCAAGCCCAACATCAGGCCTTAGGAAGAGCTTGTCAATAACAAGCACAAAACAGGGCTTGGATATCACAAGGAGTTTCCCTTTCATATTCCGAACTACTCCAAGCCCATAAAATTTCAAAGTGATGGATTTCTTTATGAAAGTTCAACTTCAGCTATTCCAGATCATGCTCCTCTTTTATAGTAGCAACAACAGATTGTAAAAGGCCAACACCATGATTGAGTTGGCCATATGAAATATCACTTTTCGATCTTCACCCATGCAATCATTGTGGATTGCACATTTATTATTCACACAGATGCTTAAGAAACAAGCATCCTACAAGAACAAATATTCATATTGGATGGATCGCTTCTTGTCAATGGGCATCAACATCCAAGAAGATGTTCAGTCATATGTCAAAACTTGTTCTAGAATATTGAACAATCTTGCAATTGAGTTTTCACCATCATCTCACCTTGTACCTGACAGGGGGGAAAATGGTGGTTATATATAAGCTTCGAAGCCACATCAAGCGAGCCTGAGCCACAATCTCTCATTCTAGATTCAGAGTTGTAGCCAGAGACATAGCAGTTCAAGCAAGCCTGAGCCACAATCTGTCATTCCAAATTCAGAGTTGTAGCTAGAGACACGGATGCCCATGATCATTCCTTTGGTTCATAGACAACCTTAAACCATCCATGTGAGGTTGATATTCTTCCGTTTCAAATAATTCATAACACTTCCTCTAGTGGAAGACTTAAGGGTGAAAATGTGAAGTTGGGTTACACTTTTTGCCCTTTTTTGAGAAAAAAACTTTCATTTTTTTCGATTCTTCAAATTTCTGCAAGCTAAAACAATTTTTCTATTTGGAATTTCATTTTGCAATAAAAATAAAGGTTGTCAAAATTTTGTTAGCCTTCTATTACTTATTTTTTGGAAATTTTTTTATACAAATTTGATATGTCAACTTAGCATTTCTTTGAGTGTGTGTTTTTAACAATCAACGGATTCATAAGAAGTCATGTTAATACGCAATCTTGTATTCTTTGAAAATTTGTGTTTTTGAGAAAAAAAAATGTGTTACAAAAATCTAGACATAGTCTACTTCGGTTTCTTCATATTTATAAAGCCAATGGATGCATATCATAATTACTAGAATTTTTTGAACTGGTCCAATATGAAAAACTGCATATTTTCAATATGTTTCGCGACGAAAGAAATTTCTTAACATATGAGTTATAAAATAAAAATCTAAAAGCTACCCATTAGAGATGATGGACCAATGTAATGTACCATAATTTTTTCAATTTTTTTTACAATGTATTTTGGAAGATACAGAATTTTGATTTCACTGAATCACAATGACCTTCAAAAATTGTTTGCATCCATTTTATTACAAAATTAGTTAAAATTAGTAAATATTTATGAAATTCCATGAAAGTTATATTTCTTGAAAGTAGATTCAATTCTGAAAATGCTTGTCTTGGTTCTGACAGTTAATTCAGAACGTTTCATGGAGTTTAATCAGTCCAAATTTGCTGAAATGTATTCAGGGCTTGGCTCTACGTAACTAGTGACGCATTAGTTCGACCGAACTCTTAAAAAAAGTTTGGCCGAACCATTTTTTGTACCGACAGCCTGTTAAATAAAATGACAAAGTAGTTCGTACGGCCGGACTTTTACTTAAATTTCCATCGACCGAAAAGTACCGTCGAGCCCCACTAAAAAACACATTTCGCGACAATATAAATTGTAGTGAAACCATTCTTTATTTTCGCATATTTTCACACATTTGGTCTTATTTTACAAAAGTCTTGATCAATTTTTTTGGGTTTAAGGACTTTTCTTGGAGGTGCCTTCAAAGGACTTTTCTTTGAGACACATTATTTTCATACAATTGATATGATTTTGCAAGGAATTTTTTTGGGTTTAAAGAATTTTCTTGGAGGTGCATTCAAAAGACATTTCTTAGAGGTATGTGATACAATTTTTTGGGCTTCATTTTTTTTAAAGTATGGATTTGGGCTTAATTTCGAAAGGACATTTTTTGGTTTTGGGTTGAAGTAAATCTTAATGAGTTTTTGTGTAAGTTTTTAAGTGAAATTTTTTTGTAGGACTTGGAAGGAAATATTTTGAACTTCGTTTCATTTTTATGAGATATTTCTTTCTTGAATTTTTTAAAGTAAGTGTTTTGGATTGAATTATGTATTTTTTGCAAAATTTTTAAAATGAGTTTTTTTTTTTAAATTAAATCTTTTGTGATTTTTTTTTTAAATAAGTTTTTGTCTAAATTTTTGAAGGACATTTTTTGAAATTCATACTCTATTATCATGGGAAATCGAAGAAATTGTACGAGAAAATATGATCGAAAAAGAGACCCTGAGGAACGTAGAGAAGAGACGAGACAATCTCGCAAAAGAAAGATAGAAGCACTCTCAAATATTGAAGGGGAAAATTAAGCTCAACTAGAAGTTGAAACAGGTATGTCAATGTAAATATTATGATTTTGATATATTTAAAATTTTCCTAGTGTAAAATGTGAAGCTTAATTTTTATTTGATGAACTAATTTGAAAAATATTTTTCAATGTCAACAGAGAGAGATATTCCTCAAAACATTGATGATGAGATACAAAATTTTGAAAGAGAAAGTGAAAGAGATATTGAACCAATGATTGAAGATGGTGAAAATGATGAAAGAAATTCAAGTGAAGAAATTGAATCACAATGTGTGTGTGTGTGTGTATGTATATATATATATATATATATATATATATATATATATGTTGAACACATGCACGTATTATTGAAATTATATATATATATATATATATATATATATATATATATATATATATATATATATATATATATATATGTTGAACACATGCACGTATTATTGAAATTATACATATATTTATTAATTTAGTTATTTATTGAATATGTAAACTTATTATGTACACTATTCATTCGAATATGTACAAATGAAATCAATGTCGATGATGAGATGTTAGAAAATGTTGACACTCACATATGGAGATAAAAAAATCTGACCATTATATAAGATATCATGTTAACCGCATTTTTGAGAAGTATTTCATAAAGGAAAATGTGACAGTTCAAGCCCAAATGTTGAAAGGTCTCCTATCATTAAGGAAATTAAAATAAGCTACGACTTTATTGGGTATTCAAAAATCAACCAAAGATTTAAAAAAAAAAAAAAGGAAAATGTGATACAAAATATAAATAGTGCTATCAATTCAATTAAAAGATCTAGACAGAAAAATGTTTCAATTGTACGTAGAGAAATACATATGGTAGTGGTTTCATCAAGTACTAAAGAGAATCATTTGGTAAAATCTATGGCACGAGCAGTAAGAACCTCGTGAAAAACTTTTCACAAAAATCGGAAATTTTGTTTGCAAATATATGTAAATGATGAACTTGCTTGTTGGAGAGCTATTTGTAGGCAACCATACAAAGATAGACTTGGAGAAAATGTTAAAAAAATAATATATGAATATTGGAAGAACAATTCACGTGTTTCGCTAATTGCAAGGCATGTGATGCAAAGAATAATAGCACGAAATTAGTACGAAGAACATGAAAAACATTTCTTGGAAACCACTCAGATAGAGTTGTTCAACAAGGTCAAAGAAAAGAATCGTGAAATTCATGTTTCAATCAGTGCTTTTGTTCAACAAAAACCATGGTATGTAAAACCTATCACCGTACGCGACACTTGTTTTTGTCGTTATCATTTGGAATTTTAGTTATATTATGACATATTCCTTGATTTTGGTAGAACATTTTGGAAGGATTCACCTCCTCCTTCCACTATGCGTGATTTCATATCTCAAATTCTATGTGAAAGAGAAAGCGATGAACTATTTTACGAAAAGAAATGTGTTTGTGGTAAAAAATGCGATGATTGTGAAAATTTGACTAAATTTCAAAACAAATATCATACTGATATAAATGATCAATCATTGTCCAACATGAAAGTGAAATGGAAGAGATATGAATATATCCATACATCAATTCAAGGTGCAAATAGTGTTTAAAGAATTTGATTATGAGAAGAAGAAATTTTTGTGATAGACTTTTTGAGAAAGTTTGAGGAAGAAATTTACAAATACACCAAGCACTCCCATAGAGCTCGATGGCAACACTTGAAATTCAAAAAATCCCGTGAAGTTTTTTCACCAGGGACCATTTTGTTAGTAATTGATTTTGCGGAAAACTACACATTTGTTCCACAAAAAGAAATTCAGAGTGAATACTATCATTCTGACCAAGTCTCCATACTCATCCATATTCTATATAGACATGCTGAACAAAACGTCGATCAAATAGAAAGAACTAGTGAAAATAGACATATTGTGAAAGAATATCACTTTTATATCAGTGACGATCGTACAAATGATATATATTTTGTACAACGTTGCTTTGGAAAAATTTATGATTCCTTGAAAAATCGTGGAATAATATTCAATGAACATTGGATATGGTCAGAAAGATGCGTAGGACAATTCAAATCTGCACAATCATTCTTTTGGTTGTGTTGTCCTCATAAGAAAACCTGCATTAAAATTGTTGGAATTTCTTTGAGACTGGCCATGGAAAAGGAGAAAATGACGGTGCAGGGGCATGCATAAAACGAGCACTTCGAAGATATCAAATGAACCCCTCTGCAAGATGACTTGTGGACACGAAAAAAATTGTTCAATGGTGCATTGATGCTCTAAGCCATGAGACTAACCGATCAAGGGAAGTGCGAAGGTACATTCAATTTAATTTTTATTGGATATCTAATCTTAAACAGTGTAAATTTATCAGAATGATTATCTTTGATTGTATTTTGATATCATATTTACATTCTTCTTTAAATTTTCCATATAAAGGTTTTTTTTTCATATTGGAATCGAAGATGTAGATAGATCAATTGAAAATGACATTGAAATAATAAAAGGGACTCAAAAATTGCATTCAATTAAAACAAAGTCGTCAAGAAATGTGTTTTCTTTGGATAAAAGAAAATATTCTTTCTTTTTTCATGTTTGCATAGACAACACAAAATCCAATGACGTTTGTGAAAACAAAATGTATGTAAAAGATTGGAAACATACACAGCTAAATACAATGGGCAAAATGTTCGTTGCAATGTTTGAAGAAATGCAACCAGAGGAGACTACAATATCATCCGATGGTGATCGAGTTTATGATATTGTTATAGAAGGTAACATTTGAATTTCTTTCTAATGATAAAGATCTAGAAATAAATTTTAATATGTATAATTTTGTTAAGTTTGTTTTATTGTGCAGGAGATGTTTTTGCTGTAATTTCACCTACTGACAACGATGAAAATGTGAAGTATTATTTGATGCGTTTCGTTGAACAAAAAATGAAATTATTAGAAGACTATAATGATCACGTATTTCCATATGAAAGAGGATCTATTATACTGAAAGGTTATTTTTTCAGACAAACTAATCAAAGTAGAAATTTTGTTTACTTTCAAGGCTATGAACCTGATTTCATAAGTTGTCAATATAGTCACTTGGTGTGTGCAGCACACATAAATTTGATCAATGTTCAATCAAAGAAAAAAATGAAAATTAAGAAATGGAAAATGTCAAAATCCGATCATGAACAGATTACTGAAGATGACATTCCATTGGAATTCTTTTGATTGAACTGCCCAAAAATTTATTCTCTTTGGATTATATGTTCTAGAACTACGTTATCAATTAAATTATTTTTATAATTATCAACTAAAATTGCTTTTATATACACGGCCATTATTGAAAAATGTTGCATGTATTGAATTATATATATATATATATATATATATATATATATATATATATATATATATATATTTCTAGTAGTGTAGAAATTATTTCACTTTCTATGTCGTTGATAAGATGGCCCGTATCTTGGATATATACATGAGATGATGTATGATTTTCTTCTAGGCTTTTGATTAAGTTTCCACTAGTAAATAAATCTATCTATGATATATTTTGTATGAAGATTCATTTGAGACGAGATTTCAGACATATACGACTTTTGGTGAAGTTTTCTTTGACATATATATTCTGATTAATGCTCTACTACAAGGAATTTATTAAATCGATGGTGAATAAGTTCTATATTGCGTGATGAAAAATGTATTGCACATATTAAGATATATATATATATATATATATATATATATATATATATGTTCCTAAAAATGCAATTAATTGTTCAAGTAGTTTTCCCATGTGCATTGATGAAAAATGTTTCACGACTGAATATATATATTCTAGAATGGAATTAAAACTGAATGGACCATCAATTTACCAATTTATAAATCAACAAGGCTACCTAGTTGAGTGCATTAATGACATTGACCCCAATTCAACAAACATATATCTACTTCTTATATTTCCAATCAAAATTAAAGAGATTTATATGGGAAAGAGGCAGAACATATAGCCTATGAACTACTTTAGTTCATAGGTCAATGAAGGTATCATCATGTGGGAAAATGTTTCAAGAACACTTGATCGTACTTAAAAGTAATATTAAGATTGTTTTTTATCTTTACATACTACATACTATTGTTTGAGTGAAAAAAAATTTAAAAAATTACCAAATGTACTTCAACCATCCAAAACTTGAATTTTAAAAACTTTTTGATTATATCAAAACAAATTACTTCACATGTCATGCCAATTGTAGTTCAACTATCCAATAAAAACATTAAACATTTAACATTATATCACATGTCAAATGTAGATTGAAATGGTATCCAAAACTTAGTTTTAAAAACTTTTTGATTATATCACAACATTACTTCACATGCCTAATGTACTTCAACCATCCAAAACTTGAGTTTTAAAAACTTTTTGATTATATATCACAACATTAATTCACATGCCATGCCAATTTTAGCTCAACTATCCAATAAAAACATTTAACATTATATCACATGCCAAATGTAGATTGAAACCATCCAAAACTTAAGTTTTAAAAACTTTTTGATTATATATCATGCAACATTACTTCACATGCCATGCCAATTATAGTTCAACTATCCAATAAAAACATTTAACATTATATCACATGCCAAATGTAGATTGAAACCATCCAAACTTAACCTTTAATTTAACAATTGTTAAATTAAAGATCACAACATTACTTCACATCCCAAATGTACTTCAACCATCCAAAACTTGCGTTTTAATTTTTTTTTGATAAATATCACAACATTACTTCACATGCCATGCCAATTGTAGTTCAACTATCCAATAAAAACATTTAACATTATATCACATGCCAAATGTAGATTGAAACCATCCAAAACTTAAGTTTTAAAAACGTTTTCATTATATATCGCGCGACATTACTTCACATGCCATGCCAATTATAGTTCAACTATCCAATAAAAACATTTAACATTATATCACATGCCAAATGTAGATTGAAACCATCCAAAACTTATCTTTTAATTTAACAAAAAATTATAGATCACAACACTACTTCACATGTCAAATGTACTTCAAGCATCCAAAAATTAAGTTTTAAAAACAAAACAAATTATAACACATCATTACATAACATGCCAAATGTAGTTCAGAAGCAAACAATTAATTTGTAGATGACAACATTACTAGGAGTTCAACTATCCAAAACTTAAAAGTTTTAAAAACCAAACAAATTATATAACAACATTAATTCAAATTCACATGCCAAAAGTACTAAAACCATCCAAAACATAACATTTTGGAACAAAACAAATTATATTAACACCGTAATAAAATATGTCCAAAAATTGTAGATCTCACAAACTGTATCAAGTATCAAGTTATATATATATATATATATATATATATGACTGTGCATCGAGATAATATATAAAAAAGTAAATTTAAGACTAGAAATATTGAAATCAAATTTACAAATCATGCCCATCAAATACAGATGGATGTAGTGTCTTTCCTATCAAAATCTCAATCTGTGTGCTATCTTACGAAGCATGGGGAACATGTACACAATGCACATATAAACATTAAAATTTGATGTTTTAAAAATGAGTGAGAATATATAGAACTTCATGTAAAAAACAAAAAATAAATAAAAAATCATGCAATACCTCATGACGTTCCCTCTCCATTTGTTATCCTACTACATTTGTTCTCCAACAGTAAAATGTACAATATAAATGTGTGTGTGTGTGTGTGTGTGTGTGTGTGTGTGTGTGTGTGTGTATATATATGTTAAAAAAATTCAGATGAAAATGCACATGTGTACATATATAAACTTATTTTCAATAATATTAAAAAAAAAGTTAAACAAATTGTTCAAATGGTTGAAATGGTGTGGATGTTCTTATCTCCGTCGCTAGAGTCTGTGGATTCAAGAAATCTTCTATAGAAACCTAAAATTTAAAATTTTAAAAGTATAAAATAACTCAAGATCAAGATCTCAATTTATAATAAAACTTAAATAAAATTAAATTTATAAATTATAACTTTTAAAAAAACATATATATATTTAAAAGTGAAAAATTGAATACTTCTGCAGCTGAATTTGGAACATCTCCTAAGAGAGGCTCCAAAAGAAAATCTCCAAAAACCTAAAATTCAAAAAATTTAAAATAAATCAAGATATAGATATATATATCTCAATTTTTAATGGAACTTTTTGAGGTGGAATATATATATAACTTAAACATAAATTTTAAAAGTGAAAAATTGTCCATACTTGTTGTGGATGTGGCACATCTCCTAAGGAAGTAGAAGTTACATCTCCCAAGGAAGAAGAAGGTACCTCCATCCCAAAAACATCGGATGGAATCGGAATCTGTTAAAACATTTTATTATTATATATGTACATGTACATGTGTGCACAATTATTTATTTTAAAAATATCACTTAAAAAACACTAACATTTTTCAACATATCTTGATGGTGAGACCCATCTTCATTGTTTGAACCAGAGGCCCCGAACATGATATTAAAATTTTCGTCATTCATCATGCGTGACAACTGAAAATGGTGTTTTAACATATAATGATACATTTTTGTTAGATTAATATACATACAAATAAATGTATACATATACATACACATGTATTTATTAAAAATTGTACACATGTATGCGTTAAAATAATTGAACCCTAAGGTCATTAACACATACAATTCCCATAGCCTCTTTCTCATGAAGAATTAGATCTTGAAAACCATTGCAACAATTCTTTGCATATATTTGAAGATCTTCAACATTCATGTTGTCAATCTCTTCATCTATACAATACACAAAATTGGCACGTGCATTTTCACGTTCTCTTTGTCAATTTAGACAAACATCGACTCCACCCAATCCGCTGTAAACATTGTTTATCATGACATCCCTTGCTTCTCGAATTATTTGAGAAGTTGCATCCATCTCTGACCGCAGAGTTTCGACCCGAAAAGGTCGACTCACCAATGGCGGCTCAAGGCGAGGCAACTCCACATCTCACTTAGCACCCTTACGGTCATATAATCAACCTTTCCCCAGACCAAAAAATTCTGACGAAAGGTCATTGTAGTTGGGTTTCATTTTCAAAAAAAAAATTGCGTAAAACAATTGTGCAAAATAAACAGGAACCTCGTCGTTCCATGGGAGCCTTCCATAGGCCGCAAGGTTCCTATCATACAAATAGTGAGCTATATCGGGGTGCTTGAAATATTGCACCTTCAGCATTTTTCTTTTTGGCCCTTCCTTGAAATTAAACATTGACTTGGCCATATCTTTTGTAACTCTTTGTTTTACATCCTCCCATTTATCAGGACCCATTACTGTTTCCTTTCTCTTTCTCATGAGTTCTACAAATGTATCAGTCGTTGGCCCAAGATTTTTGTACACATTTACTATTTCGCCCAATGAATGTGTAACTATTTCGAGGCTTTGTCGACTCTCAGCAGGTAGAGTCAAAGCCACGAGATCTCTCCGCAATTTTGCATGAATTTGTTGACACCTTTCTAAGGTGCACTGCGCCATGTTTCTTTCCCATGGTATATAAAAAATGTCGGATGGATAAGTTGTGGTGGGTAGACAACCTTCTTCTTGAATGTAGCATTCTGCCCTGCGTCTATTTTGACCAATATTTGGAACATTTTCAGCCTCTGCATCAATATATATAAAATTTTGTATATTAGAAAAAACACATGTAAACAAATTTGTACAAATTCAATGAAAAAAATATTGAAATTGATGGAAACCTCGACGTGGTTGGCTAGCATCTTCTCCACCCTGAAACTGTTGAGAACCAGAACGACCCTGCTAAGAACCAGCACCACCAGCCGTTAATTGGCCTCCGGGAGAATAAATATCACCATCTTCACGCAACCTGCTACCACTTATTGATGGCCCTCTAAGGGGATTTGAACCACCACCAACCTCTCGAGAGGAGAGAGAAGCTTCATAAACAAATACGAATTTATAATCAATTAAAAAATACATGCATACATATAAATACATGTGTACATATTCATTGATTAAATTGTGTTAAAACCATACCACGATTGGGTGAAACATGGGCATCCATGGCTGGAGTAGAGACCCTTCTCTTCTTATTAGCTCCTAAAAAATAAAAAATGAAACTTATTAACAACTAATTTAACTCACAAAGTTGATAAAAAATCAATTCCATATGTACACACATGTATGGAGATTTAAGATTATATTTAAATTTACCATGAACAGCTCTCGATCCCTGATCCCCCCCTCTCGTAGAGATATGGGATTCTGTTGATCTTCGTCGTTCATCCTCCATGATATATATATCTACGGTGGACATTTACAATTATTTTTTTAAATAACTAATTTAAATTAAATTCAAAATAAATTTCAGAAAATTAATGTAATTTAGTGTAAACAAATTATGTAAAACACAACTTTCAAAGCATTAATTGACGTGTGAAACTCAATTTAAGCAAAAAAAAGTTATAAAAATTAGAAGTTCACCAAATTGTGTTTTACATGAAAATTAATGTAATTTAGTGTAAACAAAGTAAAACACAACTTTCAAAGCACTAATTGATGTGTGAAACTCAATTTAAGCAAAAAAAAGTTATAAAAATGTAAGTTCATCAAATTGTGTTTTAGATGGTGGGAGCACACTTGATATAAAATTGGAAAAAAAACACATTATCATTAAAAAAGAATTGAAACTCCATTTAAACAAAAATTTCATGAAGTCCCTGCATTTTAATTTCATAAAAATGTGAATTTCACCACTTGTTGCAAATGTGAAGTTCACCAAGTTGCACTTTACATCGTGTGGTGGGAACACACTTGGTATATCATTGAAAAAAACACATGGTCATTAAAAATGACAGATCTATAAGCACACAACACACACATATCCAAGATATGATACAATGTCCATTAATAAATTTTGAAGGAGAGTGTCTCAACACTAATTCATCTTTGAGAGATGAATCTTGAATATTTGAAGAAGAGCGTATCAAAACTAGTTCATCTTTGAGAGATGAATCTTGAATTTTTGAAGAAGAGTGTCTCAAAACTAATTCATCTTTGAGAGATGAATCTTACATTGGCATTGCCCCGCATAATTATAATTCATCTATTAATTCATCTTTGATAGATGAATCCTAAATTTTCATTGCCCCACGCAATATATCAATAGACATCTTATTCAAATTTGTACAATGACTTGTACTAAAAAATTGAAATTGGCTAACAATATTGTTTGCTATTCCATGGAGTTCTTTTAGCCTCTCCTTCTTAACTTGGTATATGCCATTCATCTGGTTGCACACAAGTTCAGAATTGGTGAAAACTACAATTCCATTTTATCCATACTCCATCGTTGTTCACAAGCCTTCTATTAATCCAATATAATATGTCTCGTTGTTTGTTGTTCTTCCCAGTATATTCATTTTCCTTTGGATGACTTTGCTAGTCACAATATTGAAAAGCACATATGTAATCACTGCATTCCGTGGATTTGGATAGCAAGAAAATTCTATGCGTAATTTCCATTTTTCAACCATATTTAATGGTTTTCTTATCCCTAAAAAAACAAATTCAATAAATAAATAAATATATATATATATATATATATATATATTAAATTGACATTTATTGCAAATGCATGGGAGAAATGAAAAACTTATATTTAGATATATTCCAGAGATTGACTATAGGGACATTTACTAGATATGTCACCTTTCATAAAAGAAGAGAACCAGAGGCTACCTGGCCCTTTACAGACTCTGCCTATATAACTACCATGGATATGAAAATGAAAAACTTCTAAGTAGATCTATTCTAAAGATTGAATGTAGGGGCATTAATTAGATTGGGTTAAAGCCTATGTTTTGTATCAAATCACTTTTGGTTTCAATGGGAAACTTTTATGGCTAATTTGTGTTTTACATGTTGAATATAAAAGGTTTTTTCTCTCTCATTGTTTGATACCATGGATATGAAAATGAAAAACTATATACTTGGTTAAAACCTATGTTTTTTTATAAAATTACTTTTTTTTCTAAATATTATATACGTGTTGACTATAGGGGAATTTACTGTAGGGGCATTTAGATCTATTCCAGAGATTGACAGTAGGGGCATTTAGATCTATTCCAAAGATTGACTATAGGGGCATTTACTAGATATGTCACCTTTCATAAAAGATGAGATCCAGAGGCTACCTGGCCCTTTACAGACTCTGCCTATAGAACTACCATGAATATGAAAATGAAAAAATTATAATTAGATCTATTCTAAAGATTGAATGTAGGGGAATTTACTAGATTAGGTTAAAACCATTAGGGGCATTAGGGGCATTAGGGGCATTTACTTCTATTTAGGTCTATTCTAGAGATATGGCTAATTTGTGTTTTATATACATTGAATAAAAAAGATTTTTTCTCTCAGTACTTGAGACCATGGATATGAAAATGAAAAAGTTCTATTTAAAACTATTCCAGAGATTAACTATTCTAGAGATTGTCTGTAGGGGCATTTACTCTTAGGTTAAAATCTATGTTTTGTATCAAATCACTTATGGTTTCAATGAGAAAATTTTATGGCTAATTTGTGTTTTACATGTTGAATATAAAAGGTTTTTTTCTCTCTCATTGTTTTAGACCATGGATATGAAAATGAAAAACTTCTATATTTAAAACTATTCGAGAGATTGATTAACTTGTAGTGGCATTTACTCTTAGGTTAAAACCTATGTTTTGTTTCAAATCACTTATTATTTCAATGGGAAACTTTTATGGTTATTTTTGTTTTACATGTTGAATATAAAAGGATTTTTTCTCTCTCATTGTTTGAGACCATGGATATTAAAATGAAAAACTTCTATTTAAATCTATTCTAGAGATATGGCTAATTTGTGTTTTACATACATTGAATATAAAAGGTTTTTTCTCTCATTGTTTGAGACCATGGATATGAAAATGAAAAACTTCTATATTTAAAACTATTCGAGAGATTGATTGACTTGTAGGGGCATTTACTCTTAGGTTAAAACCTATGTTTTGTATCAAATCACTTATGGTTTCAATAGGAGACTTTTATGGCTAATTTGTGTTTTACACATGTTGAATATAAAAGGTTTTTTTCTCTCTCATTGTTTGAGACCATGGATATGAAAATGAAAAACTTCTATTTAGATCTATTCCAGAGATATGGCTAATTTTTGTTTTACATACATTGAATATAAAAGGTTTTTTCTCTCATTATTTTAGACCATGGATATGAAAATTGATGCAGGGGCATTAGATTCGAAAAAAACACCTTGTATTTTATTAAACATAGGGGGTCTTATGTTTGTGAGAAAATATTAATTTTATGTAAATATTAATGGGATTTTTGAGTGATTTTAATTAATTATTGTGAGGATTTGTTAATGTTCCCAAATAATTTGGAGAACATAAGAGAAATTAGATTTGAGATATCTAAGAATTAATTATGAAGCCTAAGATAGATTTATTTTCAAGATTTTAGGGATAAATCTAGATTGTAGGGTTTGTTGAGATATTTGAGGACTTTGTTGAGTTATTAAAGGGATGTGAACCTAAATTGGTTCAATTAAATTTTTATAAATTAATAAACCTCAAAGGAAAAATAGATCAGGAAGAATAGAAGAGAGGTAGGAGACAGGAATCAGAAGAAGACAAACAGATTTTTGTTTGTCAAGCCTTCGGGAAATTGTAAAAAGGGCCAATGATTTAAAATCTGGCCAGGAACAAAGATTTTCGTAAGTATTTTCACTTTTTAATATGAAAGTGTGTTGTCAGAATCATATGAGTTGATTTCTGTAATTGGATTTGAGGTGAGATTCTACATATGATTTTGGAAGTTGATGTTTAAATTAATTTCTTGATTTAAAACCAAGAAAGGCTACATATAAATCTATGTAGATATATATATATTGGGTGAATTGATCATTTGTAAGATCGATTAGACTTGTGAAAGACTGAAATCGAATTTCAATTCAAGTTTGATATTGGGTACATGGTAATGATGGTTGAAACCCATATAATACAGTGGAATTGGAGTGATAGAGTGAAGATTTAATTAAATAGAGGTTAAATATCTCTTTTCCGGAATGATAAATTTGAATGTAATTAATTTATTGTTGAATGGAAATTCTCAGCGTATAATTGAATCTACATTCTATGCGTAAGGGTTTTTAGAATTTCATTTGATATTGTGTAATCCTGAGTGAATAGTATGCGCTAAGAAATAATTTGGTTTGAGCATATTCTTCTTTGGAATTCATTATTGTATAAAATGAAATGGTATAACCTGTTGTGTATCCACAGAAAAGGGAGATTCGAGAGGGAATTGAAGACTAATACAAATCGCAACAAAGAGGGAGTATTCGATTTGAAGAACTAAGGAAATTCTTAGTTAATTGTACGGAGATGCGTTCCTTAATGGGTTGGACGCAGGTTTCGAACAAAATAGGTGATGAAGTCTCATGGACGCAATTACATAAGAGGCACGGAGTTTTGTTTTAAAACACTGTCTATTTTGAATCGATTAAACAGTGAATTGATCGATGGTAGAGGTGCCAGAGTGAATTTTTTAAAGTCAATCTAAGATTTAATTGAAATTTCATGAATGCTTATGAAGTCTCATTGATGTTGTTCAATCAGTGAAAGGAGAAAAACCTTAGCTTAAGGTGAAGTCAAAAGAATTAAATTATGCATAAGGAATAGCATTTGAAGATTACGTTGAGGTATTTGTGTTTAAAGATCGAACCCTGGCCATTTAAAATTGTGCATAGAAATTGCAATTCCACAGCAAATGGATGAATTGTGGAAGGAAGGCTTCATGCACATAGTACAACAGAGTGATGGTTTAAATTTTATAAAGAATTAAATTCCTGAAGTAAATCTCAACGCTGAAGAATTGGGAAGCAATTGAAATTGCGTTAGATAAGGGAACAACGAAGATAAGGGGTAGAACCATGCAACGACAAGCACAATGGAACCATGAAAGACAAAAGAAGTTTTGAAGAAAACAAGAAGCAATATCGCGCAATCAGAAGTATGGTAAGCGTTCTTTCATACTTGTTTATTATTAAATGGTGTGGGCCATATGATATGGTTCATAGAGAAGCCACGAAGACATGTGTAGCTCGTGATCAATGAAATGAATGCATATTGAGTTTTATTTGAAAGTTGAAATATTTATTTGATAACTCATAAAGTGGGATGGACTGTGGTTTAACCATAGGCTTGAAGAAGAAGAGTAGAGTTTCCACATTTTAATTGAAATATGGTGGTGTATGGTTTCATAACCATAAGGTCAAGGTGAAAGAGAACTTTCACTTATGTAATGGTTTTATAACCATAGTGAATGATTTTTAAAAAGGAGCTTCTGCATAATTTATGAAAACTAAGTGAATTTTCCCAGACTTGAAGTTTTATTTGGGGCATAAATTTGGAGATGCATTTTTATATGCATAGCTTGTGTTGAGAATGTGGGTTTGGAAGGGTAAGCCTGCTATCAAGTGGTATCAGAGCTGTAATAGCTCTGTTTGAAGGTTCAAGTTTTTATTAATTGCATGTGTGAAATTAGATTTTGAAACTGATGAAAAATTGCAGCACAGGGATGCAGTGTAGTTGAAGAAGTGAAGCAAGATCAACAAGATCTTGAAGGTGAGTTGATGATAATTATTTTTTAACTCTAGTTTGAAGGTTATTCTTGAAGAATTTGGTTGTAGGCATATTGAAGAAGTCTCAGCAGAAAGAAGTAGATCACAACTTTGAGAGTAGTGATGAATGAGTCCAGCAGAAGATTCTAAGTGAATGTGGCAGAACCTGAAGAGATTCAATAGAGGTTGAATGAAGAGAATAAGTGTGTTCTAGAAGTTGCAGATGAGAGAAGCCTGAGGGAGAAGAGAGAGTGCTCAAAAGGTTCTAGCAGAGGGAGAACCAATACTTACCAAAATACCAGATCCAGAGGAAAGGATTGGTGAGGTAAGTTGCAGCAAGAGAGCTTGTTGTTGTAGAGGCTTGGTGCAGCTTATAAGTGAGAAAATCATGGAGAAGAATATGACTACTGAAATTAATAAAGGAGAGAGTAGAGGTTCCAAAAGAGGTCACATCAGAAAGAGGGAGTAAGATTCCAAAGCAGTTGGCATAAGACAGAAGTTAGCTGATGCAGAATATGACAAAGAGTTAGCTGAGATCAGGAAACAGTTTGATAAAATGAAGATGATGATAGAGGAAATCCAGAGAGTGGGTTGGATCATGAAGAAGAGAGTGAAGTGGCAAAGGCTACAATAGAAAAGAGATCAGCAGGTGAACATGCAGTTTGCAGAGAAGATGAGAGAGCTTGAATAGAGAATGAATGTACAGTTGGGGTATACAGAACTCAGAGCATCTTAATTGAAAGTGGAAGTTTCCATTGATGAAATAGAAGAGGATATCATTGATGATATCCTGAACTATTGGGAAGATCCAGATCAGTTGGATGATGTAAAACCTTGTATTTTTTTAGCTGACAATTGTGATGTGATTACAGGTTTTACTAAGGAGGATGCGCAATCTTGTGAAGCTATCACAAGTATGGGAAAGTATCTTTCAGAAGATATATACTCTGGAGTAGAAATAAATGAGGAAGAATGCCTCTTGAATGAGGGAAGCAGTAATGCATTCATTTTTGAAGCTGTTACAGCACAAGGAGAAATTCTTGTGAATGAAGAAGAGGATCAGTCTGAAGAGCTGGTATATGAAAAAATAGTTGATACTGTTGAACATTTTGATTTAGAAATTGAAGATTTGTATATGAATGCAGGGATGGTACATGATGATGATATAATTTAGCAATGCCACAAGGAAATTGCATTGCTGGAATATTTGTTGGAGAATTCAGAGTATTATAGAGAGATTTCTAAAGGCAGAGTTCACTACAGTGAATAGGAAAACATCATGGGAGCAGATGGTGTGAAAGGAAGACTAGTTGACAGTCTTGAGAATTCTTCAGATAATTCTTTGGAAAGTTTGGATCAACATACTGATGTGCTGATAGAGGAGGAAATTGTAGAACAGGATACTGAAATGCTGGCAGAGGAAGATAAGCCACTAAAGCCTTATGATTTTTGTTTTAAAAATTGTTTTGTGAATGTAGGTGTTGTTGCAGGTGATGAAGAACATTTGACTCAGTTGAGCAGTCAAATGAAAGAAGAAGAAGAAAATTCCATGGAATTATCTAATCCATGGAATGAAGACACTAAGTTGTTGGAAATAATGTTGAATGATCAGAATTCAGTGCAGGAAAATTCTCAATTTCAAAATTGGGAATTGTAGATGCAAAGAGATGAAGACAGCCGAAAGGAGTACACAATGTACCAGTCCAGTAAGTTGCTGATAGGAGAAGGCAGAGAAGAAGTTTTTTGTTTTAGAAAACAAGAGGGTATGGATGATTGGGTGGCGGTAAGAATAGAAGCAAGCATAGAAGCAAGGGCTCAGCAAGCCAGAGCTTAGCAGGCAGCAAGAAATAAACAATCTGAAGTTTTATTGGACAAAGAAATTGAGTTAATGAACAGAATAATGATGAAAGTATCACCGGCGAAGATATCAGTAGGAAAGAGAAAAATCAGCAGCAACAGCAAAAGGAAGACAAAGACAGATTGTGAGAGTGCAACCAGTGGAGCAAGGCAGCATAAACTATGGAGACCTGGAGAAAAGCAACAAACAACAATTATAGATGATAAGTTACAGAACAAAGTGTGGAATCCAGGGAGACAAGGAAAAAGACTTAAAACACATAATCAGGAGATCATGATCATTTTCAAGCTTGGGAGTCTGATGCAGGGGCATTAGATTCGAAAAAACACCTTGTATTTTATTAAACATAGGGGGTCTTATGTTTGTGAGAAAATATTAATTTTATGTAAATATTAATGGGATTTTTGAGTGATTTTAACTAATTATTGTGAGGATTTGTTAATGTTCCCAAATAATTTGGAGAACATGAGAGAAATTAGATTTGAGATATCTAAGAATTAATTATGAATCCTAAGATAGATTTAGTTTCAAGATTTTACGGATAAATCTAGATTGTAGGGTTTGTTGAGATATTTGAGGACTTTGTTGAGTTATTAAAGGGATGTGAACCTAAATTGGTTCAATTAAATTTGTATAAATTAATAAGCCTCAAAGGAAAAATAGATCAGGAAGAATAGAAGAGAGGTAGGAGACAGGAATTAGAAGAAGACAAACAGAGTTTTGTTTGTCAAGCCTTCGGGAAATTGTAAAAAGGGCCAATGATTGAAAACTAGGCCAGGAACGAAGACGAAGATTTTTGCAAGTATTTTCATTTGTTAATATGAAATTGTGTTTTTAGAATCATATGAGTTGATTTCTGTAATTGGAGTTGACGTGAGATTCTACATATGATTTGGGAAGTTGATGTTTAAATTAATTTCCTGATTTAAAACCAAGAAAGGTTACATATAAATCTGTGTGTGTATATATATATATATATATATATATATTGGGTGAATTGATCATTTGTAATATCGATTACACTTTTGAAAGATTGAAATTGAATTTCAGTTCAAGTTTGATATTGGGTACATGGTAATGATGGTTGAAACCCATATAATACAATGGAATTGAAGTGATAGAGTGAATATTTAATTAAATAGAGGTTAAATCTCTGTTTGCCGGAATGATGAAATTGAATGTAATTAATTTATTGTTGAATGGCAATTCTCAGTGTATAATTGAATCTAAATTCTCTTCATAGGGGTGTTTAGAATTCCATTTGATATTTTGTAATCCTGAGTGAATGGTATGTGTTAAGACATAATTTGGTTTGAGCGTATTCTACTATGGGATTCGTTATTGTATAAAAGGAAATGGTATAACCTGTTGTGTATCCACAGAAAAGGGACATTCGAGAGGGAATTGAATACTAATACAAATGGCAAAAGAGAGGGAGTCTTCGATTTGAAGATCTAAGGAAATACTCAGTTAATTGTGCAGAGATGTGTTTCTTAATGGGCTGGACACAGGTTCCGAGCAAAATAGGTGATGAAGTCTCATGGACACAATTACATAAGAGGCGCAGAGTTTTGTTTTAAAACTCCATCTATTTTGAATCGATTAAACAATGAATTAATCGATGGTAGAGGTGCCAGAGTGAAGTTTTTAAAGTCAATATGAGAGTTAATTGAAATGTCATGAATGTTTATGAAGTCTCATTGATGTTGTTCAATCAGTGAAAGGAGCATAACCTTAGCTTAAGGCGAAGTCAAAAGAATTAAATTATGCATAAGGAATAGAATTTAAAGATTACGTTGAGATATTTATGTTTAAAGATCGAACCCTGGCCATTTAAAATTGTGCATAGAAATTGTAATTCCACAGTAGATGGATGAATTGTGGAAGGAAGGCTTCATGCACATAGTACAATAGAGTGATGGTTTAAATCTGATAAAGAATTAAATTCCTGAAGTAAATCTCAGCGCTGAAGAATTGGGAAGCAATTGAAATTGCGTTAGAGAAGGGAACCATGAAGATAAGGGGCAGAACCATGCAATGACAAGCACAATGGAACCATGAATGACAAAAGCATTTTTGAAGAAAACAAGAAGCAATATCGTGCAATTAGAAGTATGCTAAGTGTTCTTTCATACTTGTTTATTATTAAATGGTGTGGGCCATACGATATGGTTTGTAGAGAAGCCACAAAGACATGTGCAGCTCATGATCAATGAAATGAATGCATATTGAGTTTTATTTCAAAGTTGAAATATTTATTTGATAACTCATAAAGTGGGATGGACTATGGTTTAACCATAGGCCTAAAGAAGAAGAGTATAGCTTCTGCATTTTAATTGAAATATGGTGGTGTATGGTTTCATAACCATAAGGTCAAGGTGAAAGAGAACTTTCACTTATGTAATGGTTTTATAACCATAGTGAATGATTTTTAAAAAGGAGCTTTCGCATAATTTATGAAAACGAAGTGAATTTGCCCAGACTTGAAGTTTTATTTGGGGCATAAATTTGGAGATGCATTTTTATATGCATAGCTTATGTTGAGAATGTGGGTTTGGCAGGGTGAGCCTGCTATCAAAAATGAAAAACTTCTATTTAAAACTATTCCAGAGATTGATTGTAGGGACATTTACTCTTAGGTTAAAATATATGTTTTGTATAAAATCAGTTATCGTTTCAATGCGAAACTTTTATGGCTAATTTGTATTTTACATGTTGAAAATAAAATGTTTTTTTCTCTCTTGTTGTTTTAGACCATGGATATGAAAATGAAAAACTTCTATTTAGATCTATTCTAGAGATATGGCTAATTTGTGTTTTACATACATTGAATATAAAAGGTTTTTTCTCTCATAATTTGAGACCATGGATATGAAAATGAAAAACTTCTATTTAAAAATATTCCAGAGATTGACTGTAGGGGCATTTACTCTTAGGTTAAAACCTATGTTTTGTATCAAATCACTTATGGTTTCAAAGAGAAAATTTTATGTCTAATTTGTGTTTTACATGTTGAATATAAAAGTTTTTTTCTCTCATTGTTTGAGACCATGGATATGAAAATGAAAAACTTCTATTTAGATATATTCTAGAAATATGGCTAATTTGTGTTTTAGATACATTGAATATAAAAGGTTTTTTCTCTCATTGTTTGAGATCATGGATATGAAAATGAAAAACTTTGATATTTAAAATTATTCGAGAGATTGATTGACTTGTAGGGCATTTGCTCTTAGGTTAAAACCTATGTTTTTTAATCAAATCACTTATGGTTTCAATGGGAAAATTTTATGGCTAATTTTTCTTTTACACATGTTGAATCTAAAAGGTTTTTTCTCTCTCATTGTTTGAGACCATGGATATTAAAATTAAAAAATTCTATTTAGATCTATTCTAGAGATATGGCTAATTTTTGTTTTACATACATTGAATGTTAAATGTTTTTTCTCTCATTGTTTGAGACCATGGATATGAAAATGAATAAATTCTATATTTAAAAATATTCGAGAGATTGATTGACTTGTAGAGGCATTTACTCCTAGGTTAAAACCTATGTTTTGTATCAAATCACTCATGGTTTCAATGGGAAACATTTATGGCTAATTTGTGTTTTACATGTTGAATATAAAAGGTTATTTTCTCTCTCATTGTTTTAGACCATGGATATGAAAATGAAAAAATTCTATTTAGATATATTCTCGAAATATGGCTAATTTGTGCTTTACATACATTGAATATAAAAGGTTTTTTCTCTCATTTTTTGATACCATGGATATGAAAATGAAAAACCTCTATATTTAAAATTATTCGAGAGATTGATTGACTTGTATGGGAATTTACTCTTAGGTTAAAGCCTATGTTTTGTATCAAATCACTTATGGTTTCAATGGGAAACTTTTATGGCTAATTTTTGTTGTACACATGTTGAATCTAAAAGGTTTTGTTCTCTCTTATTGTTTGAGACCATGGATATGAAAATGAAAAACTTGTATTTACATCTATTCTAGAGATATGGCTTATTTGTGTTTTACATACATTGAATATTAAATGTTTTTTCTCTCATTCTTTGAGACCATGGATTTGAAAATGAAAAACTTATATATTTAAAACTATTCGAGAGATTGAATGACTTGTAGGGGCATTTAGTCTTAGGTTAAAACCTATGATTTGTATCAAATCACTTAAGGTTTCAATGGAAAATTTTTATGGATAATTTGTGTTTTACATGTTGAATATAAAATATTTTTTTCTCTCACATTGTTTGAGACCATGGATATGAAAATGAAAAGATTCTATTTAAATCTATTCTAGAGATATGGTTAATTTGTGTTTTACATAAATTGAATATAAAAGGTTTTTTCTCTCATTATTTGAGACCATGGATATGAAAATGAAAAACTTCTATATTTAAAACTATTCAAGAGATTGATTGACTTGTAGGGGCATTTAGTCTTAGGTTAAAACCTATGTTTTGTATCAAATCACTTAAGGTTTCAATGGAAATTTTTTATGGATAATTTGTGTTTTACATGTTGAATATAAAATATTTTTTTGTCTCTCATTGTTTGAGACCATGGATATGAAAATGAAAGACTTATATTTGAATCTATTCTAGAGATATGGTTAATTTTTGTTTTACATAAATTGAATATAAAAGGTTTTTTCTCTCATTGTTTGAGACCATGGATATGAAAATGAAAAACTTCTATATTTAAAAATATTCGAGAGATTGATTGACTTGTAGGGGAATTTAGTCTTAGGTTAAAACCTATGTTTTGTATCAAATCACTTATGGTTTCAATGAGAAACTTTTATGGCTAATTTGTGTTTTACATGTTGAATATAGAAGGTTTTTTTCTCTCATTGTTTGAGACCATGGATATGAAAATGAAAAAATTCTATTTAGATCTATTCTAGAGATATGGCTAATTTGTGTTTTACATACATTGAATATAAAAGGTTTTTTCTCTCATTGTTTGAAACCATGGATATGAAAATGAAAAAATTCTATATTTAAAACTATTCGAGAGGTTGATTGACTTGTAGGGGCATTTACTCTTAGGTTAAAACCTATGTTTTGTATCAAATCACTTATGGTTTCAATGGGAAACATTTATAGCTAATTTGTGTTTTACACATGTTGAATATAAAAGGTTTTTTTCTCTCATTGTTTTATACCATGGATATGAAAATGAAAAACATCTATTTAGATCTATTCTAGAGATATGGCTAATTTGTGTTTTACATACATTGAATATAAAAGGTTTTTTCTCTCATTTTTTGAGACCATGGATATGAAAATGAAAAACTTCTTTTTAAAACTATTCGAAAGATTGATTGTAGGCGCATTTACTCTTAGGTTAAAACCTATGTTTTGTATCAAATCACTTATGGTTTCAATGAGAAACTTTTATGGCTAATTTGTGTTTTACATGTTGAATATAAAAGGCTTTTTTCTCTCAATGTTTGAGACCATGGATATGAAAATGAAAAACTTCTATTTAGATCTATTCTAGAGATATGGCTAATTTTTGTTTTACATATATTGAATATAAAAGGTTTTTCCTCTCATTGTTTGAGACCATGGATATGAAAATGAAAAACTTCTATATTTTTAACTATTCAAGAGATTGATTTACTTGTAGGGGCATTTACTCTTAGGTTAAAACCTATGTTTTGCATCAAATCACTTATGTTTTCAATGGGAAACTTTTATGGCTAATTTGTGTTTTACACATGTTGAATATAAAAGGTTTTTTTCTCTCTCATTGTTTGAGACCATGGATATGAAAATGAAAAACTTCTATTTAGATCTATTCGAGAGATATGGCTAATTTTTGTTTTACATATATTGAATATAAAAGGTTTTTTATCTCATTAATTGAGACCATGGATATGAAAATGGAAAACTTTTATTTAAAACTATTCCAGAGATTGACTGTAGGGGCATTTACTCTTAGGTTAAAATATATGTTTTGTATCAAATCACCTATGGTTTCAATGAGAAACTTTTATGGCTAATTTGTGTTTTACATGTTGAATATAAAAGGTTTTTTTCTCTCTCATTGTTTTAGACCATGGATATGAAAATGAAAAACTTCTATTTAGATCTATTCTAGAGATATGGCTAATTTTTGTTTTACATACATTGAATATAAAATGTTTTTTCTCTCATTATTTGAGACCATGGATATGAAAATGAAAAACTTCTATTTAAAACTATTCTAGAGATTGACTATAGGGGCATTTACTATTAGGTTAAAACCAATGTTTTGTATCAAATCTCTTATGGTTTCAATGAGAAAATTTTATGGCTAATTTTTGTTTTACATGTTGAATATAAAAGGTTTTTTTTTCTCTCTCATTGTTTGAGAGCATGGATGTGAAAATTAAAAAATTCTGTTTAGATGTGTTCTAGAGATATAGCTAATTTGTGTTTTACATAAACTGAATATAAAAGGTTTTTCTCTCATTGTTTGAGACCATGGATATGAAAAGGAAAAACTTCTATATTTAAAACTATTCAAGAGATTGATTGACTTGTAGTGGCATTTACTCTTACGTTAAAACCTATGTTTGGTATCAAATCACTTATGGTTTCAATGGGAAACTTGTATGGCCAATTTGTGTTTTACATGTTGAATATAAAAGGTTTTTTCTCTCTGACAGTAAAAAATTTGAAAGTCTAGCCCCCAAGGAGAGTTGGTCTCTAAATAGAATATTTCCACATTCCTCTTGAATTAACTCAGTTCATTTCAAGTAGTCTCCCTCAACTCCTCTATAATTTTATTTATCAATTTCAGAGAAATTGACAAATAAATATATTGAGAAAACTTTGGGTTATAATGCTTAATATATATGTATATGCTATCGTTGGTATTCTAATTCCGCACATATAAATCATATGAAATGCAATGAAATCACAACATAGGTCCTCTTGGTATGATATCAGCACCCTTATGACTCCGTAATACAACCCATGATAATCCTAAGTTCAACCGTCGAGAAATTTGATGTGTTAAATTCAATAATACGCGTTAATATATTTTAGGCCATGGCCCCACATATACAATTGACAGGAGTTAATTAAATACCCACACCATACCTTAGGTTATCCTTCATGCATATTTGAGTGAGATCACCGTTCGATGGCCAGCCTCTAGATCGGACGACGTACGTTGATATCGGGCTGACCCCACAGTCGATAGTTAATGCGCGATGAGGGAGCAATGAGGTGGTATTGCCCCGTTGACATGGCGGCTTTTCACAGGATCGCTTGTTATTGAGTGGTTTCCCTTCCGTACCAAAATCAGTGCGATCAAAATAGCTTCCGGATTTTGAACAGTAATTGACTGGGAGTTAAACTGGGGTTAACATCCTTCTTCCTATTCGCTCCGGTTCACTAACTCTGGTTCGACTCTCAGTTCAAAATAAAACAACTTATTTCTCTGTAAGCGAGGTTTTCATAGCCAGAGATTGCGGAAAATATCCTTACGAATTTATTCTCAGAGACAGATTGGACATGATGTAAAGCTGTTACAAGGGCTAGGTACATTTGATTATGGCCTCTTACAGGGATTTTTTTCAATAGATCTTATTCCAACAATTCAAGAGAAATCTACGATCAACAATGGACAGAGAGGCATGCAGAGATTACACAACAATTCTATTCAACAATTATACACAGAGCAGTATTCAATCGCTTCGCAATTAGACAAATCCCATAAAAAATCAATTCAAAGACAATTAGATAATCAATGAGCACTGAGTTTTATTCAACAGGAAGCAATTGCTTGACACCAAAATTTACTGCGGAAATCTCCTCCTCCTTCAATGCAATCAGGGGTTGCAATTTATATGTATTATTATGTCTCTTCGGTTCCTCTGTGAGGATTGTTTCTACTCTAACAAGAGCCTAATTACATTCATTCGAATAACTGAATAGGATGGATGGATTGAACCTAAAACAATTCGAATTCTATTGACTCTAACTGCTCTAAATGCAACAGACAGATAAGGTATTGACACCTTGCTGTTACAAATTCGAATGATTTTGATCCCTCCTAACCACAACATGTGGACAAAATTCCTACATTGCTCACTAGTGTCTAATGCCCCTGCATCAGACTCCCGAGGGAAATTTTCTTTCATGGATTCCTGTCCATGAGTTCTTCCACTGATGTGCCTATCTTCTGTAACACTCCTTCAGTCATCCAAGTGGCATCTTCCTCTGGCTGGTCCTTCCACTTGATTAAGTACTGAAAGTACTCTTATCCTCTGGTCTTCTTGAACACTCTTTTGTTCAATATCTTCTCTGGCAGTAGTGGTTGTGCTAGAGGTAGCTACTTTTCCCACTTAATCTATTCCTTGTCTGCTGGTTCCTCTTCTGCATCATCATCTTCATACTTGTACAAATATGCAACATTAAAAATGGGAGATATTCCAACGTCAGGAGGAAATTCAATCTCATAAGCATTAGCAGAAAACTTTCTAAGTATCTTGCATGGCCCAATATTTTTAAACTTCAGTTTGTTATATTGCTTCCTTGGGAATCTCTCCTTTCTCAAGTGTGCCAAAACTAGATCTCCTACTTCAAAATGGACTTCTCTTCTGCTCAAGTCTGCTTTACCTTTGTATTTGAGGCTGCTACCTTGTAGCAGATGTTTCACTTGCTCATGTATGGCTTGAACTTCAGAAGCAAATTCCTCACTATCAGCACTCCTCAACTCTGCCTTTCCTAGATTTCTTAACTTTGATATTCCTCTGGGGTGCATTCCATAAAGAATATGGAATGGAATTTGCCCTGTGCTTCTATTTGGTGAGTCATTATATACATATTATGCCTGGGTAAAAATATGATCCCACTGCTTGGGATGTTCTCCTGCAAGAATTCTCAACAAGTTTCCCAGACTTCTATTCACTACATCAGTTTGTCCATCAGTCTGAGGATGATAAGCTGAGTTGAAACTCAGTTTGGCACCAAGTTTCTTCCACAGTGTCCTCCAAAAATACCCACAAATCTGGTGTCTCTGTCTAAAACAATACTCTTGGGCAACCCATGTAACCTAACAACTTATTTGAAAAAAAAGTTAGAAACATGGGTGGCATCACTAGTTTTATAACATGGAATAAAATGTGCCATTTTGGAAAATCTGTCCACTACAACAAATATTGCATCGTTCCCTCTCTGAGTCTTGGGAAATCCTAGAAAAAAATCCATACGCACCATGTCCCAAGGCCTGTCTGGAATAGGCAAGGGAGTGTACAATCCCGCATTCTGGCTCCTTCCTTTGGCATATTGACAAATTTTTCAATTTTTCACAAATTTGTCTACTTCTACTCTCATCTTGGGCAAATAATAGAAGTGACTTAGCTGCTCATAAGTTTTATCAGTACCAAAGTGCCCAGCAAGTCCACCACCATGCTTCTCCTTGATCAAATTTTCTCTCATTGAACATTTTGGTACACACAATTGGTTTCTCCTGAATAATAAGTCCTCCTGCAAGAAATAATCCAGCCATTGGCTTCTATCTGTTAGAATAGGGTTACAACATGCTTCGAATGCTTCCTTAAAATATGAATATATTTTATACAGTTCTTTGAGAAAATCAAATCCTACAACTTCAAAATTGGTTTCTTGAACAAGCATGTGCCTCCTACTCAAAGCATCGGCTACTTTATTTTCTTGGCCACTTATATGTTTCAAAACAAAGTTAAAACTTTGGAGATACTCAACCCATGTGGCATGCTTATGATTTAACTTGGGTTGTTTTACAATATTCTGCAAAGCATGATTATCAGAGTATAATACAAATTCCTTGGACATTAAATAATGCCTCCACTTTTTCAATGCCTGAACAACTGCATAGAACTCCTTCTCATAAGAGGAATACTTCCTTCTGGTGTCATTCAGCTTTTCACTAAAATAGGCAACAGGCCTATCATCCTGACTTAGCAAAGATCTAATGGCTTCTCCACTGGCATCACACTTCACTTGAAATAGTTTAGAAAAATCAAGAAAAATTAAAATAGCCTTTTCAGTTATCTTTTTCTTCAAAAGTTTAAAGTTTATTTCTGCTTCAGCAGTCGATTTAAATGGTTGTTTGCCCTTTTTTATTGTCTCAATGATGGGTGCATTAATCTTACTGAAGTTTCTTATAAATTTCCTGTAAAAACTGGCAAGTCCATGGAAAATTCTTACCTCAAAAACATTTTTGGGTGAAGGCCACTCCACAATTTCCTTAACCTTTTCTGGGTCCATCTTCAATCCTTCTACAGAGATAACAAAGCCCAAATACACCAAATATTCCTTCATGAAAGAGAATTTCTTTAAGTTTATCAACAGTTTCTCTTGGTGTAGCTTCTTCAAGACATAATTAAGATGCCTTAGGTGTTCTTCTTTAGTTTTGCTGAAAACTAATATATCATCCAGATACACTATCACAAATTTACCAATGAATTCTTTCAACACTTAATTCATAAGTCTCATAAAATTTCTAGGTGCATTTGACAACCCAAAAGGAATTACCATCCATTCATACATTCCTTCATTCGTTTTAAAGGCAGTTTTCCATTCATCACCCTCCTTTATTCTAATATGATGATATCCACTTTTTAAATCTAACTTTGAAAAATATTTAGCACCACTTAAAAAATCCATTAAATCTTCAACTCTGGGCAAACAAAATATGTACCTGATTTTTATCTTATTGATTTCTCTGGAATCAGTACACATCCTCTAGCCTCCATATTTCTTTGGGCTCAATACTGTTGGTACTGAACATGGACTCAAACTTTCTCTGATCAACCCCTTGTCCACCAACTCCTGTACTTTCTTCTTGATTTCCTCATTTTCTGTGGGAGTCATTCTGTAGGCTGCCTTATTTGGCAGATTTTCACCAGGGATAAAATATATCTGATGGTTGATCTTCCTCATAGTTGGTATCTCATCAGGTAAATCATCGACAACAATGTCACAATAATTGTCTAACATCTCTTGGATTTCTATTGGCAAATTAGAAATATTTGTAGAAGTAAGAACTAATTTAGGTTTGCAAACTAAAGAAAAGGTTACCTCTTCTTTTTCAATCCACTGTAGATACTCCTTCCCGCTCGGCAACAAGATCTTTGGATCAGCCACTCTGCTTGATGGTTCTCCTTCTTCTATGGGTATCAATGTATGATGTACCCCATCCTTGAAGAAATTGTAAGTTTTCTTCTTGCCATCATGCACTGCTGCTCTATCATGCTGCCAAGGTCTGCCTAGCAGTATGTGACACACATCCATGGGCATCACATCACACATGACTTTGTCTTTGTAGTTGTCCATTTGCAGCTATATCTCACACTATTCCTTTACAAATAGCTGGTGCCCTTTATGCAGCCAGGACACCTTATAGGGATTTGGATGCTCCCTTGTCTTCAACTTTAACTTCTCTATCACCTCACTAGAAACCAAATTGTTTGTGCTGCCACTATCAATGACTAGCTGGCAGTATTTCCCCTGGAATTTTCATATGCTCCTAAAAAAGGTCTTCCTTTGTGCAGGCTCAACGACCTCTTTGGCTTGTTTCAACAGGACCTTATTAACCACCAAGGACTCTCCTTTTTCTGGTAAAATTGCCTCTTCAATTGTTGCCTCTTCTCCAGCCTGAGAAACAATAGCATTTCTTGGACCAGAAACCATATTCTATGGGCACTCATAATGCTTGTCTCCCACTTGATGACACCTATAGCACCTCAATTCTCTACCTCTGCCTCTACCTCTTCTTCCTCTATAAGAACCCCTTCTGCCTCTTGCATCACCCTCTGTAGATGCATTCTGAGGTGAGCTACTATTAGCCCCATCTCTAGGTGTAGTAGGCTTTCCTCTACCACCCTGACTTCCCTTTCCATGGAAAGTACCTCTCCCTTTGGCAGACTGCTTCCTCAGGAGTTTCTCTTCTGCTTTCAAGGCCATCTGATAGGTCTCTTCAACTGTCTTAGGATACAGAAGACCAATTTCATCTTGGATCTCCAGCTTGAGACCATTCACATATCTGGAAATTTTCTCTGGTGTGTCTTGAAACTGTCCAACTCTTATACTTACTCTATAGAATTCTTCTGTATATTCCTTGACTTTCAGCAACCTCTATCTTAGGTTCTGCATTTTCCTTAACAATGTTAGCTGATAATCACTAGGCAAGAATTTAGCTTTTAGCTTAGCCATCATTCTGGTCCAACTTTTGATAGGTTGTTTGCCAGCTCTCCTTCTTTCTACCTGCACTCCATCCCACCAAAGTGCAGCATGTCCCTTTAGCTCTATTACTGCAAACTTGACCTTCTTATCCTCGCTCATTTCTTCATATTCAAAGCACTTGTTCATTTCATTAATATAGTCCACCATCTCTTCAGGATTCAGCCCTCCTGCAAAACTTGACACTTCAATCTTTGGCTTAACTGCAGACCCCAGACCAATTATGAGGAGCCTCATGTCAGGAGGAATCTCATCATTTTCTTCATCTTCTTCTATTTCAGGTTCACTGTTGTCTTCAGGATCTCTGGGCTGTCCTAGCTCCATGGCATCGAATTTGGCTTGGACCCTCTGTAAGGTCTCCAACGCTTATGCATTGGCAACAGGTCTACCTCTCCTTCTACCAGCACCTCTAAAAACTCGGATAGCCATGTTAATTATCTACAAAAACAACTCAAGAACAGCTCTGATACCACATTTGACAACAACAAAATTGAAATTCTAGCCCCCAAGGAGAGATGGTCTCTAAATAGACTCTTTCCACATTCCTCTTGAATTAACTCAGTTCATTTCAAGTAGTCTCCCACAACTCCTCTATAATTTTATTTATCAGTTTCAAAGAAATTGACAAATAAATATATTGAGAAAACTTTGGGTTATAATGCTTAATAAACATGTATATGCTATCATTGGTATTCTAATTCCTCACATATAAATCATATGAAATGAAATGAAATCACAACATAGGTCCTCTTGGTATGATATCAACAACCTTATGACTCCGCAATACATCCCACGATAATCCTAAGTTCAACCGTAGAGAAATTTGATGTATTAAATTCAATAATACACGTTAACATATTTTAGGCCAGGCCCCATATATACAATCGAAGGGAGTTAATTAAATACCCACACCATACCTTAGGTTATCCTTCATGCATATTTGAGTGTGATCATTGTTCAATGGCCAGCCTCTAGATTGGACGGCATACGTTAATATCGCGGTGAACCCACAGTCGACAGTTAACGCGTGATGAGGGAACGATGAGGTGGTATTGCCCCATCGACATGGCGACTTTTCACAGGATCGCTTGCTATTGAGTAGTTTCCCTTCCGTACCAAAAGTTGTGCGATCAAAAAATCTTTTGGCTTTTGAACAGTAATTGACCGGGAGTTAAACCGAGGTTAACACCCTTCTTCCTATTTGCTCCGGTTCACTAACTGGGTTCGACTGTCAGTTCACAATAAAAAAAATTATTTCTCTATAAGTGAGGTTTTCACAACCAGAGCTTGCGGCAAACATCCTTACGAATTTATTCTCAAATATGGATTGGACACGATGTAAATTTGTTACAAGGACTAGGTACATTCGATTATGGCCTCTTACAGGGATTTTTTTCAATAGAGCTTATTCCGAAAATTCAAGAGAAATCTACGATCAACAATGGATAGAGAGGCATGCAGAGATTACACAACAATTCTATTCAAAAATTATACACAGAGAAGTATTCAATCACTTTGAAATTAGACAACACCCATACAAAATCAATTCAAGGACAATTAGATAATCAATGAGCACTGAGTTTTATTCAACAGGAAGCAATTGCTTGACACCAAAATTTACTGCGGAAATCTCCTCCCCCTTCAATGCATCCGGGGGTTGCAATTTATATGTATTATTATGTCTCTTCGGTTCCTCTGTGAGGACTGTTTCTAATCTAACAAGGGCCTAATTAAATTCATTCGAATAACTGAACAGGACAGATGGACTGAACCTAAAACTATTTGAATTCTACTGACTCTAACTTCTCTACATGCAACAAACAACTAAGGTATTGACACCTTGCTGTTACAAATTCGAATGATTTTGATCCCTCCTAACCACAACATGTGGAAAAAACTCCTACATTGCTGGTTAGTGTCTAATGCCCCTGCATCACTCTCTCATTGTTTGAGACCATGGTTATGAAAATGAAAAACTTCTATTTAGATCTATTCTAGAGATATGGCTAATTTGTGTTTTACATACATTTCAAATATAAAAGGCTTTTTATCTCTCATTGTTTGAAACCATGGATATGAAAATGAAAAACTATATACTTGGTTAAAACCTAAGTTTTGCATCAAAATACTTTTTGTTTCTAAATACTATATACATGTTGACTATGTGGGTATTTAGATCTGTTAGAGTCAGTCTCTTCATCCCTCCGCCAGAGATCAATATCTCTTTTGTTGCATTTCATTTTAGGTGTCTCATTCAGTTCAGTCATTTGCATTCCATTAGGAGCATGGATCATCTGATGGAAGGGTCTTCTCTCTCATATCCCTCATGTCTTGTACCTGTTGGCTTAGGTCTGTTCATCAAAGTCAATTTTACAGTCTTTTATAGTCCTGTTTGGTCTCTTGGTCAGCAAAGAGTCATTTTAGGGTTTTAAACCTCATTATGTCTAGGGTTTAGTCTTCAAAATGTCTAATAATGTCAGCAAGCACATGAGGAAGGTTCGAAATAAGTTTTCATCACAAAAATATCATCGTCATAATGCTTAATCATGATTCTTCTTGAAAACTCTGTTTTGAAGAAAAATCGTCAAATTCATCCTTTGTAATAAATGTAATGTAATTTTCAAATTTTTCTCAGTTGTGAAGTTCTTCAGGCGCAGCCCTGGTTGCCTTTTCCAAATTACATGCCAGCCATCCCTGCAAAAAATAGACAAGAATTTCGTCATTCAGCTAAAAGATCAAAGTGGAAGCCAAAACAGAGTTTATTTAAAATGTGAAAGTGCCAAAGTCTAAAACATTACAAAAGTGGGTTTTCTAAATGAAAAATCAAAATCCTTTTGTATATATACGATATTTTCACCATTCAAAAATTCATTTGCAAACAAAATCCTCAAAGAAGCCAAGTTAAGTCGTGGAAGATCAAAATCCAGTTTTGGAGGATAGACTGTGCGTGAGATTCAGGGTCGCAGTGCACTGGTTGGAGGTCACGGTGCACATAGTTGTCACGACGCATAGGGCTGTTTTTCACCATACAATTTTGAACTGGCACGGTGCACAAGGAAGGCACGACGCATTGGGTTATGCGCGCGGCGCACAGGGCCGAAACTCACAATTTCTTGCTATCTCTCTCAAACATCAAAACGAAACGGTCTCCTCTGCTTCGTGTAAGTCAAATCATCTTGCAATTGCCATTGAATAGTGTTTGGTGTGGTTTCAAAGATTGGTTTGAGAGTTGTAATGTCAAAATTCAAACCCTATCCTTTTGTAAAAATTGCTCCCTTAGGGTTTGAATTAGAGTTTTAAAATTTGATTTTGGTGCCAAAATGCTCCAACTCTATTTCCCTATCTGTTGTTCCTTTCCCATCAGTGTTATATTATCATTATAATCCATTTTTCATTTCCCTTACATCCCCAAGGTCGTTCACTCCTAACCCCATTTCCCTATCCATAAAATCATTCCATTTCCTATCACTTTCCCTTCCCATTTCATTTGTAAAAAATTCCCACACCCCAAGTCCAAACAACTGTCCCTACACCTCTAAATTCACTTGATTGAATCACATTGTCCCCACTGTCTTACTTTTCCCACAGTCCCTCCCCTTTGACAATATTTGGCAACCAAGACAAAACAACCAAATTCTCATTTTCACCTCACACAAGCAAAACATAGACCTTGAAACATTATGGAGACAAACACTGATACATCATATGACAGAGATAGTGATTCTACCACTGAGCTACATGCCCTGAGAAGGCCTCATAAAGGTGGAAAACATGTGAGAGAAGAGCTCACCTCATTGATTCAATTGCAGGCCTGCCCACTTGCCATGGCATGTTTTCAAGAGTAGTCATGCTATCAGTATTGTGAGATGATTGCTAGGATTCAACATCATCAGGATTTGGCTTAGTTGTTTGTGTTACATTTGCATGATCGTCAGGTAACTCTTGCTGGTGTAAATTTCACCTTGACACTGGAAATGATTTCTCAAGCAACTGGAATACCGAATGTGGGTGAACAGTGGAACAAGAGACAGCAGGTGGACAGAGTGCATTATGAACCATACATCAGGCCTAGCTATGTGAGACAGCTCAGCAGGATGTTCCCATTCCGGTTCCTAAAGGAATCCTATGCGCCTTTGATGAAACTCATTATCAGATACTTCAGTTGTGAGGGCCGATTCTCACGCCTCTATGCATACCACATCAGGTTATTGATGCATTTCACTAGAGTGATGATGATGAACATACCTTATTTCATGTGCCGCAACATCGAGCGAATGACCACTCTTGTGCAGAAGAAGACTCCCGAGCAGCAGTACAATAGTATTTATCACTATGCACTCATCAAGATTGTTTTTGTACATCAGCTTGGATTGCAGGGTATTGCGTGGGAGGATTTCTTTAGACAGAGCCTATCAATGTGCCAGTGTTTTTTACTTATCAGAGAGGCACTAGAGTGTTATTTGCAGCAGCCCGACGAGTACTATCTCCACTGGGGGTGGAAGGGGTCTCGTTGCCGTCATCAGCAACACAGGTATAGATACAGGAGAGAGGTAAGAGGCCTATGCAGGATGAGGGCTCTTCAGGAGGCCACGATACTGATTTCATATTGATTGATGAGGATTTGAGTTATCCGAGCTCAAAGTTGAGAGAAATCATTCAGGAACAGAAGGCAGAAATTGACACCTTGACCGACAAATTTCAAAGAGCTAAATGGATCATAAAATATCTGGAGTAGCGAAACAAATAGTTGGAGGATCAACAGACAATCATGAAGTTTCAAAACATCCGTGAAAACAGGCAAGCTGCCCGAAGAAGCCCAAAAGAAATGACACCCATTGAGCGGGAGATTTAGGCTGATAGATAGACTTGGCTTAAGAGGGTCAAAATTCATCTTGAGAATCTATTGGAGAAGGAAAACAAGGAAAATAACATGCTCAGGCACATGAAGAACCATTATTGGGCGCGACATCATGTTTGCAAAGCGAGGATCAAAATCCTGAAAGCAAGGCTAAGGAGGGCACTAAAGCATCGCAAAAGGCATGATAGGCTCCAAATTTTGGCCAAAGCTTCTTTGGCCCAGAATAGCACTTGATGAGGGACCTTCAGCCCAAATTTCAAGAAATTTGGGAAAAATTTTAGTCAATTTTGAATTTTTGGGCCTAAACACATATTTTCCTGCCTGACGCGTAGCGCCACTTGGCGCGCGCTTATAATTGGCAGCTCTTCTGGAGGAAAAATTTCCATTTTTGGATTTTTCATAAAAAATTATGCATGCTTGCCCATTACCTAAGGATTTTGACAAGTTTTGGTTTTCCTAAAGGGTCAAAAACACCTCAAAAATGGCCTTTCTGCCACTTTTTGGACACACAGGAGCAGTATTGGGAGATTGAACGTTTGGAGGGGCCAATGGCAAGAAAATCCAGAAATTCCACTTAGGTTGGATAGTAGATAGGAAGGGCTTTCCAAAAAGCTATCCTACGCTCAATTTGGACTTTGGGAAGGGCCTCAAAATAAGCTCCAAACTTGTGGTATGCATAGAGATTTCAAGCGCGGTGCATAGAGAAATTTGGCCTATTTTTAACTCAGCAGCTCAGATTTTCGCGTAGTTTTGGCTAGTTTGACTTTTTCATGTAACTCTTGATGTAAATTGATGTAATTTCATGAATTTGATGTAATTTTGGCACATTTTTACTCATCTTAGTAGATTCATTCACCAAAAAGTGAAATGTAAGTGAATGAATCAGTTTCCTATCATATAGAGGCAAGTTGTTTCATTGCCTATTTTCTAGTTCTTAGTTTAGATATGGTTGAAACAGCTCCTAGAATGATGAGCTAGACCCCTAGAGGCATGGGAATGAGTTATTCTTGTCTATATCTTGTATTTTCTTAGTCATTTTCAGAGGTTGGACATTTGGGATTGCTTGGCACTTCATTATACATTTCATCGCTGCAATTTTGGCAAAGGAATAGACTAGGGTTTGCAGCACTCTTTGGGATCCATGTGGCTCTATGTTTTCATGGTGTTTTTCTATATGTAATTGTAAGTTTATTGATGTTTATGTGTATCATTTCCCTACTCATTTCTTCCTAGATTAAACAAATCAGTGTTAAAGGCAGAATTCATTAGATTGCTTTGCTCTGCCTTCAGTTTTGTTTAATTTTCCATGTTTTCGTCTGTTTGAAGAGGATTCTTGAAGCCTCTTTTCCTCTTCAGCTCCTCAGCAGTCTGAGCCATCCATTAATTCAATCTAAAGCATCAAAACAATTTCCTTCCTTGCCGCAATCAGAACTCTGCAAAAACTAGGCCTCATCCCCGGACCCAAAACTGCCTTTCCCTTTGATTCCAACAAAAACCCCCAAAATCAAAATCAAATACTTTACTTATATACCTAGCCTAAAATTAGATTTTATTTCAAGTCATTTCAAGCCCTATTGATTATTTTTGCTGAGATTGACCGGGAGAGAGCCCTCTCCTGTTCTGGTAGGGCTAGCTACCAGATTGAGCGTGGTTTGATGTTACCCTGAACTCTGCCTTATTTCAGCCTGAGGTAGATTTAGGAAATAACATAGTGGTGACCATATTTGGGAATCAAATGGTTTTCTTGTTGGTGTTATTTGTTTTCTAGGTTACAGACGAAGCCTGAAGTTATGCCAGGTGTTAGCCCCCCTATGAAATTCTTAACAAGCAAGCTGGGGGCTATGTCATTTTGGAGACCTTCAAGGAATGCATCTCCCTTGAAGACACGTCATCCTTGAGGTCTCTCTGTGCTTCTTGTATGAAAGTCCCCTCTACTAACTCTTTTTCCTAAGGCACTGTATTTATGTCTTTGTTCTGCTTTCCTCATACCTTTATTAAAGTCCCTCTTTCTCTTATTAACTTGCCACTATTAATCCTAAATTCCTAAAAATCTATACCTTTTTATACTTTTAAATTTCACCTCATCTCTCTATCATTTAGCGGTACAGCCTTAAAACACTTTGAAAATGAACTACAATCACTGAATCCCATAAAAATGGGTTGAAAATATCCGGCCATATAGCAAATACGATATCGCGTGCTTCTGTTTTACTCTCATGTAACCCGCTACCTTAATATTTAACCAGCGCGCCATTTGTTCAGCAGGCGCGGTCTGATCATCATCTGCCACCGGAAGCGATTAGCGATGCGCGCTTACGCGCCTGACCTAATTGATTTGCTGCGTTCATCACGAAGTAACATCTCCCACCGTCATTGCAGTTGACGGTCGGGATTTGCTATGGGTGAACTTCGTACGCACTCTTCGCTAAGGCTGTTCTATCCACTTTTAACCTTTAGCGCTGACGGTATTCTACGTCGGTCAGTTCCTAAACAACCGTGGCAAACACCTGCCCCAAAACGCCGGTTCGTAAATGCGATAACGTTGTCTGGGGCGCTTAATGTCGTGTGCGTGATAATTAAAGGTCTTCGTCGATGGTTAGCGATCGCCAGCTGCATGCAGCTCGATGCGTTGTACCCCTAACCACGATACGCTACATATACTGACGCGTTTCACCGTCGATCTCACCGAATGTGGCGGTCGATTTGTTTTTCACGCTGGTCAACCATTATCGCTATAGCACGAACCTCACATCATCGTCCACATGTATCTTAGTACCGACCGTCACCCCGTGTCTTCATCATCTACCGATGGTGCGCTATCCATCTGGGTCGTGTTTTTAATGTTTTTAAAATTCAAACTAATAACAAGACATGCCGACTCCCCGCCGAACGTTTGTCTTACACCATTGATATGCAATTCTCCCGAATATCATCACTGCGTGGCTATCTCTGCCTAACTACATCACCCATCCGCAGTTTTTCTTCATCGAGTTGTTATTTTAACGATTTCTCGATTAATAATCGCCATGATTGTCGATGTTTAATAAATGACAAGGTACTTCATACCGAAATTAATATAATTTAATTTTGCATCGACATAACCTTTACTCCATTGAAAGGACGAGTTTATTCTGTTCTGTCCAACACCATTAGCTAAGTTGCGCCATCGATGAGCCGACGGTGACTAGCCATAAATACGGTCTTCAAGCCTCAAGCTTTCAAAAATTAAAGCATTGTAGTGAGGTCCAAGGCTCAATACGATTTTTAGAAATGCTTTTCGAATAAAACAAAAGGGACTAAGTTAAATGCTAAGAAAAAACTGTTACCAGTGCTTTCTCTGTTGATATATTTTCTTCATCGAAGACGAAAACGCCCATGTGGTTTGATTATGCATGTGTCACAATTCTACCACAACGATGATCCCTACGAATAAGAGCATTTGTTGCTGGTGCGGCCAATTCCCTGCTATTTTTATTTGTATTTATTTCACCATATACAATACTACGACCAAAGAATGTCAAAATCATATGTGAGAAAATCTGCTCTTTCACAAAGGAGAGGTATGATTAAATACACAACGATTTAAAAACGGTCAGTCCTGGCTTCTTGCATTCATTTATGTTGCAATAACATTTAGTGTTCACTACCCTCATTGGAAGTCTTCTGTTCATCCCCACTACGCTATAAAACACGAAGAAATTATTTATAAAGGTTGTTGTTGGTTGTTGATTGGATAATTAAATAGTGTAATATTGCCTGTCTCGAGACACATATTCTGTGACAGTATTGTAAGATAGTTTGATTTGATGTATTCGGTGGTCTTAAGTTGTGAGCAGTGTACTGATTAGTGTTGTTTTTTAATATGACAAGCACATTTCTTTGAATCTTGATCTAATAAATTTACAGTGATGTTCTTATCTCTTTGTTTGAAGTTCATTTCATTCATTTCTCTTTGGCTCACATCCAGAAAATTCCAGCATAAATTTCGCCAGTAGAACATATGTTGTATATACCAACCTTCTGTGTTTTACTGTATATGTGTACGAATATTGATTTCAATAAATTTAGCAGGTGTAGTGGATGTTCTTCCTGCTCTACTGATGTATGGATGCTTAATCTGTATCTGAATGTTCTTTCAAAGGATTCTGGATGAATTGAGAACTTCTGTAGGAGGGTATGAAGACACGTCTACTTGCTCACTAGGATCTTCATCTCATTAAACCTTTCTAAGATCTCTTCGACTAGCTGTCCTAATTTTTTCTTTTAGAGTTGCTAAGCATATGATGGTAACCTGCGGTACGATACATAACTTATTTGTCCTTTGGTGTCCTGCGGTACATCCAGCGAGTACGAGTTAAGCCTCGCTTTGATCTGTAAACAGAGAAATTTAGCTATCTTTCCTTCTTTCCTCACTCCCATTTTCAGTCATATGTTCCATTCATCGTCATCTTCCCAAGGTCAGCTACTCTCGTGCTTCCGACCAGCTGGCTGCAGCCAGACACCGTACGACAGCACTATATCGCTCCATTGTGATAGCGCAAGGTGTTCACTGAGTTGTCTCTTTCCTGAATTTCCTCTTTGCTCATCCTTCTTCTGTTGGATCTTTCATGGACACAGCAACAACATAAACAATCAAACGAACGAGCCTTGTGCCTGTAACTAGCCTAAACCTTCAACATTTGAGCTTAAAGACGCCGACCTTTGACTATCATGGGGAATCCTCTCACAGACCTAGGATAGCTGAATCCTAAGGTCTGGCTCCGTTCTTGTCATGTTTGGTCTTGTCAACTTTGCTTCTGGCTGTGGTTCTCGACATAATAGCGACTCCTTTGAGAGACTTCGAACCAATTTCTGTCTCATCGAAAACTTGACTTACATCTCTAGTTGAGTTTGACGGGTAATCCTCCTTTCTTCAATAAACCTCAAGCTACCCAAGTATGTTATGTCTTCCCAAATGACTTTTAGAAAGAGCTAAGTGGCCTCTGAATCTCACCCTCTTCGGAGGTGACATGTACGGTAAATGGCCATACGATTCGATCTTCCAGTTGGAAGTTCTTGTTTTAGCGAGAGATTCTTGAAAGGTAAATAAGTGCACTTAAAAACACTGTGGTGAACGATGTAACCCCTTAGACCATATAAACCATACATAGCGGCTCATTGTTCCTAACGGCTCTCCTTTAGTGATCGTTGAGCTGTGATTAACAATTCATAATGGAACTCCATGGAACCCATTATAGAATAACATCAACCACGGTAAAGTAACAAGTAAGGTTAAGTGCAACCCTGCAGAATATTCAACTTTAGAACCATCAAACTGTCTGTGGGACCACAGAAATGGTTGGTAACCACAAAACGTTCTCGGGATCTCCACCAAGATCAGCACTATTTCATTGATTCATGGGGCTAATTAACATGGGAAAACCTATGACTCTGGCAGCACTGTCTACCGGCCTACATGCATGTAAGAATTTGCCAGGCTGGGTCATCCCGGTCACTCTGAACCATTGGGACCTGAAATAAAGACCCCAAGAGAATCACTCATCACCTCGTGTCACTGTTCAAAGCTTGGGGCTGTAATCACTAGATAACAAACTTGTTGTTGGTCTCTCCTCACCTGTTAAATATACATTTTAACAAATCAGTCCTTTGCTCCTTGAGAATATCATCGCGTGTCTCCCTTGGTAACCACCCCAACCACTTGTTACCTTACCAGTGATTAATAGGTCAAAAATCCCCACACTTCCTTTACTAAAGTCATCAAGCTCAGCAACATGCTGGGAATAGATGGTTTCGCTTCGGCTATGTGGAAATTGATGGTAGAGAACAATCAAAAATGAGAATCTTTGCCCAAAGGCACAAAGGGTGATATTAAAGAAATGGTTTAAAGTTTACCCCTCTGGCAGTATCAAAATCTCACGGCGTTATATCATAACTTCATTGACAAATGGGAGGTTAGAGGCAAGCCCTCTTTTGACTCTGTGACTACGCTGTCCTTAAAGGCGTGGGAGAGAGTGTCACTGTTACACCCTCGATTCAACAACACACAATACACCTCCTACACATGGAAACACTCCCCAAAAGACAAACACTGACTGAAAGTATCCTGATGGATTTGATCTTAAGCATATTTTCTGACTTGAAGATAAAAGTATAACACACATTGGAAAACATATGAGAAAAGAACCATAACCATAAAAACAACAAATGGAAAAAAAAAAAAGGAAAAAGGAATTAAAAAAGCGAGAAAAAAGGGTAACACATCAAAGAGGATGACAATGTAACTATAAAATCCCAAACTATGTTCAGTATTAAAAATATTGGAAGAGCTAAAAAATGATAAAATGGTTGTCCGGCGGAAACCAGCTTGAGAACCGAACGTTAGAAGAAACAATCATGCTCCCAACAGAAAAAAAAGGTGGAATCAGCAGGTTATTCACCATTTAAAGAAAAAAATTTAGGTGAAGAGCGAAGAACATGAAAGAAGCTATGAAAATGAATAAACATGTTGAAATAGGAAAGATAGGTCCTTAAGCAACATTGATTAAGTGGTTCAACCCTCATAACCATCTTGGGATGAAGAATATTCAACGAGATTACAGTTTAGGATTTGAAAATTCCATATTCAAAGTGGGAACATACTGACGCTTAGACAAAAAATTGAAATCTATTAAAAACCAAAACTCTCTAAGATAGCCATCGAAAAAGACAGTAAAAACTTCTAAGCATATATCGCAAATAACAACCTAAGTAGTTGATTCGGTAAAACACAAGAAAGAAGGGACAACCAAGACAACAGAAATCAAAACTGTTCAACAAGTGACTGCTGACAACACTAACGTTGGTATACGTGTGGCATGTCTACAATACCAGCACATAGGCAAGAAATACGAATGCAACCACTGGAACAATGGAAAATAAAACGAGTTGAGTATACAGCAGTTCACTGGGTTTTAGGAAAGTGACCTTGTAAAAATCAAGATCCTTGTACCATTATACGGGTTCGCCCTCATTTATTCAACATGTAAAAACAAAATTTTAACTTAATGATAGGTAGGTCTGAAAAAACAATAGCCTTTGTGAGTTTGAATGATGGTAACTTCTCTTGTTTGGTAAGATTGAAGAAAGTTTCGAAGGAAGTATTTCAAGTTCTCTGGGTCTCAACATTTACGCAATAAAAAATATCTCACAATTCCATGTGATTCTAAACTCCACAATTTAATACCTAATTGATAAATAGAAAAGCTAAACTAGGAATAACATACAAGAATTATATTCATAAGCTCTAGCAGTGGAAATATAAGTGCAATCAAAGATTTGTGTAGGCTTGAACTAGTTCTGCCAAATGTGGTCATGGATGTGGTGGTGGCGGTCATACCCCACAAAAAAATCGACATGTTATTATCGGGGGATGCGCAAGGCTTCAGCTGAGAAGAATACGGATGGATGGCTCATGTACTATCCTATATTTGGTAACCTGAAAGAAGCTGTATAAGTACGAATTAGAAATTCCTAGTGATGACACGAGAAGACGAAAATTCATGACCACTCTCTGCACACGGACACAATTCTTTCATTGTCTGTACGCTCAATCCTTAAGGAGAAACGAAGATGTGAAGATCAAAGCAGAAACTACTATGAGGCCGTGGACACAGCATAATAACACCCTGAAAGAATCGACAAACTATGGGGCGGTCTTGAGCAGGCTACAAGGTGAACTGGGAACACAGTACGACTGACCTAGTGGTCACCGCCGCCAGCTAACACACCACGTGAGCAGAAGACACAGTGACTGACAGGACACACAACACCTTCTCGGCAAGACACCAGCAGGGTCGGTTTCGATAAGATCACATATGAGGAAACAGGCCTATTCAGGCCGGGGAGTGTGGCTATTATGGAAAATAGCGTACGGAAGCACGCTAAATACACGCTAAATGCTGAAAATAATAACTGGGGTATGGGCTCTGTCTGCAGGCTTAAATGTATTTGAAAAACAAGGAGCACCGGGCAAAGAATAGCGCGCTAGAGACTGCGAGTTGGTTGTCCAACGGTGAATAGACGGATACGTGGCAAAAAATCACTAAATTTCAGAAGCATATGGAACGGTACATGAATATATTGAAAAATTTCATGGAATATGAATTAGTGTTTGTTCCCCGAAGTCCAAGTGTACGCCTTGAATGGTTAGCTTGCCTAGCTAGTTCATATCCTAAAGACTCACAACCAACAAATCATCATTCAAACCAAGTTGGAACACAAAATGCCAGGAACAAAGCACGAAAATATTGGCGGTCTTTGAAGAGGGTTAAACGGACAGGGTTTCAGGCAGGCGATGTGTTTAATTTTCTGATTCGGACTCAAAAATCGTGCTTCGTTTGCGGCGGTCCCCCCGGAAGAACGAGAAACACCTGTTTGTATCGACAACTTACCTTTTAAGAAGAAAGCTGAAATCCTTTGAAAAATGTGAAAACAGATGGTGAAGAAATGAGTGTTGTAATAAAACAAACCATGCAAGAAGGCTAGCACCCCTAGAGGACCTTTTGTTTGATGACGTGAAAAAAAAGCCCATATGAAAACATACGGAACTGGAATGTGTGAAAAAGAATGCCTTTAATGTGAAAAATAAACCTAAAATAGTTAAAAATGCAAAAAGCTAAATCCTATACACCATAAACATGTGGGGAAAGTACATTGACTTTAAAAAGAAGACTGATGTTGTGTGGGCTGTGAAACAAAATCTATGACACCAATATCACTGTAACATGAATGCTTGAGAAGGTAACGAGGAAACCTTTGAAACCAAAAACTCGCGGAAATCAATACGGCTGTTTGCCTGCAGTGAAAAAAGATTGAAAGATATGTGAAAGAAAGTACGGTGCATATTAGTCACTGTTGAGGTTCTAAATTTGAGCAATAAAATTTAATAAATTTCGTGAGAAAGAAAAACGGAAAATGGACGCGGCCATAAGCCAGAAGCCTCAGGAGGCCTCTCGCGAGGGCAACTGCCCCTTTTAACACGAACCAGGCATATCTTAGGAAAGGTGGTAAACAAAGTTCTGTCGAATGGTTTTCGGTACAGCTTCGAGTTCTTGTATACGAATCAACTCAAAAAAACAACTTTGCCACTCATAGGCTTTATTCATATGTGAAAATGCCCTTTAGGTGATGAATGATGGAACTGCCTTCAGGCAGTGGATGGCTTTCGGATGAGATGGGGCGCTTCATGGTTATATATTTGGATGACTTGACTATATTTCTAAAGCTGAAGGAAAAACACAGAACATCGAGAAAAGTCTTTGAAAAAATATAGAAGGTAAGTGCGTGCTGAACCCTAAGAAAACCGTTTTGGGCTCAAGAAGAGTGAAAACTTCTTGGTCACATTATCTGAAGGATTAGGATGAACCGCAAAGAGTTCGAAGGATACTCCAAATCACGCGAAGGCTTGTCGAAAGAACTAAAGGTCATGGTGGTCTTCTTGAAGTTGTTAAGCACAACTACTTCACCTTGATAGTAACATACTAAAGAAAGGTGCAAGAATTAAATGGATAACAGGCAAGAATGTTTTGGTCGGTCATGGTAACGCTCTATCATTTGTCCTGATGGGTCGATTTCTCAAAATATTTCTAGTCTTTTCATTGCTCTTGAACACACTAATGTAGGCGACTATTGTAGCTGATTTGAAAGCGATGAAAAAATTAGAAAATGTTTTGAGGGGGGTAAAATTGATGGGATGAAAACTTGGTAGCGCGGTTTTCTTTGATAAAAAATGTTTTCTTGGCCTAATCGAGTCATGATTCTTGCACCTTTTCTTTGTGCATTTTTCACTGAGTCTTGTTGGTTGAGGTAGATGTCGCCGGAAGTTGATTTTCGATGGAAAAGACGGAAACAACTCGCCCGATGTTTCTTAAGGTGATAAACGTTTAGTATCGCTTGGCACTAACGAGTCTATCTAATCCTTCTCCGATATAAATAATGACGAAGTTTACACCTTCTTAGAGCCAGCCGTTTCTTAGATTTGAAACCAGGCCGTGCAGCCTGCATTTTCCGAACTTCCTCCGGAATAATTTTGATATTCTTCTTAGATTTTTAGAGTATAGTCGTCTCGAATGTATAACTATGAAGTGCTATCTCATCACAATACAATCAATGTTCTCTGGAAAGTAGCTCATCTTCTTGGTCGAAGGCATTTCTGTATGGTATATCCGTGGTAAAGAGATTATTTGAGTGTCTGCAGATACAGGGCAATTTGTACTGAAGAGCCATCTGGCCTAAGAGTCGCGCGACGCCTCTACTAAGTACCAACCATTCTAGTAGTAGTGTCTGGAAACCTGATGAGTTCTGATCTATCACCGTCATTCCGCATTTCTTTCTCATGACCGCAAATTGACGCCACGATCAGAGCCTCAACGAAGGGCGTTTCTTCTGCAAAATACATCAACAACTAATCTGCTTTCTCTGGTATTCTTCGTTGATGCAAAAATTTATCTGAAAATTCGATTTTCAGCACAAAGTATCTTATATTATACTTAATATTAATTAATAAATAGAATTTAAATCGCTAATAACTCCATACAAACACATCAATCGGCTCACTAAACTGAGTATCTCTTACCTTCATGTGCAGAATAGACTTAACGTACTTAATCATTTAGGCCTCTTCACGTGCCTATATTGGAATTCTTCATGCAGTACACGTATTCTATGAAATTGGGCTTTCTCGTCATCGAAGTCAAAGAATCTCCCCAGAAGTGCTAGACCTCTTGGTAGTATATTCATCTTTGGCTATAACACCTCCATTTCTTCATATACGTATTTCACACCGATTCAGATTTCGATTTCTTGAAGGTGTTGTTGTATGTTGCGAAATTGTTTCTTGTTCTCTGAGATCTTAAACAGCAGCTATCATCGAATTTTAGTCAATGAAATTCAATCATTCGCCGCGGGAAATCTTGTCTATTTGTCTCCTTGAACGCGATATTTTCATTATGCAACCTTCGTCTGAATGATGAATTTGTGAGTAGAGGAGTCTTAAGTTAATAGACTAGCTAGGCAAATAATCCATTGCGATGACATTTGACTCACAGAACAAACAATTCATATTCCATGAAGTCTCAATATATCATGGCATCGTTCTATGCTCTTGTCGAGTTTTTGCTCAGTAATTTCACTATTCCTTGTTTGACAACTAGCTTCGAGTCTCACTAGCGTTACCCCTAACGAATCTATTGGCATTTAAGCCGAATAAGAGCCTCAGCCCTTTCTGACGTATTTATTGCATTTAAATCGCGGTGAAACGACATGGCGCTCATGGCCATTTTGTTTGTGTGCAGCCAATACGCGCGGCCTCCCGACGATTCCCCAATGCGGATCCGTAATTCAATTCCCAGAGAAATTGCCATTATGTGTTATTAGTCTATCTTGGAATTCAATGGGGTATCTGTTCTACGCGTGATGTCTATTGAATTTTAGTGTGACTAATATAAATTTCTAGTTCTGCCTCTGAATTTAAATTTCGATACTACAATGTTTTCCATCGTATTCTTCTAGGGGTAATACGTGCTAAGTCCTTTGAACTCATGTTTTGAATCTCTGCGTTAATGATTCTATCTGAGATTGGTAAATTTATAGACAAGTAGAAGAATCGGTCTATATGCAAGTATATTAGATGAATTTCAATTCTGGGCATCTGCTAGAATTTCAATGCCAATTCTACTCTGATCTTCTTCGTGTAGATAGGAATAGTGCATATAGGCGCATTTCAGCAGCGACAGCTCCAATCTCGATAATAACATATGCCATACTTGGAAATAGTATCTGCCACTTACACCGCATCAATGACCATACATTTAGCGGGAATCTAGTATCTGCATAAATCTTTGATTAGACCTAGACATTCCGCTACTTGCCTAAATCGAAGATAGATACAAATCTTTAATGAAATGATTATCTCTGGTAGCTTCCATTGCTACCTTAGACGTGGAATTATTATTGGCTCTAGAATCATGCGTAAGGTGTATCGTATCTATAAGCAGATATTGAGGCTGATATAGAGCATTAGAATGCCTTCACAGGCTTTCACCAGTGGATAGACGGAGGAGGTTGGTCATCATTCAATTCCCTTGATGTCATTGTTACATTCAATGCTTCAGTACAGCTATGCATGTTAGTGTAGCTTTCGAATATTAACGCAGAATCTTGATTTGAAAATCACTCCCGAAACTGAAAGTATTTAAACGCTATAATACTCAATACTATTTGTACTCATTCAATCTTAGTGAGATTGTATCGCGAATTTCTCTTGCTCTCTTGAGGGTGAAAGTAACTTGTTCTCCGGTACAACGCGTGCTCTAATCTTAGTGGTGCTGGCCGATTAATGCTAATTTATCCTCTCTTTAATATTTTGAGAACTGCATTGCATTAGTATTATTCTGGCGGTACTTTAAATTTGCTCAGTCTTTTCTTGATAAGCGTCTTGAGCTGGGCTGAAATATCTTGTTCTTGCTCACAAGTCATATTGTCTTCACACGGCTGTAACTTTAGAATTTTCAATCCTTTTTGTAATCACCGGTTTCTAACTGCATTCCTCATCGATATGAAAGTAGTAGTCTTACTGAATCGATTGGCAATTCTTATTTGACATGTCTTCTTCATTCCTTCTCTTCTATATCTTCGTAATTTTCTTGAAATGAAGATAATTTGTCAGCTCTCTTTCCCTACTGTAGGCTTGAATTATTTCTTCTAGCATTTCTGAATTCTACATTTTGTTACAAGGCCTACAGAACAACCATCCTTTATCATTTTTATAGCTCTTCCGCATTTTTAGAGCGGTATGGCAAGTCCGAATGTAAAACTACGGTAATAAATCACTGTATGCTACCCTTTTCCGATTTTTAATCTTTTCCTTTTTCCATGTGAGATTTAACTTCATCGAATTTATAAACCGCTGCCTCGTAATCTTTCAGTAATATTGCCTCTTTATCTCTAAACATAAATAGGCCATCGACATCAAATCATCAAGATATTAGCGGAAAGAACCATTCATACAATGGAAATTTCATCAATAATGGAAAGGAAAGCATTATCAATGTTATTATTCATTGATAATAATCGACGCTTTCTCTCCTGCGTTCTCTTGGTTGTAATAATCTGTAGGCGTAGTACTCTAATATCATTTCATTGATATGATATAGCGATGAATCTTAGATCTTTGCAGATGAAACCTGAAACCGATTTCTTTACACATCACCCCCAGGCGCTAGCTTAAATTCTCATTTTGTATTTCATCATCATTCCATATAATCGAAGAATCACTCATCGCCTCCATATTCAACTGAAAATCTTTAAATGAAATGGGCACTATTTATTAATCGTCGTCGTGGCAAGATGAAAATATGCAAGGGAGCATGCAATTTTCTACATGATGATATTGATAGATGAAAATTGATTTGAAATGGTATTTGGATGGCGAAGATATATTAGCGGCAATTTCAGACTGAATCTAAAATTGACAAATTCAGTTTTGAATAGAAATTGAATGAGTATTAGTGGAGGATTCTGCGTAATCCCAAAGCTGAAGTCTGTATTTAGTCTAGATATTAGACCGGCCTAGTCGTATTTTTAGGTAATATCTAAATCGAGGAAAAGTACAGAACATTGGGGCTACCCCATCAATTGCTCATGAAAAATCTAGGCAGAATGGTGTTTTTAGTATAGGAAAATCACGAAGTACTCTGAAATTATCAACAGCTAGAATAGATACAGGGTAGGATAAACAAACGTAATGAATAATTACAGCAGATATTATCTCTAGATTGTGACAACTACTTATTACTTCCTCATAGTTGGAAAATATACCGATACAAAATCACCGATAATCATGTGAAAACAAATTCATCGAATAAATCTACCTAATGTAAAATATTTAATTTAAAACAACGACAATGAAGGCTAAAGTATATCTAAATTCCGCATACCACGTATAAACTATCTTCCTACAAATCTATGAAAGCGGCAAACTCCAACTTGGAAGTGGCTAGGAAGGCATTAGTCTCTCAAAGTAGATCAGGCCTACCTATGAAACTCTCTAAAGTATAATGAACATAATAATGGAGGTTTGTGAAAGAAGAGTGACTCTATACAACCCTAACTAGAAGATATGATTTCTGAATTTAAATATGAATAAATCATCCCTGAGAATCCCAGCAGAATGCAGCCCAATGTTAATTGTTCCTATATTTTGGCAGTACTAGAAGACCAAAATATGGACAACATAGAACCCTTTGACCTTAGAATCTAGCCATCTAGATGAAGTCTCTCTGTGTCGTCGAAGATTTTGTCTTTGAAACTCAGATGTGGAACTGGAGCTGGTTATGTACTATTTATTTGATGATATATTTGAATTTATTAGAATCAAGAAGATCAATATAAAAGACAGAATGAAACAAGAGAAACTAGGAAAGATAGATAACAGGAGACATCGAACCATTAGGCAATGGAAATCGAAGATTTGCTTAATGTTCAATGTCTGTTTCGATTAATGGAGAACGCATTTGGATGCTGAAAATGTTGATGAATGGAACATTAAAGACTGAAAATGAATGAAGAAGGAAGATAGCCAAATTTCTGTCTATAGATAAATTAGAATCATTTAACTCGATTTTGCCGTCTTATGACGACTCTGAAAATATAGATGGGCCGGTAGTCATTTAACTCAGTATGCTAACGCTCTGAAGAGCTGGGATAAGTTGTGAAGAGATGTAGAAGCGTGAGATAGGAAGATCACTAGTGAGGCGGTAATTCTATACCTCGATGTCCTCAATTAAATCCGTAAATCCTAGCGAAAGAACATCTAGATATAGATTTCATTAGATGCATGCAGCCGATAAGAAGAACATCCACTACAGCTGAATGCATCATTAAATCAATAATGAATAAACAACATAAGTGAAGCCTTTCAACATAAAGTACATCAAAGGCCAAATCTGCAAACTACAATGTAGGCGATAAAAATAGAATAGAATGAACTCAGGCAAGAGATAAGAAAACATCACTGTGCAACGATCGATATCCCGAAGAACAATAACTATCATATTAAAACAACGCAATCAATGCATCATTGCCCACAACGAACATTACGTCGATCATCCCGAAAATCTCGGCCTATCTTACAATATTTACTACGGAAGAATATACCGAGAAAAATATTGCGTCTACTAATATCCCAATCAACAATAACAACAACCCCTTTACAATAATTTCATACGTATTTTATATGAAGAATAAACAGAAAATGACTCGAATGAAAATTGTGGAGAACACTAAATATGGCAACAAACACAAAAATAGATAAATAAGACGATACCCCATTTGCTTGTGTATATTTAATCTGCATCACTTCCTTTAATGAAGAGTGATATTCTATGAATATTCTTGACATCAGGCGCTAGCAATGAGCGTAGTAGAGCTTAACATAAACAAAATAAATGAAATGAAATACTGCCCTGCTAATGCGGCAATAAAATGCTCCACATTAATAAGTCTTGTCAGTAAGAAACCCGGTGTGATATGTCAGAAAAAAATTTTAATTTTCACGATGAAGAAAAGCACCTCTGCAACATGAAAGCGCACAGTAATAACGTCTTTCCTTGCATTTAATCTGCGGGAAGATACAAAGTGCTATATTTTACCGAAAATGAATTGACCATATAATCCTCCGTCGTAATGCTGGCGTCTGGCGGCAAAATCATCTGCATTTATACTTCTAAGTCATTTCATACGTGAAAGCAATCGACTTTATCGTCGACGGTAAAGTTGCGATTCTTCTGTCCTCGATGAAGACATCGTGAAACTGTATGCGTGTGCGCAGTGCCGCGCTGAAACCACATGCCAATCGCTGGACATTACAACTGACCGCTGCTGGTAACAAACCGATAATTGGCGATATGAAGGTGAAGACAACGTCTGAGATGAAGCTGGGGAAGTGGCGAATTGATAGTGACAGATAAAACCTACTGGCGTGAAGTTAGCGGAAATGAGTTTAGGCGGAAAGCTGCGGAACTGGATGAATATATCTGGCGGAATCAGGTAGATATGGGAATTTCGCGTGGGAATTGGCGTATTAAATCGCGGAAGATACGTATGGGCCGGATGATAATGGAGGCGGCAATAATGAATGGCTCCGACGGCGAAGACAGATGCAGACGCCCGTGCTGGTAAGGATCAGCCGTGAAACCATTGTCAGGCGATGGGCCGTCGCTGAAATTTTGGCGATTAAGTCAAAGAAAGTCGCGGCGGCTTAATCCCGTCATCGACATCGTGGATGAAGGATGCTGTCCAGGCGGCGCTCTTATTCGCCAGCGTCGACCAGAGCGCGTCAATGCCGGGCGTTAACTGCGATGAGCGGCTGACTTTTAGTAGTATACGGGCATTATCAGGCTGAGTGGAGATCCTTTGTATTCTGAAAATACGCTGCGCCAAGCGAATGCGGCGGCAATAAAATTTTGAAAGGGGAATGCCAGCGACAAGGTCAACATGGCGTAAACTGGGCCATCGTCTGGCAATAACGACAGTGGAATCTTAGCGCAGCAATGAAGAAATAAATCAACGGAGAACAACGAAGCTGGCAATCATCATCCCGATACATCTTAATTGACAAACATGTCAGCACTCCTTACGACAAACAAATATAATAAAACAACTAACTAAAGGTGCTGACCCAAGTTATAATATGAGATTATGGAAAATCGCATTAGGGCGCTATCGCAGAGAGAACAACTATTAATAATTGAAAGTAGATTTCTAACCCATTTCAGTAAATTTATGATTGCAGCCCGACTCAAAGTACAGGCGGCCGTGCGATGATAGGATGGAGAATTTAGGCGGGGAAAGTGTAGAGGATTTTAGGGGAATTTAGAGTTATTAGGGAATGGGAAGAAAAAGAGGACTATCGAGGAAGGAAATTAAGTGTTTTTAAACGGAAGTATGGGAGGCTATCTTGAGCCTTGGAAAGGCTAATGAGAGGACTGTATGAAAGACAGAAACCTCGAAGTTGGCGATAATCTTCGAGGAGATGCATTCCTTGAAGATATCCAAGTGACAACCCCGACCTTGTAAGAATTTCATGGGAGCTAACACAGCAACCGGCCGTATGACGCAGAGCGATAGCGCCGGCAGAAGGCCATTTGATTATTTTGGAAATAGTCGCACTATCATTATTTCTAAAATCTACCATTTGAAATAAAGCGGTCGAATAACATCAAACTACGCTCAATCTAGCTAGCCCAAACGAAAACTCTCACAGTAAATCGTAGAAATAATCAATAGGCTTATGAAATGACTTGAAATAAAATCACAATTTTAGGCTAGTATATAAATGAAGTATTTGAATTTTGATTTTGAGGGGCACTGTTGGAGATGAAGCGGTGAATGAGCCTAGTTTTTCTGAAGTGCGATGCTATGGAAAATTGTTGTGCTAGATAGTGAATAGATAACAAATTCTTGAAAGCTGAAAGGCTTCGAAATCTCTTCAACAACCATATGGAAAATTAAACAGAAACAAGCGAAACAAAACATACAATAGATACACCTTAACAACATTTAATACAGGAAAAATAGTAAATATGCACATAAACATCAATAAACTACAATTACATATGAAAAACACCATTAATATAGATACATGAATCCCGAAAATCTTTTCTCCCTAATCTATTCGCTACTTAAAATTCGAATGAAATATAATGAAAATTAGCAGCAATAAATATCAACCTCTGAAATTGACAAAAATACAAGATATAGACAAGAATAATATTCCCATGCCTCTAGAGTCTGTATCATTCTAGAGAACATTTCAACCATATCTATTTAGAACTAGAAAATAAGCGATAAACAACCTCTACAAATAGAGCTGAATTCATTCACTTGCATTTCGCACAGTAGATAGATCTACAAAGATAGTAAAAATATCGAAGATGCATCAAATTATGAAATTACGTCAATTTACATCGGAAATTACGTAGTCGAAACAGCAAAACTGTAGCGAAATACAATCTTAGTAAAATAGGCCAGAGCCTATGTATACGCGCTGAAAATCTATGCATACCGCAAGTTGGAGCTTGACACAGGCCGCTGATCAGGTTAGTAGGGTAGAAGCTTTGGAAAGCCTCTATCTATATCAACTTCATTAGATTTCTTGGATTTCTTTGCCGTTAACCCCTCTAGCGTTCAATCTTCAATCTTTGCTCTGTATTGTCCCGAAAGTGGCAGAAGACCATTTTGAGGTGTTTGTTGCCTGACTATCAGAATCCTTAGGTAATGGGCAAGCATGCATACATGAAGATCGAAATGGAATTTTCCTCGAAGAAGGCTATAGTCACTAGTAGCGCCGAAGTGGGCGTCTGTCAACGGAAAATCTCTGTTCTTGAAAATTCAGGTGACGAATTTTTCCCAGATTTCTTGGTACAGACGAGTCACATCAGAAGTATACAGGTAAAACTGGCAAAAATTTGGAGCCTATCATGCCTTTGCGGTAAACAAATCTCCCTCATAACCTGCTGGTACAGTCGCTTTACCATGTCTCGCGTAAATAATCGGGCCCCTGCTATATACTTTGTATATTATTTTCCTTATTTTCCTTCTCGAAATAGATTCTCAAGACGAATTTGGCCACTTAAAGAGCGAGTCTATCTATCGGCCTACAAATCCTCATTTCGATAGTGTCATTTCTTTGGAGCTTCTTGGTGACACCGTACGGATATTTGAAACTATGATTGTCTGTTGATCCTCCCGGCTTCTTATTTAAACACTCGGGAGAAGCTCTATGATCCATTTACAACTCTTGAAATTTGTCGTCAAAGATGTCATTTAACTATTCTTGATCATTTCTCTCTCGACTTTGAGCCGGTGTATCAAATCCTCGACCAATCAATATGAGAATGCATTAACAAATGGCCCTCTGAAAACCACTCATCACATAATAGGCCTCTTCTCTCTCACTATACGTATTGCTGGCCAGCGGACCTTCCGCCCCGATGGCTTTCGTCTGACTCTTCGTACGCTCTGGTAGCATATACGATGAGTGAAACGGCGTAGCGCATTGACCGACAACATTACGAAAGTCATATAATACTGCGATCCAGGCGATATGCAAGCAATCCCCGACGTCGTAATAAATACTGTTATCCTCTTTGCTCACAGAATCTGCTGAAATGTCATTATTTCGATGTGCCTCTTACATGAAATAGTATGTGCATCATCATCACTCTAGTGGTATCGATATGATAATGGCTGTCTATAGAGCGTAGAATACGGCCACCTCGCAACTGAAATTATCACGATATGAAATTTCATCAAAGCGCATAAATTTCCTTTAGGAGAGCCCAGGAATGGAACATCACTGTACTAAGGAAATATCCATCGCTCGACAATATGTTTACTCATGCGCTCTGTCATAATGCTCAACTTATTCCCTTTATTCCCTTGCGACCCGTATTCCGATTGCTGAAATCTTCAGGTAATGGCATTGCGGCGAGTGCACGACGTCATGCAGATGTAACACGGGCAACAAGCCAATCCCCGGTGATGATCTGTGATCATCTCGCAATCACACGACAACACTTTAGCCTCTTAAAATGCTCTGCCAGCAGAGTGACATTCTGTTATTGTGCGTGGCAATCTTCTCACATGTTACTCACCTTTATGAACCTTCTCGAGGCATGTAACTGGAGTAGTAGAATCCCTTTATCTGCGTATATGATGTATCGATGTCTCCATGAATGTTTGAGTCTATATTTGCTTGTGAATAGGGGGGCTAGTTATTTATCTTGTTCTGAAATACCATCGAAACATAAATGCGTGATGAGACAATGTATTCAATCAAGTAGTTAAATGAGGCGATTATTGAACTTGAAATGAGAATACATGAAATGGGAAGAAAATGACAAAATGAATAATTTATAGATAAATAAATTTAAGTGAGCATTTACTGAGAATGTGAAATGAAAATGGTTATAATGATAATGCGCAACAGCGTGAAAGGAACATGATGAGAAACAAATTGGAAACATTACAGCAAAATCAATTTAAATCTATTATTTTGGAAGCAATTTTCTGAAAATTAAATTTGAATTTGACACTACAGCTCAAGCCAATCTTGAAACCACATAAACACTGATATGGCCTGGTATTCGGCTACAGCGAAAATTTGTTGTCTTGAAGAGATAACGAAATTATGAGATTTCAGCCGCATCTTTAGCGCCTTTCAACAATCGTCATTGCCTTCCGCATGCGTTCAAAATTGTAGCAATGAAAAACAGCCTATCTTAAAATAAAATGACAACTATATGCCGTGAGCTTCTTGTCTGCTAACGACCTGAATCTCGCGCGCGATCTATCGCAAGCTGAATTTTGAATCTTCAACAACCTTCTTTAATTTACATTTGCAAACGAATTTTTGAATGAAATTGAAAATGTCGTATATATACAGAGGATTTTGATTTTTTCATTTGAAAACCTTTTACTGTCAATTTTGGGCCTGGCACTTTCGCATTTTAAAATGAAACTCACATTTTAACTCACGCGATCTTTTTAATTTGAATGGCAGAAATTCAACTATTTTTGAAGATAAACATGTTGAAAACATTTTCCCAGTATAAAACTATGTGAAAATTATTCATTTATTCAGAAGATATTTCTGAAGTTTCAAGAAGTCATGGTCGTATGTATGCTGGTAAACTTGAACAGCCTACTCGTGGCAACTATTTAACGATGATAGACATTTTGAAGACTAAACCCTAGACATGATGAGATTTAAGACCCTAGATGACTCTTTCAACGACCGAAAACCAAGCCGGAGACCTATAAAGACATGGAATTGACACCCGATAGACGAGTTACAAACCAACGATACAAGGACATGAGGATAATGGAGAGACCGAAAGCTCCGTCGGATGATCATGCTCTGTCATTGCAAGATGACTGGCTAGATAGAACACTAAGATGAATGCAACGAAGAGGATGTGATCAAAGGAGGATCGAGGCGGCTCTAAGCGGTCCTAGATACCGCGAGTCAACGTACTAACCGATATTTAGAGCCAAAGTATTTTGATACCCAAAGACGGGATTTTGACGAATTCTTCTCAAGTTTTCATTTCATATCCATGAGTTTCAGACGATGAGATGAAGCCTTTTATATTTGAGGTATGTAGAACGCGAATTCGCCATATCTCGATGAATCTAGATGAAGTTTTCATTTTCATGGCCATGTGCAGACGATGAAATTGATAGAGGGCATTGGAAACGCACAACACGACTGTGTAAGGATTTTCCGCATGTTAACCAGTTGGAAAGTAAAAATCGTCAAATTTGACAAAGATGTCGATACCTTAATTTTGTTATCTATCAGAAGTTAAGTCGATAAGACTAATGAATTTTAAAATTCCGATCCATACATCACCGATTGCGATTATTGAAGATAGACTAATTAGGCCGCTATTGTAGAAGCGATCTCTGAAGGCAAGAAGGTAATGCTTCATATAAATGCAACCCGAATGCGATGAGAAGACTCATGACAAATTTTGGTAATGTAATTGCCTACTGTCGAATGAACTACGTGCTCATTGATTATCATAATTATCCTTAGATATTTATATGCGTCAGTATCTAATTTCAAAGTAATTAGTACTATTATAATTTTAATTAAATTATTATGTAATCTCGCATCATCTCTATCGATATTGTCGTAAATTTCTCTTGAATTTTTGGGCAAAACTCTATTGAAAAAATCCCCAACAAGCGTATATCAAATATGCCTAATCCTTATAACAAATTTACATGAAATATCGATCATATTTGAGCTAGAACCATATGTACACATAGCTTCAATTTATCTTTCTCATATGAAGAAATAATTTTTATTATGGTAACGGTCAAATTGATTAATGTACAGCAAATGGAAAATTAACTGCAAGTTTAACTCGGCAGTATATTAAGAAAACCAAAACCACGATGCTTTAACACAATGCGGAAAACCTACCAATGGCAAGCGATCTGTGAAAATGCGCCATGTCGATAGAACAACTCTACCTCATCGTCTCATCATAGCGTGTATATTATGGGATTCAGCAAGATGTGCGTATCTTAATCAAATGGGGGAACATTAGGTGAACAGTCATGATATGCATGAGAGATGACTTTGGGTATGAATGATAGATATTAATTATTCACTGTTATATGGGGCTGTTACAAAATATTCATTATTATTGGACTAGTAATCAATTTTCTCTATGATTGAGCAGGACAATAATTAGGCCAATATTCGTCATGGAATTGTTGATAATACTGGAAGGGCCTATATTATGATTTCTAAATTTCTATATTTATATGAGAGTAGAATACCAATATTAACATATACATGTTGTCGTAATTATAGCTTAAAGTTTCTCATTATATTTATTTATCAATTCTTTAGTGACAAATAAAATTATGAGTTAATGAGGAGACTACTAGAATGGTAAATTAATTCGGAAAATTAATGAAGAGTCTATTTAAGTTATCTCTCCTTAGAGCTAAATTTCAATTTATTATCAAAATGTAATATCAAACATTCTTGAGTTGATTTTAATGATAATTAACATGGCTATCCCCAAATCTTGAGAAATGAAAAATTATTCTGCAATGCAAAAACGTGGAAACTACTTCTGACGTCAAATAAATTGACGCCAATAACTAGAACGGCCGAATCTGAGACAGATGAACGAATGGAGAGATGAAGATGATGAAAAGTTCCTGCGACATGGAGCTCTATAAGTGTCGCAGGAATACTGCTGATTAAACAGATGAAGTCAATTTTCTTGAAAACGAATCTGAAGAGATGATGGACTATATTAGAGATGAGACAGTGCCTACGAATATGAAGAACATGGTAGATAAAGGTCAAGTTTCTAACGATAATGGAAACTGAAAACCTTTGGTGAGTCAGATCGCGAATAGAAAGGAGGCTGGCAACTGCTATCAAAAGTGGAGCCGGAAAAAACCAATCAACACAAAAGCAAAGCTAAATTCTTGCCTGTGTCTCCGGCCAGCATTATTAAGGAAAATGCGAACCTAGATAAGAAGATTTCTTTGAAATCAAAAATATCTGAAGAATTCTATAAAGCTCAAACCCATAAATTAGGCAAATTTCAAACACACCGAAGAAAATTTCGAATATATAGACAGATACCGAAACAGAAAATCTAGATAAGTAATGCTACTATATCTAAAACGTGAAAAGACCTATCGAACTCAACAAGCAGAAAACTCACGAAATGAAATGCAGCAAGAAAACCCTTTCCATAGAAGAAATAGAAGTAATAAGAAAACCCTACTACACCTAGAAGATAAGGCTAATATCAACTCACCTCGAAGCATCTCTGAAAATTGTCTGAAATGAAAGGGCTAACTATAGAAGAAGGTAGAAATGAAATCAGAAGAAATTAGTACTACAAATTATCATCGATGAGAAGATTTGAAAACGTATAATGCCCATAGAATATGAATTTACAATCCAAAAATGCTATTATTTCTACTGCATTCAGTGAAGAAGACATCAATTTTGAAAAAATCCTTAATGGTGCTCGTCTGGTAACAAGCAAAATGCAGGCTTTACGAAGACCTTTTTGAGCATAAATTCGAAATACGCGGCTAGTCATTGATAATGCGCGCCTGAAACTCAATTTACAATTTCAAGTAGTGATAAGAAAATTAAATTGAGCAAGCATCAAAATCCCCCTATAAAATATCTGGCCCTGTGCAACCTATTTACAAGAATAATTGAATATAAGTACAGAAATGAACAACTCTGAACAATCATGTGTGACAAATACCAGATATAAATGTCACCTCTTTACCAAAACGACACTAAATATTTGCAACAATGATCATGATAACAAGAAGAAAACTACAATTCTTGAGGTAAGTACATCGTATAGAAGGAGAACACATCAAGCAGTAGCTAATCAAAGATCTTATTCTTGGCAAAGTATCTCTGATGGGTGAAAGTAACCTTTTCTTTGAATTTACGGAAGCCCTAAATTAGTGCTACTTCTACCAAATGCCTAGTGCAATAAATCCAGAAGATGTAGACAATGCCGAGCATTATTGCAGTAATTACGATGAGATATAACTATGAAGATCAACCAAATGATGTATCACAGTAGAAAATCATAAAATAAAGGCGACCTATAAATGACTCCACGTGAAAATCAGAGAAATGCGAGTTATTGAACGAATTGTCAGAGAGGATTTAGTCCATGTGCGTACCAGCGATGAGCCAAAGAATATGGAAATGAAGATATCTTAGTCGAAGAAATCAATAAAGATAAAGGTAATTGCATATTTGTTGCCGAGTTGGTGTGGATTTCTTTTAGTGTGCTAGTATTTTTCAAAGTTGGGTAAAGAAATTGAATATCATCTCAGTAATAAATGAAGTGATAATTAACTGCTACCATGAATGAAGAATGTAATGAATGGATATTAATTCTATTTTAGATTTATTAAATACTGAAATTTTATGAACATAGTGAAATGTTGAAAAGAAACATTAATAAATTGTATTAATTAATATACACAGATGACATATTGGTGCAATAAACTAAAGAAAATTTGCCTAAGGCACTCTTAATTGCTCTTGAAGAAGCTACACTTGAAAACATTGGCAAACAGAAATTCTCTTTCATGTGGAGAGGAATATTTAATTGTATTTGAAGCTTTTATTTATCTGCTAATGGGAAGGGTGAGATGGGCCGAAGATTTGAGAATTGTAAATTAGCCTTCACCCAAAATGTTTGAAGATGAAATTTTCCATGAACTGCCGATTTCTGAAATTATAGAGAGCCACATTAGATAATGCACCCATCGTGAACAATAAAGGCAAACAACCATTTAAAATGTCGGCTGCTGGCGAAAATAAACTTTGGAAACTTTTGAAAATTGGCGAAGAACAACAATTTTCTCCGGTACAAACTGGCTTCGAAATTGAGTGTGATACTTGATGGAAAACCGTAGATCTTTGCTAGTGAGGATGACAAGACTTACTGTACAATGAAGACGAATGACACGGAAAATATTCCTCTTATGAAGGGGATTCTATGCGATTGATGACATTGAAAAGTGGTATTTAATGTCGAGGAATTTATATTATATGCATTAATCGTATACTGAAATAATATGGAAACAACGAGTTAAAATCATAAGCATGCCGCATGGAGATTGAGTATGTAAGTTTAACTATTTTGAAACATATAAGTAGCAGAAAATAGTAGCCACGTGCTGATAATTTTGTGCTATTGACAATTTTGAAATTTAATAAATTTGATTTTCTCAAAAAATATATAAAATATATTCATGTACAAAGAAACGTGAAAACATCGTATAACCCTATTACTGCCAGTCGTAATGAGCGTTAAACTGAAACTTATTATTGAGGAAAATTATTGCTATACAAAATATTCAATAATTTGATCAAGAGAAACATGTGTGAACTAACTGCTACTATCTTATCGCTATAGCCTTCATCCTCTATATTTGCCCAAATGAGTAAATGAACAAATTTATGAAAATTGAAAATTTGTCAATATGCAAGAAGGAAACTGAAATGCAAGTGCCTCCTTACCTATTCAGTAGTATAGAACATAATGTATATCGTCACAAATTTCAAAATGAAGAAGACGATAAATATTATTTATAGTGTAATTTTCCAAATGGCACATTTATTCATATTATAAAACTAGTATTCTGCCCGTAATTTCTTTTCAAATAAGTGGCCATTACATGGGAATTCTCCAGATATTATTTTAGAGCAGAACCTGGTGCAATAGTATTTTGGAAATTTCTTAATAGAGAAACAATTGCCAAGCGAGATTTCAACTCGACTTATCATCACCGATTTCGATGAGCAAGCTGATATGTGGAAAATAAATGCAAGTACTTGTGAAATTCTTGCTGAGAACATGCAGCTGATAAGTCTGGCCACATTTTTTGAAACAATATGTATATAATAATCGCAAATAAACGCGAGCAAATTCCATTCCATGTCTTTTATAAGAATACCCCGGTATCAGAGATTAAGGAGTCTAGAAGGCGGTGGTATCTTGATAGTGGTACAACCCGGAAATTGAAACCATATGGTACCGTGAAACATGCCGCCTAAATTATAGCCTAGTAAGCTGAACGAGAGAAGTCGATTTTAGTAGGAGATGAACAGCGCTAGCGAAGGAAGATTCCCGAAACTATTATAACAAGCAAGTTTAAATGTCAAATACATACAAGATACTTGAAATTTTAACGCTGTCTTGTAAGTGCTTCTACAGCGTGGGGCTTCTCCGTTTTTATTATTTCATCAATTTATCTGAAATATGAGATGATGATGAAGACGGCGGTAACAGAATAGATTAAATGGAGAAGAAATAGCCCTGTACATACCCTCACGAAGAAGATGTGAACAAAGTATTGAGACGGAGAGATAAAATGCTACGTGCCAATCAGATGGAAAGAACCCGACCCGAAGAGAAGATACCCTTAGATAGCTGAAGAATATTCTGAAGATAAACCTTTTGTGATGGAAGAACTCTGGACAGGAATCCATGAGAATTTCCGCCGGAAATCCCGATGCAGGCGTAGACTGCTAATGAGCAATGTAAAGGAATTTGTCTATGTTATGGGTAGAGGAGTCCGTCGATTAATTATGTAATAGTATCGATACAACTATGCATGCAGTGCATTTAGAAGATTTGAAATCAATAAAATTTAAATTCATTTGGAACAATCCCATCCATCCTATTATTGAATGAATGTAATTGGAAACTCTTGTGGAAATGAAACTGATCCTCTGCAGTAGAGAGGACATATGTAGTGCGGCCTACAATTACATTGAAGAGGAGGAGATTTCAGCAGACACGGTATTAACAATTATCTGTGAATGGAGCTTCGATTACTCGTGATTAATCTGAATTAATCTTTGGTGTTGATTTTGCTAGTTTGTATTCGTGACGAATCACCTCCGCTAATGATTCTTGAATAGGTATTTGTCTCGTCCGTGTATTCGTGGAATTTCTCTTGGATTGTTGGAATGAATCTGTGAAAGGAATCCTTATGGGGTAAATGAAATCAGATGTACTGGCCAACAGCGGCATCATGTGATCATCGTCGAATGGTCGTGGGGATATTTTCCGCTGATCTCCGAACGAAGACGCAAGAACGCGATAAGTTGACAGTTTGGGCGGGAGTCGGACGAGTGTGGACAGGCGATAGGAAGGATGTGGCTTGATTTAACTCAGTCGATTCTTGTTCAGAATCGAGATAATTTGTCTATTTAATGCCGGAAGAGAACCAGCCTCGAATGGCAAGCGATCATCCTTGGGGCGATAACCATATTCTCCTCATCAGCATTAATATCGACAATGAGTCGGTAAGATATCAGCTGATCGCGTGCGTCGATCTAGGCGTGGCTTAAATCGAGCCGTGTCCTCACTCAGATATGCATGAGATGACCCTGGGTATGAACAATGGTAATGACTAATTCGCTCTATCAATTGTATATAATGGGGCCGTAACCTACAAAATATATTCTTGTATGTCTGTTCGCACGCCGATTTTCTAAGAATGGTGAAGGCAAGTTATCATGGAGTTACAAATAGAGTCGCAGAATAATGCTGATATCTATACCAAGAGGACCATGTGTGATTTCACGTGCATTCATATGAGTACCAATATGCTTGGGAATTAGAATACCGCGTGTATATACATATATATTAAACATTATAACCCAAGTTTCTCAGTATATTTATTTGTCAGTTATAAATTGATAGATAAAATTATGAAGGAGATTGAGAACTAAAACGGGAAAATGGTAAGTTAATTGATAATGAGTATTCTATTTAAAATTGCTTCCTTCAAATGAACTTTCGGTACAATGGAGAAAAAGACACTATATTCAGCATGTAAACTGATATTATCTGAAATTTCTTATTAATATTATTTAAATACCAATACCAAATTTTAAGCGTGAAGTAAATGCCACTACAAACCGATCAATCTCTTGAACAATTTTGAAATATGAAGTTTTCCTTTTCGCTATCCCATGTCTCAAACTGATGAGAAAACCTTTTATGTGATTTATGTAAAACTTTTAATTAACATATCTCTAGAACATCTAAGCAATTTTTAATTTTTCATCATATACTCAAACAATGAAGAAAAAAACGCACCTTTCAGCATTAAACATTACTTCATATACTAAACATAAAATTTATTAAAACAGTAGTTTTAACCACAATAGTAAATACTTTATAGTAATCTCTAGAATAATTTAAATAGAGATTTCATTTTCATATCATAATTATCTAGTAGGAAAAAAACATTTATATTCAATATATAAAACTAAAAATTAGCCACTATCTCTAGAATGGTATCTAAAATAGAAATTTTTTCATTTCACCATCCATGATAAAAATTTTTAATGAGAGAAAAAACCCCTTTTATATTCAACATGTAAAACAAATGCTTTCATAAAAGACCTATATTGAAAACCATGATGACTGGCTCCATAAAGCTCATATATTTACAACACAAAACTAAATACCCTAGAACTCAATCTACAGAATCTTTTAAAATAAAAGTTTTCATCCATAATTAATTAATAAGATAAAAACCTTTTTTATAAACTCTAAAACAAAAAAATTAACCATATGGAATGAATCCTAAATAAATTTTTCATTTTCTATCACTCAAATGCCAAACAATGAAGAAGAAAAACCTTTTTATATTCAACATGTCCAACACAAATTAACCGCCATAAATAAACATAATGACTGACAGCTTATAAAATTTTAACCCTAGAAGCAAATACTTACAAATAAATCAATCTCTTGAATAAATTAAAATATAATTTCCGCTCTATCATAATCTCAAACAATGAAGGAAAAAGACTTGCTACCTATTCAATATATATAAAACAAAAAATTATATATCTCTAGAATAGATCTAAATAGAAGTTTTCATTTTCATATCATAGTCTCAAACATTGAAGAAAAACACTATATTCAACCTGCATTAATACATAAAGACTATAAATGAAACCATAAATGTTGTCTAAATAAATTTAATAAAATAAATGCGCCAATCAATCTTTTGAAATATTTAAAAAGAAATTTTCATTTTCATATCCATGAGCTCTCAAAATGAAGAAAAAACCTTTATATTCAATATATAAAACACAAATTAACCCTCTCTGGCCGAATCACAAATAGATATTTTTTCATTTCACTATCCATGTATAAAACAATGAAGAAAAAAACCTTTATATTCAGCATATGTAAACACAGAGTAACTATAAATATTTGTGAAAACCATAAATGTGTACAAAACATAAATTTTAACTTGGAAAATAAATGCTTACCTGCAATCATCCTTATAAATAATTTAAATATGCAAATTTTTCATTTTCTATCTATAGAACAAGCAATGAAGAAAAACCTTTATATTCAATATATATAAAACACAAATATACAAAATAGATCTAAATAAATTTTCATTTCACTATCAAGTAAACAATGAGAAAAAACATATATTCAACATATAAACACCGTGGCCATAAAGACTGCCATTGAAACCGCTAAGTGATTTGATACAAAGTATAGGTACAACACAAGACTAAATTCCTACAAAAAATCATCAATCTCACCGAATATTACAAATATAGAAGTTTTTTCATTTTCATATCCATGATACTCAAACAATGAGGAGAAAGGAGCCTTTTATATTTAATTTGCAAAATAATTAACCATAATACGAAATAGATTAGTATAAAGTCTTTCATTCCATATCCGCTGATGCCTCAGGCAATGAAACAAAAGTCTTTATATTCTGCGCTATAGAAGCACCGTTATCCATAAAAAATTTCCATTAAAGGCAACAGTGATTTGATACGAAACGTAGGTTTTAACCTGAACTAGTACTTCTACCGGAGTCAATCGATGGCAGACAATTTAAATACAGAAATTTTTCATTTTCATATCCGTAATCTCAAATAATGAGGAAGAAAAATATACATATTCCCAATTTATATAAACACAAATCGCTCATATCTCTAGAATAGGCCCAAATGGGAATCTTTTCATTTTCATATCATGGTCTGTCATGAGAGAAAAATATTTTATTCAACATGTAAACACAAATTATCCATAAAAATTTCCGTGAAACAACGAAATGATTTATTTTAAATCATAAATTTTAACTGGGCTAAATACACAAAATCATTAATTAAATAATTTAAATATATAAGTTTTTCATTTTCAAATCCGTAGTCTCAAAGAATGAGCAAAAACATTTATCATCAACTGTAAAAACTAAATAATATATCTCGAAAATGATGTAAATACTAGAGATTTTTTCATTCCATATCCAAAATCTCAAGCAATAAAAACAAAAACACTGGTAACATGTAATACAACAAAAATTAATAAAAGATTTCATTGAAACCATAAAATGATTTTATTAAAAACATGAGCTTCTTTGAAATAATTACCCATGCAATCAATCAATCTCTCCGAATATTTAAATATGAAATTTTCATTATATATCCCATGTGCTCAAAAATGAAAAAAAACCTTTGCATCAATATATATAACTACAAATTAACCATATTCGAATATCTAAATAAGTACACCATTTTCATATCACGTAATCTAAAACAATGAGAAGAAAATAACCTTTTATATTCAGCATATAAACTACAAATTAACCATAAATATTTCCCATTGAAACCATGATATTTGACCACAAAACATGGAGATTTTATTACAAGGTAAATGCCTCTACAAATCAATCCCGATCTCAATATTTTAAATATAGAGGCTATTCTGCATATCACAATCACCAACGATGAGAAAAACATTTAACATTCAATATGTAAAGGCAAAAGGTAGCCGCTATCTCTAAGAATAGATCTAAATAGAATTTTTTAGTACAATATCATGTCTCAAACAATGAAGAAAAACACTTTACCGTCAACATGTAAAGAAAATTGTATAGTACCATTTGAAACTTCATAAATGATGATAAAAAGCATAAATTTTAACTAAGAGCAAATGCCCTTACAGAAATCAATCAATCTGCCGAATAATTTTAAATATCGAAATTTCGACTATATCATGATCTCGAAACAATGAAGAAAAACCTTTTATATTCGATATCCTGAAACACCAAATTAGCCATATTTCTAGAATATATCACAAATAGAGATTTTTCATTTCATATCCGTAATCTCAACGATGAAGAAAAAACTTTATATTCAGCATATGAAGCACACAGAGTGGAGCATAAGAGTACATAACTGAAACATAAAAAAATGTTGTGCAAAACAGATTTTAACCTGGAAGTAAATGCTTTTCGATCAATCTGCAGATATTTTGAAATGGAAATTTTTCATTTTCACATATCCGTAGTCTCGAATTATGAGGAAGAGCAGCACATATTCCAGTATATGAGCACGCGATTAGCCATGTCTACAGAATGAATGCAAATGAAATTTTCGTTACTACTTATCACGTAGTCTGAGCAACGAGAAAAGACATTTTATTTTCGGCATAAAATAACAATTAGCCATAAAAATTTGCAACAACGTCGCCCAATTCTAAAACATCTATTTAACCACAAAATAAATGTCTAAATCAATCTGGAATGATTTTAGTGAAGTTTTTCATTTTTGATAAGCGAGCTCCGCCTGAAAACCCATTCTCAACATAAGCCAATAGTGAAATTCATCTCAGGTTATGCTACCCCGTCGACTTCGAAATCTAGGCAAATTCGCCGTTTCATGGGTATCACTGACTCAGCTTTTAGAGATCATTCGCTTATGAATTTAATAAGAGCCGTTGCATAGTGAAGTTCTCTGCCCCTTGACCTTGTAGTTAATGGAGCCATGCGCATAAGTAATTTCGGTGGAAATGGGAAACAACAATAACTCTTCTTTGGGCTTACATGGTTAGGTATGAAAGTCCCATCCCTTCATGGAGTTATCAGATAAGATATTTTCAGCGCGAAATGAAACTCTGGCCTTCATTCCTTTTCATTGTTCTTCAGGCACATATCTTTGTAGCCTACGGCCATGTCGTCATATTTGCCTCATTAAATAATAAACAAGTATGAAAGAACCTTAATACTTCTAGTGCGCGATGGTTGCTTCTTGTTACCTTCAAGAAATGCTTTTGTCGTCATGTTCCATTGTGCTTTAATCGTGCGTAGTTCCCACTTCTTCGTAGTTTCCTTCTCTAGCAATTTCAGTGCTTCCCCGATTCAACCTGCATTTGAATTTGCCGGGGAATTTAATTCTTTGTCGATTTTAGACCATCGCTCTATTGTACTGTATTGCGCCAATTTTTATTCCTCCACCAATTCTCCGTCTCTTGTGGAATTGCAATTTCTATACGCAATTTTAGGTAGCGAAGTTGATCTTTAAACATAAATATCTCGCGTAATCTTCAAATTCATTGCAATAAGCAATTTAATTCTTTGACGAAAAAACAGGTATGCTCTTTCAGCGGTGAGAACAACATCGATGAACTTCATAGGCAACATTTCAATTAACTCTCATATTGACTTTAAAAACTTCACTCTGGCACCTCTACCATCGATTAATTCATTGTTTTAATCGATTCAGAATAGATGAATTTTAAAACAAACTGCTTCTCTTATGTAATTGTATCATGAACTTCATCACCTGGCTGCACCGTAACAATATCATTACATTAAGTGCATCTGCAATTAGCTGAGTATTTCCTTAGATCTTCAAGATCAAGACTCCTCTTTACCCATTTGTATTAATTATTTCAATTCCTCTCGAAATCTCATACTAGATGCTGTAGTATACCATTTCCTTTACATACGTAAATCTATGGTAAAATCCATTCAACAGTATATCTAACATACCATTTACTAGAATTACAAAATATAGACATTCAAAGCACATGAAAATTTAGATTCAATTATGCAGAGAATTTAGCGATTTCAACTTGACAAATTAATTGCATTCAATTCATCGATGAAACGAATTTAACCTCTATTTAATTAAATATTCCTCTATCACTTATTCATTATATTATATAAATTTCAACCATCATTACCGCATGTACCAATATCAAACATTTGAAATTCAATTTCAATCTTTCAAAGTATGTCGATATTACAAGTAGTAATTCACCCAATATATATATATATATATATATACACACGCAGTTATATATAACCTTTCTTAATTTCATCGGAAATTAATTTGAAACATCAACACAAATCATATGTAGAATCACGTCAACTCAATCAACTGTATTCACAAAACGCGATTTCATATTAACAAATGAAAATGCGCAAAATGCCGTCTCATTCTGAAAACTGAATTTCATTGGCCTACACACGGTACCGAAGACTTGACGAATAGGCTTTCTGTTCTTCTGGTCACCTGCTCCTACCTCTCTTCCTATTCGTCCACCATGCAAAGACTTAGTAATTTATACGAATTTAATTGAACCAATTTGATTTGCATCCTTTAATGGCACGCTGAGAATCTCAATATCTCAGCAAATTTCACGATCTAGATTTGTCCGTAAAATCTTGAAACTAAATCTATCTTAGGATTCATAATTAATTAGATATCTCAAATCTAATTTCTCTCGTATTCTCCAGATTATTTGGGAACATTAACGAATCCTGCAATAATTAGTTAAATCCTCCAGAAAATCCCATTAATATTTGCAGCAAAATTAATGACATATACAGACGCAAGACCCCTATGTTTAATGGAATGCAGTGTTTTAGTCACAACAACTGTAGACAAAACAGAGAACTCGTCAATCTAAATTATATAATTTAAATCCATACATATATCCTGGATGCAACAATAATCTCATAAGTATTATTTCTTTTCTCCAGTCTCAAAAAATAGTTTATCTTTGCTTATCAACGATTACACTCTCTGTCTATCTTTATCTTCCTTTCATTTGTTGTATTTGATTTTCTTTTCTCGCGATATCTTAAACTATATCACTTTAAATCATTATTATTCATTAACTCAATTTCTGTCAATAAGGCAAGTTATTTCTTCTTTTTGCTGCTTCTGGCTTCTTCGGAAAATACAACCATGCTGCTTCTATTCTTCATGGCAATCATCCGCGCCTCACCATTTTCAGACAAAGAGCTTCTTCTCTGCCTTCTATCGAGCTTCTTTGGGCTGGCATTGTGCTCCTTTAGAACATCTTCATCTCTGAAATCGCTGAATTTTGAAAATTGAGAATTTCTTTATCTTGTCCCGATCATCAACATTATTTCGAACAGCAGATATCATTCATGGATTAGATAATTCGCCGATTTCTTCAATACTCTTCATTTACGAGCAACCATTTGCCGGAGTCGATGTTAATACCGACGACGCCTGCGTTACTTGAGCAATTTTTAGAAGACGAAATCAACAGAACTACAAGTCAGCCTATATCTATACGACATTCCGATATCTGTTCTACAATTTCCTCTCTACTCCGACATCTGATATGGTAATCCAAACTTTCAAAATTATGCAAATTCTCAAGGCTATCAACTAATCTTTCCTTGCCATCTGCTCCCCATGATATTTCTATTCCTTTAATAGTAGACTGCATAGCTGAAATCTGCATGTACTAAATTCAACAAATATTCGGCAATGCAATTTCATATGGCATTGCAAATTATATGTCCATCATGTACATCCACACATTCACATATGCAAATCTTCAATTTCTAAATCAAAGATATTCCTTGATATCGCTATTTTCGTATACCCGGCCTCTTGGCAATCCTCTTCTTCATTCGCAAATTTACTCATATCTTTATGCTTATTCAAGAAAATGAACGATGCTGCTTCCCCTCGCATTCAGAGAAACCATTCTTCATTTATTTCTGCTCAGTATATATCTGCAGAGAATACTCACATGCTGATAGCTTCACGAATTCTTGCCTCCTCCTTGAAATAGGCACAGCCTACCTTTGATACATCTGTCTCACATTGCACGTAGATTTTATCATCGAAGCGATACAGATCTATTAATTGAGGATATCATCAGTATCCTGCTATTTCGTAAGAACTTCGCTTTCGATGAGTGCAGCTATGCAATGCACAGCGTGCATTCTCTATTCAAATGCCTCATCTTCTCACCTCTGGCTGCATATTCACTGATCTCTTTTCTGGCCAGCAGCCTTTGCCCTTCCTCTCTTCTTCATGTCCAGCCTCTCGTCTATCATCATCTTCTACACATCAGCTGACTGCTGTCACCGGCTAACTCTTGTATTATTACCATTCATTCCAACCACATCTTAACCAGCTATTTTAAATCTCTCCCCTCTTCTGTCTTGACCTCTTTGAACCTCCTCTCTGAAAATTCATTTCAGTGATATGTCTCTTATGTTCTGCTATAATTTTTAAATCTACAATATGACTCTAAACCCTGCCAATCTTTCTCACAGATGCAATATTTTAGTAAATGACAATTCTCCTACTTCTTCTAGAACTGCTGAGCGCTCTCTCTTATACACCGAACTTCTCTAAATACACCTTCTAGAACACTTATTCTCTTCATTCCTTCTCACAAATCTCTTGGTCTGCCGCTCATACAAATCTATACGATAAATATACTTCATACCAGAGGTATAATCACTTCTAAAATATAATATGTAACACTGCAATAATTCTAACCTTCAAACTGGGGTAAAAATATTCTCATCAACTCACCTTCCAGCGATCTTGCTTCACTTCTTCAGCTACCTTTACATCCTATCTTACTTGACCACTAAATACGTTTCAAAATCTAATTTCACGCATACGAGTAATAAAAACTGGGCAAGCGAGCTATTGCGACCATTACCTTGTCATAGAACTACTCCCGAGCCAAAATTCATAATTGCAGCCTGTAAGCCATTCCTAAATTTATATATAAATAAACTTCCAAAATAAAATTCGCAATTTTCATAAATTATCGCGAGAAACCCTTTGCAAAATCATTACTTCATCAATTATAAACTCCCTTTACATAAATGAGATTCTCTTTTCTATAGTGAAACCATACACCACCATATTTCAGTAAAAATGTAGAGCTCTATAGCAATATAGATTCATACGTCATCCACTATAAATTATCTAAAATAGTATTTTCAGCTTCGGAAATAAGGAAACTCAGTAATACATTCATTCATTGATCACGGCTACACGCTCTTAAATGGCTTACTATGAACCGCTGTCATATAGCTACAACAATAATAAACAAATATGGCAACACCGCTGCCGGTGCAGATATTACTTCTTATTTTCTTGGAAACTTCTTTTATCTTTAAATGAATTTCATTAACTGTCATTCATCGTTCTACCCTTATCTTCGTTATTTCCCCTTATCTAGCAATTTAATTGCTTCCCGATTCTTGATACGTTATATTCACCAAAATTATTCTTCATTTAAACCATCCACTCCATGACCATACTATATGCATGAAGCCTTCCATTAAATCCATTCTTGTAGGAATTCTATTTCTATGCACAATTTAAATGGCGGTGATCTTTAAACACCAGCGCTCAATCTTCAAAATACTATTCCATATGCATAATTCTAATTCTTTGACTTCACCCCGCCAAGCTTGGAGATTTTCTCCTTTTCAGCAGTGGGCAACATCGATAGACCTCATAAGCATTCATGAAATTTCATCTTAGATTGACTTTAAAAAATTCTCTATTTTATCGATGAATTGTAACAATGGTCAAAAATTCAGTATTTAAATAAAAATTTTAAAAATCATCTTATAATTCGTCGCTGAACGTCATCTTCTTCTTCTGAAACTTTCATCCAACTGACAAGGCATCATACAATTAATAAAATTTCGCCAATTCTTGACAGAATCTTCCTCTTTGTACATTTATAACGTGCTGAATCTCAAATCTTCTCTTGAATTTTGTAGGAATTCTGCAATATTTTGACAATGAGAATTCAAAGTATGCTCAAACCAAATTGACACAAAGCGCATACAGCCTACTTTCGGGGAGCCACACCCTTGATATCAAATGAAATTCACAAAGCCGCCTACTTTATCAGAATCAGCAGATTCAATTATCATTTGGGAATTTTCGATCCCGACGATAGGTGGTGCATTCAGGATACATCGTGGAAGGATGTTTGACACCATTTGTAGATCTTCACTCTATCATCCCAATTCCAACATGTCTCTCATTTCAGCCATCATTACCATCATCACCCAATATCCGACCTAGTGAAATTAGATTTGATCTTTCACCGTCTGTCGATCTTACAGATGATGCGATTCACTTGTCATCTATATATATCTGCAATGATTTATGTATAGCCTTTCTTTAGTTTTAAATCAAGAGTGAATTTTAGGCTGTCTGACACCTACTACCGTCATATGTAGATCTCGCCTCCGTCCGGTGCAATCGCTCATATGATACGACAACACTTTCGTATTAAGTGAAATCGCTACGAATCTTTATTCTGGCGATACAATCATTAATTTTGCAATTTCGAAACTGACAAACAAAGAATCTGTTTAATCTTCTTCACGATTCTTGTCTCTACCTCTCTTCTATTCTTCTTTGATCTATTTTCCTTTGAGAATTTATTAATTTATAGAAAATTTGAAAATTGAACAATTTAGGTTGTCGCTATGCTCAACTGAGGTCCTCGAATATCTCAGCGAACCCTACGATCTGGTTGTCACCGATGCTTGAAGTGATCTTGTATTGATATGGTATCGTGTTTCTATATGATTGACAGGAACGATAACAAATCCTCACAATAATTATTAAAATCACTCAAAATCCATTATCTTCATAAATTGTATTTCTCGCAAGCATAAGATTACAATATTTAATAAAATACAGAATATTTCGAATCTAGCTCTGCATCAATTTTCATATCCATGATAAAATAATGGGAAAAACCTTTATATTCAATGTATATAAAACAAATTAGCCTATCTGGGAATAGGCTCAAGTAAGTTTTCATTTTCTATCCATGATGCTCAAACAATGAAAGAAAAACCTTTTATATTCAACATGTAAAAACACAAATTAGCCATAAAATCTCTATTAATATAAATGTTATTCTGAAACATGATTTTAACTAGGTAAATGCCCTACAAATCAATGCAATCTCTCGAAAATGATTTTAGATATGGAGTTACCGTTTTCATATCCCGTAGTCTCAGGTAATGAGAAAACCTTTTATATTCATTGTGTAGGCACCCAAATTCTTAACTATCTCTAGAATAGATTTGAAATAGAAATTTTTCATTTCAATATCCGTAGTCTCAAACAATGAGAGAAAAATCACTATATTCAACATATGAAACAAAAATAACCATGAAAATTCCCATTGAAATAATAAATGATTTGGGAAACAAGGCAAATTTAACACAAGTAAAATGCCACTACAATTAATCATCTCTGAATATTTAAATATGAAATTTTTTATTTTCATATCCATGTCTAAAAACAATGAGAGAAAAAACCTTTATATTCGGCATGTAAAACACAGGTGGCGCGCTCATCGTAAATATGTGAAATGTTGTCTAAAACAGATTTAACGATAAATGCCTCTGAACATTCTACGAATAATCTACTGCGGAGATAATTTAAATAGAACACCATTTCATATCCATGTCTAATCTTGAAGAAAAATCTTTTTATTGATGTATATAAACATAGATTAATACATATCTCTAAATGAACCTAAAAATAAGTAAATGCCCCTAATGCCCTAATACCCTGATTTAACCTAATCTAGTAAATTCCCCATTCAATCTTTAGAATAGATCTGGTATTTTCTATTCATGAAGCCAATTACTATGTGTCTATGGCGGTATATCTGAATCTCTTTATGAGAAAGTAACATGTCTAGTATAAATGCCCACATAATCGATCTTTGGAATGAATCCTCTTGTCGTCTCTGGAATATCTATCTACGATAGAATTCCTATAATCCAACCGTATATAATATTTAGAAAACAATTTAATAAAAGACATAGGTTTACAACCAAGTATATAGTTTTCATTTCATATCCATATTATCTGACAATGAGAGGAAAAAGGCCTTTATATTCAAGCATAGCAAAACCTAGAACATAAGTACCATTGAAACCAAGAAATGTTGATATAAACTGTAATCTAATTAATGCCCTACAATCAATCTTTAGAATAGATCTACTTAAATTTTCGGTATATCCATATAAATGGTCTATAAAACTACGGCTCTATGAAAGCGGCTCTTCCCAATTCTCTTCTTTATGGTATCTAGTAGTGGCTCTACCTGTCGATCACCAGAATATATCACAAGTATAAATTTTCATTCTCCATGCATTGCAATAGATATCAATTTAATATATATATATATATATATATATATATATTTATTTATTTATTGAATTCATTTTTAAGGATAAAAACCATTAAATAGTTGAAGATGATGCATGGAAATTTTCTTGCTGTCAAATCGCGAATCGATGATACATATGTAGCACCCGATATTGTGACTAAGCGAAGTCATCCCGAAGATGAATACTTTGAAGGGCAACAGACAGCGAAGTTTATATTATGTGGATTGATAAGAGGCTTGTGAACAGCGATGAGCAATGAATAGATAGATTGTAGTTTTCGCGATTGCAGACTGTGTCTACAACAGAATGAATGGCGCCTGCAAGTTAGAACAAAACCGTAGAATAACTGAGCAATCTGTTAATAGTATTTTTATTCTGTCATTAATACAAATTTATCTGTGATATATTGCGTAAAACAATGAAATTTAGATTCTATCAGATAGATTAATAGATGAATTATAATTATGTAGTACCAATACTGATATAGATTCATCTCTCAAAGATGAATTAATTTTGAGACACTCTTCTTCAAAATTGAATTTAATCTCTCGAATGAACTATTTTGATAAAATCTTCTTGAATATTCAAGATTCTCACCGAAGATAGGTAATGTAGACACTCTCACTCAAACTATTAATGGAACGTATATCTATATCTGCTTCCATATTAATAATATTGCTCAATAACTATAAATCTATCGTACTAATAACCATATATTTACAGCCAATATGCAAGTATATTCCCACCACCGCGATATAAATACAACTTCTTCATTTGCAACAAATGATAGTACATTTTTAATAAAATTAAAATCACGGGGCTTTTCATGAAATTTTGTTTAAATAGATTTCAATTCTTTTAATGATAGTAATTTCAATTTATATAATGATATTCTTACCATCTAGAAACACGGGTACGATGAACTTACATTTTATAACGCTGAGTGAGTTTGCGCATGATGTGCTTTGGGTATGTTTACTATTTGCTAAATTCGGTGGTACTATGTGAAACTTGATTTTGGTAACTAATTTTATAACTTTTAGCGAATTGAGTTTCTACGTCAATTATTTTGAAAGTTGTGTTTGCATGGTTGTTGCATACAGGTGCATTGGTACTGCGAAATTTTATTTTAATTTAATTTAAATTGAATTATTTAAAGAATATTATGAAATGTCACTGGTAAGATATAATAATATCATGGAGGATGAGCAGCAGATCAACAAAAAATCCCATGTCTCTAGGAGAAAAATTCAATCAGATGGGAAGTATTCATGCTAAATTCCAAATATAATGTAAATCTCCATGCAATGTAATACATATGGGGTGATTTTTTATCAACTTGTGAAATTCGATGGTCGTTAATGAGATTTCATTTTATTTTTAGGAATATCAAGAGGAAGAAAATCTCCTCAACCATGGATAAACACATGACTGCTCATTGTGTAAACACAGACTGTCGATGAATATACGTATTTATATGCATGCATGTATTTGCAACTATTAGATTCCTATTTGTTATGAGCTTCTCTCTCGAATATTGTGTCATTCAGATGGCAGCAGAGGCCATCAATGAAGTGGTAGCATGTTGCAGCAAGTGGTATTGATAAGAACGTCTGGCGACAGTATTTGTTCTTCAGTCATTTTGGTGCAACGTTTCGGTAGAGATTACTAAATAAACATGTTGATGACATCATTTCGTATTTTCATTGAATTTTTATCAAATTTGTTTATATATTTTTAATATACAGAATTTTGCTTATTGATCAGTAGAATATTTCAAATGTGGTCAAGAATAGACTATGTGAAGAATGCTACGTGAGAAGATTGTCTACCATATCTGGTGATATTCTGTTATACATGGGGAAAACGTAACTGTCGCAAGTATCAACAAATTCATGAAAACCAATGAAAATCTCATGGCACAACTCTACCCTGCTGAAATTCGACAAAGCCGAAATAATTACATTCATTAGGAAGAAAATGAAATATTAATACTAAAAATCTTGTATGACGTACATTGTAATCATGAAAGAAGCGATAATGGAAATCCCAGCAAATGAACAAAAAATTACAGAGATATAAATTCAATATTTAATTTCAAGAAGATAAAGAAAATAATGAAGATGCGGCTCTTCAAGCACTAAATATAACTCACTGTATATGTCGACATGCGTATGAAAGCTCCATGGAATGAAGAAAATTCTATTTAACCCCTTTGCGAATGTACATCGCAGTATTTTTGAAATGGCAATTACAATGACCCTCTATCAGAATTTTAGTCGAGAAAATTCGATTGTGCAGCATAGAAAGCATGGCAGATGTATTCTACCCTAAGCCGCCGTTAATGGTAACCTTTGCAATCAAAACTCTATGACCGAAGATGAATCGACTTCTCAAATAAATGTCGAAGAACAGAACATCATAACAATATTTCTGGCCCAATTGGAAATTAGATCAATGTCGCAATGCAAATCGACGAAGAGACGCATGAGAATACAGCGTACCAATTTATGTATTATGAAATGAAGTTGACAGCATGGAATGTCAGATCTGAATATATACGAAAATTTGCAATGAGTAGAAAGCACGAATTCTTATGAGAGAGAACATGGAGGCGATAAATATTAAATGACTTAGCAGAATTCAGTATTTGCTTGCATACGTATGTACGGTACATGTAAATACATGTGTATATATATATATGCATTTATTTTATGTACAATAATATTAAGTATATCGTACAATGTTGAAACACCGTGCAATTTTCGCATGACGAATGAAGAGAATATTAATATCGCGTTAGCTATACAGTTATAGACGTGAAGATGGTCTCTGCATCGAATATTAGAATGTTGGTGTTTTTTAAGTGATATTTAGATAGGCATTTTTATGTGCGTAAACATATGGAATATTAAGTGTTTAACGATTTGATTGCATCGTGTTTTGAATGTATGTTCTTACTATTATTCCGCTTAGAGAAATACCTTCATAGAAGATATGCCACATCACTGACAAAATATGGACAATTTTACTTTAAAATTTGTGTTTAAATTATATATATATTCACCCTCAAAAGTTCATTAAAATTGAGATATATATATCTGTAATGCTGATTTATTTTAAATTTTTTAATTTTAGATTTTGAATTTTTTAGAGCCTCTCTTAGGAGATATTTGGTCGAACGAGGGAAATATTCAATTTCCTTTTTAAATATATATATGTTTTTTTTAAAAATTTATAATTTATGAGATTTGTTTTATTTTAGCATAAGGTGAGATGCTGATCTTGAGTTATTTTATGCTTTAGGAATTTTAGATTTCAATTTTATAAATTTCAATCCAGAATGTATTGAAGACAAGAACATCACCCATTCAACCATTTGAACAATTTATTTAACTTTTATTATTGAAATGAGATTTATATAATAATACTTGCGTATGCATTTTCATCACGAATTTAGCATATATATACGCACACACACACACACACACACACACACACGCATTTATATTTAGCGCATTTTCTTTGTTGGGGAGAACAAACCTTAGTAGGATAACAGATGGAGGAGCGTCATAGTGTTATTAATTTTTATTTATTTTATTTTACATGAAATTCTATATTCTCACTCCATTTAAGACATCAGGTACAATATTTATATGTGCATTGTGTACATGTTACATCAACATGCTTTGTGGGAAGACACTGCATCCATGCACATCTTTATTAAGGCATGATTTGGAAATTTGATTTCAATATTTCACAATCTTAAATTACTTTATATATCTGGAGTAAGATATTATATAATATATATATATATATATATAACTTGATACTTGAAATGCGATTTAATAGATCTACAATTTTTGGGCATATTACCTTTATTATAATCATTAATATAATTTATTTTATTCCAAAATGTATATTTGAATAATTTAATACTTTAACATAATTTAATTAATGTTATTATATAATTTATTTAATTTAAAACTTTAAATTTTAGATAAGGTGAACTCTAATAATATTATCATCTACAAATGTGTACAACCACGAACATTTGTATATTATATAATGATAATATTATAATTTATTTTATTTAAAACGAATTTTTAGATGCATGAAACCATTTGACATGAAACAATGTTATGATCTACTCAATTTTTATTTAAATTAAAAAGATAGGAATTTAGATGAACATCAATCTACATTTGGCATGTAAATATATGTAAATCTTTATTGGGTGGGTAGACATAATTGGCAATATGTAAATATGTAAACATAAATATATAATGAAGAAAGCATTTTAAAACTTAAATTTGGTCATTTCAATACATTTATCTCACGACTATACAATATTAAATGTACATTGAATGGTGGAAGCATTGTATGGCATGTAATGTGTATGTGTATGAAAGATTTAAGCACTGAAGATTTTAATTGAATTAGTACATTTAGGGTGTAATAATATTATGATCTTTAATTTAACAATTATTAAATTAAAGTCAAATTTGGAATAATTTCAATGCTACATTTGGCATGTGATAGCAATATTAGATATTTTATTGAATGAATTGAACTATAATTGGCATGGCAACAATAATAATGTTACTGTAATATAATCAAAAATTTCTAAAGCAATTTTAGATGAATTTTCAATCTACATTTAGCATATGATATAATGTTAAATATTTTATTAGATAGATTAGCTAAATAGCATAGCGTAATTAATATTGTAATATATAATCAAAAAATTTTAAAACTCAGGTACAGATAGTAGTATTGAAATATGTATGATATAATCAAAAAATTTTAAAACTAGTTTTTAGTGCATTCAATCTACATTTGGCATGTAATATAATACTAAATATTTAATATTTTGCCGATATTTGACTACAATTATGACATAATAGTAATTTTTTGATATAATTGAAAAAATTTAAAATTCGAGATTTTAGATAGTAGTATTTGTAAGTTTTAATTATTTTTCACTCGAACAATAATTAATACTAGTAATATGAATGAAAACAATCTTGGAATTACTTTTTAAATGCGATCGATGTTACTAAAACGTCTACACATGATGTGCCTTCATTAGGCTATGAACTAAAGTAATTCATAAACATATTGTATCTTCCTTTAATTGTTAAATATCTGAAATAGTATATATATTTGTAGCTACCATTAGTCATTTCTTAATTATACTTCAAAGTAATATATTGATATAAATTGTGAAATTGATAATTCATTGATTTTATTCTAAGTATACCTTATTCATTATGTAGACATTTTTCATCGGTAATGAAACTACTTAGTGATATTGTACAAAATATATATATATATATATATATATATATATCTAATATATATAACCTTTATCTAATGCACATAAATTTTCTTATTATTCAAGTTAAATTTGTATTCATGCCTAAATGAAAGTATATCTAGGTAAAATCACCAAAAGTAGAAAAGTAACAAATCTTGCGAATCGAATCTTTAAATACAAAATTATCTATGATAATTGTTACATTATGGATACTTTCTTAGAAAGCCACTAACAGAAAAGCTGAAATGATGAATAATTCGTATATATATCCGATTACATGCAGCACATTTTCATCAGCGCATAGAAAAAATAATTTGATTAATTGCATTCACCATTTTTTAATATACTTATATATGCCACATATGTAATAATAGCAAATATATATGTATATCGTAAGTACTGAAGACACAAATACGTGCACATCTATATCACTTTTAGTTGATACTAGGTATGTGACACTCGGTACGCAATTGAAAATCTTGAAATTGAAACATATCGATGAAATAAATTTGACTGATTCAATCAAAGCAATGGAATGTCATCTTGATAATCTATTCATGATAGTTTTGACATTTTCATTTCGCAATTTTCATTTTTCGCCTGATTGAATAGTGATCAGATTTATGTACACCGCGGTGACTGTATTGACAGCTTGTAGTGATTCATAGCCTGTAATGAAACAAATTTCTAACACGGTAGATTTATGAAAAAATAACCTTCCGATATAATAGATCCTCTTTCGTAATGGAAATGCGTAGTCGTGAATCTTCTAATAATTTCATTTTTTATTGTGGCAGCATCAGAATGTCACTTCACATTTCATGCGTTGGCTCGATGAGTAATTCTGACGAAACATCTCTGCAACACTGATAAAACAAACAGCAAGGTATACGCTAGCTAAGATTTATTTCTAGATCTTATCATTAGAGAAAATTCAAATCAATGCCCACCTTCTATAACATTATCATATTTCGATCGCCATCGATGACAATATGATCTCCTGCAATTGCATTTCTTCAGGCATTGCAGCGAACATTTGCCCCATATTTGAACATGTATGTTCCGATCTTTACGCTCACATTTATTTTCTGGCGTCATTGAATTTTATCATTGTCTATGCAAACATGAAAAGAAGAATATTTTCTTTATCGAAACACGACTCTTAGCTGACTTTTCTTTAATTGGGTCGCAATTTTAATTCACGCACAACTATTTCATTATTCATTTTCAGTGTCTATCTGCATCTTAAATTCAATATGAAAAACCTTTATATGGAAAATTCAAAATAAATATGATATCAAAATACAATCAAAGATAATCGATACGATAAATTCTGTATTTAAATTAGATATCAACAAATTAGATTAGATAATATAACCCTTCCCTTGTCAATTCCCAATCGTAATGACTTATCGATACGCCATTGAGCAATTTTAAATCACAGTCATCTTGGAGAATTCTGATATCTTGAGTGCTCGTTGTCATGCCTGCCGTCATTTTCTCCTTTCCATGGCACTCAGAAATTCCGAAGTAATTTAATGCGAATTTTACCTATGAGACAATAGAGAGATGATTATCTTGATTTAATTGTCTAAATCTTTACGATAATATATCTTCATTGAATATTATTCCGCGATTTTCAAGGAATCATAAAATTTTCAACAGCGTTGTACAAAATAATAATAAACATGCTGATAAAATATTGATATAGAAAGTGATATTCTTTCTGAAATACATTTTCATAGTTCTTTCTGTTGTCGGCGTTTTTTATTGGTAAATAGATAGTGAGTATGGAGACAGTTCAGGAATGATAATTATTCTTTCCAGGTACAACATTGGAACAAATGTGATTTCACGTAAAATCAATTACTAACGAATGGTCACACGATAACTTCGCGAGATTTTAATTTCGAAAATGTGCCATGGAAGCTCTTTTATTTGATGTGTTTTTATAAATTTCTTCTCAAACTTCTCGAAAAATACAGCGGTACTACTCTTCTCATAATCAAATTCTTTGAAACGCTATTTGCGCCTTGAATTGATAATGAATATATTCCTTATCTCTTCCATTCACTTTCATGTTGAACAATGTTGATCATTTTATATCATTATGATATTTATTTTGAAATTTGATCAATTTTCCCAATCATCGCATTTTACTACCACAGAACGCATTTCTTTAAACGAATATTCGTAACTTTCTCTTCTGCATAAATTTGAATATGAAATCACTATTGAAGGAAATCCGCTAAAAATATTCTGCAAAATCAAGGAATACAACAATAACTAAAAATTCCAAATACTTCTTTAAACAAAGCAAATGCAGCTATCTGTGTCATTTTATGCAAAGCTATTTTTATTGAGCAAAGCAGCGGTGAAACATGAATTTCACGCGATTCTCTTGGAGCTTGTTGAGCGACTCTTGCTCACGAGTAGTTTCCAAAGTATTTTTCATATTCGCCATTACTGAACCTAAATAACGTATTCTTGCCAACGTACGCGCATTTAGCGAAATACGCAAATTATTCTTCGATATTCATATATTATTTTTTAACATTTCTCAAAGTCTATCTTGTAATTTACTCTGAAATAGCTCTCAGCAAACAAGTTCATCATTTACCATCCTATTTGCAGCTAAATTCTGATATTTATCTTGGTGCACCGCTGAGATTTCTAATAGCCGTGCTACTTAGACTGCAGAAGCGATTCTCTTTGAAATACCAATCAAAATTGCTTATATATATTATACATCGCAACTAAAACAATTTTTTATAAGTCTTTACAATTCAATTTATAGCTTTGCTATTTATATTTTGTATCACTCCTTCATTTTATCTTTAATTGATTTTGATGTACGATAAAGTAAATAACTATTTAATTTCCTTATTAATGAAACCTTTGCTATTTGGAAGCGAACTATCGCATTTTTCTTTATGAGCTTCTCAAATGCGATTAACATGTATAAAAATAATGATACGGCTTTTTTATCTGTAGCTGTAATTATCAACATTTTCAACATCCCATCATCAATTCATTCATTTAGCCATGTGATAGATAGTACATAATAGAAGATTTACGTATTGATAAATAACTAAATTAATAAATATATATATAATTTTATTAATACGTATATTTCAAGATATATATGTATATATATATATGTATATATGTAATAATATACGCACGCATTGTAGTCCCCTAGCTAAGCGAATTTCTTTTCATCATTTAAAAATGCTACAATCATTAGTTACAATATATTTCATATACTAAGTACATATCATCATAATCCATTTTGAAATCTCTATTGACATTGAAAATTATTTTTCAAATTAATTCATCGAATAAAAATTAAAACTGCATTACCTAGGAAAATTTTAGATATATCAAAATCATATTACATTGACTTTTTTATTTCTTCTGAATTGAACTTAATTCCTTCAATGTTGAGATGCCCCTATATCTTTCTTTGAATTGTCTCGTCTCTTTCTGCGTTCACTAGAATATGGCACCACGTCATATTTTCGTGCAGTTTTCAGCCGTTTCCAATGATAATAAAATTATAATTCAGATATCCTTCAAAAATCCAGACGGAAACTTATTTTAGAGAATATAATTTAACAAAAAAACTTCATTTAAAGGGTACAGAAAATCATAGTGTCCAAGACGCTTGCCCCAAAAATTCGGAAAGTATCTCATAAAAAAACAAGCTCAAATCCTAAAAAAATTCCTTAAAACCTCTAAAACTCGTGCAAAATTTACTTGACTGAGCCAAGATGTCGCTACAGTAAACTAAATCCTGCTGAAATGGCCAAAAATTGTATCTCTACACTAAATATCTTTGGGCTTTTATACGAAGATAATGACTAAAAATTCATACACAAAATCATATTATATGAAAATCATCTCAAAGAAGGTATTTCAGCGCATCGAAAATCATAAACAGAAAATTGTCATTTTAATAAAATAAGACCAAATGTGAAAATCTTGTGGAAAAATGAATTTCACTACGAATTTATATTGTATACATGAAATATATTTTTTAGTAGAACTCAGCAATACTTTTAAATTAAATAAATTTAAGTAAAAATCGGCAAAATCAATTTCTGTCATTTGTGAAATTTGTATGCAAAAAATAAATTAGCCCAAACTTTAGAGTTAAATTCAAACATCAAATTATGATGCGAAATGACAAGCCACGAATACATTTGACAATTTAATTTGTCAACTCCATGGCGATGCAGATGCTAATGAGAACGAAGACAAGCATTTTCAAAAATTGGAATCTACTTTCAGAAATATAACTTTTCATGGAAATTTCATAAATATTACTGAAATTTTAACTAACTGTAATAAAAATAAGTCTGAATAATTACGAAGTCGATATGATGAAATCGAAAATTCTTCAAAAACCAGTATAAAATTGAAAAAATGCATGAAATTACATTACATTGGTCAAAATAAAAATCTCTCTATTAAGTAGCTTTAGATTTTTATTTATAACTCATATATTGAAATTTCTTTAAAATTAGCGGCTTATGTGAAAATATCGCAGTTTTTCATATTGGAACGATTTCAAATTCTGTAATTATATTATTAAATCCATTAACTATCAAATATGAAAGGCAATGAACTATGTCTAGATTTTAAACACATTTCTCAAAACCTGGAGATTTTCAAGAGAATACAGGAACCATTAACATGACTTCTTATGAATCCGTTGATTCGTAGAAACACTTTTCCGAAGAATGCTAGAGTTAACATGAATTTGTATGGAGATTTCCAGAAGATAAGTAATCGAGCTGAACAGGTACGACCTTTAACAATTTTATTGCGAAATGAATTCCAAACCAAGAAAGGTATTTTAACACAAATTTGAAATTGAGAAAAGTGGGGATTTTTTGCGCAAAGGGCAGAGAGTGCTTGAAATGACTCATTTCTGCATGAAATTCTTCCGCTGGAGAATATTATGAGTATTTGAAGCGGAAGGGAATATCAGCCTCGCATGGATAGTTTAGGTGTCTATGAACCAGAATGATCATGGGCATCGTGTGCTAGGCTGACTTCCCGAACTGGAATGGCAGTTATGGCTCCAGGGCTTGCTTGAATAGCATGGCTGCAATACAGTCTGGGATGAGAGATTATGGCTCAGAACTCTTGATAACTTAAACTAGAAAATATATCTCAACACCATTTTCCACACTGCCATCAGTATACAGGTAATTAAATGTGAAAACTCGGTAGACCTATTCCAATATTCTAGAACGAGATTTGACATATGAAGCTGAACATCTTCTTAGTCAATGACCCATTATTGACGTCCCATCAACTATATCGCTGATATATAGAATGCTTGTTTACCTCTTAAACGTAATGAATAATAAATGTGCAATCACAATAATTATGATGAAGATCAAAATGATATTTCATATGGCGACTCAATCATAGTATTAACTGCCTACAATGCAGTATTACTTCTATAAAGAACATGTCTAAGAATAAATTTCAAATTCGAACTTCTCAAAATCCATCAAAAGCTGAAATTTTATGGGCTTAGGTAAACTGAATATGAAAATACTGTGATATCAAAACTACCTTTAATGCTTATTAAATGACTGGAAACAACCTCTGAAAGACTTTGATATTAGGCAAACGTGATATATAGTATTAACAATTAGAGGTGAATGTGAATCCTTCATCTATTGTTCTTGATGGGAAATATCTCAATATTTAGACATAGAGGATTCAAATAATGTCTATGTACAATTCTTCTTCTTTGAAGTGAATTCTAATTGCAGAAACTGTTCTTTCTTATGCGTACAACAAACGAAAATTGTAATGTGGAATTTAATAACTATATTCATATATCATGATGTCATGGCAATATCGAATTTTCAAAATCTAATACTGATAATTTCAGCCATTTTGAAAATAAACTCAACGCTAACGAGCTGAACAATCTAGCTGACCAAATATTAAAATATCAATTATCTGAAAGACAAAATAATATAGTGCATATATGGTGAGATGAATAAACTCTGTGCTAAATTTAGTGTTTCTGATCGCAACTATGATAATTGCGGCATACACCCTTGATTGATATCTAGTCGCGATATTCAACCCGCAGCAGAATATTTCCACATTTGTAAATAGCATATATACTCACATAGAAATCAACGAGAATATGAGCGGCGTCGCATATAATCGATATAGTAAAATATCAACCTGAAATGCACTCGCTCACATTGGAAACTCTCTTGACAAATATTGTTGTATGAAACAAGAAGCACAAAGAAGGCTACTATGAAACGGAAAAACAATTACATCGAATATAGTAATCATAACCATTACATAATCGCCATTAGCACCGATGTAAATCCGCGATTCTATATCTGAAATAAGATATATAATGGAAACCAATACCTCAGTAAACACTTTACAAAAATAAATGAAATACAGCATATACTTGAACTAATTTATGTAGTAATGAGCATATATCTAAATAATAATTCACGGGGTGAAATGAAACCGCATAATCTATAAACACAAAATGTCAGAAGATAATCTTTGCCTGTATGCAGCCTCTACAGCAGAAGATATCTGGCGGAAACTCAATATATTTGTAACAGCTGAGCAATATTTCATACAAAATTTGAAACGTCTACGGCAGCCACCCGAAAATTTCCAGAAATTTAATATGCAGTACTTCTGAATATGCGAATTTATGAAAAACATGAATTTGAGTGGTACGAATGAAACAATATGAGGCCGATACGAGTTAAACAATTTCGCTGAACTTCTTTACTGCAACACTTGGAACTGGCAGTCGTGAAATGCATGTTAAATATTCAAGTGTGAACATGTAATATAAAATGAATGCGTACATGTGTATGAACGATATCTAAATAATCATGTTAGTGAGTGTAATAGTTCTTCTCTGTCTCGTATGACGACTATCGAATCTCTTTGCTGAAATTCGTGAATACTTCGAAAATGCTTTGCAACAGAAGAATCTTATTTCTGAGTAACCAGCAAGTATTTGAAGCCATCTAGGCTCTATTCATTTGAAGTGTCTTATCATCAAAGCGAATACAATATCTGCATTTAGATTTATCAATTCTATTCAGCGAATTTAATAGTGGAAACTCTCGATGAAACACATCGATCATCCTGAAATCAGATTTATCCTGTGGCCTAATACAGCATATGTTGAAATGATGAGATAATGGAGACATGCCGAAATTGTAGGCAGAACTAGATGGGAATTTTGGAAGTCCTTTCGCAGAATTTTCCCCGTCGAAGCGCTACAGCGAATGTCTTTGTCTCTACAATGAATCAAGAGAATGAGATTTAGGCTCTAGCTGAAGACACTTCAAGGTCGTCAGATCAAAAGATTTGACGATAGATGATGGGTGAATATGTACATGGGTAAATAGCATCAGAATGCCAGGCACAATTGGCCCAATGCTGGAATATGGAAAACCGCAGAAAGATGTCTTGAAAGCGTATCGCATTATGCGAAATGGTAGTGCCAGAGATAATATTCGCCGAGTGAATTTTATCTTGAAATTTTGTACTTGAAATCGCGAGGAAGATTTTGCACCGTAAGTACAATGGCACTGACCATCGATTAGCAATAGTAGTCGAAGATGAGTAGAACCCGGCCGTGTCTTGCAAAGGATAATATTGGCGGCGAACCTAGCATTTAAATAGCATATGAAACCTGAAGAAAGAACAGGCCACTCATCTGCTTTATTATATTAAACACAAGCATAATGAACAGAATAGGAAAGACAAACATGAATATCTTATTGTCTTCACAGAGATAGGCATATATATAATGCGTAAGTGACCCTTGAATTTCGCATTCAAGTAGTATCTTGAACTCAATTTAATCCATTCACCTTCCACTCTACGATGAGGATTAGATGTCAACATTTTTAAACTATCTCTCTCGTGATCGTAAATTTGACTGAAATTTCTTCTGCTCATTGTATGAATAATCAAATTGAAACCTCGTAAATTTGTCATTTATCTTCGTCAGTAAGAATTTTGCGTCTAGATTTTCAGGCCAGAGTTTTAGTGCTGAAAACTCTTTTTTTATAAACGACAATTTTCTTTAAAGATAGTCGCGCAGTTCTGAATGGATTTCTGGAAGTGACTTTGTAATGTCAATAGGCAATGCTTGTAAATATGAGAATGGATATTGAATATTTAAAGTAATGCTCGTGACGTATTTTTGCCTATTTCAACAAAATACTCTGCGTAATCTTGATATTATTCCTTCAATAATAGATGCCACCTTTCATGTTGATCGTGATGCGAAACAAATTATTGAACTGATATTTCATTAATGAATAACGTGAGCAAGTATTATGTTAAAACTTATATCATTTCTGTCTCTCTAATAATTCGCTATATATATTTATTGTAAATAAATCAATGCAATTATCTAATGAATTTAAATAGTGATTTTAATTACCACAATTCCTTCAAGTAATTTTAAATAAAAATCTCACAAAATAATTCTTCGTTGCAATTGATAATAAATTCATTTTCCTTCAAACAGCCTCTCTTAATCAAATATTTTTGTAATTTCATAGTCAATTGGGGGTGGCCTAATATGATAATGTACTTCGCTCCTTTTGGCAAAGAATTTGTAATTCGTCAAGCTCATGTTAACATGCTATAAGTCTACGATTACTATCACTAGTCTGGAAACCTATGGCAATTTTTCTTCTTGATAAATTAAGTCAATCCAAATTTGAATTATGATCCTCTTCATTACACATTTTAAAATGTGCACATATCATTTTTCTTCAGTAAACTGTTCCCCAGATTTCATTCAACTATAATTAAATATAATAAATTATATATATATATATATATATATATATATATATATATATATATATATATATTTATTTATTTATTTATTTATTTATTTATTTATTTATTTAATTATTTATTTATATTTTCTATTATAATTTATTGTAATTTTATACGTATATATATATTTAATTTATCATTATATATATTTTAAATTTTATTTTGAGATTTTTTTCTTTTAATTGTTAATATTTTGGTATTAGGCACATTATTTAGAGGAAACAATATTGTGGAAGATTAGATATTTCTTTGAGACCAGGGATGGTAGTGGAAAGTATTGGCAAGATTTGTCATTTCTTTGGGCATGTTACTACTGTAGAGTACAGTAGACAGGTATTTATGAATTAATTTGGGGTATATTCTGCAATCAAATTCTTACAGAATCATTTACACTTTTCTTCTCATTCCAGAATAATTATCTTAGATATGAGAATGAATTAGAAAAGATCTATAACAAGAATTTAAACCCGAAGAAATTAAGACATCTTATTGAAAATATAATTTAGAAGAAAGGGTCAATATAAAGTTTCAAGGCACAACCTATTTTAAAAGAGGATAGAAATAGATGAAGAATGAAATAAAATAAAATATATATATTTTAAAATTTTAACTATTTTGAATAAAAATAAAATAAAAATAAATATATTTTTTAAATTTATTTATGTAATAGATAAAATAATTTATTATATTTCTAATTATCAATTCAATAAATATAAATATCAAAAATGAAGGAAACAATTCCACTTTAACAATAGAAAAGACAACAAAATAATATCTAAATAAATATAAAAATAATAATATATATATTTTAATTCGCAATTAATTATAAAACTAAATCATATACTCTAAGCAATTCAAAATTTCATTACTAAAGAGATTACTTCATTAATTATACTTATAGAAAAACTAATCTCGAATCTGAAATCAAATATCCTCAAGATCTTCATCACTAAGACTCTTTATATTTCGTATACTTTCATAAGGTATTCATGATTTCTCTTTCTACTCTTTCTCTTTCTTACATTATTCCATCTTGAAATTTCTCATTTTCGCTGGAAACGGAGTTGTTTCCATAATATTTTGAAACTCAATTTAATTAGATCTACTCTAAGCTACTATATATTTCACAGATTTTAAGTCACATTAGACTCATTGGCAGCTTTTCCCGCTGTTATTTGAAGTATCATCTTTGAAATCCTTATCATTGATCATCTGTTGAGGACCTTTGGAGAATGAACTATTGCACTGGGCTCTGAATATATTTGGCCAATAGAGGTAACTATGTTGGTGATCATACGCTCTTCTTTATGATATACTGGCATTCTTAGAATGCGAAATATTTGAGTCCTCCATCCTGGAGCTGCTATTTCTTTGGCTCTTGTATTCCAATGTCCTATTTTCGAAGGGCACAAACTATGAAATTACTTGGTATTGGCGATTTCTACGTGTTTTTTAATAGTCAATGGCTAGTGAATTCTTTGCCTTCACGCATGAAGATAATTTTATGCAAGCGCCTTCAGTCCACTTCTATAAATTGAAGACGAAAATGTCCATTGACGATATATCATTTTCGCGGTGAAATGACTGTGTCTCCTATCACCGAAGGATCTCCAACGAATCCATTGAAGATAAAATTCGGTACCAACGGTAATAATTCCATATTCAATCCCGTTCAGATTCAAGCGTGGTTGAAATGAAGAGTCGACAGACGGAGATATGAAAAAACCTTCGAACAAAAAAATCCACATGAAATGAACCAATCATGTGATAGATAATGAATCCCAAAGAAACCATTAAAGCGGCATATAATCTCAAGCCGTTTCTAGTTTCATACCTTAATCCTTTAGAGAATAACTGTCATTGATAACTAGAATCCTTGAATTGCTCCTTACAGAAACGAATTGAATATTTCAATTTGGTGGACTAGATTTAAGGAATACCCCAGAGGGTAGACTACGAACATGGGCTCTACTACCCTCTAACTGTCATGTAAGAATGTAGTGAAGTCGGCTTATCCTCTCTTGATGCCATCTACGTAGATTTCGCCATTTTGAGTGCCTCCCAAGATAGGGCTCACCACTATACGGGGAATTCCTGTAACTTGGATCCACCAAACAATCGAAAATACAAGACGTATTTTCAACCGTATGAGAAATTGGATTCCTTCGATAAAGATCCCACAACAAAATTGGGACGATGCTGAGCAAGTTTTGAGACCTGCTACTGTTGTGTGGACGCCGTCCTCCCGCGAAGGGGGGGGGAAATTCTTCTGGCTGGGCTGGGAAGATCTATCAGATATTTTCAAGAGCTATCGAGAAGAATACGTCGTAATTTAATGAGTGTAAGTGTTCAGTCTTCACTTGCAATTAGAGCGGTAGAGCTTTCTTTATCGCATGTTATGATTGCTATTGCATCATTCCTTTGAAAAATATTATACCTATATACAAATACATTATAAATATGAGATCGTACAAACGTGATATTCCATCGCTAAAGAACATTAAATATGCAACCCTGAAGAATGCTAGACTATAAATCATGATCAACAATGCAATTAAAGTAACAAATACGTATTCCTAAAATTCTTCAATAGACAACACCTTTCTTTAATATGGAAAATATACTACAAACAATGATTATTTTCAATATTTCTTAATTACTTTCATCGAAATAGTATAATCATATATAGTATAGTATAGAATACATTTTTTAATTAAAAATATGCATTGAAAGAAATATATGACACACACATACTAAGAATGTAAAAATAATGAGCATACTTCTTAGCTAAATCTAAACAAGTAAATAGATCATCTCTAAAAGAAAAATTTCCCTCTAACGAAAATTATAAAGTTTTAGTATTTTCATTCTTAAAAATAATGAAAAATTTATGCAAATTTATTTTTACAATAATAATTTTTAAATTTAATGGAATATCAACACAACTAAAAAGCGCGTAATCCGTATGCGAATATTTCACTAAAACTTCCTCCACTAAAATGTCACATTTTGTGCATATCATCTGTTGATAACGAAATTATTACGAAAAATATCTTTATCCACCATAAAACAAAAATTACAAAATGTCTCCTTTTCATATGAATATTACAATACAGTATTAGTAGCCTGAAATTTTGTAAATATATAGATAAATATGTACATTCCACGATCTTATAAGCGCTTGCATGTGCAATATGGAACAAGCCTTTACATTATTCTAATTCTATTGTATATTTATGTATTACCAAATGTACAAATAAAAATGGTCAGGCTAATCACAAATAAACAAATTTTGCTATACCTTCCTAAAATCTTTTGCGACAATTCCTGATAATGACAATATTTTTTATCAATCCTTATAATTGTAAATACATTGTATATTGTATCATAAAAATTGCAACATCAGTAAGCGGCAACATCATCTACTTCTTTTAGAAACATCGACACAACAACGATATATTAAACATTTTTAAATTGATTATTCTTTCAAAAATGACATCTGTAATATATATATTAATCAAATTTTTTATTAATGCATTTGAAATATGATATTTGAATTGGTACATATCTTTTAATAAAACAAATACTAACATTTTAAAATTCATTAATTCATCGAAGCGACATATCTTATAACGGCAATACATCAATTAAAATTTTATTAGTACATTTAATCTTATTTGAATTAATTGTATATCATATCATATCAATTCTATCTCTCATTACTATTTAATCATCCATAATTTAATTTTGATAGTATTCATTTGCGCTAAATAACAAACAATAAAGAAAATTATTTGTCATACAAAATAAGGATAATTATTAAGCCAATACTATAATTTAAGTTACTATATCATTACATTAAACAAGATATCACATTCACTTGCAAATATTTCGAAAATTGCAGTACCTTGCTGATATCTAAAACCTGTGTCATCGTGTAAACGATCTATCCAAACACTTCAAGCTAACTTCACATGACTTAGGTTATTTTAGAATGTCCCTGTTCATAGTATTGATTATTTTCTGCTCTTCTGCTTCATCTACAAAATAAAAGTAAGCTTATCAGAAATAATCTATAAATATTAGTGAAATAATGAAAATGGAAATATATAAATCAATGCCATCAAAATAAATGTATCCTGAAACAATTGACAAACCTACTGCATTTCTCCAAAACCATAATACTATATACATATTCTAGTTTCTTACTGTACATTCAATTTTCTCCTAAATTTTATGTACTTCATCATTCTTCTTCAATGTAGAATGCGTTACTAATTATGAATGAACCTCTAGTATTTAAGATGATGTATATTTAAATTCATCATTATTACGATATGTAACATATACTCACAACCCATATTTAGCGAATTTAATCAATTCATGTATTCATTCTTTGTATATTAGCACTGTTAGATACATTCAATGATAATTTTAATAACAACAAAATGCAAAGTAAGAATCTAATTAATTATATAAAAATGTAATTATAAACAAATCATACTATGTAATAATCAACACCATTTTATCATCATTTAGATCAGTTATTTCTTTCTTTTCTACAGCACTTTAATTGTATTTAATGCTAGATTATTATTTATTACACCTAATGTCGAAAATTCAATGATTATATTACATTTGAAACGCGTTATTTAGTAGCTCCTCGTGCAATTTTAATCGATTATTTGACCATCTCCTTGTACCTTTTGAACATTATCTGGTATATTTGATATCCCAACCGTTCATCTTTAATTTTCCTGTATTCTGAAATCATAATATAATAAACTATTAGTATAATTAAATAATAAAGAAGATATAACAAAGCATCTTATAAGTATTTATAGATAATTCTAGAAAGCATTTAATGGAGATAATGCACACAAATTCCTTATTTTGTATTTATGCGTTTGCTATTAGAAACTGAAATATTTTGATGGCCAATTCTCAATTACATTCCTTTAGATTTAGATAAATTTGAATTCTTGAATCATTGAATTGATTTTATTATTATATGGAAAACCGTCTCTTTGTTGTTCACTGAATCACGAATTTTGTAAATTTTTACGCTTTACGTCAACCTCGGCCTGCTCGATGAGCTAGAGAGCAATTCCTTCATTGCATGTTCTATTTTTTCTTTCTTAGAAAACATTTAACTGAGTAGTTATTGTCCATAGAACGTGAACATATGTAGTGTCATTTTGAAACATCTTAATAATAATTTTATGTAATATTATTATTGAAATTTAAAAGAACTCATGTTGGATCGATAGTATTTTTGGGTGCATATTCATCCTACTGCAATTTTTCCGTAATTTTAAACTCTTGGTCCTGGATCGAATATCTTATCGAGCCTAAATCATTTTATGGCTGCATGATACGCAGATAACTGTGCATAGTGGAAGCTTGCATATGAGCTCAGAAAAGTATTTTTTAGATAATTTGCAAGAACTTCTTTTTATTTTCTTTTCACATGTTATCAGTATTTTTTATATTCTTGATATCTTGTGTATTTCTTACTAATCAATAATATATATATTCATTCATCTATTTTATGATAAATTATCGAAAGCCTGATAAAGAATGCTCGAAACTAGTGTATTTTTTAGATGATATCATATAGAAGCGTTAATTTGTTAATGTTCTTATAAACATACTGAATGTCAACAACACGCGATACTCTCATATCAGCAAAAGGTAACGCAGATAATGTTACGGTACAACCGGCTGCCTAGCCGTTAACATCGAAGATAATGAAATGCGTCTACAGTGTCCAGTTTTGTAACATATGGTAATGCGTTGATGGAATTAATTCGACTTATTCTTATCGATTCCCCTTTTCAAACGAATCATTGTATATGTGTCTATCAACTAGACGTATTCTATTATATTCATATTACGAATTCTTTAATTTTTCTTTACTGAAAGCAGTATATGTGATGCACTATAATGAAACTGACGCGCATTGCCTTATTTACATGTAACGTTAAGAAAAATATTTTTATATTTTATCAAACTGATGCATTAACGATAATATTAGGATAAACTTGGCCGTAGTATCTTCAAATTCTGAAATTGCCGATAAAAGATTTCTATTTTCTTAGATCAGATAACATGGATGGGATCGAACTGTCGCAGTAAATCATGGTAGATATAAGATTCTTAATATATAGCTGATAAGGCCATATGGAACAGAATAAAGTACAATTCTGAAGTCAGAACGGAAGCGGCAATGAATGGGGATTTAGACGAATCGTTTTTGTTTTTGTTTCTGAATGAATGAGTGAGTGCTACTTCTGCATAAGACATGTGCTAGAATATGAAAAAACAGTAATTGTCGGCGAGATCATTTGAAATTTTGTATTCTGAGTTTGAATCTCGAGTTGAATTGATTGTTTGGATAGTTACTTGTCAGTATTTCAGTACAGCACTGTCTTCGTAGCTTTCTGCATCCTCGATTATGTCTAGATTCGCAGATAACCTTTGGCGGAATTTTGCAGAATAGTGAATGAAATGAAGTTTTATTGTTTGGGGATTGTTTTGTAAATTGAATTTGAAGATGACCACACTTTCAAATTTTCAATTTGCCTTTGCGCAAAAATAAATTCATATTTTTTTATTTAAAACATAATCCATTCTGATCAAAAATTAATTCAAAACCTTTCCAGATATGCGTTAACTGCGGTGCCGACCACGCGACGATTATTTATGCATAAACCTTGATAACAATAAGTCCATTTTAAAGTGCGAATAATTTTAGATGTAATGCAACTGAAAAATTTATTGATTCCTACTCAAATGTAAGGAGAAGATATCATGAATTACATGGAATGGACAATTCTTCGAATCTGGCTCGTTCCGTAATATTTCTCAGGTTCCCGTCATGTAGTTGCTCATACCCGGCATCTCGAATGTGTCTTAGCTAAATATTTATTTATATTTTCATTATCTAATTAATTTATATTTTTTATGTCGATAAGCAATATATTTATGTATTTGCAAATTTAAATTAACGAATTGATAAATTGATGCCTAAATGTCAACGATAAGCGATAAATACTTATCGAAAGCGGCTCATAATTGCATTATTATTAATAGACAACACTACTACTAATTCAAAATATTTAAATGCTACTAATACAATCTAGAAAGACGATATTATTAATAATAATTATTTTGTATATTAATGTAATTATTCAATGCAAAATAATCATGCATTATCAACATTCTTATAATTGATATCATAGATTTTAATGCTAATCATGTTCAAAATATATTACGAAATTATTAAATTCTGTGATAATCATGACCTACCTAGCATCTTCCATTGCACTTCATGACAATTGTAAGTGATGGAAAATCGAATACTGAGAATGGTAGATCAACCAAATTCAATTCCCTTCGTCATTCGCGGTAGAATGGCTACAGTAGTTATTTGCGGTAACGTAGAGCAATGTAATAGAAGATTGTATAGATATTCGCAAGATCTGGCTACACTATCAAATTTGATATTGCCAAGATGCATTCCAAAATGATCAATTTAGAGTTGGTACTCGCCTTCGTGACACCTTTTCAGAGGCCTTCAAATTTGATTTCACCCCGCTCCTATAACGGGCTGAAGGTAAATCAGAATCTACCCGATTAAAGAAGATTGCTGATATTCTTGCTCTGACGAAGAAAATTTTAATAGCCGAATACATATTTCGAAATTTGAAATGAAATTCATAAAATTCTCACAAATATAAATTTGAAATATAATCACTACGTGTATTACAAATGAATAAATTTCATGAAGCGATTAATAATTGTCTCGAATAATGTACATTAATATTTTCATGACCAATCGCAACTCGCGATTTATTCAGAGATAATTCTTCCAATCGAATGTCTTACCTTTGTAATGAAAGTGAAATTGTTGAAGATGGTAGGTTTTGAGTACATGTATGCGTATTCCCGAATGATTATTCTATATAGAGAATGGAAAGGATAATAGAATATGGCTATATATGACAAATGCGAAAGTAAAATCCGTGAGTACTCCTTTTAAATGCCCAACGACATTATCGTCTGAAGGTTAGTATTTGTTGCAAAATTATCCCTCTTCTGAAGATATACTCATGAAAGGTGGAATTTATGTAGTCAGTTGATAATATAATATAGGAAAGTCGTAAACAAAGAATATTCAGGGATAATCACAAATATCACGACTCAGAGAATAGCCATGGATAGCATGCGATATATTCGAACGCAAAGATTATCTTTAATATGTAATAATAAATAACAATGCCCCCATGGTGTTGTAGATAATGATTATCTTATCGCAGCTCTCATAGTCTAGTTGAGACAAGTAAATAATATGGATATCTACTACAACCGCAGGAGATGGAGTGAAAGAGATATAGGATAGAATAGATATATATATGGTGTCATGAGAGGAAAGGATTTTGCGATTAATATAACTACATAATATTTCCATTTATAATTATCAAGTATAGGAACAATCATGATACGTATTTATTTTATTTTTATATACGTAATAATATTCTTTCTCATATTGAATTATTTGGTCATTATATTATTACGTCTTAAATTATTATTTAAGCGTACCAAACAATATAGATTGGGTCTGGCAATCCTCTACATGCGAGTCTTGTAACAAAGGAGTATTTAGAAATGGAAATATTTTGGACCTTGCTGAAAGCTTGAATGTCAGCATTGCGAAGAAACCCGATACTCAGTATTCCTCTGAAACAACACCTACAAAGAAGCATCCTTCAATGATAGTGAGCCCTCGATAATCGCAGTACAGATAACTCCAAACATATGAAGAAGAATTCATGAAATGTTGATTCCAGATGGGAACTTATGTTAGATTGATCCATATTCTTTGGCACTTATGTGAGATTTTCTAGATTTGTGATGAGAAGATCTATCTTTTATGACATACGTATTAGGGCATCTTACATATTAGATCCCATGCATATATTCGTCTTCATCTTAATGTCGAAGATCTTACATATCATTGGAGACAAGTGACACGTGGCTATCAAGATCTTATTCTCAGAATGAAAGAGACGTGTGATTAGATGATTAGAAATTACAGATCTGAGAATCGCTGAAATCCTCTGAACTAAATGTTATTTTTAATTGTCCCATGGATTTAAGTGTCTTTCTGAGAGGAGAGTTATAGTAGGTGTAAATTCTCAATCTTCATCACAGTCTTCGCTGCGGCGTTAACTAAAACAGATGATTGGGGGTGAATCCGCATGAATGTGAATCTTACAGATATGTATATTATCAGAAACGTATTTTATTATTTTATGTGTCATTTTATCGCATCTTTGAGGATCATGAAATTTGCCGCTAATTTCTTATCTCCTTGCGCATATTTAATAACCTTGCGATTTCGATATCCTTTTTTTCATGCATAAGTGTAATGAAACTATGGGATTCCTCAGAACGCAGGACATGCCGCAATAGGTATACGCATTGTCGTTAGATCATATCGAAGGATATTCATGTAGCTAACATTCGGCATGCCATCAGAAGATGAATTGAATTATTTATATATTTGAAGGAAGCGTAGACGAGGGTTTCATGAGACCTACAGATTTCATCTTCTAGTCGCACAATGAATGAGGTGAATTTTGGAGGTAGTTTCTTGTCTGGGATGTTCTTCTTGGGAAATTTGTAGTGGGTTTTGTTGGAGCAGTGAGTATTATGGGAGGAGGGCATGCTCGACAATAGATCTTTCTATTTAATGGCACAGTAGTATCAAGCAGTCAGAGAACAGACGAATATTCATTCCAAATGAAGATGAACAAGAGGAAGAATTCTTGCGCAAAGCGAATCAGAAAAAATCATAAATGTGAAATTAATACGACTATTAATTTTCAGATTTGCAAGTAAATAATCATGTGAACTTGTTCATAATGTATATTTTTATCTCGCATACTATATGAAATGTTAGTTTGATTTCATTGTAGATCGCGAATTGAAACAATCGATAGATTCGTTCTACTGGTCTGAGTGACACTTGCAAGTATGGGTACGTGCTCGCAGAGAAGGTGAAAGTAGAAGTGACGAGGAAGATAATTTAGATGGTGGAATGAGCGGAAGTATTGCCTATCTTGTCATTTAGAAGTATGCTGAAATATTCACAGCGTTAGGTCTTGAACAGTGAAGAATATGTGCAACGATTAACAAATGTTTGAGATGCATAAGCGTAGAGAGTTAGATAGAACAACAAATGTAACCTATTTATTATATGTACTGGGCTTATGTACAAATATGATTGCATCTATATTTCATGTACAACTATTAGGTATTATGGGCTCCGTGACTGTCTTTTTTAACCTTTATAGGTGCGTTTATTCCCCGTCTATGGGCATATGGCACTAGATTTTAAAATTGAAGCCATTGATAGACATGACACCCAATTTTATTGAAATTGGTAAATTCCAGATCAATCATCTTCAATCTAAAACCACCCATGAAAAACCAGAAACAGTATGAGGGTGAACAAGTATCAAAGATACAGAGATCGTGAAATGAATTTAATAACAATGTATTATTACAAATTGCAAGTAGTGGGGCACCTTTATTGAATAATGAAATTATGAAAAATGAGAATGAAATTATTATATATCAACTCTAGAAAGATAATGGGAATGAAACTAGAAATTTCTTACACTGAAACCTGACAACGATGTTACAACATAGATATGTTAGGCGTGTGTAAATATTTAGACAAATCAAACATATGCAGAAGAATAGATATTATCATCTGTGCGAATAGAAGAATATGAAATGTCTGAAGCGAAATGATATATTACATAATTATTTCATCAATATTTATAATTTTTAAGATAATTTTATAAAGAAGAGGGCTTAAGCTATATAACTATAAGACTCTGCCGAAACATTATAATATTTATTACGAATTAATTAATAATTTACGTATATTAATATTAAAATCAATATTTCAACGATAATTTGCGAATATGTGAAATCTAAATAATAGTATCTTATATAAAAATCCTTTTTTTGTATATAAGATAATAATAAAATAATGATAATTCAAAATGCATGAATTCTTGCATTATTTTCACAAGCTGATATATTACAAAAATTCATATTAATCTAGATTATTATTTTACAATTATTCACAATTTTACAAATTTAAAATTTTTAATAAAATCATTTTCACATTAATATAATTAAAAATTTTGACAATTAAAATTTTGCAAATATTTAACTTTCAATTTTGTCGAAAATTTAAAATTGATTAAATTCTGAAATTACAATTAACAAAATTTTGCAATTACATTTAAATACAGTTGAAATTTTTCTGATACTTTTTTGCCACAATTTAAATTCATTACAATTTAATTTTAATTTTAATTTTACATATACATTTACGAAATTTGCAATTTTAAAATTTGCTGCAATTTGTTAAATAAATTCCATTTTGAGCACATACAAATTCGTTGTTCCCAGTTTTACAATTTCTAATTATTTAGTACAAATGCTGATTTTGCAATTTTATGTGCAATTAAAATTAAAATTTCAATTAAAATCAAACGTATTTATTAAATATCGATGGTTTGCTGTTAAATTAAATAAACATCACGATCATGATAACCATCAACGAGCATATGATAGGTTAAAAAACTACATTCAAATTTATTAACGTCGTCTAAATCATAAGCGATGTGATCATCTAACAAAATACAATTAACGTTATTATGTATCATCATAACTTCAAACATCAAATATACGTCATGTCGAATAAGCGGCATATCACCTTTTTATTATACCTTTAAGTTACATTAAATGAACATATCTAACGACTATTAATATGCACATCATGATGATCTTCGCTGTAAATTAAGTACCAAGCTGCCCAACAGATATAAAATATGGACCATATGTATATGTAATGTCAAAAATATGGCTAATAAATATTAATGTCAATTGGTGGTACATTATCAATAGTGGTACTAATGAAATATATAATTAAATGATATGACCCTAAACGCATTCGAGATACATATGGAAGTCATCATGAAGGTACTTTCTTGATAAAGGTGACATATCATCTTGATGGTGTCAACTGTCAAACTGTCATCCACACGATGACCGACATGATTTAGAAATGGTCATTGCTGGTAAGTCATGATCTTGTTAAATACTATGGGTTATTGACTCAACGTGTAGGTAAATGCGTCCTAGCGTGCTCTCCATCTACACCATCTAACTGTTGAAGGTAAAATTTCGGAGTTCTCTCACGGCTTTAAGGTAGAATGATGATCCTCCTTGATCATGATTCATCCAGATGGTACGTCATTCTGCTTCATTCTTTAAATCACCTTGGCTACCTATCGTCGAGCCTCCTCTTCCTCGTGACTAATAACTCTGCACAACATCTTTGCCTTCCCAGGGAGTGAACATGCGCTCACCGCGCTTGTATATCTCCCACCGTTTTAATACCCGCCCTTCTGTGTTCGCTTTCGCCATCTCTCACTTCAGTGATGAACGACTCCCACCTCCCACAAAAAAAGTGCTGCCAGGGTTGGACTACTGCCTCATCCTCAATAATGTGAGACTCCCGCCTCGCAAAAAAAGGTGGTGGGTGCTGTGAGGACCCGTATGTCTTCACAATTTGATGTCGTATCGCATAGTCATCGGATGTCGGATGCGTTTGGTGGGTTAACATCATCATCGAGCCAGCCAGTAAGCAACATCTGTCTGCCACCAACAATAATTGAACAACTCCATTAACGGGTTTTAATAAAAACAAATTCATAGAACATATTTAAATAATTTAAATAAAGTATTAATGTGGCTATACGTACGGCGGCTCATCATCAGTACGGTCATGAAACCTCATATAATCCCGACAACATATGGACGAGAGACCGAACGAAAGGATACTCCATGAGCACTTTGCCATCAAGTGCATCATCGTATCCTCGCAGAAAAAATAGAACCTCTCCTTCTTGGCATCATCTATTCCCCATTTGCTATGTCTCGGTACATGTGACATCGACCTCTGAAGATGTGGTGGAGTCAGAGCCTCGTCTGTCTAAGAAACCTCTCGGCAAGAAACTCTGGCTGCAATCGTCTGAATAAAAATACAAATTATCATGTGGCAAGGCCTTGTCTCTATCTCAATATGTTGAACTATAGTGAAAAATACAACAGACCACATAAAGGCATCACCTAAAGAATCATGTAAACAAGCCGAACTGCAGTAGTTTGGCATAATGGGTGGTCAGCAATTAGTGATGGATGATGAAGGCACCTCTCATATCATCTTAAATGGGTCAATACGCCTTCAACACTCCATAATCCTAAAATCAAAGAACAATATCGCATGATAATGCTCCTCACAAAATCAACCAAATCATATGTGCTAGCAATTACAAACCTGCAAAATGGAAGAAAAATACCCTATCCTCGATAAATTAGCTAATGGAAATACGAATATTCCTCTGTCTGATCGCATGTCTGTTCCAAAATTGAGACCAAAACACAAAACACAACAAAATTGAAATTCACACTATGGACTGAATGTCGCAAAAACACACCATGGCCGCTTGGGGATTAACAACCTCACTCCTGGAACTTAGAAGGCATCATTTTGTCTCAGAAACCACACAAAATGCTTATTGTAATAAGGTGGTGGCCATCTCTCATATAATAGCTCCACGAGCAAACCGTATTTATATTCGGTCCACTTTATATTTGTTTGTTGTTCCATCTTCTCTCCTTTCATGTCGTTCGATGATTGACATAATAAATAAAAAATTATTAAATGAGACAATTATTTGAATATACATATGTAAATTTTTCTTAACGAATCGGTGTATACAAAAATAAGCATACTTTCGATGTGATGCGTCTTTTTTAACTTTATGCAAAAATAATCTTTTAAAAAAATTTGATGTGCCGGAGCGTTATCTTACTCTGATTTTTGATGCCTTATCACAAATTATTCTGTGGTCCCCCGACGGTGTTGGTGGTATGATTCACTCCTTCAATTATATGCAGGTATTGGAAAAGACGATCGCCCGCTTCATCTCTGCAAACATATGCGTTGGAAAAGCACCACCCTCACGGCATCTTTCTGTAGTACGATAGATAACGTTTTGTTTATAAGTCGTCATCGCTTAAAATCAAATTAGGAATACGGTCTTCTAACAAATTACCCATACCAAACATATATTTCACATGATGCATTACGGCTATGATTAAACAAGGTCAACGGTGCGCTCGGCTCCTTCAATCGCATCGCACTTTTTAATTTAGCGTCATGGTGCATCATTTCTGATACCCGGAAGGCTGGTGCTAATACGCCAGCACTAAGTCACCAATTAAACTGTAAATTTATAGAGCGGAAGCACGCTTGTTAGAACGAACGAGCAAAGCGCCCGCCGTGCGAGTTTTTTAAAATAAGGTGAATTTTAAAACTATTTTACAAAACTAACCCTTTAAATATTTAATTATAGAAAGAAAGTAACGGCATTTTGGCTACTCGAGAAGCATGTGGTTGTAAATTTGTAAAACTGAATTTGCATAACCATTTTTATAAAATTCAAGAGAAAATATGGAGATGATGTGATGAACAACAACGATGCGTGCCAATGGGAGGCTCATAGATAGTGAAAACTCACACAAGGTAAATTTGCACTAGTGTGGAAACTGCGGGCAGAAAAGGAAGTGAAAAAAGCGATTTTTAGTAGTAATTTTTTATATTTAACTACCATTATGAATACATGAGAGTTTGTATATGGCTCACATTAATCACGGTTTCTTAAAAGTAAATACTGAGATATTCGATTTTAATTAATTTTTAGGATATGATGTGAAATCTTTTATTAAAAGCATAATGTCCTATAATAATAAGATACCTGGGGGGGTTTTTATACTAAGCTACACGGTATTAGAGGGTATGCTGATAAACTGTGTGCGGTGCTTTCTCTGGTTGAACGTAAATACAGTTCCAAATCATCATGTGTGGGAAGAAGGTGCTGCCAAAACCTCCCACACAGCAACCTCCTCTGTGCTATCCTCTAAACGGATGTACGAGGGTATTTTTTTATAGGGTTCCTCAAAAACATCTTGTTGAAGGATTTTCATGTGGTATAATGCTTGATTTTTTTCTACTATCTTTTCTTACTTTGTCCAAAGGATAGGTGAGTAAGGTAGTATATTGAAAATGTCATAAAAATTATTCAATCATGCTTTGAAATTAGAATTTTTAACCTCACTCTACTTTTATGTTGTAAAGGTATATCTTGTGTTTAAATTTCTTCTCTGACTCTCACATAACTCAATACTTTTAGCAATTCCTAGAATTGTGTCTTGTTCTCTAAATAACCTTATCCCTTTGGCTATACATTTCTGTATTAAATATTTATGTTTTTGGAAAATAATTATGTTATTTCACATTTTAAACCCTATATTCTAAGTCATAATAGGGATACCAATTTTTATTTTGTTTATAATAATATTAAAATTAGAAACAATGATATTAAATTGAAGGATTTCTTCCTGCTTTTCGTTAAGACATATTTTAAAAAATGTTAAGCAGAAGGTTTTATTATGGATATATTTATTTAAATCTATATTTATTAAAAGCTTAGGTAACTTGAGTTGGAAAAATATTAAGTTATTTATATATATTATTAGAAAATGTGCACTACGGACCTATTGTATATGCTTAATATAAAAAGTGATTTGAATACGATTTGATATTTTAAAAACTCTGGTTTGCATCTTTAATATATCTCTTTAATACATATTTTTTAAATAATTTGATCGATATTGCTAACTCTTAAACGTAAAAACTTTCTAACCTAATATTAAGAGAGAGTCAAATATTGTTGTATGGGTCCTCTTATGTAATATGGTTACTTCTCATCATAGTTTGGTGAGCGATATAGTTTAGTTTTCCATTATCATGATTTTATGCAGTACACCCTTCTAGCTCTGTTTCATCACTCGCCAGGTGTTAATGGAATATTCATCCGGTATTAATTTTTTCATTTAACATAATAATAAATTCCTTTTTAATATAATTTATTAATAAATAAATGATAAGTTACTACCTTTCTATTATACTTTGAAAAGAAGCTATTGAAAAAGGAAAACTGAAGTTAAATGGATCACTGTGTACCTTATTTCGATGAATTGTTTTTAATCTCCACCATGGGAATCTTTAGAAAGCGAAAGACAAAGGGGTACACCTATGGATATAATTAATTATTTATTTGCTTGAAACAAAAAGCTATAAAAGTTTGATAGTAAAGGTATTTAATTAGAACACAATTATTATACATAGGATGGCTTTATTGATTTGATATTAATTTAATTTAATTTAATTATGATTTGAAAAAACAATTAATTGAATAAAGTGTAATTTTATGAATATTTTATTTATTTTGATTTATTTATAATCTCATTGATTATTCATTTCTTTATATTATTGTTAAGATTTTGGTAAACCACAAAATGCAGTGATCATTCACTCTGTCATTCATCGTGTGCTTCTCCTCTCATTAATATAGCATAAAATAAATACGCGATTTCAAGTTTTAATTTAATTTGCTAAGTAATACATCTAAAGGTTTAATCGGAATAGTAATATATTGGTTATGCTAAATATTCGCTTAGATTCAATTACAGAGGTATAATAATATAATATTCCTAAATCGCTCAAGCAATAATAAAATTAATATTTGATTTTTTAACAAGAAGCAGTGTATTTTTATTTGTAGAATAGGTAGACATAACCTAAACAACCCATGACTTGTATTCGTTTCCAAAATTCATGAAAGCGGAACAAAATAGAAACTAGGTGGAGTGTAAGTCATTTTTGAGGGAATCTCCTTGGGCGGAATCGACAACACCATTTATCTTACATCGACTTCTGTGTTTAAGTTTTAGGTATGTGGAAGAAGGAAAATTTGAAAAGTGTATTTTTATTAACACTACTAGTCTTTACAGAGTCTTGTTGAAAAGTCGGATTGTTGAATTGGTCTTTAGTATTCGCAGTTTTAAAATCGAAATTTCTGAATCTTGAACGAATGTCCTTTTCTATTTTCGTCGTGGTAGCGAGCTTTAATGACTAAAACTTCTGTGGTGTGGAATTTTAAACCCAAGCTAATCATTGGTCTACCCACAGTGCGAGCAAACTGATACGAGAGATACCCGGTTACATGGAGGCTCCATCCTACTAAAAAATATTGTGGCTTTATCCACAGAACTTACACAATTTATACCAATTAATCTTGGAAAATTCACAACATCATTCGAGTTGTTGTTGAGTCCCAGAAGAAGAAGAAAGGTGTAAAGCTGACATTGAACTTCAAAAACACCAGAATCTGGTTGTCATTAGAGAGGTGTGTCTTTTATTGCGGGGAGATTTGACAGATTCGATGTAAGCAAAGGCTTTAACATTGTCGACATGCAATAGAGAAAGGTTTTGCTAAGGTAGCATACGTTTCATAAAGACGATAAATATTCTAGCGAATGAATTTGAGATTTTAGGCTGAATAATGGTCTGAAGATTTCTCGCTCTGTGAAGATACTCTCCTTCATCACAGTGGTGACATAGAGAAGCTGAACACAGCCCAAACAGCGTGTTCACCCAAACATTTTGGTCCTCTGAACGGATGTTCATATAAACTTGAGTGTTATGCGCAACAAAGAGGGCATTGGTGAGGCAACTACGGTACAAGGTGAAGAATTTCACAAGTTAACCATATGCGGCGGCCATGAATAAATTCACCTTAGGAAGAGGCATATGAATCGAAAACATGTTTTCGAAGAAGAATGAAGGTTGTTGTAAATGAAGCAGCAAATCAAGAGTACCAACAATGTCTTCGGCAAAGTTTCCAGCTCATTGGCTAAAACGCCCGATGAATGGGGCAAAGACAACAAAAATTGAAGGAATTGAAGATGAGGAAAACCCGATGAAGAAGGCAAGAATATTCCATCTTATTGATCCTTTTTAACGTGAAGGATGAAAATTTCACTTGAAAGTTTATCCCAGTTGTTAAATTAGCGCAAGTAACAATTTCATATCTTGAAGTTGGTGAAGGCAGCCCATGACACTATCTTTAAATGAGATGTGTTCTCTCATGAGATTCAAAGAAAGTCTTTGAAAGTCCCAGTTGTAGGCAGTTCAGATGGTACCCTTCAAGTTGTTCCATCATCCATATGTAACATGAAGAGACCATGCATGTATTTTTAAATAAAACCTTCACTAGAATCTTGAGGATTAGGAATATTTCCTAGAATCCTCCCAAGCTTGATTAATTAACAAGGAATCTCTATTTTAGCCCCATCTGCAAGAGCTTTTTATATGCTTGCTTCTTGATGGGGTACATGAATTTCCCTTTAACCTTCACCCGAAAAGTTTCTGAAACTTCAGAGTTGGTTATTAATTGATTTTATGGAAACCACAAAGAAATATGCCGTCAAAAGAGAAAGGAAAGGCGCTACCAAGATAAAGACTTCATTTATAATAATACTATCACAAAAATTCATTTGTTCAACAGTTTTATTAAGGATCTATTCGATGAACCTTGACAAAATACAGGTCAAAAAGCTTCATGCAAAATATTTGATTTATACGACTTGTAGAAACCACAGCCTAAACAGTGCAGTCTAGTTCGTGATGTTGGTCTAATCTCAACTAATTTTCCTCTATTTAAAGGGCTCGAATGTTTGTGAAGCCATAGACTATTTTAAAACCTTACAATCTTCTATTAAACTTCAGGAAATACAAGGAGTAGTAGTGACAATGCATGGTTGATAGGCATAAGTGGCTCTCGTAGCGTAGCTCGAGGAAAACCTTCCTTTTATATTCATTAAGTTAGGAATTAATTAATTTGTTTTAGGTTAAAATAACTAAGAAAAATCAAGTTTATTGATGTCATGTAATAAAATGTTCTAATTCTAATTAAATATGTATTGTTGTTCTTTTTTACTTCATTTCCGAATTAGAAATTGACCATCAATATGTCGAGAAAATTAAAGGAGGCAGCCTTATCTAATGCCACCGTAAGGAGCATAGAATATTGGGTTGTTGCCATTTTATTAAAAATATAATCACAACTCTAGAAACAACGTTGATTATCCCAATAAGCGATTTAAAAATAAGCAGAAATAACTAGAAAGAAAAAGAATAAACATCAGATAAGCGTTCACCATATCAAGTTTGATGATCATCCTTTCCATAGCGTTGAATACTGGGTCTGATAGTTCTGCCCGAGCACATTGTCCGGGAATGTACCTGCCTTTTACAAGCCACATAGTTGGGGAGATGATGTTGCTATGAAGCTTGGTCCTATTTTCCAAAACATGTAGATGATCTTATATGATTCATTCTGGTAGAAATTGAGTCTAAAACCGTCCAAAAAAGATAAGTTCTCTTATTTGGGATACGACGTGAGGATTGAGTTGTGCATCCCCCACTTTGAATTTCTCTGAGGAATCACTTTATCATTCTAATCGGATCCTTTATAATGTCCAAACAAATTCTTTGAAAAGTGGATGGAGAATCCATCGATTTGAGGGCTTTGTAAACATCATTTCCCAGGACAACATTGATGATTTCCCTCTGTTGAAAGGGCCTTAGAAGGCCCAGGGTTGTCCTCCTCCTTAATCATCCTTGGGATATAAAGAGAGAATTTTTGTAGTTTCCTCATATTAACATCTCATCTTTCACTATAAAAGCTACTTATGGTAGGAAGGTATCAACCTCACAAGTGCAAACAATTCTTCTTCGCAGTCTAAATATGAGAGGTGATTTTAACGATGTGATTTTCGAAAGCGGAATGTGAATTTTCTTGTCGCTTCGATATTTTATCTCCATATTTGGACCAAAGGTTTCTGGGTTAATCCTAAAGGACTCTTCCTCTACTATGAATTCTATAAAACTTTGTTGGACATCTTGTCTGTTAAACACGAAGGTATTTTGTTGTTCCATATTCATTTGTGAATCACGACCTCCTCTGGGTTTGAAGTGATGAGAAGGTTTTTAAGCCATTACTTCCTTATTTGATTTAGTAACTTTGATTTTTGTTCACAAATAGCTAACGAAACCATGAATGATCAGACCATGCTTTGCAAATACTAGTCATAAAACCATCCTTTCAATCCATAATGGGTAGAACTGAAGCAAGGATAGGACCCAAGGGTTTCTCTTCACTCTGTCTGTGATGAATCGGTTTATGATGGGAAATATATTTTAGAGCGAAATTTTGGAAAATGGTCTTTAGTTCTTGGATAAAGGAACTACGGAAAATATGTCCGATTGGGCGAGGGAATGTATCCCCACCCCCAATTAGGCATTTGATAGTAACTGGAAAGCTTCGTTTGTGTGTCTGTGAGTCAATGGAATCGGCTCTTCCATAGAGAGGATAGGTGTTTTCCTTTATTTCCTCCTCACCACTATCCTTGGGTTCGCTCAAAATTCAATATGTTCCCCACAGGACTATATTCTTAGGAGAAGTAAAACAGAAAGTCGACAGCGGTTATTAACAGATCCTTTCAGTAATGAACGAGAACATAAAGAATTAAGGCAACGAAAGATGATCTTATACAATGTCTTTAGAGCTGAAAATTATAGATCAATAATGAAGTTGAAAGGGCCGGCTAGATAGAGTTGTCAGCTTTCCAGGAAGGTGAGAAAACCACAAGTACCCTTTGTTCTTCTTTCCATATTTTTTTTCATTTGTCTTTATAATTTCTAAAAAGCGGCTGCTAATTTGGTCTTAGAGCATAAGGGATCTCGGTATCATGTTTTAGAAAGGTTCTTCACTGACACGTGCAGCGGTTACCAAAACCTCTCTGCCGGTTCCAAGAGACAACCACATCATTTACACTGCCAAGGTGTTTGTTGTAAATTTCAGATTATTATTACTAACACCATGGAAATCTCAATCATGGATGGTGCCTTGCATTTTTTCTTCTCGGCCTCTTCTTCTCTTGCAACGTCAAACTTTCTCAGGACTCTTTCGGCGTCTTTAAAATTTTCTTAATATAGGAATCTAGAGAGATTGAAGGCTTCTTTTTGTCATTTCACAACGTAGGTAAGGATACTGAGATGTCACTGCTTGGAATCTCTGGTTAGTGATAGAACCTTCTTGTTGTGTTTTATTTTCCTTCACTAGTTTTGGATAGTGTTATAAAACTGCCTGCGGCATATATTTAGTTCTTGATGTAGTATGTAAAGGTTGGGGGGCCCTATGTCTTCAAAATGATGCCTTCCTTGTCTTGTTGACAGCTGGCCCTACGTTGTTCTTTCCTTTGTTTATAAAGTAGGTGTATTTGTTGTTACGCCGCCAGGTCCATTGTTCTCCTTGGGTCTCGGTCTCTTCCTATTTTCGTACACACGTGCTACGAAAAAGTGTTCATAGCCACTTGGAAAAAACCAACATTTGGGCCTGAAAATATGCAATCTCGGCTCTGGTCGCCTGATCATATTCGCAGCTGAGCTTAATGGTCTCGAGCCGACCTCAGGATAAACTTCGCTCTGCTGATTTGGCTTTGTGAAACTAATCATCACTATTGTCATTATATTTGAAGTTTTTCTTTAATAGTTTTAAAAATTTAGGGTTCATGGGGAGAAGGTGAAGCAAGTGAACTAGCGGGAATGATCGACGATGAACGTCTTGTTTAGTCCAAAATGTGAGTTCATTGTTGAGTAGAGAACACGAAATTTATAGTTGTGGGTCGTTTCAAAAAGTCAAATTCCTGTCTTCGGCTTCTTGAAAACAAAGCAAAAAATCACATACATAACAAATATCTTCTGATACCCTGCAGTAAGGGTCCAGTTACTCTGAATCTAGGCTTCCACGATTTTAGTGAAGGCACAAACCTTATAGCTTCTTCAATGAGACCGTTCGTGCTGAACGTGGTTGTGAGATCTTTAGTGATGAGATCACAACAGGATCTCTTCATTCAGAACTGGGGTACATTGGGCAGCAGGGCCGCTTGCAACTACTTCGACCCACCCGATGCTTCAGATAACACAAGAGATTGAGAAGGAGGTTCGACTTGGGACCTGGGGCCATGGTGGCGGAGTTGCGGCCAGGGACGGGGGAATCAGCGACGCTAGCAAGTAAGGAAAAAAAAAACCACACTCTCCCTCATTTCGGAACACACATCGGTGATATCTGTCTGCGTAAATTTAATGTTAAATTAAAAAATTAAAATATTTATGTTCATCATCAGGTTAAAAAATAATATTATTTAAAAAAATAATATTGCCTTGATAATAAATATAATAAATAAATAAAGAAACTGAAGTTAAGTGAAAAAAAAAATACACTTTAATACATTAAATTGTATTGAGTTTGAATAATCTCTAGTATAATAATACAATTTGAAATTAGATCACATTGATGCATATTTAGATTATTTAAAAATTTAGATTATTTAATATTTTAATTTTTATTTTTAAAATTAATATGTATATAGTTATTTAAAAAATTTAAATAAATTTTTAACTATATTCTTGCTATTATTAAAAAATTAGTATTAATAAGCAAATTTAACTTTAGAGGTAGAAATTTATTTACATTAATCTCTCACACACTATATATCATAATTTTTATAAAAAATAATTATCTAAATAGAAATTGATTTATAAATATATTCTATTGAAAAAAAAATGATAAATAAATATTTTATAGTTCATAAATCTGTGAATTAATAATCATATCAATCTAACTAAAATGTAACATTGCATTTCGCCACATATCTTTAACAGTTTTCATAATTGCATACATGCAAATATTTTTAGTGTACCATCATGGTAGTCCCCATGGGGAGATTGCCTAAGTTTAATTTCATCTGTCATTTGGTAAACGATTTGGAAGAGACAATGCAATTTAATGGTTTAAATGGCAATAATAAAGTAATCTCGACTTAATATGCTAGCGATAGAAAGGGTTAGGTGACGGATTCACCCTATATATAAGTTCACACATATAATCTATTTTTAAATATTCTTATGTCTGCTTTTAATATTTCATACCACCAAATTTATTAATAAAAACAGCAATATATACTTTAGGTATTGTAGGCAATTCAATTAAACTGAAAATTAGGGTGAAAAATAATTATGTATTTGCTAAGAAATATTTATAAGTTCATTTTAATAAGATGTTTTAGAAAATCAACATTTAGTTTTTAAATTTGAATAATGTTTTACTAAAATGATATCTAACCTATGGATGTTAGATATTTTCACTATGAATTCATAGAGGAGAAAAAAATTCATGAATACAAAATGAATTCAACAAATTGAAAGGTTTTGTTAAAATATGTCACAATACAGGTTACATGTATAAGCTATTCAAAGATATTAAAAATCCTGTCAAACTTCACACCTAGTTTAGAGTGGTACTTGTGTCCAGAAAGTGATTTTTAATTTGAATATTGTTAAATACTGCCTAAATGTTGATACTTGGAAAAAAACATTGATAATTTTAAATGCCCATGTGTCACTCTAGAAATACATGTTGATGGACTTAGAGTATGAATAGATTTGAAATATAAAGGCTCTCCACTAAACTATAACCACTCATTCTAAGAACAAATATTTCTCATCATCTTGGGCCTACACAATCCTATGCAATCATAATGTCAGTGCCTATTATCTTTTAAATCTCTGGCCCGTGAGAAATGAATTATTCCTTCTGTGATATTTTTAAATAAAATGTGTAAGATAAAAAACATACCCATCTAATCCTGTAAGAATGTACTAGCTATACCCACCACAGAAAGCATCATCAAGGCTTACAAAATGTGACTTCGAACGTAAGTCATTTTTAACTTTGAATCACAAACTAAAGTTCAAATTTCTTTTCACTGGGTGAAAATAGGTTTTATATCACAAAGATATTTAAGTCTCTTTAATGATCTCTCTCTCACCACTTGGTAGATCAAATTCAGAATGAATCTAAACTGAATTTAATTACCCTTTAAATATGTTATGTTCCCACATGAATACCATGGGTTCTCATGCCATGTTCAATGCTAGGTTAGTAGTCTGTAAGTATTTTATTTAATATTATTTTTTTGTTATTTTTATTTTATTTTCATTAAAAAGTGAAAAATGTTTTCTGTAATTAGATTTTTATTTTTGGAGCAAACAACACATTACATTACAACAACCTAGATCATCTTAATTCATCTTAAATTGAGAACTATCAACCTAGAAGGATGAAAAGATGTAAACCTATTTAGAGTGAAAGGAGATTTGATCTTGTGGTCGAGTTAGCGATGGATCTAAGTTGTTTTAATTCCCCTTTAAATATGCTATATTTCACATGATTCTAACGGTCAATAACAGAATTATTTTATTTTAACGTAATTTTTTTATTAATTTAATTTCATTGACCAAATAAAAAAAATTCATAAAGCTATTTTTAATTTTTATTTTATTTTCCTACTTCAAAAAAATAAATGATTTTATCAAAGCGGTATTATTGTATTAAAGAATGTTGTTATTTTGCAAAATAAAACTGTTACATTTTAAAATATTTGTATTTCAAAATGTAGTGTGAGCATCTATAGTAAATACGACTATTAGTTTAATCATGTTTTAGTTTATAGTATGTTGATTTAGTTTTAACCTTAATTTTAATTTTGTTTTATGTAATTTATTAAAAATCCTCTTTTAAGTTAGCTATACCAGGAACATGCAAAGTACGTAACGACTGATCGTTTTAAAACGATGAAACTACCCAAATTGAGGTGGGGTAGAGAAGTAGGGTTACTACCTTTAAAAGTAAGGTTAATAAGACAATCGAGGACTCGACGTATCCCGATACCAATGATATATATGTATATATATATATATATATATATATATATATATATATATATATATATATATGTGTATGTTGAAACTTCTTATTTTTATATACATCACTTTGAAATTTTCAAAAATTATTTTACAAGTTATTACTGATGTGTTTGTTTAGGAATAAACTACTGCTATTTTCTTGGTAAAAGGTGGAAAAATGGATAGTAGAATAAAATTCAACACACAACAATGAAATACATGAAAAAATTATTGTCCTTTATATGCTAGGTAGCATGATATTACATTACTGCTTAATGATACATGAAAAAAAAACTTTAATATCTTGACAAAGGAACAATTAATTTGATGGCGGTGAACAATTGATTTGATATAGGGTGAGACTCTGTTTATACAGTTTTCAATATTCCAGGCATTAATTAAATGAGGTATGACAACCTCTAGAACATCCCAATTTGTGCTTTAATGATTTTTATTATTTTGTTTTCTCTGGTGCATATCATTCATTTACGGTCTACACATTTTATTAATAAACTCACAATCTTGGATTTACGATGATGTTGGTGAGACTAGAAGCAAGGATATTCAACGTGGAGCCTTTTAAAGGCATAAAGTTGCGCATTTAACGTGAAGGCGGACATATTTTAACCCCAAGGTTAACGTTTGATGATTTGGTGGTTGTTCGAAGTGAAGATTAAGTACGGGAAGAGGCATTGCAACTTTATTCAGGAAATACCCTCGGACTCTGCTACAGCTATTAAAACTACATGTCGATTTCCAGCTCTAATTCGAGAAAAAATCTTCAACTTTCTTGTGATGTCACGGGTCCAACAACTTAACGATTAAATTGTGAATACGTAGGTTTGACCTATGTAAAATGTGGACCGAAAAAAATCTAAGTATGTGCCCTTCACTCTGTGCATGTCTCAAACGTTTGAATGGACTTTCTATTCATTATACCTAAAAAAATTGAATGGATGTTTTAAAGTAAGTCACTTTTGTTTGTACCAAATTTTATGGCATTCATGAAATTTAAGTCGGATTTAGTGAATCTGAAAAGAAAATTAATAGGGGCCAGGTGTTATTTCTATTAATAATCACAATTTAGCAACTTACATGAAAAAAATGACCATTATTAACTTGGGCTGATTACTAAGTTCTCTTAAAAAGCTTCAAGAAGTGATCGTCGACATTATTAACGGAAGAAGACTTTTGAAGTCGAAGTATATTTTAGAACACAATTCCTTTTATATTTGTTTCCATTACTAGTGGATAATGGACTCCTTTTATTTCTTAACACCTTAAGTTTTGAAAGATTTTAGTTTAAGTTTTGATTGGTTCAGGTATATCATGGTTTCCTCCACTATTTGCTGTATGACCTCATTTACAAAAAAAGTACTTTTCAAGACCAACATTTATGCAAGTATGTTTTAAAAACCAACGAGTTCATCGAGAAGAAAATGAAGTTCTACTGTGGTACCAAAGAAAATAAATCTTGGAGATGAAAAATCACTCATGAAAAACGATGGTCTTCAAGCATATACTGTGAATAAGGCTATAACATATTGTTCTTAATCGACTTAAGTTCATTTAAGTGCCTAGTTGTAGGGCAGTATATTGTAGTTCTTGTGAGAAGAAATTATTCATCTTTTTCAATAATTTGTAAACATGAATACTTGTTTTAGGGTGAATTACGGTGTAATGAGACTACCCAGCAATCATTCTTCTAGTTTAATGTATAAATACACTCAATATCAAGATAAAAGGTTCATATAATTATACATAAAGCTAAATGGAGAAATATTGCCATTTTCAACTAAGCTCAGGTACTATTCTTCGTACAAAACCTGAATTCATAATAAAAAATTTGACAAACATGTTTAAGCATTCTATACGGAAAGAAATAATAACATACCTTAACAAATAATAATGGCTTTCTCTTTTAAGGTTCGCTGTTAAGTTATTAACGCAATGAAAATACAGCTGACTCCTTTCTGTAACCAACAACTGTCACTCCTCTTGTAAATTAAGCCTACAAAGTATGTTCCATTTCTTTTAGAAATTAAATAAATATTGTTAAAAAGCCATTAAAGAACTTTAAGGTCTCATTAAATACATCAAATGAAAAATATTATAAATAAAAAATGATTCTAGTTAATAAAGTTCAAAAGATGATGATGTCAACCATAGGGATGATTCACTATTTTGGGATGAAAAATTGAAAAGAATTAAAAAATGATAAAAATAATAAAAGCTTCTTTTCAACTTGTGTTTTTAAGCTTATCTCCCCAAGGTTTCATCAAATTTTAGGCAGGGTACTGTAATTTGTGCAAAATTCAAATTACTCATCTAAAGAGTACCCGTAATGAAATCTTTTCGATATGTGACTACAAGAAAAATAGAAAGAAATGCAAGAAAAAACGTAATTGTAATCACATTTTTCATATGTTCTCATTTTTTATGTCATGAAGATGTCAGCACTGCAACATGGGTATCTGGATGAGAATAAAATTATGCATCGATGAGTGTTCCTCTGGGCCAGGCCACTAGTCTCATTAATAATTTTATTTTCCTCTAAAATTTGATGATGTAATCTAATATTTATTTTATTAACTATAATTTTTATAATTTTACGTTTAAATTATTTTGAACTTTAATCACACCTAATGCATAATTCTTTTTCAGTATGGAAAGTGTCGTTGTGTACTGACTTACATACTTCAATGGCCTTTGGTTTAGAGCTTTAACACCTTTGTGCGAACCTTTAATTAATCCGAGAACTAAGGAATGCCCGGGTAAACTTTGGAAAACGCCTTAACGGTCCCCAGGGATCAGTTTTTATTTTAGAGGTGTTATTTTCCCACTAATTCAATAAAATAAAAGACAAGATGAAAAGGAGAATAAGTAAATACACTCTTGAACTAAAAAGGTAACTGCAAACTAGACCAGATTATTTCTCAGGACTATACGTGGAAAACAATTAAATGGGCGAATCATAAACTAAAATAATAGCTATATAAAACCTTCTAAATGTCTGTTTAAATTCTCATTAATTCTTGAACAACATTTGCAGAAGCAAATTTCTTTAATTTGTTAAAATAAGGACACTGCTGAAATATTTGAATGGGTAACACAGAGTTAAACACTCACTACAGTTGGAACTTGGAAGGTCTGTAAAACATATCATGGTCACATTAAATATTTTCAATAATTAATTTTGTTTTGTGAGCTTTTAAATGGGAGGAACATTCTTTCTTGATATCATCATGTCCTATACCATTCACGAAAACAATTTTTACGTAGCCTTGTGAAAATAATATATATAAACATTTGAATGAGACAAGTACCTAATAGAAAGAATTATATCAATGCCATGTTTCACATATAAGATATAATGTGTTCTATTAGTATGTTACAACAATTGTGTCTAAATAAAAACATCTTTATCATTTGTGGGCTTTTAATTTTGAGCATTGTTTAAAAATGTGACAATTTCACCCGGATAGCTCATTTTTGCTGCTTTAAAAGTTGAAGTGGGTTTATTTTAAAAAAATGATGTTTGAATCATGTTTTATGGTGGAAAAGATTCACATAAAAAATACTTTTCACCCAAAATCGTAATGACAACTATCGTCAAATTTAAAAAATAGTCAAATTTTGTTAGGTTACTATATTACTAGTATACTCATATTGTTGCTAAATGCTATTTGTATTATTGTTGTTGTGTAACTTTATGTTTTTGTTATTGTGCCCTTGTTATTTTTTGGGTGTTCAGTTGTTGCTTATAGACTCATATATATACTGAAGGTTTGGTCATTTGAATCATCCAACAGTATTCCATTTCTCTCATTATTGAAGTTTCCTCCATAATGAGTGATTGTTTGTCTCTCTTTGTTCTATTTTAGTTGGTTTCTACTTGTTGATGTAAACTTGCTTTGGATTCAGGGTTTCATTGCTCTAACTTCGAATCGCCATTAAATTTTGTAGTATTTCTTCTAAAATTGGCTTTAGTTTAATGACTTAATCTTGAGGAAAATGGTAACGTTAAAATCTTGTTCTAAATATTTTTTAATTAATCATATAATTAAGATTTTTACAGGCTCTGAATTTAACCTAAACAAGTCAATAATGATTTCACTATAACATATTCTCGAGGTTAAAGATGATACTACACCATAGCTGAATCTGCGTCATGATGAATGTCGTGGTAAAATTAAGTTTTATTAGTAATATTTCGAAATAAGTCTCTATTAAATTTAAAGTTACCAGTCTCTTCAATTCATCTCAAAATGGTGGAAAGTAATCATATATCTACGAGCATTGAATTGAATTATACAGCTGTTTGAAGTAGAAGATAAATTTATTGGTTTCTTATGTATCAGTTGAAAGGTTTGAAGGAGGAAACGACCACGTGTAAGTCTGGGTTATCTCTTTGAACTGGTCCATAAATAGTCATCGTGGGATATTGAGCTCTTTGTCTTGACTAATCCCGTCCAGTCGGACCTATGGTAAAGAATGGAAAATTTAAGTTTAAGTTTTCAGATGTAGTCTAAATCCTGAAGAATGGACTTCAGTTTCAATATTAAGGATCCTCAAAAATCGAAAAAAAAGTGTGTAATTTCTTTCAAATTTCATATGATGTTGTTTGAAAAATCAATTTTAAGCCAGTTCAATAGCCTATTAAACCTGAAAATAACAAAGTATTCGGGTTCAAGAATTCCTCCCTAAAAAAAATTAAAACACCAAAATTAAACCCTCGAGCCATATCGACTCATGAAGATGAAGAATTGCTGACATGATCTATCAAAAGTACAAGATCAAGTACTGAAGTTTCTCTCATAAAAAACAATGAAATATCGATTTTGAAGAAAGGCACAGAAGTGAAGATGGATGGTTTGAAGAATAATACGGATGGTTTTAAGAAAGCGTGGAAAAGCTATGGATAAATGAAGCTAATATGGATGTCACAAATATTCTGGAAGCTAAGATGGATGACATGGAAGAAAGAATGAAAGACAACATGGAAAACATGAAAGATAATCTGCAATCCCGGAACCGTAGGAAGGATTTGACAAAGGGTTAAGTACATGAAATGTTCCTAATGAAAAATACGATGAAGGGAAACTCATGGTAAAAACAAAATAAGTAACAATTGTGATTATAGCTCTAATGTTGGGTGGAAAACACCATATTCCCAAAAGAATATGAATGTAAAAGTTTGTTGAGATCTGTGGCATGGATACTACTAAATAGAAGCAATAACTGATCTCAATAATATTACAAAAAACACAAAGAAGTACATTGCAACTTTATGTTGGAACAAAATACCATTTATTGTATTATGATGGCTTTGCTCTCGTGAAAATTGTCATAAATACAATTTTACGGAAAATAGCACATTGTGGGGATACAAAAATGTGCAATACTGGCAATTATTCAAAACAAAAAGGTTCGTTGGGGGACATTAAGCAGCTTCAAGTGTTCTGAAAATGGCTAATATGAAAGATATAAGTTCAGTGTCTTCACAGGGACTTTAAAGGATAACATCCAAACATGAAAATGGCAATTTGGAACACGATTCATTGGAGAAAGTCGAGTTAGTGGAGAAATGTAAAGTGTATGAAAATTACGCTTGCTCACACTCTGCACAACAAAGATGGGTATTGCCTGAACTTCTTACAACACAAAGTTATTTCGCTAGTGGAATAAAAAAGAAAAAAACTTATACGATTTATGATAGAAAATATATAAAGGTCATGGATGTGCAAGAAAAATTATTTTACATGGATGTGGGGAAGAAAAAATGAACAAGGGCTTCAAAGAGATATACCCAAGGATAACCTAGACTAAGAAAATGGATAAATACATGTCTATGTTCATGGCGAAATTGCACATATAAACTCTAGGGATGAAACACTGTCTCAAGAAAAAAAAATAATAGTGTTGGTTATTGGTGGTACCTGCGTTTTATTCATTATTAAGGTAGCTGAAAATTCGAATTGTTCTCTTACAACACGAGAATGTCAAGTGATGGTTGCAAATGGAGAAACAAGTTATACGAAAAATACTAATATAGCTATCCATGAGAATATATGTGGTCTGATTCTTTTCCATTGGAGAGCCAGAGGGAAGGTGTTGATGTTGTACTAGGTCCTGATAATTTTAATCTTTAGGGATGATAGCTTTTAATTTTCAAAAGTTTTATTAGTTTTAAGGTAAGGAAATCGGTTACGGTGCTAACGAGAGGAATAAAAAAAAAAAGAAAGATAACGAAAAACAAAATGTAACAATGAAAACACGAAGAAAAACAGGAAGCATAGTTTTAAAACCCATATATCATTAAGTTGTTATCAAAATCATCTGTTTCTCCAAATCTCCAAAAGTCTTGTATTATTCAAGAGTTTTAGAAACTCTGAGACTCCCATTCTTTCATGATAAAATCGCAATGATATTCATTCAGTTCCGGGGTGTTCCTCCAAACATAAGGGCCTTCAGTTCTCGCCTTGTCCCAAGGGTAAAAAATTGAACGTATGACACGAAAATTTTGAGGTACAGTACATAATTCAACCCTAGTCAAGGTCTTTCTATTGCTCCCAGTGGTATTGGTGCCTGAGAAGGATGGTCATGGATATTGTCTATGTTGAATTCACCTAGAAGGAGCTCAATGGCTCTGCTAAGAATAAATTCATTCTGTGATTGATAGTTAATGAATGGTCCTTGGAGAATTTATTTACTAATTGAGATCTTTATTCGAGATAACATCAAGTTGAAATAAAGACTAAAATGTTTAAAAACATACATTTCAGAACCTCAGAATATTTGTAGAGAAATTTTGATCGTGCCTTCATTGTATAATGTATTCATTTAAGGGTTGATAGTTAACAAACCTTCCTTAGAAAATTTGTTCTATGATATTTTTTAATGCAAATACATACTAATCTACAATAGGGTCTTGGAAGATCATATTTCGCGTATTGTTGTGGTTATCAAACTATTGAGAGAAAAAATTATATGAAAAAAAACATTCGAAATGTTTCTTTCTAGGTACAAGAGAGTGGAGAATATATGGAATGTATTCTTGTCTCAAAGAGGTGTTAAGTAGACCTAACAAAATTAAATACGTTGAGGACAAAGTACCACAAACCATAAAGAAAATTTGAGGATTTCTAAGGTTAACAAAATTATTGTAACATGATTATTGCATTACAAGAAATAAACCCTCTATATTATTAAAAAAATACATTTTAACTTCAGACTCTGCAAACAACTGGAAGCTGTGCAACATCTCCCGGAGGGAATGCCTGCTGTCAACTACGCCGGACTTCACAAAAACCTTTATTGTGGACGTGATGCCCTCAAAAATGGAATTGGGTATTTGTTTACAATACGAAGGAAAGACATTACAACACTAAAATCGTCGATCAAAGAGGTAAGCAGCACAAAAGGCTATTTATGAAGGAAAAGATATTGAAAACTTGTTACACTAAAATGACCTTGTAATGGAGAGAACACTTCAAGGTAAAAATTAGTCATGATGTTCTTATTTTTGGAACAAAATAATATCTTTGAAAAAATGGCAAAAATGGGTCACAAAAAAGATATTGGTTATGACATGAGAATCATCTGCAAAAGAAAGCTAAATATTGTTGAAAATTCACTATGAAAAAGGATGGAAAACATTCACACATGTTCTGTTATCTGACAATTTAAATTATTAAACAAGGATGAATGAAGAAGAATGATGTGGACACTCATTTAAAATTTGCCTTCAAGATCCTATTGTCAACCATTTTATTGAAAAACATTATTATAGTTAAAATCCTTGTATGTTCACAAGTTACTAACTAAAACAAAAATTGAAATTACACATTCTCCTTTAAAGGAGGAACCATGAGATTTTAAAAAACATACCAAGATAAAGAAAATTACTAGGATAGCATAAATCGAATGTTCAAAATTTTGGCAGCCAAAATGTTTAGTTTTCAACAAAAAAAAGTTGAGACAAATTAAGACCCCAAAGTGTTCTACAACGTTGTCATTTCAAGAGTCAACGTTGGGAGGAGATTTCAATGGATTTCATCATGGTGGTAGTTGATAGACTTACCAAGTATGCATGCTTACACGTTATGTCATAAATTTACGAAAACGAAGTACGGTTTGCTACGGAAGGCTATGGAAACAATTAAAAAACTACATGGAAGCTTAAAGTTGTTGTGGTGACGGAATCCCATTTTACGGGGAAAATTTTTACTGGGCGGTCTATATTATTTTGGATATATTGCTCATAGCTTGTCTTGTACGTATAGGTGGGTGAATACTAAGTAGAATAGTGAATAAGTGTTTGAAAGGTCTCACATTGTTTTATTATTAAATGTTGACATTGATGGAAAATATTATGTTGATGATATGTACTTCCCTTCATATTACGGTAAAAAAAGTGCCATTTGTGGCGCTGGATATGCGTACCGTCAATACACATGACTAACGAGGGAAAACTCGAGTTGACGGTGGAAGATCCGCATCGAAACATCGACAAGTGGTTCTCCAACTCTTGAGATAACCTAAATTAACAGTAGAATAGAAACAACAGGCATGTCAGATCATAGCGAGAAAGTTTAGCCTTCATTGTGGTGTTTGTGGCTGCAACCATGCAGGCTCAGAAATTTCCCTCAACAAGGTAAGAAGGATAATGAAATTGTCACCAAAGTCTGGTCATACAGAGTGTAGTAAAGATTAGTGCTATGGCCTTTAGATAGACTTCACTTCCTTCATGTAGGTACGTGATTTTCCATGTTTCATAGCAAAGAAGGTTATAGGGAAAAAATTAAGTTAAATAATATTACCAAAAACTTGATAGGAAAAGAAAAACAATATTGGAACTTTAAATGGATCACTGACAAGAGAACTCTGTAATACAAAATGTCATCAATTTCTGATATCTCCATCAATGGAAGAGCCCACCCCATGAAGATTCTGCACATGGGAGGATGAAAAGAAATTTTATACGAAGCACTAGCCTGCTCCAAGCATTGGGGACAACACTTTGGAAAGGAAAGGAGCATGTTAGGTCCCTATATTGCTAATATGGTCATATTGTTGTAAGTGTATTCCTTATTATTGTTGTTCTGCTATGCTTCATATTGTTGTTATTATGCCCTTAAATTGTTATTGTTGTTAGGTCGGCTAGGATTATATTCTTAAACATGAACTCTATGTAGAGAAAGACTTTTGATCATTTGGATAAATAAAAATTGTTCATTTATGCTATACAATGTGTTGAGTTTCCCCCTATTATAATAATTTTCATAGTCCCACTACCAATCCCCATCTCACCCATTGAAGTCATTTCTGTTCAATAAGTATCATGCCTTTGAAATACTATCAACCATCCATGCAAGACATTATTCCTTACGGCAATCATTTCCTAAGAAGCTAAAAACACATGTTTTTTTGCCCTTCAAAATGTGATAGCCATTATGTCCTGCGCAATGAGAAAATTAACTGCTGAGCCACGCGATTGTTCCATGTCGTTCCTTTTCCACTAATCTTCCTTCATAGGTTTTTTAAAAATAAGTTGAAGTCCCCAACCACGTACGATGAGTCATGGTGGTTTTGGTGAATAACCTGTGCTTATCATGCAGCCTCTTGTTTCCACCTGCCAGGGAACCATCACGAGATAAAGCCTCCTTCAAATATTACGAAGGATCCCAACCTCCTCCTCTCCTCTGCGTGTCTAGCCATCTTCACATTGATGAAAGGGCGGAGCTGGTTAATTGAAACAGCCTTCATTACCTGAAAATGCTAAAAATATGTTGTTAGTCATCATGGAGGCAAATCATTAGAAAAATATTATTCATCGCTGGCAGGAAGAGTCTTGTCCCAAGTCCCCGGAAGCCAAAACTACCAGGGGCCCGTATTAGCTGTAAACCACTCAAAAAGAAAGATCTAACGTCGGAAGCCGAGGTTGTATCTTTGCTTTGTATTAATTAATGATAAGCGAATTTGGTTATGGTTCCACTCAAATATTGTTCCTTCATTGTGATCATGAGTTGGTGTCTTCTCTGTTGATACGCAATTTGTATATATTGGGTTTTACGCTTGTGTGTTCCATGCGTATTTCTTGTATGTACCCACGGTGTTTGATGCGCAGCGGAGGTAGTCGTCTGCGGAGAAAGAAAGCTGAGGCCCTACACTCCTTCTACGAGCAATGGCGTTGGACTTAAGAGTAGGCAACTTCTTCACAATTTTGGTCTATTAGAAATGAGAACTTAGTGCGTAGCGATGTGGTACAATTGTTTGCTGGGCAAACACTGGGCTAGTAAGGGATAGCACTCTGCAGCGATTTACCTACAGCAAATTAGCGTAATCCTTGAGGAGGCGTTGATTTGGATTTTGTCTTGTCTTTTAGGTTTGACTTTGTTCTTTTTCTTCTTGAGTCAACTGTTTTGGTTCACTGTTTTCTAGTGTAGCTACATTTCAGCCTGAGAGGAATCATGATCTGGCTCTCTAATTTTCTGAATTTCATCTTTGCATGGTTTGGCTTGATTAGCTTGCGGTTCCACCAGCCGATGCGCCCATTGATGTGCAGGTGCCAGGTTATCTATCTCATGCCGTCGTCTGTCTAAGCGTGGATATGTGGACAGTTTCGCACCATCGCTTGTAGGTGCTAGGGTTTCCCCTTGTTTCAAAAGATTGCTTTTTAGTGATGCGCACTTTATACAGGTTTTGTTTCCGATATGCTCGAAGTGGTTTGTGCTGGTCTTGTTTGAGGACGAAATTCTTTGTCATTTTCAAAGTGTTCGCGCGCTTGGTGTCAATTGTGACCCACGCCAATTAGCCATAAGCGCTAGTTATGGCCGATGGCTCGACAATCGCGCATGGGTGGTGCTGGTTGTCGATGAAAAGTGATACCCGTGAGGTGTAGTGAAAATTGAAGATCCCTCAATCCTTGCACGATTAGTAGTAACTTTCCCTTCGAGTGTCTCTGTCGTGAGCATAGATTACATTTGCTCATTGCTTGAGTATCGTCTCTCTAGTGATTTCTTGATGTAAAATGGAATGAATGCCTTGTTTTCCCGAGTCTAGCGTGACTTTGGAAGTCTTCTGTGTTTCGACCTCATAAACCCTTGTCACCCTTTGAGGAATTTTGTTACAAAGTGTTTGTGAAAAACAAATTGCATTCTTAGTGTTTGTTTGTCATCGCTTTCGTCGCCATCGACCATTGAAAGAGATTTTCATTTCTTCAGTTTTCGTCTCAAAGTTTGCTTTATGCGAAATGCATTAGATCACATTGCATTGAAAATGCTAGGATCCATCATTGAACAGATGGAAATTGCGTTGATGATTTGAAAAGCTAAAAATACGCGATTGAGTGCATTCTCTTTCTACCTTCAGCTTTGCATTAGAAGTAGATTCTCTATTTCATCAAAGCTTCATTGAGTGCATTCTTGTCATTTGAAAGAAAAAGGAAATTGTGCATAGATTACAATTGCGTAGTTTTGCAGAGGGATTTTGCGTTTTAGCTTACGTTGCATTATTACGCATCATTGAATGTTTGAAAGTGCTTTTAGATAGTAGAAAGCCATACTGGTTTGGAAAAAATTTCGTTTCATTGAGGTCTTTGTTGTTGCTTCGCATCATTGTTTGAAGCTCTTTCCTTAACTGAATAGCATTCGCTTCGAATTGAAAAATTTTCTTTTCTCATATGGTTGCCATGTAAGAAGTTGTTAGATGACATGCGGTAGGGCCTTGGCGAGCACATTGAGAGATCAACTTTAAAATTTCTTTAAAATTTACGCTTAGTGAAAATCGAAACATTAACAGAAAATATTTGAGATCTAGGCTGGCGATGTGATACTCGTGAAATACGGTAAACCTAGTGAGGTGTTGTTCACCTCTTGAAAGCTATGAACCTCTAGTACGGAACTTGTACTCCGTACCGTTGCGTGTATAAAGGGAACAACTTCAGTTTGCTATCATACATATCCATGGAAGCTAAGTCGCCGCCTATACCCGTGATATTTCGTCCTTCCTCGGTTGCTGTCGTTCTGTTCAATTTGAGTCTTTGATAAGAATCTGCGTAAAATCCCGATCGAGGTCTTTCTCTTGATCTGGTAACTCGAACCTTCCTCCATCTGCCTTTCATGTGGACTTTGAGCTTGAGAGGCATGTGCTAGTTGGGTCACCATGTTGAGAGCGTAACACTTTTCTAAAGCATGGTTGTTTATTTCCAGCTTTGACTTGACGTAAAAGATAAACGCGGTTTCAGGCTTATGAGTTTGCATCCTTTTCATTCAGCTTCCTTGTAAAAATGAAACAAGCTACGTACTCTCTCTGTGATTGCCATTTCTCGACTTTGTTTTTCCGGATGAAACCATCGTTTCTCACTCCATCATCGATCATGTTCTTGGCCAATTATATTCACCTTCACTTGGTCGTTTTACCCATTTCTATGAGAGCAGCTGCGGTGACTTTGGTCTTGTTAGTGAGCCTCTTGACCTTTGTTTATTTAGAGTGGTTCGCCATGCACTAGGAACCTGGTTGCTACACTTTATACCGTATGGTTCCTCCGAGAAAGGTACACTCGACTCTTTTCTCGACTCTCTAAACATGAAAAAGATTGCAAGCGATTTCGGTTATACTTTTGATATGGGTAAATTAGCTGAAAACCGTCTTGATGCAGAAGTTTCCACCTACGGTACCGAGATGAGATTGTTTTACAAAAATACACCTAGCCTGTCGCGACTAGGAGGTTTTCCTAGGACATAGTTTTCTACCTTTTGGATACGAAGAGAACTATTTGTGAAAAAGGTGGCCCTTTAGATTTACTTTCCTAAATATGTCTCCACTCTCTAAATGTGTAGACAAAATTCCTTCTATGCAGGACTCATTAAATCACGGTGACATTGGATTAGGTCCGTGAGTGCAGTATTAGGTTTCTCCCTTCCTGCTGAGTTAGGTGTCACTCGAGGATGGATGCGTACGAAAGGACAAACTTATATCCTGACAGGCATGCTATCCGCTTAAGCTTGTCTGAAATAATTCGTGTCGCGAGAAATGGTGGAAAAATGGAACCAACATGGATGTGCGTTAAGCGACCAATGATGCAATAATAGCTCTTGAACATGCGACATGTACTGCAGGTACGTGTTGAGGTTGATGACATCTCATGTCGTTCCACTTGCCTGCAGCAGGTTTGGGTGATCATGCTGACCTCCTCATCTTCTCTTTACATCATCATCATGACCTGCGGTCTTTTCTGTCAAATGCTGCGAAATCCCGCTGTACGATGCCATAAATGTGTTCGAAAAAGTTGAGCCTTTCTGCAAGTTTCAACATTTCTCGATTCTCATCTGATCCTTTAATTCACGAAAGACATTATATGTCCTCTTGTCTCACGCGCAAATGCTATACAGGCTACCATGGCCACCTTGGAAGGTCGAGGTCACTTCTTTGTCCAACTTCGTCATTATCAAAGAAAAGGCGGTCTAGAGCCTCCCCTTCTAATGCAACCAGAACTGCACGCACGCCTCAACAGCCAGGTTCTTAACACATTCGCTTTCGAGTCATCATTAGCTCGTACGATAAGGCAATTCTCTGAGTGTTCGACGTCGGTCACTGTTACACTGGTGCAGATTGTACCTGTGGTACCTGTCGCCATTATCCATTATTAGGTGGTTCCTCTCCACGTGCATTGTCACAGCTCTCATCATGGGCGCAGCAATCCAAAAGCGATGTTCTTGCATGTTCAACTTGACTCACTTATTTGCATGCTTGAACTTGTACTTTGTTCGAGGCGAGATGAGACACAAGAACTCTGGATTTTGTGTTAAGAATCCAAGCTACGATTTTGTGGATTATTATGATTGATTACATGTGACTCATTCGCTTTGGATAGGCTGCGAAACCATACACGAGGTCTGTCGATCGTCCTTCATGGATAGTTGAGTCCATACCTTGGATCTACGGATTATTATATGCTGTCACCAGGGATGGCTGCCTTTATTACCACATATATCCTGTATTGTTGGAGATATAATTTGTACTTGTCTGTGCGTTTGGAGTCACGGTGATGTTCCATTTTGGACTTACCATTCTGTGAAGAAATTTCCCTTTACCCCTCTCTTTCTCGGGCCTCTTACTTTTCGGGCATCTATTACACGATAATTTTCGTCTAAGTCATCTGCCTCATTGGAGGTCATTTGTGTGGCCTGATAATCGGTGTCGTGCCTTTGCAAAATACCATCATTGCTGTCCTTTCATGAGGACGACATTCATGCTGTTTGATCATTTTCCTAAGCGACCCCTACGAAAAGCACCTATGTTTTCTTTGCTTGTTGCTGACCATTGTGTCCTGGCGCTACAATGCGAAAACTTTGGCGTCAACTGCTTTAGTCCCGTGCAGTTGGTGCTCTTGTCCACAGATTAGCACCACGCCAATCTTCTTCTGCAATGTGTAAAGAGTGCAAGTTCCGATTTCAACAACTTTCGTGGATCGGGTGCATGTGAGGGTAGTCGAATGAATAACCACGAGCCTTCCACTCCTTTCGCAGCCTCTTGTTTCCACCTGTGAACACTCCCAGCATAAGGCCTCACTTCCCATGTGGAGAGGATCCCAACCTCCTCCTCTCCTCTGTAAATATGGCCATCTTCCATGGGCCCAGTGAAGGGGTGGATGGTTGAGAGTGCTGAGAACCTTCATAGCTCTGAGAATGCGACAGAGCCTTGACGTGGTCCTCATCGAGGCAAATTAGTAGCAAGAGAGATTATTGTCAAGAAAAAACTGAAGAGAGGCTTGTCCCATTCCCGACGAGCTTTACACGAGCGTATTCCGGCATGACGACCGCTCGAAGGAAGATCCAACGTCGAGCCAGGTTGTATCTTTCTTTGTATTAATTAATGATAGCTGATTTTGGTCATGGTTCCACTCGTATTGTTCATACATTGTGATCATGATTTGTGTCTTCTACGACTAATACATAATTGTATATATTGGGTTTTTACGCTTGTGTGTTTCGTCGTATTTCTTGTGATGTGTGCGGGTGTTTTGATCGCAACAAGCATGGAGAATTGTGATGCACGGAGAGCAAGAAACAGGGAGCATATCTTCTACAAACAAAAACGTTGGACTTGAGGTAGGAATTCTTCCCAATTTGGTCTATTGCAATTGGAGACACTTGGCCTTAGCGTGGTACGGTGTTTCTAGACCCGAAAGTCCGGGCTAATCAGGGATGCGCTCTTGTCCACATAGGATTTACCTCTACAAAACCTCGAGGTGGCTGATTTCTAAGGCGTTGATATCTCTTTTATTATATCTTGAGCTGGTTTCATAACAAATTTTATCAAAATTGTACCATAATGACTTTTATTTTTGGGTGAAACCTTGCTTCCTAAACTATGCATTTGAAATTTTCCATCTTCCTTTGAGGTTTAAAATTAAAAAAATTAATGTCAAGATTATTATTATGTCTTGAGGGAACATATATCAAACGTCTATTTTAGTGTATTAATGTTAGTCGAGGGATCAACAACGTCGAGCGACTTTCAGCACATGCGGCATGGGGTCTAACCCCAGGCTACCGCTATAACCTCTCGAACCGCTCAACCTCTCTGAGCGGACTCTGGGATGAATGAGACTTGAACTCGCAACACCATGCTTGCTTTAAACTTTATAAATTGTCGGGTGTTATAGACCATGCCTATGTAAATTCCATTTTATATTAATTTATAATGTATAATATTTTAATATTTTTGATTATATCGAGATAAATTTATATATAATTTTTATTATTATATTTTTATATTTTTTAAATCTTGGATGATGGAAGATAATATTGTCTCGATTTTGAGCCCTATATCTGTTGGCTGGATGACATATTTCTTGTTAGGAAATCAATAAGGACAACGATTGGGATGATTTATCTTTACTGATAATTTCTTGTGAAACTATGCTGGCTTCTTATTACTTTTATTATGTTATGTCTCATCAAACAATTACCAAAACCATAAACTATGAAGATCAGCAAATATATAATGAACACAAGATGTAGGCTCCAATCTATGAAAAAACCCTCTAAGGGTAAAACCCAAAAACTCTTCTCTTATTATAGGGATCATATCAAATGATAAATCAAAGAATCAAAGAAAGACTGAGACCTCCAACAAGACCCAAGTCATCCCTCCTTCCAATCTCTTCTAGCAAGTCAAATTCAACTCAAATCAAAAACCTTCCAAATTAGATCCCTCTTTCAAAAATTTAGTCCCCTCAAACGTAGGACATAGCCCCTAACTTAGAAATTTCGGACTTGTGATGAATTTTTAACTTTGGCCCTTATAAAAACTTCATAATTTCACACATGTGAGAGATACTAGTGAAAATTTTAGGGACAGAAAAATTCAATTTTCTTTTCTTTTATCTTTCTTGCTTTCTTACCCTCTTGAATTTCCTCTTCTTTCTTAGAGATCGAGTTTTATTGTGTGGTGCTTCAATCAAGTCAAAATGTATATATTTATACACATATAGGAGGTCTAATTACCCATTCTAGGGCTGACTTGTTGAGGTGGGGCTAACTTGGTCTTGTGGGTACAAAAAATTACCTCTTTTGACTCAAATAAAAATTATTTTTTCCACTTTTCTTTTCAAAGTCAAAATGAGACTTGACTCAAGACAATATTTTGACGATGAAAAATATTATTTTCGACTCAATAAACCCTAGAAGCATGAATAATATGTTTGACCTAGATGTCGAAATCAATTTGAGCATGAAACCCATAAAATTATATAATTACATAAGAACAATAGCAATTATGAAGAGCCGAACATAGTTACATTTCCTAATGTTGTTGCTATTAATTGTTCTTCGTATATCATGTTTCATGTTTTGGTAGTTCTAATCACACCGTAAGGCATTTATTATCCTGAAACAAGGTGACAAGCACCATATTCATATGCTATGATATGGAAACAATGTGACATGCACCATTTTCTTTTCTTTAAGTAGTGAAGAAATTTACATATCTCCCCCTCATACTAAAAAAGAAAATTACTCATTTTTTAGTTTAAATTACTTCTTCATTGTATTATAAAGTTGATGTACAATTAAAGAATAAATTGAAGTATTTTATTTATAGAATACATTAATATTTTGTTATTATTATTTTTTTAATTTGTTAATATAAGTATTACTTTATTATTTTTTAATGTAACTTTAAGTGACAATGTCTCCTTCGTAGTGAACTCTAAAGAAAAAATATTTAATTCCACTCTTCCCATATTAATTATAAATAACATTTACTTCCTAATAATAATAGTTAAACCAAATTACAATGAAAAAATTAAATAAAAATGTAAATCTTATTTCCAAATAAATAAATTAAAAAAAATGTCATTTCAATTATTAACAAGAGCTTCCTCTCCTTACATACCATGTCCCACAAAAATATTCTCTAAAACCTAATCAATATAACTAAATTGAAGTTTCCAAGTTGACATTTAACCACATTAATATAAAAATTATTAAATAAAGAAACTCTTCATCTAACCGGTCTAATGCTAACAATCAATAAAAGAAAGGCTTACTTAATAATTCCTTGTTTGAAAGTTATATATAAACAATTTATTTTACAAGACTTATTAAAATCATAGTAAATAATTTCAAATGTAATCATATATATATATATATATATATATATATATATATATATATATATATATATATATATATATATATATATATATATATATATATATATATATATATATATATTCTAAATTTATATTTAAATTATACATTCTTAAATATGGTTATTTCATTAAAATAGATAAAGATCAATTATATTTATTTAGAAATCCTATTCACTTTACATATTTTATTTATTTGTTCACGAAGAAAGGGAGAATTTTATATTTACTTGTCATCATCATTAAATGTTAAATTTAATTTAATTTATAATTATACTTAATATTGTCCTGGTAGGATTAATATATTGAAATAATTTATTAAATGTTATAATTTATATAGTTGAAAATTACTAATACTATATTATATAAATGGAGAAATGGTTATATGGTGGTAACATAACTCACGTTAAGTTAGGATTATTTCTAAGTTTGTAGGATTTTGTTCCCAACCCCTATTCTTTTCGAGATGTATTTATTGATGTGTCATTGATGAATTAAACGTAGAATATACGCTCGATTTCAGCTGGTCTCAAGGTGTAATGCTAGCCTCATGAGCTTCTTGTTATTCAATTCATTTCTTTCCTTTCAGCTTTTATCATGATATCGCAGCTCAGACCGCAGTGAGCTCTGGTTACCCACAGAAGCCTTAGGTGGATGCGGAGCCTCGTGGCTGTAATACACATAGGAGCCTCAATGCTCACAACATGAAAGTAGGTAATCCGTAGAAACACCTCACTGCGCAGAGATGAACTTAGTTTCTCATAGGTCTTAGGTTTCTAAGCATGAGAGGATCAACGTGCTTTTCTGAGTAGCATCACGATGGCGGTATTACATTTTTTAGAGCCAAAGCAACGTAGATCACTACAGGTAAGTTTGTTTCTAGTGGTCATTTTGTCACTGTAGAGGTTCCCCTTATCGACATTTTGAATAACATGGGTTTTAGCTAATAGGATCGCCGACCTATTTTTTATGGTTCAGCGAATGATATTTTTGCCCTGATTAGTGGCGGATCTGAGTTGCTAAATCGATATCGTACTATATCAATGGCAGATATGTGATCAAGTTCGGTATGTGTTGAAGCTTTTTTTAGCTTGTAATTGTTCACTTGGTTAGAATCAACTGAAAAATTGGAGGATTTGGAATTTGATCAGTCCAAAATGAATAATTTTAAAGAAATTATCTCAATGTGACTAGCGAAATTGATGGGACCAATTATACCAATTGGAAATTCAAGCTACAAACGTTTCTTGAGGGAGCAGTGTGCATGTCGATCGTCACTGGTGATGAGTAGCATCGAAGAGTGCAAAACGAAGTTAGCTCACTCATACAAGATTGGGATAAAAAGGGAGAATAAGGTGAAAGTTTTATTGAATATGTCTATTAAAGAAAATATTATCCCACATATAAGAGATGGTAAATCATGCAATGAGACTCGGATGCACTCAGAATCTATACGCATACGTAACATCAATCACATCTTATCACTAAAGGAAATTTATTTTCCATGAGGATGGAGGGGAATGAATTTGTTGTTGGATCTCATTACAAGGGTCAAGGACCTCGAAGGATGTATTGGGTGACATGGGGAGAAGGTGTCTGATTCCAATTCTCTCCACAATTGCTTTGAACGGGATGATGGATGAATACTGGATGTTCATCACGAAAGCCTGTATGCACTGGGATAAAGCCCCCTACATTCAAATAGCCGACAAGAATTTTGTTACGAAGAAGAGAAGTGACAAAATTTGTGACCATATAGTGTCTATATTTCTGCGGTGGAAAAAAAGAAGCCATACGAAAGGAGACCAAACAGGGGACGAGGAGAGTGGCGCGTTTTCAGGGAAGAGACCATTTAGAGGTATGTTTGCAGCACGATGGTAATGGTTATCGCATTAGATTTTTTCTTTTACGCGTGGGAAAAATGGTCATCAAGCTAAGTTTTGTTTTAAGAGACACGTAGATGAGGCTGAAATATACAGAGAATAGCACACGGAGGACACTTTGTTGATGAAGGTCACAATCGTGATTATCGACTGTTTATAGCCGATTGTGCTCTTTCATATTCTAAGGAGGATGAGGCGGAAATATGGTATGTTGATTCAGAGCGCGTCTTCACATATGAAAGGTAATAGAAGTTTGTTTGAGTTTTTTTTAAAGTACTTGTGGAGCTAAAATTTATCTAGGTGATGACATAGAGTTGTAGAGATTGCAAAAAGGTACGATGATATTCAGGTGATGATGCATGGCAATGATATCAAAAATATTAAAAATGTAATGTATGTGCGGGATCAAGAAGAATTTAATATCTCGTGTCAATGATAATAGATTAGGACTCGTACGTTGAATTATTCAAAAAAATATTGTCTCATAAAGGAAAAAAAGAAGGAACCAATTGCATCAGAGTGTGTGTGAGAAGCTCGTATACATTGAATATCAAGAGCATGCCACACCAAGATCTAGTTTCAATAGGATCTGATAGTCGAGAATCTTTGACATCGTATATTCAGATATATTGACCTACTGATATCTCATGTCGTCTCAAAGGAAGAGGTATGGTTGATGGACTTCCTACTTTTCAAATGTTCGTTTAGATTGTGATGGATGTGCATTAGGGAAAATGCATAGGAAGAGATTTCTCTGAATGCCGATAGGAATGAAATGAGATATTCTAGAACTTGTGCATACAGGAGTATGTACCCAGGACCTATGAAGACTAGGTCGCTAGGTGGTGCATATTATTTTTACTTTTACTCGATGATTGCACTAGATTATCTTGGATATGCTTTATCGCAAAAAGATTCAGAACAACAATTCTTAAATAATTTAAGAATATGGTGGAGAATCGGGATAGGGAAATTCATAGATATTCTATACTACTTAGATCAAGGGGGAGAATACAAGTTGGGAGATTTCATGAAATTTTACAGAGATCATGGGATTAGTTAAAAGTTCACGAGTGCCTCACACTCTAGAAGCAAAATGGAGTTGTAGAACGCAAAGAATAGAACCCTAGTTGAGTGCGCATGAACTATTCTTCAAGTGTAGGGTCTATCCAATGGCTTTTGGGAGTTGAAGCAATCAACACCGTGGTTTACTTTAAAAAATTATAAGTCCAACTAAATGTCTTAAATTTAAAACTCCTTTTGAAGAAATTTATGGATATAATCCAACACTAAATCATTTAAGAGTGTTTGGATCAAAATCATTTGCCCATGTACCCAAGGAATATAGAAAATAAGTTAGATCCTAAGGCCATGAAATGCATATTTGTAGGATATTTCACTGAGTTTAAAGCTTATAGGATGTTTAATCCTTTGACTCATAAAGTATTTGAAATTCGAGATTCCATATTTCATGAGATGGTTGAGGAAGGAAAGGAAAAACAGCTCTTGAATAATGGAACATTCCATCGTTGATGGAAGAAATGGGTGAGGATAATAAAAATTAGCAAGAAAAAATAGAAAGAAGAAGAAGAAGGTGATGTAGTGAGTAAGTCAATCCAGCAAAGGTTTGAATTAGATAGATTTGATATGTCTTTACTTGAAAAGATCAGGGTAGGCAGAACTCAACTGCAATGAGATTGAAAGACTATGCTTTAATGTAAAACATTTTTAATGTTATAGAGCCCCTACAAATTATAATGAAGCTAGTCAATCTCATGAGTGGAGGGATGCAATGAATGGAGAATTTGAATCTATTATTAGAAACAATACTTATGAACTAGTTGAATTTCCAAAAGGAAAAATACCCATAGGTTGCAAGTGGCTTTACAAACCTAAATTCAATGCGAATGCAGTATAGATATAAAAGTTTAAAGCTAGACTCATAGAGAAAGGGTTATTCACGAAAGAGGGAATTGGCTTTGAAGAAACCTTTTCTCTCTAGCCAAACTTAATACTATTATAATGTTAATTTCCGTAGCTTAAAAAAATATCGTGGAAGCTACACCAATTAGATGTTAAGTACGCATTCCTAAATGGTGATTTAAAGGAAAGAGGTTTATTTAGTACAACCTAAAGTGTTTGTTAAGAAAGAGCATGAACATTTAATGTGTAGATTGAAAAAAGGTACTTTATGGTTTAAAACAAGCTAATCGGTCTTGGTACGAGAAGATTAATTCATTTTTCTTGTAAAGCATGATTTTCATAGAGTATGAATGATCCAAATCTATATACCATGTATGCGTATGAAGAAAAATTATTTTGATTTCCTTAGTATGTGGATGACATGATTACAATAGGTAATGTAGATGCTTTAATCAAAGAAATAAAATTGCATATGTCACAGGTTTTTGAAATGAAGGACATCAAGTTTACATTATTGTCTAGGTCTCAAGTATGGAGAGAATCTCAGAGACTTTCCTTACTCAAGGCAAGTATCTCGGAGGACCATTCAAAAAATTTCAGAATGGAGTAGTGTAAAACAACATCAACATCCTTTGTATGCGAATTTGAAATGGGCGACGACGATAGCTCTAAGGAGGTGGATGCCACTTTTATAGGAAGCTATTTGGTTGTTTGATATATCTAACTATATCTAGACCAGAATTAGCATAATTTTTCGAGTTGTGTTGAGCCAGCTCATGTCTAAACGCCTTGAAATTCATTGGGTGGCGCAGATGCATAAAGGTATCTTCATGGTACTAGTAATTATTGTTTTTTATTCACCGATATATCTCATGTTATATAGAAAGTTTTTCACCTAATCACAGCCTAAAATACCTGCCCAATCGTAGTATTTTTATACAGTGAAACATCAAAAAATCTATCATGAATTATGAATTTTGTGTTGGATTTGGGGTCATAGCATGGACCATGAAAAGAAGAGTGTCTCTTTATCTTCAAATTTGAGCTGATTACCAAGCATTATGATGAAGCAACATAGCAAAGCTACCTAGTTGAGAAGGCTTCTCCATGATGCAAGAGGAAGTAGAAAGAGGAAACCATCATCAAATGTGACAACTAGAGTTCCATTATGCTAACAAACAATCCGATGTTTCGCAGGAACACTGAAACACATTGATACCTAGTTTCACTTTGTTAAAAAAAGTCCAATCAAAATAAATCTTTGTTGAATATTGTAAACCATGTGACAATGTGGTTAATATTTTTACTAATCCTCTTGGGAAAGTGAGGGTTTGAATTGTTTAGAGGGATGTTAGGACTACTGGATAATACTTTCTCCATAAAGAGAGAGTTGAAAATAATTATTATTATATTGTATTAATGGAGAAATGGTTATATGATTGTAACATAACTACTTAAGTTAGGATTAGTTCCTAGTTTGTAGGATTTTGTTCCCAAATCCCTCTTCTTTTGAGAGTTATTTATTGATGTATCATTGGTTAATTGAATGTAGAGTGTACACTCTAGTTTTACTTTCGTACCTCGTGTGCATTTCTTACGATGAGTTGCTTGTTATTCAATTCATTTCTTTCCTTTTCCTATTTTTATCATATATTCTTTACTATATTATGGTTAAATTAATTTTTTTTGTAAATTTGGCGAGTATATTTCTATTAATCATATGTAAAGCGGTTACAAAATATTTTTCCGGTGACCTCAACCCACCCATGGGAAACTGGGTCTTTTGTCACCGATCGCATAATATGCCATCTAAAATTGAAAAAGTTTTGAGCATGTCCAACCAATATTTTAAAGCTACCATGTCCACTACCAAGTTAGTATGAGTACTCTAGTAAATGTAAAGGCTATCCAATATCATAAAAAAATAGGAGTTTTCAAGAACACCATGAATTTTAGGATTCAATCATCTAATGAATCTATCTAGTGGGTCGTCCTTTGCACTCAACCAATATCTCTTTGTTGTTAGACTTTGCAATTATATCTCCATACATTCAAGACGTACATTCTCATGGAATAATTGCACTTAGAGTGATTGTATTTCCTTCTAAATTACGTGAACAAAATTGAGCTCCTCATGTTGGGTTATGTTGTTGTCCTTGGCTGGTGAGGTACATCCCTCTACTCGTATGTCGATCATGGCTTTCGCACGATAGATTTTCATGATCCAATAAGTCCTAGGGATGAGTGATTTGAAACAAGGTCAAAGCCTTCCTATCATACTTCATGGGTCTACTACCAATGGTTCCCATTCTTCCACCTCAACCGGCTCCTCTACCGCCTTTGCCTTCGTTCTATTTCCCATTTGGATATTTCTACTTTCACCTTGTGTCACACCTCCCATTTACATTTCTCTCCAAGCATTTCGGAGCTTTTAAGCATAGGTTTACCATGAAATCCTAATTCTCTAAACATGATTCCTTTCATCATAATATCATAACCTCAATAAATCTCTATTAACTTCCTCTTGTCTTTTGTGTATTCTAACTCCAAGTATGGAGTGAAAAATATATCATTTTATTTTCTATGAAGGTCACATATATCACACCATGTTTTTAACATTTACTTGGATGTGTATTTTCTCTTGGCCTTACCGCCCTTTCGCATACATTATATACCATGGGTTTGAAGTGTTATGCCTACGAGCATTCTCGACCCTTGTAAATCTACATATCCACGATTTTCCCAATACGTATATGTATCCCCTTGATGGTGATTACAATTGATTTCAATGTGAATATTATTATATGACCGACTTTTCTTATACGTTTAGCGGTCGAATGAGGTGGCATTCATAATTAATTTCACATCTGAGGTTGATATGATAGCATATCCCCTGTACATGAGATTTTTAATGTGCAACTTGATTTCGCTATCGATTTACACGCAGGCGTGTGGTTCAACTCAATTCGAGGTACTTGTGTTCTATGGTGACGGGGGTAAGTCTTCTCCACGATCGGATGTTATGATACGTATGGTTGCATTGAATGGTTTATATTGGTTTCGTCCCATTCTTTCGTTCACGTGGTGAGATCCACGTCGATATAGCTATTACCGACGCATACTCGCTTACATGGAGCTTTTATGTATGCAACAGTGCGCATGAAATTTATTTCGAGTCTTAGCGCCATTAATGTGTATACTGACTCGGTTTAATTACACTCGCCAACCTTTTCGATCCATGGCTCCTCTCTTGTGATGTTACCAAAGGTGGACGATGGCGATCATTTCGTATTAGTTTTCCGGGTCTGTTGAATAATTATATAAGCCTTTGATGACTGTAGCAGAGATAGTTTTCGTGTTCATCATTTGTTTGTGTATCTCTTCATCTCGCTGGGTCCTTACTCTTGAGAGGTTTTATCGACCTCGACTCACGAAGGAGAATTCTGGCAGTGCCTACTCCACCGTGACGCTATCAGGTAATCGTGTTACCTTCGTTTGTTTTTTTCATTTTTGCTCTAGAGATCGATGCTCGCCGCTTCAAGAACTTGCCATACTTCGATTCGAGGGAGTCTGACGACGTGAATAAAATGAATGCATTTCATTACCGGGTTTTGGTTATGCCTATCTGCAAGATTTTCGTTATATTCCATTTACGATTCAAAGGGTGTCAACTTTGTCTCCTCGTCGATTTCATTGAATTAATTGATTTTGTTAATAATGTGCGGCGTCCCCAATCTACTTGCTTCACCTTGCTTGCAGAGAACAACCAGACGCTCACTTGGACGCTATGAGGTTCGATTTCCTCCTGTCTGTACCTATGTGTTTATTTCCTTCATGTATTACTCCTGCGAATTTCAATTTAATCGATACCTGCTACAATGTTTGAATTTCGTAGAGCTCGTGTAACCGAATTCTTGGTTCCTGTGACTTCTCGTTGTTATGAGCATTTCTCCATTCGAACGTTTTCTAGCAACGGTGCTATTAACTAATTTCCGTCTTCGACTCTTTCTGTTTTCCACGGTAACTGAAAGATTCATTCAGTATGTCTTGAGCGTGGTCATGAGACCTTCCATTATTATGGATGTTAACATCGTCTTCCTCAGCGTTTCTGATGCCTGTATGCATGTGGGAATACTACTACTCTCTCGTTGAGTTATTTTCAGTCGATGTAGAATCATTCCTCTCTATGATTTTACACGTGTTCGTTGAGGAAACGAGACTGCTAGAGTCGAATGTTAATATGTTTCATTCATATGTTGGCACTCTTTTTAAATTTGTTTTTATTGGCCTAAGGGTTTCGATTCCCAAACCCTAGCCCATAGGCTCAAAGATGTGTCATGACTTTGTATATATATATTCCTACTCTCTATGTTGACCACGTTATACCGATGCTACACACTAACTTTATATGGACCGTGTCTCTCACCCTCGCATGGAGTGATTCGTGTATATGATTTAACACAATGGAAATAAATCCTTGTTTAATTTGCTTATCATAGCAATGAATGTATCCGATATAATTCTCTGTAGGACTAATGTTGTTCAATATGTACCAAACTCCTCAATTACTTATGTTATGCATGACTTTTAAGAGACTCTTCCATTTAGAGTCATATTTCTGTTTTAACTTTCTCTTTTTGATATATTTCTGTTACGTTAGTTCTCGTAGCTAGATATCTACACTTGTACTAGTATCATGGCTAACGGTCTCCCTCTACTCATGTTTACACCGAAATTATTTTACTAATGTCCGTCTATACATATACACTTTCATGCATAGCTTTGTGAGTCCATTCTCATTTATACATATAATTAGTATGTATGAAATACCAGGACTATATTACTGTAGGTTTCTATACTTTTCCTAGGTTTTCCATGTTATATGTTTCTAATTGTATCGTCTTTTCATTTTCTTATAGCTATTCACTGACTCTTTCATACATAGATCTCTGGCTCTAGGTATTTCGTGGAGCTAGTCATGGTTTGGGATTCCTTCGTTACTGTAGTTACTTGTGACTAACATTAATGTTTTCTATTCCTCCATTTGATCTTGACCAAGGGAAATAGTAGTTACATTAACTCGACTAATGTGTAATGTGGAAAATATTACAACTCTCATATTTTTACTTAATAATTACTAAATAATTAATTCTGCATTCTATGTATTTACTTTCTCACCGCTCCATTTTTTCACTTTAAACGATTAAAGTTACAATTTCATTCTTCATAAGATATTAGAAATCCCCACTTTACCTTAGGGATTTGTTTAGAGACTTTGAATAAATTCTCTTTGATTTATCTATTCATGTTTGTAATTATGTGGTAATAGAACATGAAAGAAATTCAAAATAACTATCTATAGAGAATGTGTGTCCGCAGATTCAAACCAACCTTGGTTTAGACTTTCTGTTGGATTCTACTTTACAATTTTTCTCTACAACCATACAGATTATCGTGTGACCGCCTTATAGATTAATTACCCTGTTAAATGTAGAAATACTAAATCTAATACTCTGTAAACCTAAAAATTTTATATGTAGCTAATTCATACCACAATAAGTAGAAATACAATTTAACTTAGAGACATACTCGCTCATGACAGTGACTCAACCTCCCAACCTTAGAGTCCTTTATGTCTCGCAACCACCCTCCCGAGCTAAGATCACCCATCCTAGAAACGGACCAACCACTAACTGCTTATAGGGAGCAACTTATTTAAGCTATTTTTCCCAAAGCTCTGCTTCTAATTCCGCGTCCGTAATATCGAGATGCTTTTCTTCCCCGTTTGCCTAGGCTTCCCATTTTTTGATTATTTAAAGTCTTTGTTTTTATGCTTTCACTAAGCTTTTCTATCTTTTTACCTCTTCCCAACTACTTTCCTCATCATTGGGGAATTTATATTCTTCCTCAAAAATTCTAAATTAGAATAATTTCTTTCAAGGATTTTTTTGAAAGATTATTGGGAATAGTTGCCTTATCCATCCTCATGGATTTAGCAAGTGATCTCATAAATCTCATTTTTGGTCAAATCTGACACAATCATTTTATTCATTTCCTAAAATTAAATATTTAATTACATTCACCAAATACTTATCCTTTCGGGGTCCACTCCCCTTAGGACTAAAGTTCATGTCCAGCTTTTTGAAATTTAAACACATAAATTGGGGGGTGTTACATATTCCCCCTCTCAAATATAAACACCGTCCCTCGGTGTTGTTATTCAACTACTCGAGTTCATTTTTCAAACAAAAATGGATGTCTTTCCATCATTTCAGACTTCTCTTTCCTGTGGCTTCTTCAATAAAGAAGTGCTTCCACTGCACCTTTACCCTTGCTATATGCTCCCGTTTCTCAATTCAATTTCTTCGCTCCAATATTTGAAGTGATTTCGTAGCAGACTCACCCTTCTAGTTCCACACAGTACAACATTCCAATCAACTATGTGAGAAGCATCATGCACATATCTTTTAATAACGAAACATGAAACACATCATGAACTCTAACATGGGTGGTAAAGAGTCGCTTGTATTTACATGGTCCCACCCTTTCTAATATTTCAAAAGGACCACAATATCTAGGAGCCATTTTTTGCACAACTTCCAAAGATAAAGTGTGCTCTTTTTGGGTTTAATACATAAGTACATGCTCCCTACTTTAAATTATCGATGACACTCTTTCTTTATCGCATAGTTTTTTTCAAACGATCTTGTGTCTGTCTTGATGTTTCTTTGTATCTGTTTGACAATTCTTTTCCATCTCTTGTAAAGCATCTGGTCCCAACATTAATTTATCCTCTCCGTCGATCACTCAAAGGAGTACGACATTTCTCCCATACAGATGCCTCAAACGAACTCATGTTAGTTGATTATGTAGGCATAATTACAGTCATTAAGTGAAAATAATCTTCCCACTTTGATTGGTCTATCCATCACATACATTCTCATGATGTCCTCCAAAATTTGATTTGTTCTTTCCGTTTGACCATCTGTGTGAGGGTGGTAAGCATACTAAAATTCACTTTGGTACCCATCCCTCCAACAGTCCTTTCCAAAAAGTTGTTGTAAACTTAGCATCTCGATCGGAAACAATTACCTTTGGAACCCCATGGAGTCTTACTACCTCCTTCGAAACACATTTGCTTTACTTGAGTTGTCCCAAAGGTAGATTTCACTGCTATAAAATGTGCGACTTTTTGTTAAAGTGTCCACTACCACCATTATTGAATCATGTTGATGTTTGGTTTTGGGTAATCCCGTATGAAATCCATGGAAAAGCGGTGTCCCACTTCCATTCTCGCAATCCAGTAAAGGGTTTAAAAGACCCGCATGGTCTGATGCTCAATTTGACTAGTTGACATTCCATGCATCTACTTAAATATTCTCACACATCTCTCTTCACTCTCGGCCGTAATAACTTCTTTTTCAAAGGCTATTAACATTTTCTCAGTATCCCTGGATGTCCCGATATGGATGTTTGTGATATTCATCTAAAATTTCTCTTTTCAAGTACCCCACATTTGGAATATGCGATCATGTCCCTATAGTAGATCAACCTTTTTGTTTTGAGTGAAATCGCTTTTTCTCCTCTTTTTCTCGAATTTTTCCCAGGAGTGTTTCATAATTTGGATCTTGAGTTGTCAGCTTTTTCCACCAACTCTTCCACATCGATCCGAGCACTACTTCCAATGCTATTGATATTCTCGACAAGCATTTCTACTCAATGCATCAGCAATTTTATTTTCTTTCCCTCCGATATGTTTTATGTCCATATCAAATTCACTTAGAAAAGACAAACCATATGGCTTGTCTAGCATTCAAATACGATTTGGGAAAATAAATATTTGAGACTAATATGATTAGTCATCAACGTAAATTTCTTTCCAAGGAGATAGTGTCGCCACATTTTCAAAGCATGGATATGACAGACTAATTCTAAATCATAAGCACTATAATTACCCTGTTCATGTATCTTCAATTTCCTAGATTCATATGTGATCATTGAATTCTCTGCAAGAGAACTCCTCCCAACCCCTTCTCTCACAGATCATCACACATCACGACAAATTCTTTGTCGTAGGATCTGCAATCTTCGCATGTCGGGGTGTCCAGTAAGTTTCTGGGCTTTTAATTGGTCAAAAGCTATTTTTGGCATTTTTCAGGTCCACTCAAATTTGACACCTTTCCTTTGTAATGATGTGATGGGATGTGCTATGGCGTAAAACCTCACACAAATCTGCGATAATAGCGCACTCATCCCCATGAATGATCTCATTGTTGAAACATCCGTTGGGACGAGGCCATTCCTTTATAGCCTTTATTTTCTCGGGTTCAACAAAGAAGGCCTTGTTCAAAAATAATATGACCCAAATATTGATATTGTCTTTATAAAAATCACATTTGCTAAACTTGTGCATATAGTCGATTTTCTTTTAGAGTTTGCAATACTATCCTCAAGTGTTCTTTATGTTCCTCCTCACTTTTTGAGTAGACTAAGATATCATCTATGAACACAAGGACAAAATTTATCCGAGTACTCGTTTAACACACTGTTCATTGAGACACATAAATGTGGTAGGGGGCATTTGTCAATCCAAAAGGTAGGACTACAAATTCGTAGTGACCATACCTGGTTCGAAAGGATGTTTTGCTGATGTCTTCTTCCTTGATTCCCGAGCCGGTGATAACCAATTCTTAAGTCAATCTTCGAAAAGATCTAAGCTCCTCTCACTTGATCAAAAAGATCATCAATTCGAGGCAAAGGGTATCTATTTTTAATGGTCAACTTGCTCGATTGGCGTATAATCAATGCACATCCTAAAAGTGTCATCTTTCTTTCACTGAACAGATACCGGTGCTCCCCAAGGAGACACACTCGATCCGATATACCCTTTATCTAGTAGTTCTTGTAATTGAATTTTCGGCCCATAAGTTCAGGAGGGACTCATCCGAAATGGGGGCTCCTGAAATAGGTACTGCTTCACGACTAGATCGATTGAAAAATCAATCTCTCTTTTGGGGGGGAGATGAGGGATCTCATCCGGAAAACTTCCTTAAATTCCCTTATTTCTCGGTAATACAACCAAAGACTTTTTCTTCGTTTCTCGTTGCATGTCCTCCACATGGACTCGTATAAACCCGATACCCTTTCCTAATCGTTCTTTTTAATTGCAGGTGTGATATTTGTCTTATAGAGATAGGTTTTGGTCTTCCCTTGAGACTAAAAAGGTTTCCCTTCCTCATCTACTCAATGCAAAGTTTTATCCGACAATTCATCAAAGCTTTTCTTCCTTTCCAACTAGCTCCATTCCTATGAGTAGGTCATATGAACCCGAACCTAAGGGCAGGATGTTCAAATTTATCGTTTGGAAATCATTCAATTTGATTTATGTTTGGGAGGCGTTATGTGTTACTTTTCTCTTAATTCTCGTGTTAGTCAGTACTCAACCATGATCGCTGAAATTTTTCAGACTTTTTAGGTTACATTTTTCTACTATTGTTGGACTAATGTAACTCAAACAAGCACCCGGATCAACTAATAACAGAAACAACTAGAGTCGTAAATCTTACCTCTATTTCACCATGGTGGCTTGATGTTCTTTTTATCGATTTTCCAAGGTCGCACCGATAGTTGGTATATTTATGGCTATGTCATTTACCTGTAGTGGCTTCTCGATCTCTCATAATCATCTGAATATTCTCGATGAGACAATCCCTCGAAGATGGGGTTCTCCACAATTTCAACATTTCAAGGGTTCCTTCATTCGATTGTTCCTTCCTTTTACCTGTCTCCATCTATTTGTTTAGAAGCCACTTGGGACCTAGGTGCTTGACTTTCTTTGGGTTTAATAAAATTTTTCCACTTTGATGATCTCTCAAAATTCTTTAAATATGGTTGTTTCGCTTCCTCCCTTTGAACTCATTCTCTATTTACCCAGCTTTTCCCCCGTTCAGCTTTTTTCTCTTTCGAACTGTTGGTAACATAACTGGATTTTCTAATGTACTTCGTCCATTGTTTTTGGGTTGTCAAACTCGATTTTCTCTCAGTAGACGAGCAATTCAAAAACCTTTAATACTTTTGCCTTTTCTTCCCTTATGTAGGGTACATATCTTACAGATTGGTAAAATTAGTAACAAACTCATCGATAGTGAGTCGTCCTGACCCAAGTTCATGGAATTCCTTTGCTTTTTTCATCATAGTAACGCTCATTCAAGTAGCGATTTTTGAATTTAACGCGGGAAATCTTCCCAAGTAACTTGTCTTTTTCATCAATGGCATGCACCATATTTGTCTCCTCCCACCACAAGGTAGCCTTACCTTGTAGTGCGGTAGAACAAACTAATCCGCCTCGATTGCTTTCATATTCATAAACCCGGAAATACTTAATCATATTCAACAACCGTGCTTCGACATCTTCGTCCTTCTCCCCATCATAGGAGCGAGGTTTGATTTTCCGAATTCCCCTTGTAATTCCTTTTTCTACTTATTCTGATGCCTAATAGCATCTTCCTCATCGACTCATCGGTTTTCTCTTTTCTAACCTTCGCCTTTCCGGGTCTGTTCGTGAAGTTAATTCACGATGAGCTTTTTCTCGCTCCTCACCGGCTAATGACAATCATCATCTCGCTTTTTTATCTCGACCACTCTTGTTGCAATTCCCGCAACATATGCCATCATGGCCGCATTGGGATATGGTGCATTTTCCTCATCACGTAGATCAACATAAATTTCACCACCTTCTTCCATTCTAGCACCCCTATCGTACACTACACGATACGGATCAAACGTTGAAAATAAAAAATAAAATTTTTGTCATGGTAAATAATTTTATACATCGAGCATACTGAACATGAGTGAGCACAATGTCACCAAATCTGGCTTTATAACTTGGGCTCCGATACCATTTGTCACACTCCCATTTACACACACATTTCCTCCAAGAATTTCAGAGCTTTAAGCATAGGTTTACCATGAAAATCATAATTCTCTAAACATGATTCTTTCATCATAATATCATAACCTCAATAACTCTCTATTAACTTCCTCTTGTCTTTTGTTATTCTACCTCCAAGTATCGAGTGAAATTATATCATTTTATGTTTCTATAAAGGTTACATATATCACCTCTATTTAACCTTTACCCGGACGTGTATTTGCTCTTGGTCTTACTGGGTCCTTTCGCATACATTATATACGATGGGTTTGGAATTTGTTGTGCCTACGAGCATTCTCAACCCTATGTAAATCTACATATCCACGATTTTCCCAATACGTATATGTATCCCCCTTGAGAGTGATTACAATTGATTTCAATGTGAATATTATTATATGACCGACTCTTCTTATACATTTGGCGGCCGGGATGAGGTGGCATTCATAATTAATTTCACATCTCGCATTGATATGATAACGTATCCCCTGTACATGAGATTTTTTAATGTGCAACTTGATTTCGCTATCGATTTACACACGCAGCGTGTAGTTCAACTTCGATTTGAGGTACTGTGTTCATGGCGACGGGGTAAGTCTTCTCCACGTCGATGCTTTATGATACATGATGGTTTGCGTTGAATGGTTTATACTGTTTCCGTCCCATTATTTCGTTCACGTGGTAGATCCACGTCGATATGGTGATTACCGAGCAGGCTTACTCGTTTCATATGGCGCTTTTCTGTATGCAAACTGTGACGCATGTAAATTTATTTGGGTCTCTGGCGCCATTAATATGTATATAATGGTTTAATCTCACTACGCCGAAACCTTCGATCACGTGGCTCCTCTCTTGTGATGTTGCCAAGTGGACGATGTGCAATCATTTCAGCATTACGTTTTCTCGGGTCTCGTTGAATAATTATATAAGCCTTTGATATTGTGCGTAGATAGTTTTCCGCGTTCATCGTTTGTTTGTGTATCTCTTCGTCCGCACGTGTCCTTACTCTTCGTAGGGTTTATCGACTCTCGCTCACGAAGGAAAAATTCTATCATGCCTACTCCACCGCGACGCTCATCGGGTAATCGTTTTTCACCTTCGTTTGTCATTTTTCTTTGAGATCGATGCCTGTCGCTAGAACTTGCCATACTTCGATTCTAAGGGAGTCTACTGAACGTGAATAAAATGAATGCGTTTCGTTTCCGGTTTTTTGTTATACCCTCTCAGTGCACTATTTTCGTTATATTCCATTTCCGATCGGTGTCGAACTTTGTTCCTCCTGTCGATTTCATTGAATTAATTGATTTTGTTAATAATGTGTAGCGTCCCCAATCTACTTGATTCGTACTCGCTCGGAGAACGACACTGTTCACGTTGACGCCGTGAGGTTCGATTTCCTCCTATCTATACCTATATGTTTATTTCCTTCTATTATTACCCTATAGAGTTTCAATCTTAATCGATACTCTATTTACAATGTTTGAATTTCAGAGAGCTCATCAGACGAGATTCTTGGTTCCTGATGTAACGCTCTCGTTGTTACGAGCATTTTCTCCATTCGAACGTTTTCCTAGCAACAGTGCGATTATCATTTCCGTCTTGACTCTTTTTGTTTTCCACAAGTAACGAAGATTCATTCGTATGTCTTGAACACAGCCATGATACCTTCCATTATTATGGATGTTAACATCGTCTTCCTTGACGTTTGAGCTCTGTATGCCTGTGGAATAATACTACTCTCTCGTTGAGTTATTTCGTCTCAATGTAGAATCATTCCTCTCTTATGATTTTACACGAGTGTTCGTTGAGGAATGAGACTCATGTCGAGTCGAATGTTAATATGTTTCATTCATATGTTGGCACTCTTTAAATTTGTTTTTATTGGCCTAAGGGTTTCGATTCCAGATCCCCTAGCCCGATAGGCTCAACATGTATTGTGACTTTTGTATATATATATTCCCTATTCTCTTATGTTGACCTCGTTATATCTGACGCTTCAGACCCTAACTTTATATGGATTGTCTCTCGCTACCTGCATGGAGTGATTCGTGTATACGATTTAACACTAATGGAAATAAATCCTTGTTTAATTTGCTTTATCATCAGTAGGGTGAATGTATCCGATATAATTCTCCTGTGGGACTAATGTTGTTCAATATGTACCGAACTCCTCAATTACTTATTTTCTCACATGACTCTTTTAAGAGACTCTCCAAATTTCGGGGAGTCATATTTGGTTTTAACTTTTCTTTTGATATATTTCTGTCGTTAGTTTCGCAGCTAGATATCTCTACACTTGTACTAGTATCATGGCTAATGGGCCTCTCTACTCATGTTTATATCGAAATTATTTTACTAATGTCTCGTCTATACATATAATTTCATGCATATTTGTATGAGTCCATTCTCATTTATACATATAATTAATATGTATGAAATATCAGGACTATATTATTAGTAGGTTTCTATACCTTTTCCAGTTCCATGTTATATATTTCTAATTGGATCATCTTTTCATTTTATTATAGCTATTCGCTGACTCTCTTGCATACATAGATCTCTGGTTCTAGGTATTTCGTGGAGTTGGTCATGGTTTTGGGATTCCTTCCCTTGCTACTTAGTTACTTGTGACATGATTAATGTTTTCTATTCCTCTATTTGATCTTCGACCAAAGGAAATAGTAGTTAAATGTAATTAGTGTGTGTGTACTATGGAAAATATTACAAGTCGCTCTTTACTTAATAATTACTAAATAATTAATTTCGACTCTATGTATTTACTTTCTCACCGCTCCATTTTTCTCACGTAAATGCATTAAAGTTACAATTTCATTCTTCATAAGATATTAGAAATCCCCGTATTTTACCTTAGGGATTTGTTTAGAGACTTTGGAGAAATTCTCTTTGATTTATCTATTCATGTTCAGAATTATGTGCTAATAGAATAGAAGAAATTCACAATAACTATATGTAGAGAATGCGTGTCATGCGATTGAAACCAACCTTGGTTTAGACTTTACGTTGGATTCTACTTTACAAAAATTTTCTCTACAACCATACAAAATTATCGAGTGATTGCCTTATGATTAATTCGTTAAATGTAGAAATACTAAATCTAATACTCTATAAACCAATTTTTTTATATATAGCCAATTCATACCACAAGAAGTAGAAATACAATTTAACTTAGAGACATACCACTGCATGCGATCGACCAACCTCCCAACCTTAGAGTCCTTTCTGTCCCCCGAACTCACCCTCAGCTAAGATCACCTCCTAGAACGGACCAACCACTAATCTGCTTAGGGAGCAGACTTATTAAGCTATTTTTCCCAAAGTCTGCTTTCTAATTCGCGTCCGCAATATCAGATGCGTTTCTTCCTGTTTTCCTAGGCTTCCCATTTTTTGGGATTCTTTAAAGTCTTTTTTATGCTTTCCTCACTTTTTCCGACTTTTTTACCTCTTCCCAACTACTTTCCTCATCATTGGGGAAATTTAGATTCTTCCTCAAAAATCTAAATTAGAATAATTTCTTTCAAGGATTTGAAAGATTATTGGGAATAGTTGCCTTATCCATCCTCATGGATTTAGCAAGTGATCTCATAAATCTCATTTTTGGTCAATCTGCACACAATCATTTTATTCATTTCCTCAAATTAAATATTTAATTACATTCACCAAATACTTATCCTTTGGGGTCCACTCCCCTTAGGACTAAAGTTCAAATGTCCAGTTTTGAAATTTAAACACATAAATTGGGGGGTGTTACACCTTGGCTGGTGAGTTTTCAATGTATGCATGCAATAGGTTCTGCATGTTTTCCTCCCCTATTCGCCTGCCTCTCTTTTTTTTCATTCCGCTGGTTGAGGTTGGTGCCTTCTGTTTCCATTTGCTTGGTTCACCATGGCCACAATGACCCTTCCATCCCTCCTCTGCCTCGACCTTCATCCTCGAAACCTCTAAATTCTTCAGCTGCTACAATTCCTCTAGTACCCTCTCTGAGGCTAACACCAACTGAGAGGGAGTTGGAGGGTAAAGAAATTCACTCTGACCTGAAAGGAATTCATAGTCAGCAATCATGTTAGGATTATTTTTCCTTTTATAGTCAATGCCTCTCATTAGATCTTCACAGTGTGCCAATACATTACCAATTGTCTAGGTCAGACCTTGGATGTGTTTCGTTCCCTGATTTATCTCAGTCGAATCATTGAGGTCAGCATCTGGATCCTCCACTGTTTGACATTTCCACTAACATACAACCCGACCCTCTACCCGAGTTTTGACATAATTTGTTACCAAACACGGACTTGGTTTCAATTTTGTCACCTTAGGAATAACCCCCAACCCCAAACCCTTGCTAGCTCCCCACTCACTCAAACATTGGTTTAAAGAGGAGATCTCGAACCTGCATCTACCAATTTCCTTCCTTCTGAGGCTCCCCATCACCCGAAATCTAAACAAAGCCACCTATGGAGCGGCTTTAGCATCCCCCGACTCTGCAAACTCTCCTACTGAAACCCCCCAATTTCATAAATTGTCAAAAGTTTGAAGCTCAAGGGTTCATGCTGCCAAATTTCCCAGAGATCCATTGTCCCCCTGCCAGGGCTCTCCAGACGCTCCCACTCAGACCCCCAAGATTCAAAAATACTTAGAAGGCAAGAACTCAATGGTTGGCATTGCCATTTTTCTAGGAGACCCAATGCTACCTTGCGAAGGTTGCATAAAAAAAATAGAGGGCAAGAAGAATAAGAGGAAAGAAAGCTTCCCCATCCCCAAACCTTTAATCCCATGCATAAGCAGCCATGGATACAACCAAGTTCTCATCATTTGTGCCTCAAGACCTCCATTTCAATAAAAAGGAAGGTCTGCACTATATACCAAGACCTTCGCCTTGTCATTGACCTGGAGCTCATGATGTTGCAGTGTTGCCAATTCCGCTAGTTTTGAAGCTTGTTCGTGCCTCGCTTTTGCTTCCTTAGTATCCGACTACTACGCAAATTTTTTTGCATGTAATGCCTACACCACATCATATACCACATATCGGTACATTCCCTCATAGTGTCCCAGCTTGCCTGCTTGTGGTCTATCCCCACAATAAATGCTCACTGTGTGTGGTAGTGTTGGGTAGCCCGCCCACACTCCTTACCTTGTTGTCTTACTGACATGCTCTTGGATCATGTGCGGACCATTTTCCCTCCTCACACCTCAATCAGAGGATGGTTAAATGAAATTTTATAATATTAGGTTTATTTATAATTATTTTTATTGTGATAAAGATAAATGGATAAAAATATTGAAAAAAAATTAAACATTATAATTAAAAATATTTAAATTATTAAATAGTTTTTGAAAAAAATAATGATAATAATTAATGTTTATTGAAATTAAAATAAGTTAATTTTTTTAGATAAGAAATTACTTATGTTTCTTTATAATTTTATATTTATGCTAAAACAAAATTCAAAATAAGTGTCAAATATTTTGAAATTGTAATCTTAATAATATCTCAACTTTTATCTTTGAATTCTTTATCATATAAGGGCAGAAACGTGAAGCTGGGTTACACTTTTGTGAGAATCGGGGGCCGAAAAAAATTTTCGGCAATAGTTCGGCCGAACATTTTATAAAGTTTGGCCGAACTCGTGATTCCATTTAGATTGACGGCACATTGACGGCGCGGGCAAATAGAATTTTTGCCGGAGATGGGAAAACCGGCATCAAAAGTTTGGCTGAACTTCCAACAAAAGTTCGGCTGCACTGTGAGTTCGGATGAACTTTTACTTTTAAAATAGTTTGGCTGAACTATTTTCTAAAAATAAATCGCTCACGAAGTTGATTTGTTTACCGTTTTCATTATTCACACGTATTTCTGTCACTGTCGCTGCTGGTCTTTTCGCGCGTTTTCTCTCCTCCCGTCCGTGCTGTTGCTACTCCTGTCCACGTTGTTGCTCTTTTCATCAGTGCTGTTGCTCCTTTCATCGAGTATGTACTCTCTTTAACGCATGGATTTTTGTAATTTTCTTCCTTTCTAGAGTTGGATGTTTCGTCGGGTATGTTCTCTCTTTAACGCATGGATGTCTGTAATTTTCTTCCTTTCTAGAGTTGGATGTTTCAATAGTTGTAGTCTACTTGTTAGACATTTTGGAGTTGACGTGACACACATGCCATGGATATTTCGACATACTTGATTAATTGACAATTCCATTTTCTGTTTGTTCATTTTTCATTTGTTTTACAACTCTCTCAATTTTTTCACAGCTATGAAACCAATACTTCCTTCATGCCAAAAAATTCAAATGCTCTCTCCGGGCCAAGGATTTAAAACACCATCCCATTTTCCATCTAATTCTCTACAACAACAACCATGCTTTCCTCGGACTCAACAAGTTCATAGTGTATTCCTCGGCATTAATTTTGCAATAGTTTATTTCTATTGGTTTGAGGTTTTCTAGCCAGTATTTTGGTAGTTGTCTTATCCAGGTTTCCAGGTCTGGGTAACTAGGTGAGCACATATATTGCCAGTGATTCTGTCTCCATCCAACATTCCTATGAAATTTTCTATCTACATGGGAGTGGCTGGAGTGGCTGGTGTGTCTGCTGTGGTATTTTTCTCCACCACACTTTCTGAATCCATTCCTCTCCTCGTGATACCATCTGTTGTCCACCGTATGGTATTTTTCTCCACCACACTTCCTGAATACATTCCTCCTGTCTGTTGTGGTATTTTTCTCCACCACACTTTCTGTAAGATTTTTAATTGTTTTTTTGTGATGATAGTTTTATATTCAGAATTTTCTTCGATAATAATTACATGTAAAGTATTTTGAACAAACCAATAGTTTTATATTTAGAATTTTCCGATAATAATCATATGTGAAAAACATTGCAAAGCATTTAGAACCAACTAGTTATCTTGATTATCTGTAAAAGAATTTTGCTTTTTTTTTGTTTTTCTGCAAATAATGACTCCTATATTTTCAGCGTTTCATCCTATCATTTGTAACAATTTTGGAAATCTGTATCATCCTATCAGTGGTAAGCATTTTGAAAATATGTAACCATGCATGACTATATAACTCAATGCTAGTGTTGCTTTGTACTTATTGTATATACAGACTGAATCTATATGGACATTTTTGTCTAGTTAAATACCATTTTGTTTGCAAGATTGATTTATCTTTTAAGATTTTGCATTTGTGTGTTGTATGCATCAAATATTTCTATTCCCAGTTTTTCTATGCACATCAATTCAACAGCACAAACAATTATCTAATTTAATATTATTGTCTGCTAAGTTAGTTTATGTTTTAAAAATGTGCAGTGTTGTATGTAGCAAAATATTCTATTACAGGTTTTTTTCTACATATGCATTCAGGTGTTTTGAGATATCCTTGTGTGTTAGGTTATTTATGTTTTTAAATTTTGCAATGATATGTTGTAAGATTTTTATTACAGTTTTTGGTTTGCATGTTCATTTTGGCTGTAGAAATATTCTCTCCATCATAATATCATTGTGTTTGATATCTTGATTTATGTTTTAAATTTTTCACTCACATGTTTTATCATTTTGTAGCAAAGTATTTTTATGCCTACTATATTAGGCTCTCTCTTTTCATTGAGCTGTGTGTATGGTATGGTTTCATTTAGACCATTTTCAACCACAATAGTGTTCTCTGTCATTACTGCAGAAATAAAAAGCACATGTTAGACATTATCATATTCACATAGGCAAAAAAAGGGTTTTCCTTAATTTTACATATTAAAATGTCTTTGAAAAGTTATTTCTATTTAAAATAAAAAGGTGAAAGATTAGTTTCAGCAATTACTAGAACGAATAGATGGTAAGGCCCACAACAACAACTGCAAAAGAAATGTAATATAAACAATCAACCTACATCAACAAAACATGTGGTCTTGAATGAGCTTTTGGACTCTTTAGATATAAATGTACATCGTGGCAATGTATCTTATATAAAACTTTAATCCATGTGCTTAACCTTAACATTGACACAAATGGAATACAATTTTACTCACTGCTTTATGATAGAAAAATATGCGGATGAGTATTGCCCACATATCCGAAGTCAAAAGGGATAGATTAAAAAGGGATGCTTCGGTCATCTATAAAAGATAAATTAAAGAAGCATGACATATTAGTAATGCAAATTAGATATGCGTACCAATTATGTTCATATAACAAAACAAATAGATGATTCAATACAAATGTCACATATAAGTCATACTTATCTCATGGGCCTTCAACTTAAATTATATATATAGCATTACATTAAGCTATAGGAGATAAATCAAAGAAGCATCTGAATGTAAATTAAACATGTGTAATAATTATGTCCTTTAGTTCAATAAATAGATAATAATTTTCAAATTCCATATCTAAGATATATTTCATCTAAGTAGCTTTCAATTTAAACTTATATCTAATGTTAAATTATATAAAAGAATAACAGTAATCCAAACTTCAAAATAATATTTAGAGTTAGTATAAAATGTGACATATAATTTTCCTGCGTGGAAAAACATAGTTACCGAGAGTTCAAAACTCATGCATTTGAATACAAAGTGGGTATACGAATGAGCAAGTAGATTTTTTCTAGAAATGAGGAAGTGAAGGTTGATAGAGAGTCACACAAAATTGCAAATTCATACCTTAACAAAATTTTTAGATCATTTTAAAGAAAACGTGTCATATAATCAACTTTCATCGAAATATATGATAAACTCAACACAATTTTATGAAAAATAGTATACCATTTTTTACATTTCACATAATACAAATAGATAAATATTACTTAAGTATTGTTATAAATATTTAACTACCCATCGAGAGATGGCCAAGTGATTGAGACAGGACATCATCACAATAAAAAACCAAGTACAAATTGCAGTAATCCCATAATCATGCTTTACATAAGGTAAAATTGGGGTTCATGACTTACTATAGATAAAAAACATTTACCCTTACCAAAAAAATATATGATAAAAATTGACAAACTACATAAGCTTAACCTTAAGGGGATATAATCCTTCTTTCCTTCCATATAGATAATGAAAACGATTGTTCCAAGTCTCATGTTTCTTCTCATGTTACTTTATAAACCTTGATTGGAAAGAAAAATAGGAGGGCAGAAATGTAAGAAATATAAAACATAATGAAACACAATGTAAGAAATAGAGAACATAATGAAACACACACATTATCTCTAGACAATAAACACAATTATTTTCCTAGGAAATCCTTATGGGAGACAAGCAACCCTAAAAAGTAATGATGCTCTAGACTCCTTTTTCCCTAGGAAATCCTTATGGGAGAAAAACAACACTAAAATGTAAACATGCTCTACTCTCTTTCTGAAAAGGGAAAAATGGAAAAATATGTGTACAGCAGCATACAGGGTGAATCTCTTCCAAGTTACTAAGACTTTACAAGGTTGCTATAAAAAATTAAATTCATACATTTTTCTCTCTAACTTCACACTCCTAGTTGTATTTTCAACTATGGAACAAAATAAAATAACACAAAGCAAAATTGAACTCCCTTACCCTCCCAGGGCCACATTAACATTAAAGGTGATAGCCAACTAGTAAGATTTGACCTCTTCAACCATTAACCAGGTTATGATTTATCTTTTTAGAGTCTGAATAAATCTACAGGGCTAGTTTGTTATAAGAGGTTTGGGCTACAAACAAAATTCCTCTCACTTTATGGCCTCCAACATGATAGGTCAACTTACTAAAGGCATAAATTTTGAATGAACTTCATTTGATGTTTTCCTTGCACCATTGGATATGTCTTTAAGTGTTGAATAATGGTCAAGATTTCGGCACAGGGGACAATTGTTTGACCCCGAGAAATGTCATTTAATACCTCAAAATGACTCCAAAAGGTTTTAGACCCAAATTCTCAACCCACCATTAAAATGACCCTACAAGTTTATTCTTTCAGTTTTTTCACTCTATAAGCATCAAAATATATGAGAAATAATATAATTATCCAATCTAGATCATTATTTAATAATTTGTTAAAATTATGAGTAAGATATACATCATGGAATTTAAATAAATAGCGTTAATTCATTGAACACCCTTGTACATTCCTTGTTGATACTTTGAAATTAATACGTTTTGAAAAATAGTTTGTTTATGGATTATATTTTTCACATTCTCTCAACCATATCAAAAACCTTCTTATAATATTTGAAACCATCTATATACAAATTTTCATTTGTTGTTGTGTAACCAGCTCCAAAAATAGAAGAAAAGAGATATAAACGCCTTAGAAATAAGCCACTTCGAGGGGGCAACCTCCAATACATTACATAAATGAACAATTCTTGGATGATACAAATGACAAAACCTCCTTTCTATATATAGGAGTCCATGGGGCCACAATGTAATCCTAGATGACCTACCAATAATAATGTAAGGGCACAATAATGTAATATGGGGGTTAGACTAACATAATAAGGGACTACACTTTTAATATAGGGGCTTAACATGCCCCTCTCCTTCAAACAAGTGTTGTCCTCAACGCTTGATTATTTCTTGATGTTTCTGTATAAAATTCTCATCCTCCGATGTGGAATCTTCTACAGGAAAGTTCTTCTACTTGCTGAGATAATTTGAAATTGATTGTACTTGTCGAGTTCTTATTTCTGTGACTACTTCAGAACTTCTTTTGATGTGATGTTGATCTTCCGGCTATTCCATTTGATTTTTCACCAAAGTTAGGTTATCCTTTGAGAGTTGGAGAAATTGTTGTTGATGCTCATTGTGATATTCCACTACTTTATCATCCATAATATATTTTATTTGATCCTTCAAACCGTCCAAATTAGCCTCCATTTTTTCTTTTAAACCATCTATGTCATCTTCGGTTTCTCTTCGTAAGACCAAAATTTGTTGCACTTGGTACCGTAATTTTGATATCTCATATTGCAATTCTTCCTCCTCATGCATCATAGTATAGCTTTCTGAGGGCTTAATGGGTATGGAACTATTTTTTGGAGGCATAATAGAACCCATTACTGACAAAAATTCTTCAATATGCCCTTGGAATCAATTCAACTTGATTCTTCAAACAAGACTTATGCAATTCGAAAAAAACAATACACACCTTTTTGAAATTGGATTCTCTGTGATTCCAACACTTCAATATTTTAATTTTGGTACCGATGTAGCCCTCTAAGTTCTCTTTCGAATGCCACAGATCTGACCTGATTTGGATTCTCCAAGACAAAGCTGTGTCCAATCTCCCACAATCACCTAATTATGGACTGGTTCAGTAGAGCGAACTTGTACGACTTGCCACGTGTTACTGTTTCATCCTTCAGCTCAGAAATTGATAGCCAAGAAACTGCAATCCATGTACTTGTGACCACTTTTTACGGCACTCCAATCCGATGCTCAGAGAGTGAGTTATGGATATTTTCCCACGATCACCTCTTTGCGATGAAATTCGGGAGCCTGAAAAGCACTACATTCCACAGATCATATCTTCGAAAATATTACGAACCAAGGTCTGAAATTTTTTGACAAGTTTCCTCGAACTTTCAGCTTCGCACCCTAAAAATTTCGGATTCTTAACCTTCGTAGAAAACAATTTATAGCGCAAATTCCACGATGACCTGTTTAGGAGTCTGAAAAAAAAAAAGCTAACTTCCACATATCATATCTCCGAAAATATTGCGAACCAATCTCTAAAATTTTTAGGCGATCTTCCTCAGGATTTTGGCTTCGCACCCTAAAAATTTCAGCTTCTAAAACTTCGTAGAAAAAAAGTTATAGCAAAAATTCCACGATGACCTGTTTGGAGCAGCCAAACCCTAGAATCCAAAGCTCTGATACCAAATGTTGTGTAACCAGCTCCAAAAATAGAATAAAAGAGATATCAATGCCTTAGAAATAAGCCACTTCGAGGGGGAAACCTCCAATACATTACATAAATGAAAAATTCTTGGATGATACAATTTACAAAACCTCCTTTCTATATATAGGAGTCCATGTAGCCATAATGTAATCCTAGTGGGCCATAATGTAATCCTAGCCGACCTAACAATAATAATGTAAGGGCACAATAATAAAAATATGGGGGCTACAGGGGTACAAAAATAACGATAAGGGGGGTTAGACTAACATAATAAGGGACCACACTATTAATATAGGGGCTTAACATTTGTTTCGATAGGAATTAACATATTGAAATATTAATTGTATTTATGTCTTGTGTGCTAAGGAAGGGAGGTTGTGAACTTTAGGAGAAGAGATAGTATTTGTTAAGTTAGGAGGGATACTTTTTATGAGATAGAATTAATTTAAAATTCTTCTTAAGATTATGTAACTTTCGAACCATAATTACAAATTTATTTATTTATTTATTTATTTACTTATCATTTAGTTGCTAAAAGTTGAAGAATTTATGTTGGTAAATAATTAATTAGGTATATTTAAATCATTACCACTTTTGGGTTTTTTTTTTCGTGGTTTCATTCATAATTTCACTTTTTTGCAAATTGTCAATTTCAATTTTTCACACCACATGTGCATAGTCAAAGGACCTAAGGTCTTTCCCATACCAAAGTATGTTCTTTTAAAACATGTTTTCTTGGTGATATGGGTGATTTAGAAATGATTGGGAGAGCGAAATTCCTCATTTAATACACAATATGTTTGGTTCATGCCACTAAGCCAAGAATTTTAAATTCAAATGACTTTTAATATAACCAACTAAATCCTGCAAAAAAAGAATAAAACAATTTATGTTAGGGTTGTGGATTCAGGCATTGAAACAACACATCATGATATTTCAAATTTAAAAACAATGGTTTGAGTCCTAGGTAGCTTAGAATCCTATTTGTTTTCAAAATAAGGATGCACTCCCATTTGATTCTCATGATTAGGTTGTAATCATGAGGCTCTCGCTCAAGAGTGGACCTTCCCAAAATCTTGTGACGTCTTGTCACAAACAAAACCATCAAATTGAAAACACATCATGCAAGAAACATAGCTCGCTGACATATCATTTTTCTCCTTCAAAGAAAAAAAAATTCACATCATGTGAATATGTCGATGTACTCTTACATATTGGTGTACAAAATCATCAACCAAACACAAGTTGACAAAACATGCCTCTTCAAACAACTGACTCTTAAGTCAAATAATAGAGCTCATGTACAAATTTCCATATTTGTTGCATTTAAGTGTGTCAACATAACTCTACTTTCAACATCTTGCTTCATGCAACATGCACCATACTTTGAATTTGCAAAGAAATTCATGAAACATCAAAATACATGCAAGTCCTTAATTGGATAAGAAATCTAACCATCTGTTACCAAACCATTTCAACGGTTCTTCTTTTAGCTACACTTCATCATCATGTGAATCATCCTGGCCCTCATTGATTATGGAATCCTCTTTTCCATTCTTGTCAATATCTCTTTCCACCTTCTTCAAATGTTGTGGATGACTTATTGGATACAAAGTCCAACACATGTCTACAAGGTGACCTTTCTTATGGCAATGAGTAATAAACCATTGCATCTTATTTTCAACATCATTTTCCTTGTCCAATGGGCCTTTGACTTTTTTCCTCATTTATTTAGAAAGTTTCATGTGCATGGATATCCTCTTCCAACATCTATAAACATCAAGATTATTCAAAACACAAAAGAAACATGCAAGTTCTTTTCCAAATCTTATGTCAATATTTACCATGTCTATCATAATCAAAAGAAATTTGATTAAAGGAAAATTTATATCGTGAACATTCACCTTTGTCACCTTCTTGAGGAGGTGAATTTGATGAGGTAGTGTCTCTCCTCTTAATACTAGCAATGAATTCAATGACTCTAGAGATTTCAACATCCTCTTCTTTTACATTCTCATTAGCTGCATGATTATTAACATCTTCTTGCAAAGTGGGTGTCAAACTTTTCCATTCATCATGAACACAAAATTCACAAGCTTGAGGTAATGAAGACGAAATGAAATTCCTTCCTGGAACAGCCTCATGCGCCTCCTTGGCTTTGGAGCATTATCCTTCATGTTTTCTATAACCAAGACCCAAATAATTAGGCCCTTCCTCAACAACAATTGGCTCAACTATGCCTTATACATGTTTGCCTTTAACCCTTTACTTTCATAGCACATTTTCATCAAAATTTTGGACCTTATTCCTCTAGTGTGTCTCTCAAAAGCACATACACATTCATTTTGAGAGGAAATTGAAGACCGAAACCAATAGATAATTCTTGTAACCTTGACTAAAATGAGCTAAATTGCACTTTGATACCAACTTGATTTGAATATGGACAAACTAGTTTTGTTGGGATATCTCCCTCATCAGTTAAATAAAAATGTGTTTAGGATCGTCTAAAGTTAGCCAATTGGGAAGGGTTTTATGTGTCAAGCTTTAAGTGTATTTTGTGAGAAATTTATGAGTTAATTAGCTTTTAAAAACTCATGTGTACAACAAATAAAATGCAAATTTTTTATTTTGGAATTTTTTTTCCCTCAATCCAGATTCCGATCATTGGACATGTAAGAGGAAGAAAGAGGGAATTCACTTTTCAAATTCTAGACCTTGTCTAAACCAAAATAAACTAGAGGTTTGGTTTTCAAATATATTCACTTATTTGGAAAAGTTCTAGCTACCAAAATTCCATATGGTAATCTACCTCCCAAGAAATCCATTTATTACACCACTGGTTAGTGTTTTGTCTTCCTATATTCTTTATCAACCTATTCTAGTGATTCTTGAAATGTGGATACTTAAATCCTTCCTAAAAATTTGAGCTCTAAAACGAGAAGACGTACAAGGTCATTTTAAGTCATTCCTCTATCCAATTATAAAAACCAAGTGAATATTTCTGCATATTGATTTCTGTCCCATAAATTGTACAATATAGGTCAATTTTTTCTTTTAACTTATTTAAATATTGTTCTAGCGCACAATTGTTCAATGGTCTGATGAAATTTTATTGATAAAGGCATGATTATGCCAATCCATGTTGCATATTTCCATTAACAATGTTTACTTACATGTAAAACAATGTTGTCTCTGCTTTTATGTTATTTTGAGTTTGCTTTTAGTGCTAAAATTGGAATATATGATATTAATTTATGACTTGCAATTATAGCTGCTAAGATACTATTCTTTTTCTCTACTATATTGTTATTTCTAGTCCTCCGGGTGCTTTCTTCATATTTTTTTTTTTTTTAACTAATTGAAGGGATTCGTAATTCTATATTTTACCATATTTCTTGTTGGTTCCATGTAGATTTAATTGACATATAATAGGTGGTTTCTGTTTTTGGGATGTCTGTAAATTTTTTGGCACATCATATTGAATTTCTATAATTTGTGTAGCTCCCTAACATTCAGATAGAACCTTCATTGAAAAATGTGAAGGGGGTTTCAAATTCACATTGGATAACACCCTCCTCTGGGATAAAAATTTTTAACAAACACAATAATAGAGAAACAATTAGTGATGTCACCAAAAGATGTAGCCTCTTCAAGGTATCATATCCTCTCATCAAGGTCTAGCATGGACCTTAATGTCATAGCCTTCTTTTGCCTAAAATGAATGCAAATTTCCTTGAAATTTGGCTTGCAACATTCATAATTCATGCTCATGGAACATGATTGTGTTACTTGTGATAGCATCTGCTGTATGCAGAAGCTTGAATAAAAAATGATCGAAAATGACATTTTTGCTCTGTTTTTTTCAACATTTAAGGAAAATTACACCAAGTAGCTTCCAGCCTCATATGACCATCATGTCAAACTCATCTCAGGATATTGTCCAAGTAAGAGCCACTTAAGTAAGCAATCTAGTGTACATGACTCTCCAATTTCAATTAGCAGCAATGATAGTTCTAAGTATGGTGCAAAAATTTCTCCAGATCCTCAATGGGGCATTTTTTATGACAATAATTTGGGGAGTGAAAGAGGGAGATGGTAGGAGAAAAAATTCAAGGAATCCATGGGAAATTGAGAAATATATAACTAATAAGGTGAAGACACTTTGTAACCTAAGAGAGAAACCTATTAGGAAATGGGTGAAGTTGGTATTACACACCCAATTGGATAACCTCGAGGAGAAAACATTTCTCCCACTTTATTTGTTGGCATAACCTAGTAAGTGTTATTCACTAGCATGTATTTTGTAAAGGCCTTGACCTAGTTCCCATTCAACTCCATCCACCAAGTTGTAGAGGATTCCAAGCCTAATTTCATGAAAAGTAACTTGGGGATGATCACATTGACCTGCTTGATGACATGTCTATGAAGATTAACTACCTTGAACTATGTTTCTACGTAGGGAAAGAGACACATTCCCATGTCTGAGCATGAAAACTTTCTTTGATATTGTTAATGCCTCTAGTGTTTACTTCTACAAGTTCTATAGGAAGAGTTTGTAAAGGGCCAGGTAGCCTCTGGATCTCATCTTTTATGAAAGGTGACATATCTAGTAAATGCCCCTACAGTCAATCTCTGGAATGGATCTAAATAGAAGTTCTTCATTTTAATATCCATAAAACATAAGAACTTTAAGGTAAACTATGTACATGTGCCATTTCTCCCACAAACTAAAGTGTATAAGTGGTAAATTTTATACCAAGTGTGCTCCCACCATGTAAAGTGAAATTTGGTGAAATTATCATTTTTATAATTTCTTTTTCGATTAAATTGAGTTTCACACATCAATTATTTCTTTGAAAGTTGTGTTCTACATAATTTGTGTACACTAAATTACAAATTGATTTTCTGAAATCTATTTTGTGTAAATGTCGACCAATAGATATATATCATGGAGGATGAACGACGAAGATCATCCGAATCCCATATGGAGGTTCAGGGATCGGGGGATGTTCACGGTATTTAAATATAATCTTAAATCTCCATACATGTGTGTACATATGGAATTAATTTTTTATTAACTTTGTGAGTTAAATTAGTTGTTAATAAGTTTCATTTTTTAATTTTTAGGAGGTAAGAGGAGAAGGGTTTCTACTCCATCCATGGAGCGTGCCCATGGTTCAACCAGTCGTGGTATGGTTCATGCAATTTAATCAATGAATATATGTATATGTATTTATATGTACACATGAATGTATTTTTCAATTGACTATAAATTCGTATTTGTTTATGAAGCTTCTCCCTCGTCTCGAGAGGTTGGTGGTGGTTCAAATCGACCTAGAGGGCCATCAATGAGTGGTAGCAGGTTGCGTGAAGGGGGTGATATTTATTCCCCCGAAGGCCAATCAACGACTGTTGGTTCTCAGCAGGGTCATTTTGGGTCTGGTTCTCAGCAGGGTCATTCTGGGTCTGGTTCTTAGCAGGGTCATGTTGGAGAAGATGCTAACCAACAACATCAAGGTTGCCATCAATTTCAATATTTTTTCATTAAATTTGTACAACTTTTTTTACACGTGTTTTTTCTAATATATGAAATTATATATATATATATATATATGCAAAGGCCTAAAATGTTCCAACTAGTAGTCAAAATAGACGCAGGGCAGCCCGCTACATTCAAGAAGAAGGTTGTCAACCCAACACAACTTATCCAGTCGAGATTACTGATATACCATGGGAAACCAACATGGCGCAATGCACCTTACAAAGGTGTGAAAGAATTCATGCAAAATTGCAAAGAGATCTCGTGGCTTTGTCTCTACCTGCTGAGAGTCGACAAAGCCTTGAAATAGTTACACATTCATTGGGCGAAATTGTAAATGTGTACAGAAATCTTGGGCCAACGACTGATACATTTGTAGAAATGATGAGAAAGAGAAAAGAAACAATAATGGGTCTAGATAAATGGGAGGACGTAAAACAAAAAGTTACAAAAGAAGTGGCCAAGTCAATGTTTAATTACAAGGAAGGGCCAAATAAGAAAAATGTTGAAGGTGCAGTATTTCAAGCACCTAGACATAGTTCGTTATTTGTATGATAGGCACCTTGTGGCATATGGAAGGCTTCCATGGAACGATAAGGTTCCTATTTATTTTGCACAAATGTTTTATGCAAAAAAAAATTTGGGTATGAAACCCAACTACAATGACCTTCCGTCAGAATTTTTTGGCCCGGGGAAAGGTCGATTATATGACTGTAAGGGTGCTAAGTGAGATGTGGAGTTTCCTTGCCTTGAGCTGCCATAGGTGAGTTGACCGTTTCGGGTCGAAACTGTGCGGTCAGAGATGGATGTGACTTCTCAAATAAGTCGAGAAGCAAGGGATGTTATGATCGACAATGTTCATAGCGGATTGGGTGGAGTCGATATTTGTTTAAATTGGCAAAGAGCATGTGACATATGAGGAGATTTACAACATGAATGTTGAAGATCTCCGAATATATGAAAAATTGTGTCGCAATGGTTTGCAAGACCTAATTTTTCATGAGGAAGAGGGCATCGGAACAGTATGTGTTAGTGACCTTAGGTTTTGAAATTATTTTAACATACATATACATGTGTATAATTTGTAATAAATACATGTGTATGTGCATGTATACATTTATTTGTATGTGTACATTAATCTAACAAAAATGTATGATTATATGTTAAAACACCATTTGCAGTTCTCACACATGATGCATGACGAAAATGTTAATATCACGTTCAGGACCTCTGGTTCAAACAATGCAGATGGGTCTGAACATCAAGATATGTTGGCAAATGTTAGTGTTTTTTAAGTGACTTTAAAATAAATAATTGTGCACACATGTACATGTATGTATATATATAATTTGATAAAATGTTTTAACAGATACCGATTCCATCCGATGTTTTTGGGATGGCGGTACCTTCTTCTTCCTTGGGAGATGTACCTTCTACTTCCTTGGGAGATGAGCCACAAGTATGGACAATTTTTCACAAGTTTAAAATTTGTGTTTAAAAGTTATATATATATATATATATTCTACCTCAAAAAGTTCCATTAAAAATTGAGATATATATATATATATATATATAGAGAGAGAGAGAGAGAGAGAGAGAGAGATCTATATTTTGAGCTATTTAAAAATTTTTGAATTTAGGTTCCTATAGAAGATTTCTTTAATCCGCGGACTCTAGCGACGGAGATAGGAACATCCACAACATTTGAACAAGTTGTCTTTAGTTCCTTTTTTTAATATTATTGAAAATAAGTTTATATATGTACACGTGCATTTTCATTTGAAAGTTTTTAATATATATATATATATATATATATATATAAAACTGTACATGTATATTGCACAGTTTACCGCTGCAGATGTTCCTATGGGAGAACTTGTTCATCAAATGGAGAGGGAACCTCATGAGGTATTGCATGATTTTTTTGTTATATTTTGTTTTTTACATGAAGTTATAGATATATATATTCTCATTCATTTTTAAAACATAAAATTTTAATGTTCAAGTACATGTGCATTGTGTATGTAGGTTTCCTATAGGTTTCCCATGATGCTTCACATGATAGGGCGTGGATTGAGACCCTGATAGGAAAGATGCTAGATCTGTCTCTATTTGATGGACATGATTTGTAGATTTGATTTCAAGATTTAGATGGTCTTAAAATTTGTTAAACTTGATACAGTTTGATACTTGTGAGATCTACAATTTTTGGACATATTTTATTACATTGTTAATATAATTTGTTTTATTTAATTTTTGGATGGTTTTAGTACTTTTGGCATGTGAATGTGAAGTAATGTTGTCATCTATAAATTAATGTTGTCATCTCAACTACATTTGGCATGTTATGTAATGACATGTGTTATAATTTGTTTTGTTTTTAAAATTTAAGTTTTGGATGCTTGGAGTACATTTGGCATGTGAAGTAATGTTGTGATCTATATTTTTTTGTTAAATTAAAAGTTAAATGTTTTGGATGGTTTCAATCTACATTTGGCATGTGATATTTAATGTTAAATGTTTTTATTGGATAGTTGAAATATAATTGGCATGGCATGTAAAGTTTTTAAAACTCAAGTTTTGGATGGTTTCAATCTACATTTGGCACATGTGGTATATAATGTTAAATGTTTATATTGGATCAGTTGAACTATAATTGGCATGGCATGTGAAGTAACGATATATATAATCAAAAAGTTTTTTAAACTCAAGTTTTGAACAGTTTCAATCTACATTTCGGTTGTGATGTTTAATGTTTTAATGTTGCACGATATATTATCAAAATTTTTTAAAATTTTAAAGTTTTGGATGGTTTCAATCTACATTTGCCACATGTGGTATATAATGTTAAATGTTTCTATTGGATAGTTGTTCACTATAATTGGCATGGCATGTCAAGTAATGTTGCACAAATCCCTTTTGGATGGTTGAAGTACATTTGGAATTTTAATATTGCTTTTGATCTCTCCATGTAGTCTTGTTTGAATGAAAAAATTTCCAATAGGAAGAACATAGCTTTTCAATACAACTAACCATGTATCAATTGAGCTCTAATTGAAAAAAGAGTTTACAGAAGTAGATATATGTACAAATTATCCCTTTAATTTTGATTGGAAATATAACTCTAGTACATATATATGTTTGTTGAATTTGGGTCAATGTCGTTAATGAACTCAAATAGGTAGCGTTGTTGATTTATTTACATTATGGAAACTTTTTACCAGAAAATCCAACTAGTTTTTCATCAATGCACATAGAAAAACTACTTGGAACAATTAATTTCATTCTAGAACACATCTATCCAATACAAGTAACATTTTTCATCAATGCACATTAAACATATCCGACCATTGGACAAACAAATTTTGTACTAGATTTTCAATCAGGAATAGAGATGTGGGTCAAATCCCACCAAAAGTCGGAGAAGTGCTCCGAGTCTCTTGTCTGAAAGGAATTTTCATACAAAAATATACTGCAGATGATTTATTTACATTGTGTCCATACTTTTTACCAGAAAATCCAACTAGTTTTTCATCAATGCACATAGAAAAACTAGTTCCAGTTAATTGAATTCTAGAACATATATATTGAGTACGTAAATAATTTTTCATCAATGCACATAGTAAAACTAGAACAATTAATTTCATTCTAGAACATATATATATATCCAATATATATAACATTTTTCATCAATTCACATGTATAGAAAAACTACTTTCAGTTGATACTAGAGCACGTGCTTGTACCCAAACAATTTGTACATGTGCAAACACTTGCACAAATAACATAAGCAACTCAATTTTTAGTTGAGTACTGGAAGTTATAAAACATATTTAATCCAAAGAGAATAAATTGTTGGACAATTCACTCAAAAAAATTCTAATGGAATTCCATCTTCAATAATCCGTTCATGATCGGATTTTGACATTTTCCATCTCTTAATTTTTTATTTTTTCTTTGATTCAACTTCTATCAACTTTATGCGTACTGCACACACCAAGTGACTATATTGACAACTTATGGAATCAGGTTAATAGTCTTCAAAGTAAACAAAGTCCCCACTTTGATGAGTTTGTTTGAAAAAATAACCTTTCAGTATAATAAACCCTCTATCATATTGAAATCCGTGATCATTATAGTTTTGTAATAATTTCATTTTTCGTTCAGTGCAATGCATCAAATAATACTTCATATTTTCATCATTGTCAATAGGTGCAATTACAACAAAAACATCTTCTGCACAATAAAATAAACTTAACCAAATTATACATATTTAAATTTATTTCTAGATCTTTAAATCATTAGAAAGTAATTCAAATGTTACCTTCTCTAACAAGATCAGAAACTCGATCACCATCGGATGATATTGTAGTTTCCTCTGATTGCATTTCTTCAAACATTGCAACAAACATTTTGCCCTTTATATTTAGCTCTGTATGTTTCCAATCGTTCACATACATTTTGTTTTCACAAACGTCATTGGATTTTGTGTTTTCTATGCAAACATCACAAAAACAAGAATATTTTATTTTATCCAATGCAAACACATTTCTGGACGACTTTGTTTGAATTGAATGAAATTTTCGAGTCACTTTTATTGTTTCAACGTCACTTCCAATTGATCTATCTATGTCTTCGATTCCAATATGCCACCAAAACCTTTATATGGAAAATTAGAAGAAGAATTTGTAAATATGATATCAAAATACAATCAAAGATAATCATTGCATGATAAATGTACAATGTTTAAAATTAGATTTCCAATATAAATTAAATTGAATGTACCTTCACACTTCCCTTGATGGGTTGGTCTCATGGCTTAGAGCAGCGATGCACGATTGAACAACTTCTTTGGCATTCACAAGTCGACTTGCAAAGTGGTTCATTTGATATCTTCGAAGTGCTCATTTTATGCATGCTCCTACACCGTCATGTTCTCATTTTCCATGGCCAGTCTCAAAGAAATTCCAACAATGTTTAATGCAGGTTTTCTTATGAAGACAGCACAACCAAAATAATGATCGTGTAGATTTGAATTGACCTGTGCATCCATCTGACCATATCCAATGTTCATTGAATTTTATTCCACGATTTTTCAATGAATCACAAAATTTTTCCAAAACAATGTTGTACAAAACATGTATCATGTGTATGATCGTCATTGATATAAAAGTGATATTGTTTAATGATATTTCTATTTTCACTCATGCTTTCTATATGATCGATATTTTGTTCAGCATGTCTATATAGAATATGGACGAGCATGGAGACTTGGTCAGAATGATATTATTCACTCTGAATTTCTTTTTGTGGAAAAAATGTGTAGTTTTCTACAAAATCAATCACTGACAAAATGGTCCCTGGTGGAAAAAATTCACAACATTTTTTTAATTTCAAGTCTTGCCATCGAACTCTATGGGAATGCTTGGTGTATTTGTAAATTTCTGCCTCAAACTTTCTCAAAAATTCTATCAGAAAAATTTCGTCTTCTAGTAATTCAATTCTTTTAACACTATTTGCACCTTGAATCGATGTATCGATATATTCATATCTCTTCCATTACACTTTCATGTTGGACAATAATTGATCATTTATATCAATATGATATTTGTTTTGAAATTTAGTCAAATTTCCACAATCGCATTTTTTACCACCAACACATTTCTTTTTGTAAAATAGTTCATCGCTTTCTCTTTCACATAGAATTTGAGATATGAAATCACAGATAGTGGAAGGAGGAGGTGAATCCTTCCATAATGTTCTACTGAAATCAAGGAATGTGTCATAATATAACTCAAATTCCACATGATAACGGCAACAACAAGTGTCGCGTACGGTGATAGGTTTTACATACCATGGTTTTTGTTGAACAAAGCACTGAGTCAAACATGAATTTGACGATTCTCTTCTTTGAACTTGTTGAATAACTCTATTTGAGTGGTTTCCAAGAAATATTTTTCATGTTATTCATATTGATTTCATGTTATTCTTCTTCACATCAAATGCCTTGCAGTTGGCGAAACACGCGAATTGTTCTTCCAATATTCATATATTATTTTTTTAACATTTTCTCCAAGTCTATCTTTGTATGGTTGCCTACAAATAGCTCTCCACCAAGCGAGTTCATCATTTACATCTATTTGCAGCCGAAATTTCCGATGTTTGTGCAAAGTTTTTCGCGAGGTTCCCAGTGCTCGTGCCATAGATGTTACCAAACGATTCTCTTGAGTACTTGATGAAACCATTGCCATCTGTATTCCTCTACGTACAATTGAAACATATTTCTCTCTAGATCTCTTAATTGACTTTATAGCACTACTCATATTTTTTATCACATCTTCCTTCATTTTTTATCTTTGGTTGATTTTCGAATACCCAATAGTGTCGTAGCTTCTTTTAATTTCCTTAATGATAGGAGACCTTTCAACATTTGAGCCTGAACTGTCACCCACTCATTTAAGAAATACTTTTCAAAAATGCAGTTAACACGATATCGTATAGCATGGTCAGGTTTTTTATCTCCATATGTGTGAGTGTCAACATTTTCTAACATCTCATTATCGATAGTGATTTCATCTGTACATATTCGGAAAAATAGTACATATTCAATAAATAACTAAATTAATAAATATATCTATAATTTCAATAATATGTGCATGTGTTTAATATATATATATATATATATATATATCTGTGTGTGTGTGTGTGTGTGTGTGTGTGTGTGCATACCTTGTGATTCAATTTCTTTATTTGGATTTCTTTCAATATTTTCACCATCTTCAATCATTGGTTCAATATCTCTTTCACTTTCTCTTTCAAAATTTTGTATCTCATCATCAATGTTTTGAGGAATATCTTTGTCTGTTTACATTAAAAAAAATATTTTTCAAATTAGTTCATCAAATAAAAATTAAGCTTCACATTTTACATTAGGAAAATTTTAAATATATCAATAGATCATAATATTTACATTTACATACCTGCTTCAATTTCTGCTTGAGGTTGATTTTCCTCTTCAATATTTGAGAGGGCTTCTAACTTTCTTTTGTGAGATTTTCTCATCTCTTCTCTACGTTCCTTAGGGTCTCTTTTTCAATCATATTTTCTCTCACAAGTCCTTCGATTTCCCATGATAATAGGGTATGAAGTTAAAAAAATTTCCTTCAAAAAATTAGAAAATAACTCAATTACAAAAAACATCACAAAAGATTTTATTTAAAAAAATTCATTTTAAATTTTTTGCAAAAAATACATACTCCAATCCAAAACACTTACTTTAAAAAATTCGAGAGAAAATTTTCTTATGAAAACGAAACGAAGCTCAAAATATTTACTTCAACTCAAAACACGTACATACCTCCAACAAATGTCCTTTGAATGTACGTCCAAGAAAATTTCTTAAGTCAAAAACATTTTTTTGTAAAATCAAGCTCCCTCCAAGAAATGTCTTCCAAGAAAATTCTTTAAACCCAAAACAATTCTTTGCAAAATCAGTAAAATCAGATGAATATATAATAGATTCTCTTTAAATTTAAATTTAGATGTAATAATATGTTAATTATATTGATAATTTTGAGAAGGAATGAATTCATATATTTCCCAATAACATCTCCACTTAATTTTAACACTTACTACTATGATTTTACTATCCATATTTTTTATTTTATTTCTTAACATTAATTTCTTTATCATAACAATCTACTAAAATTGCAATCACAACTTTAAACACTTTTTCATATATATATATATATATATATATATATATATATATATATATATATATATATATAGATAGATATTAAAACATTTCAACAAAATATTTAATTATTGAAATTTCATTTTTTTTTAATTTAATTTTCAAAAAATATATATATATATATATATATATATATATATATATATATATATATATATTTCAATAAGCATATTCTTTGTTTCTTTTATATATATAAATATAAATGAAAAAATATATTTATTAAAATTGTGATATAATATAAAAATTTCAACTAACATAAACACACACACATAATATTTTAAAATTTAAATTATCTTAATCGTATAGTTTGTGCTACCACTCTAAAATAAATACATCCCACACACTAAAAAAAACAATATACCCCACATCAAATTTATAATCATCACCATGTGAAACTTTTTCCCGTCTCAAAAGAGGTGAGGAAATGTAGACAAAATTTCTTTTGAAAACGATATAACATCCATAAACATTCCACCAAAAATTAAACATATTTTACTTCAATCTAAGACCTACGCTTCTTTTTAAATTTATTAGCTGAGGATCTTGAATTTGTTTATTCTGAGATTTATTAAGTAATAACATCCAAAACTTGTTATATTTTTTTGGTCGAAAATTTTTTTATAACTAATTTTTTTATAACTTGACATGAGATGTGTGATCCATGTTTATAACTACATTAAAGAGTAATGAGTAATAAATTTTGTTGCAAAAAAATTTTCATAACATTGGAATCCTGTTGAGGATGAAAGACAATAAATCCTTTGTTGTACTTATGAACAACCTGGGTACTCACTAGTGAGAGTGAGAATATGATAAAACCTTTTTTGTATATATGAACAACAGAGTACTCACTAGTGAAAGTGAGAGTCATTTATTAACAGTGTATGACATATTACTCATACATTTAGTGAACATAACTAAAGTTACCATGCACTACTTGAAAAAGATAAATGTGTATAGTGATGGTGTCTGAAACTAATGCATGAATGCAAAATATGAGGAAAGTCCTTGAATAGGATGATATAATGTTTTAAAATTAAATTGAATAAATCATTTTAGATGTTAAAAATACATAATGAGTCAAGTAGCGAGACTTGAATATAATGACTAGTTGAATGACTAGTTTTTTGAATGAGTCGGCATGGATGCATTAAGATTATTAATGGCATTAATATTATTAGTGGCATTGAATGACTAGTTTTTGAATGAGTCGTCCTAGATGCACTAAGATTATTAGTGGCATTGAATGACTGGTTTTTGAATGAGTCGTGTCATGGATGCAATAAGATTATTAATAACATTGATTAGTTATGAATGACTAACTAATGAAAGTTATATGCATGAATCGATTTTGACTAAGGCTATTTGAAAGTTGTGAACAAGTGATTATGGTAATTACTTCATGTGTCAGTTTGTTGGTAACAAAACATTGTTGGAATTGGAAATATTTTCACTCATACCCTAATCATTATTGACACATACGCATTAATGAATATTAATATATAATTTTCTTAAGAAATGCATATTTACGATTATCATTGTTGCTTATAGTAAGCATGGGTAGCTTAATGGCAACAAAAAACCTATGAAAATAAAACATCGCAAACATTGCAATGCGAATTGCAATAGTAAATGTTAAAGTATCATGTTATAATGTGCATGATTTTTTTATTTGGGAAATAATAATGTACAACACATGTATGTTAGTCATGTTTCCTATTAATCTAGATATCATTGGACCCATGTTAAGGGAAAGTATGATGTATGATGTACACAAAGTTTCTTTTTCTTTATGTATAATGTGCATAAAGTTCATTATGTAATCTACTATGGGAAAGAATATTAAAAGATAAATTTAACATGCCATACAGTTGAAAAAAATTGTGAAAGTCTATAAGGCCTTGGGTTGATGGTGGTTTCCTACCCGAAGGGGTTGATGGTGCTTACTTGCCTAGATTTCCTCTTGCTAGAGATATATGATCTCAGTAGGGAAAAGAGTTGGCCAAAATGGTGAAGGGGAAAAACCTGAGGCAACTCTATTAATTTTGGAGCCTATTGGAGGTGGCCCAAAATTCCTCATAGACAGGACATTGTTAGAGGAATTGGCATGATGTTGCTAAGAGGAATCCTATACTGGACCTTGAGTGGTCGTTGGAATTCCCGAGCTGGTTTGCCAGTGGAATTCCATACTAAACCTGGAATGGTTTTTTTTCAAATGACTATCTGGAAGTGACAATGACTCGGTTTGGTTGTGGAAACCAACTCCCATGGGTTGGGAGGAGAATTTTGTGTTTGGAAAAATACTGAGAGGGGGGGGGGGAGGTGAACCAATATTGAGAGCTTACTCAAACTTTTAATTTTTCCTTACTAAATTACATACACAAATTTAATGAACCCAAATCGCATATACATGCAGATATCCTTAAGAAAACTTGCATATTACCAGAGATATTATTATGCATATAATTCTTTACTTATATCAGTGCATCATTCATTCATCAGATTTTTAGTAAGCAGTAAGCATGTGTAGTAAGAACAGAATAAATCATCACACATAAGCAACACACATGAACACCAGGATTTAACATGGAAACCTAATTCGGGAAAAAACCACTGCTGCCGTCGTCTCTGTCTTCAATATTTATTATAAAAAAAACTTCTTACAATCATGTACTAGCTCAAACTCATACCAACACGGAGGCACCCACCTGCAGAAGACTGCATCCTTCTCTCATTCTCTAGATACTACTAGAAGGGAGCTTCAACCCCCTAATATCATTTACCAGCCACTCCTGAAAGGGAGCTACTACCCCCTAATCTTGTTTACCAGCCACTCCTGGAAGGGAGCTACTACCCCATGATCTCATTTACCAGCTACCACTGGAATGGAGCTACAACCCCCTCACTGAAGGCTTCGACCCTTAGCTCCACCATGGACCATGTTTCATCAATTTTCATACTGGATCCAACAACTTCCACACAACACAACTTGTAGGCCTCTTTTCATCAGATTTTTAGACTAGACCCACTCCACACATTTAAGCCCAAAGAACATTCATCAAACTGAAACTTATAACTCCATCAATTCATTCAATGAATCACCAATCAATCAACCAACAACTGATCTTTAATCATAATAAACTAGCAGCATAATCAGTATTCAAACAACTCAAATCTGTATGAATACATCATTGACAGACAACAATAATACAACAAAATAGATCAGAGATTTCCTTCTGCACACTTCAACAAAACCATAGATTCCATATGGACTTTTACTTCACGGAACACGAGTATATACGCGCTTTCATAGAGGCAAACCCGCGTATATATCTACAAATATTTCAGGATTGACCTTAGATTCCATACGCGCTTTTGCTGAAACTAACCCGTGTATATATGTGCTTTCGCTGCGACGAACCTGCATATAGATATGCAAACATTGCAAGGCTACGCAACTCTTCAGAATAGCTAAACAACTCAGATCTTACCCTTCACTTCAGAAGACATTCGCCACATCTCAGATCTAAACATTTCATAAACAGATCTAGAAGATATATAGTCATTTCAGGTCTAGAGATCCTGATCCATCATTTTACTCATAGGTGCATTATTAATTCAGATCTATCAATAAACTGTAACTCATTCCTCACATATATACTTCAGAGTGAAGTATTCACTCAATACCTAGACACATGCACACTTTTCACTATGATCTTCTTCTTCTTATATAGACTTTGGCCTTTACCAATACCATGAGTCAAAACCACACAACTTATGATGGTATTCTTGGACAGAATCAAATAGACAATACAATGCTCAATATTGTGGGCTAATACCATGGTAATGCCTCTGGGTATTATAATGTTAGAGTGAAAAAGGTATATGCGACTTGGAGCGTTCGTTTCCACGTGTATACACAACTTCTCTTCATAAAAACTGTGTATATGCTAACCTTGAATGTATATGTAGGTTTTCTTCACAAAATTAGCGTATACATTGCATCCATACGCGGGTTTCCTTCACAAAAGTAGCGTATACATTGAGACATATTATAGTTATCATTTCTCTGGCACTTACTAGAATTCTTTCCTCAGTCACATCTGAACTAATCTGTAGCTACATCATTCTTACATCTTTAACACATAGGTTTCTTATCATATGCAACTCATCAAGCAAGTTTCCATCAAGGACAACTTCATCAAGTAGGTTTCCATCAAGGACAACACATTACATCATGTTGCCAACATTTTGTTTACCATTGTGGTTCTCATAGCTGAACAAGTTAGGTAATAAGTTATGTGTTATATTAAAATGACTTTTTATATGACTGTGTAAATATCTTATGTAGATATTAAGAGAAAAGAAGCTTAACGCTCTGAAAATGAATTACTAAATTTATAAGTTCATTTATTTTATTACTAATTTGTTTGAATTTCTTAGCAGAGGCTAGGATATGCCCATGGTGCATTGATTGACCATTTATACGATTAGAGAGCTAGGTGCTCTCTGAGTACTTTTAGAAGTATTGTGTGGATATCTTGAGTAGGAGCTAAGGCAATGTGCACGTGGTGCATTGATTAGAGGATTTGTTCTCTCTGAGTACTTGTGGAAGTATTCTGACTAAAACATCTCTTGATATTGGATGAATGTTTGATAATTGCAAATATTTAATTTCACTGAAATTATGTGACTAATGTGATTTCATTTGTTAGTCTTACATTATAGGGTATTTTTCATGGACCCTTGTCATGGAGTGTTGATGGGTTTTCAAACCATTCCTAAAGTGTTTGTATGAAAGTGAACATGATTGAATCCAAGGTAATTGGTATGTAATGGTAAGTTGGTATAGATATTTTTTCTATATTTTATTAATTTGAATAATGGATAAGTGGTTAAAAATGGAAATGGAATATTTTTTTGATCTATACATGTTTATGACTATGGATAAAAACATTCATGTTTCAATTAATGGCATTTAAGGAAACGAAAGTGTTTCATTGTGAAGGGAAGGACCCCCTTTGGGTTGTTTATATTATTATATCATGAGTATAATTTTAAGTTTCAGTGAGAGAAGAAAACCGAGGATGGTGTTATTTTAAGGGGGGATAGTATGTAACATCCCTAGAACCATGTAGCTACACGTGGGATTAATAAGAAAATATTATTAATTTAATGAATTAATTTTTTTCAAGAAGTCGTTAGGGTTTTATGAAGTTGGGATCTTGGTAAATAATTCAAGGAGGATTACCTTCCATCCTTCTTAGTTTTTTTTAATACGTAGAGGTTTTGAGCATTCGGGGGGAGATGCATAGGCATCAAACCATCGTCCTCATCCAAGGGCAAATGCTCATAGGGAGAATTATAGAATGTTGCAGCCATGCAAAGGACAGGAGTCAAGAACACATTTGAAGTTTTCAGCGACATAGGATAGATTGTATATTGTTGCAAAGATTAGCTATGACATACAATGGATTGTATATTGTTGCAGAGATTAGCTATGATATGGGAGGATGAGTACTGTGGTTCCATTATGTTTTAACTCCATTGAATACTTTCCTGTCTCATTTCAATTTGCAGCTAGTGCTATGGAACAAACCATGCATATGATATTCAAAGGCTTTTTCAAGATAGAGGTATGGCATGTGTGGTAAATGCATTAAGTGTCTGCAGGGCTCGAAATTTAGCTCCGCTTTGAAGGTGCTTGATGAACGTAAGGATTATGCCATGGAAAAGATAAGTAAATTGCTCATCTTCTCGAAGGAAAAATATATGTAAGTTTATTTAGGTATCTTGTGAAAGATTTCATAGAAAATATATACAATATATATACATAATCGTATTCAGTGAGGAAAATATGTTTTTATTTGCACTTTTTTTCAAAAGATAAATTACTACATTATTTTCCCAAAAAGAGAGTTTACATATATATTATGTATATAGAGGACTTACTATATTCTTTTCCAAAAAAAAGAGAGTTTATATAAATATTTTGCATATTAATTTTTTACCTATGTTTTTGAAAGAAAACAAAAGATTGCATAGTAAAAGAATTTTGTTCTTAGAGAGATACCATGGAAAAATAAAAACTTACTATTTTAGTGCTTTGGAAAATAATTCAATTAAGTTCTTGAAAATATTTCTATTATGTTAATCTTTTAGAAATATATTTTTCTTATCGATATACCATGGTAAAAGAAAAATCTGCTAGTTTTTCGGAAAAGAAACCATGTGAGTACTTGGAAAGATTGCTATTATGTAACTCTACTCAGATAATATATATAACTCTGCTTGTCTTTATATATATGCATCTTATGTAAGAAAAGATAAGATTCTTTCTCTTTTAAAAACAAAAAGGATCCAAGTTGTTTCTTGAAAATGAATATCTATTAAAGAGGGTAATTCTTGAAGGTATTTCATGGGTTGGGAGATAAGTAATGAGTTTTTGTTAGAAAAATAAGTCATGAAGAACCCATGTTATTTTTTCATAAACTTTTCTTTGGAAAATATTATGCTGTTTTATATATGTTGTTCTCACACGAAAAGAATAACCTCTTGGAAAGATTAATTATTTAATAATTCCATGGATAGCTAACCATGGTATTGGTAAATATTAATTAATTAATAAATCCATGGATAGTTAACCATGTTGTTGGTAAACATTAATTAATTAATAAATCCATGGATAGTTTACCATGGTGTTGGTAAAGATGATTAAATCCATGGGTAGATTACCATTGTGTTGGTAAAGATTAGTTTTTTAATAAATCCGTGGGTAGATTACCATGGTGCTGGTCAAGATTAGTTATTTAATAAATACATGGATAAAAGAACTATTCAGTTATATTTTTTTAGAAGAAAACACAGTGTGATTACTTTTATTTTATCATGATTATGATGTTAGTTTCTTTCGGACTAAGATCATGTCTATGCATGCAATATTTGTATTAGATTTCATTGGAAAGAATATACATTTGTATATGGGAAATGATAACAAGTTTTGTTATCCTACATTGATTATTTGGCAAAGAAGGTGAATTACATGTACAAAAAAACTAAAGTAATATTTTGGTTCCATGATATATATGTATGGGTAATGTTGGTATAACATTTGGATAAAAATACATGTATTCTTATGCGTTATTCCTTTAGTTTAATGGAAATAAACCTTTTCTTTGCATGCCTATTATGTTATATTTCCTCGGAGAGGAATAGTGAGTTTTCATGCTCTATTATATTAAGTATTTTGTCGGGAAATTAAGTTTAGAAAACTTTATGCATTGTATGCATAGGAACAACATTCATCATGTTAGCTTTAGCACAAAAAACAATAGCTGAAGGGTTGGATTCGTTTGCTAAATTTTAAGTAACACGAATGCACATTGTGTCATTTTCCATTGAAGGAATTCCTGGATAGTGGTAGTGAGTTGTCTTGTATGAATGTGAGCGTGTGTGAGAAGTGTCATAATCCTGTGGGAACTATTTTGAATTGATAATTAATTTCTCACACTAAGGTAAAGATGTTAGAAGAAAGCATGTTGTGATATTGTAATCACATCTCATGTATGCACATGAATAAGTGTTGAAGGATCACTTAAATATTGATTATTTAACTGATTAAGGCTTTATCTAATCATGCTATAAAATCTTGTTGATGACATCAATGACAGGAAATGATGGTGAATTATGAGAAGGATGTATTATGCTTAACCTGGTGGTAGGTTAATGATTAATGGTTCATGCAGATGGGTGCGAGCTATAGGATGGTCCATTATACAATGGTACATTGTAGGTACATCCATGCCAGGAAGATATGAAGATATGAAGATATGAAGACTAGAGGGTAAATTCTATCATATTTATTGTAATGGCTTTAAGCTAGATATTTGTATATTTCCTTGTAAGATTTATAAATGATGATTAAGGGATGGTATCCCTTATAATCCATTGAGTGAGGGTTGAACACCCTCACGAGTGTTTAATAATAAAATTAAACGTTTGTTGGTTTTCACCCTACGGGGTTTCCAGGGTATATTGGTGTTCAATGATGTGATTGATTATTGTGTCGAGTTGATGATGTTGATGCTTTTCTTGTTGTGATGTTCATAATGTCAAGTATGTGATGACTACATTAATAATGAATGAATTCAAGGTATCTCATACAGTTTTATGTTAATGTACCATAATGGAGGTTGTTAATGGTTAAGCAACTTACTATTCTTACGCTAAGGTTACACTATGAACGAGTGAATGTTCTATGTAATGATGAGAAAGTAATATTTAATAGTGATTTGGATAGTTACCCATGGCTAACTTGTATAATTTTTTTTTTTTTAACTCCTGGAATTTCCATGTGAAGTTATAGATGCATGTTACAAGTGGTATCAAAGCTAAAGGTTGTAGCATTGGCGCCTTTAGGATTTTTTGAGCGAAAAGAAATTGAGGTATGCTACTAATGGAAATCAGTTAAGGTATGATTCTAGAAATATACATATTGATTGATATATGATTATAGCAATCTACAAATTGAATGATATATGTAGTAGTTTACTCTTGACATGAGATGTGTGATTCATGTTTATAAATACATTAAAGAGTAATGAGTAATAAATGTTGTTGCAAAACAATTTTCATAACATTAGAATCTTGTTGATGATGAAAGACAATAAATCCTTTGGTGTACTTATGAACAACCTGGGTACTCAGTAGTGAAAGTGAGAAGACAATAAAACCTTTGTTGTATTTATGAACAACAGAGTACTCACTAGTTAAAGTGAGAGTCGTTTATTAACAGTGTATGACATATTACTCATACATTTAGTGAACATAACTAAAGTTACCATGCACTACTTGAAAAAGATGAATGTGTATAGTGATGGTGTGTGAAACTAATGCATGAATGCAAAAGATGAGGAAATTCCTTGAATAGTATGATATAATGTTTTAAAATTAAATTGAATAAATAATTTTAGATGTTAAAAATACATAATGAGTCAAGTAGTGAGACTTGAATATAATGACTAGTTGAATCACTAGTCTTTTGAATGAGTCGTCATGGATGCATTAATATTATTAATGGCGTTGAATGACTAGTTTTTGAATGAGTCGTCATGGATGCATTAAGAATATTAGTGGCATTGAATGACTAGTTTTTTAATGAGTCATCCTAGATGCATTAAGATTATTAGTGACATTGAATGACTGGTTTTTGAATGAGTCGTGTCATGGATGCATTAAGATTATTAATAGCATTGATTAGTTAAGAAGAAATAACTAATGAACTTATATGCATGAATCAATTTTGACTAAAGCTATTTGAAATTTGTGAACAAGTGATTATGGTAATTACTTCATGTGTCAGTCTGTTGGTAACAAAACATTGTGGGAATTGGAAATATTTGCACTCATACCCTAATCGTTATTGACACATACGCATTAATGAATAGTTGTATATAATTTTCTTAAGAAATGCATATTTACGATTAGCATTGTTGCTTATAGTAAGCATGGGTAGCTTAATGGCAACAGAAAACCTATGAAAATAAAACATTGTAAACATTGCAATGCGAATTGAAATAGTAAATGTTAAAGTATCATGTTATAATGTGCATGATTTTGTTATTTGGGGAATAATAATGTAAAACACGTGTATTTTAGTCATGTTTCCTGTTAAACTAGATATCATTGGACCCATGTTAAGGAAAATTATGATGTATGAAGTACAAAAATTTTCTTTTTCTTTATGTATAATGTGCATAAAGTTCATTATGTAATCTACTATGGGAAATAATATTAAAAGATAAATTTAACATTCCATACAGTTGACAACAATTGTGAAAGGCTAGAAGGCCTCGGGTTGATGTTGGTTGCCTACCTAGAGGGGTTGATGGTGCTTATCTGCCTGGATTTCCTCTCGCTAGAGATATATGATCTCAGTAGGGAAAAGAGTTGGCCAAAATGGTGAAGGGGAAAAACCTGAGGCAACTCTATTAATTTTGGAGCCTATTGGAGGTGGCCCAAAATTCCTCACAGACGGGACGCTGTCAGAGGAATTGGCATGATGTTTCCAAGAGGAATCCTATACTAGACCTTGAGTGGTCGTTTGAATTCCCGAGCTGGTTTGCCTGTGGAATTCCATACTAAACCTTGAATGGTTTTTTTTCAAATGACTGTCTAGATGTGAAAATGACTCGGTTTGGTTGTGGAAACAAAATCCCATGGGTTGGGAGGAGAATTTTGTTTACCATTGTGGTTCTCATAGTGGAACAAGTTAAGCAATAAGTTATGTGTTATATTAAAATGATTTGTTTATATGATTGTGTAAATATCTTATGTAGATATTAAGAGAAAAGAAGCTTAGCGCTCTAAAAATGAATTACTGAATGTATAAGTTCATTTATTTTATTACTAATTTGTTTGAATGTCTTAGCAAAGGCTAGGATATGCCCATGGTGCATTGATTGACCATTGATATGATTAGAAAGCTAGGTGCTCTCTGAGTACTTTTAGAAGTAATGTGTGGATTTATTTAGCAGGAGCTAAGGAAATGTGCACATGGTGCATTAATTAGATGGTTTGTTCTCTCTGAGTACTTTTGGAAGTACTTTGACAAAAACATCTCTTGATATTGGATGAATGTTTGATAATTGCAAGTATTTCATTTCACTGAAATTATGTGACTAATGTGATTGCATTTGTTAGTCTTACATTACAAGGTACTTGTCATGGAGTGTTGATGGGTTGTCAAACCATTCCTAAAGTGTTTGTATGAAAGTGACCATGATTGAACCCAAGGTAATTGGTATGTAATGGTAAGTTGGTATAGATATTTTTTCTATATTTTATTAATTTGAATAATGGATAAGTGGTTAAAAATGGAAATGGAATATGTTTTTGATCTATACATGTTTATGACTATGGATAAAAACATTCTTGTTTTAATTAATGGAATTTATGGAAACGCAAGTGTTTCATTGTGAAGGGAAGGACCCCCTTTGGGTTGTTTATATTATTATATCATGAGTATAAGTTTAAGTTTCAGTGAGAGAAGCACACCAAGGATGGTGTTCTTTTAAGGGGGGGAATATGTAACATCCCTAAAACCATGTAACTACATGTGGGATTAATAAGAAAATATTATTAATTTAATGAATTAGTTTTTTTTCAAGAATTCATTAGGGTTTTATGAAGTTGGGATCTTGGTAACTAATTCGAGGAGGATTACCTTCCATCCTTCTTAGTTTTCTTTAATATGTATAGCTTTTGAGCATTTGGGTGGAGCTGCATAGGCATCAAACCCTCATACTCATCCAAGGGAAGACGCTCGTAGGGAGAATTAAGGAATGTTGCAGCCATGGAGAATTACATAATGTTGCAGCCATGCGTAGGACGGGAGTCAAGAACACATTTGAATTTATCGGCGACATTGGATGGATTGTATATTGTTCCAGAGATTAGCTATGAAATACGATGGATTGTATATTGTTGCAGAGATTAGCTATGATGTGCAAGGATGAGTATGATGGTTCCATTATGTTTTAACTCCATTGAATACTTGTCTGTCTCATTTCAATTTGCGGCTACTGCTATGGAACAAACCATGCATATGATATTCAAAGGCTTTTTCAAGACAAAGGTATGGCATGTGTGGTGAATGCATTAAGTGTCTGCAGGGCTCGAAATTTAGCTCCACTTTGAAGGTGCTTGATGGAGGTAAGGATTCTGCCATGGAAAAGATAAGTAAATTTCTCATCTTCTCGAAGGAAAAATATATGCAAGTTTATTTAGGTATCTTGTGAAAGATTTCATAGAAAATATACACAATATATATACATAATCGTATTCAGTGAGGAAAATGTTTGTTTATTTGCACTTTTTTTCAAAAGATAAACTACTACATTATTTTCCAAAAAAGAGAGTTTACATATATATTATGTATATAGAGGACTTACTATATTATTTTCCAAAAAAAAGAGAGTTTATATAAATATTTTGCATATTAATATTTTACCTATGTTTTTGAAACAAAACAAAAGATTGCATAGTAAAAGACTTTTGTTCTTAGAGAGATACCATGGAGAAATACAAACTTATTGTTTTAGTGTTTCGGAAAATAATTCAAGTAAGTTCTTTAAAATATTTCTATTATGTTGATCTTTTAGAAATATATTTTTCTTCTAGATATACCATGGTAAAAGAAAAATCTGCTAATTTTTCGGAAAAGAAACCATGTGAGTACTTGGAAACATTGCTATTATGTAACTCTACTCAGATAAGATCCAAATTATTTTTTGAAAATGAATATATATTAAAGAGGGTAATTCTTGAAGGTATTTCATGGGTTGGGAGATAAGTAATGAGTTTTTCTTGCAAAAGGAAGTCATGAATAACCCATGTTATTTTCTCATAAAATTTTCTTTGGAAAAGATTATGTTGTCTTATATATGTTGTTCTTACATGAAAAGAACAACCTCTTGGAAATATTAATTATTTAATAAATCCATGGATATTTAACCATGGTATTGGTAAAGATTAATTAATTAATAAATCCATGGATAGTTTACCATGGTGTTGGTAAAGATGTTTAAATCCATGGGTAGATTACCATGGTGTTGGTAAAGATTAATTATTTAATAAATCCATCGGTAGATTACCATGGTGTTGGTAAAGATTAGTTATTTAATAAATCCATGGCTAGATTACCATGGGGTTGGTCAAGATTAGTTATTTAATAAATACATCGATAAACGAACTATTCAATTATATTTCTTTAGAAGAAAACACTGTGTGATTACTTTTATGTTATCGTTATTATGATGTTTTTTTTTCTTTCGAAATAAGATCATGTCTATGCATGCAATATTTGTATTATATTTCATTGGAAAGAATATACATTTGTATATGGGAAATGATAACAAGTTTTGTTATCCTACGTTGATTCTTTGGCAAAGAAGATGAATTACATGTACAAAAAAACTAAAGTAATTTTTTGGTTCCTTGATATATATGTATGGGTAATGTTGGTATAACATTTTGATAAAAAGACATGTATTCTTATGCTTTATTCCTTTATTTTTATGGAAAATAAACCTTATCTTTGCATGCCTATTATGTTATATTTCCTCGGAGAGGAATCGTGAGTTTGAATGCTCTATTATATTAAGTATTTTGTTGGGAAATTAAGTTTAGAAAACTTTATGCATTGTATGCATAGGAACAACATTCATCATGTTAGCTTTAGCACAAAAAGCAATAGCTGAAGGGCTTGATTCTTTTGCTAAAGTTTAAGTAACATGAATGCACATTGTGTCATTTTCCATTGAAGGAATTCCTGGATAGTGGTAGTGAGTTGTCTTGTATGAATGCGAGCGTGTGTGAGAAGTGTCATAATCATGTGGGAACTATTTTGAATTGATAATTACTTTCTCACACTAAGGTAAAGATGTTAGAAGAAAGCATGTTGTGATATTGTAATCACATCTCATGTATGCACATGAATAAGTGTTAAAGGATAACTTAAATATTCATTATTTAACTGATTAAGGCTTTATCTAATCATGCTATAAAATCTTGTTGATGACATCAATGACAGGAAATGATGGTGATTTATGAGAAGGAAGTATTATGCTTAACCTAGTGGCAGGTAAATGATTAATGGTTCATGCAAACGGGTATGAGTTGCAGGATGGTCCATTATACAATGGTACATTGTAGGTACATCCATGCCACAAAGATATGAATATATGAAGACTAGAGGGTAAATGCTATCATATTTATTGTAATGGATTTAAGCTAGATATTTTTATATTTACTTGTAATATTTATAAATGATGGTTAAGGGATGGTTTCCCTTATAATCCATTGTGTGAGGCCTGAACACCCTCACAAGTGTTTAATAATAAAATTAAACATTTTTTGGTTTTCACCCTACGTGGTTTCCAGGGAATATTGGTGTTCAATGATGTGATTGATTATTGTGTCGAGTTGATGATGTTGATTATTTTCTTGTTGTGATTTTCATAATGTCAAGTATGTGATGACTACATTAATAATGAATGAATGCAAGGTATCTCATACAGTTTTATCTTAATGTACCATAATGGAGTTTGTTAATGGTTAAGCAACTTACTATTCTTACGCTAAGGTTACACTATGAACGAGTGAACGTTCTATGTAATGATGAGTAAGTAATAGTTAATAGTGATTTGGATAGTTATCCGTGGGTAACTTGTATAAAAAAAAATTTAAGTCCTGGCATTTCCATGTGAAGTTATCGGTGCATGTTACAGGTGGGATTCATGTTTTCATGTGATTTTCATTGTGGGATTCGAACTTGAGACCATTGACAAAATCCAGATCTCTGCATCTGTGCATTATTAATGTATTTTTAAGGGCTTAATCAGCCTCTGGGATTTTTGAGGCTCGTGTTTTGGGTGAAACCGAAAATGAAGCTGGTTGGATAAGATACACGGATAACATTTTAGTTTTTTTTTCTCACACTTTTGTGTACGCAGAGGGGATGTGCAACTCTGTTATTTGTAATGTTGGAAAATTAATCTCAACCACCCCATTTAATTCTCTGACATCAATCATATCTCAGTAAATGTTTTGCAGGTTTCCAATTGAGTTTTCAGGGAACGACATCGCATAAATGGAGTTCTAGACAAGAGGTTAATTTCTCATTCCTCAACATATTAAATAATTAAAGTAAAATGATAATTTAATGAAGTGTTGGAAGAAATGTATAGTTAAACATTTAATATGCAAGTGTTATTTACTCCACAAAAGCTCTATAAAATTTAGAAAATTCATGTTCCCCCATCGTGTGCATTAAATTTTATTTGTCATTTATTAATGTCTTAGATATTTATGTTTTAAATTAACATGCAAGAATAGGTTGAATGAGTCATGTTCCCCCATCGTGTGCATTAAATTTTATTTTTCATGTATTAATGTCTTAGATGTTTGTGTTTTGTTAGCCACCTATAAAAATTTGTCATATCAAATGGTGCCTAAATAATTTCTTAACGCCTTCAAGAAACAATTTTATTGCCAAAATTATTAGTTATTGAAGTCTTATGAAGAACACTTATCCTTTAAAATAATCTTCACTGTTGTTTCCCTCATTAACCCTGAAAAATCTGTTGTTTTCCTGAACAAAAAGACTGCTAAAAACCCTTTTTTTCATTTTCATTTTACCCCTCTTTTCACTCAATATTAACCTTCATTTTTATCCCCTTTTTCCTCATAAGATTCCTCTATTTTTCCTCATTTCCCTTCTTCCCTTCATAAAAACCCCCTGATAAGGTTTAAAACTCCTTTTTTACCTTATCAGAAGCTTTCAAAATCCTTTGAAATACTTGAAAAATCATAAAAAACAGCCTTTTTTTGTTAAGGCCTTAAGCCCTTTTGGCCCTAGCCCCCAGCCCCTTTATTTCCGCATACAACTGGTGTTAAAAACCAAGAGTTGGGGCCCGATCACGCAATCACAATCAAGCGTTCCATTATGTTTTGTTACCTCTCACTTTTAAAATCCCCAATTGCGATTAAACCTTTTGTATATAAAAACCCTTCCCCGATACAAACTTTCCTTTTTATTCCATTAAAAAACCCACTTTCCTATGTTTTTATAAGTCCCGACGGTTCATTGGTTGGGAGGATAGCAACCGTTGATCTAAAACCGATCAACTGTCTTCGGGATCTCGCATTGGAGTTTTCCATTGAATGCATTTAATTAGTTTATTTCCCCCTTTCCGATTGGTGACTTTGCGATGGTTTCCTAACCGTCGATCTGTTCCGCCATACCCAGATCCAACGGCCCACATTGCTCTTTCCCAAAGCCCATTTTTCTGCCTTTTGCATTTAAAAACTAATCTCCGCCGTCGATCGGGTTCTAAGATCAACAGTTCTTGTTCAATCACATCACGAAAACCATTGCGCCTTTCCCTCTCTCCTCCTCCGATTTTGATCATTGCAATTCAATCTGGATCGTCAAATCCACAAGAACCGACGGTCCAGATTAATCGCCCCTCACCATAGCCCTCTGAAATTTGAACCCATAGACTCATTCCCGACCGTTGATATCTCTAATATTAACGACTCCAATCTAATCGCCTCGCAAATTTTCTTTGCACATTTCCTCTCTTCCCCGCCGATTGGCGATCCCGCGATTGGATCTGGGCCGTTCTTTTCACTCATTCGACGATCCAGATTAAAACCGCCTTGACCCTGCCCCAACTTTTTTCACACATGCATCTTGTCTTATCGTGCTCCAAACTCCACCGTTAGATCTACCCACCCTTCATCCAACAGGCAGGGAGCCATATCGCGTAATTTTGTGTCCAATGGTTAATTTTTTAAATTTACGCGAGATGGGTGGTTTAAAAAAGCCACGTGTCGACCAGAAATGCATATCGCGTTCAAAAAGGTAATACCGCCCATCCACCTTTTTGCATCACGACATCAGTGGTTTTTATCGCTGAAACCACTTTTCCTTGTTTCCATTGCATTATTCCAAGTGAATCTCTATCGTTTATCTCTAAGGCTGATCTAATCTAATGGCCCAGAATCTTTCAGAAAACTCGAATTTCATTTTAAACACTTTGTTAACTCCGCCAAAGGTTTTCGCCCTTTTCCTTTGAAAATTCCTCCATTTCATTATAATGTTGCCTCTCTACATTATATTTTCCCAATCAATCCCAACCGTTGATCTTTGCAGATCAATGGCCCAGACTTAATTTCCCCACCATTCATCCAACCACCTCTCCTTTTGACCTCAGCAAAGTAATCCTCGTCGTTGGATGCTTTCATCCAACGGCTGCGATCTAACCTAAACCACTGAAGCAGTCTAAGCCCATCCACGCAGGATTTTTATAGATTTTGTGTCTTTTGCAGGTTTTTAAAGGGTTTTCCACTATTTTGAAAAGAAAAATGAAGGCCAGGGATGATGATCCCCTAGGCCTTTATTCATGAAAGAGATCTTTCCGCAGGGTTCCGAATTATGTTTTATCAGTGCCTCATGAGCACTGACGCTATTATAAAACCTTTGTAACGCCTGCACATCAACAAGACATAGCATAACATATTCAAGAAAAGAGTATCAGTGTTAAAGGATCTAGTCACAACAGAGATAAAGAATTGAAGATTATTTACACAGATTCAAGGGATTATGAACTAAATCGATTATCTAAAAACCTAATCCACTCAATTAAACATAGTTTTCAGAACAAAATATATAAATTAGGCCTAATTAAGCCTAACACACAGAATTAAAGCAAATTAACAGTGATTAAATAAGGAAAATCAGATCTATGATTCTGAGAAATACTCCACCGCCACATCAGAGGCTAATTGAATCCTCTCAGCTACCAAAAGCCACCTGCAGCCTCAAAAAGCATTCACAAGGGGCCATAGTTATGACTAGAACAGAAGATATTTGCCTCAATACAGCTGAACGGTTAATGCAACCAAAGGAACTTATTGTGAAAATGTTAGCAGAGTTATTACAAGGATAACAAAGAGCCTCAAAGTCAACAAAATATTCCCACCAAGCGCAATACTTAACATAAACCAATTAATACAGAGGAAATATCAGAAATTTTCTCCATTGAGCCCCTCAAAAGCTGAAGAAGCATTAAACTGTATTAATTGAACCTAGAAGACCTTTTATCCCATCCCACCTCATCATTTCTTCTATAAATACTTTTGTAGAAGATGAGATAATTTTGGTCACTGCATATCTGTTGCCTGTAAATAGTTTACTGAAGCTGCTATAAGCTCTGTTTGTAATTGAAGATACCTAAGTTGAGATGAGAAGTTTGAAGCTGTAGAGATCCACTGGGCTTGAAGATTGTAACTGGTTTGAAGCATCAAATACAATCTGATTTATGGGATCCTGGTCTATGTCAACGGTGATTTTTTTCTTATTGTAAATTTTTATTTTATTTCTGTTTCCATTCTATCCATATTCTCTGATAAAGAATAGAAATTATAGAGTTAGGATTTACTCTCAAAGGTACCCTGCTCTTACTGATAAGCTTTATCTACATGTTTTATTCCAATTGTGTTGTTTAATAATGATTTAATACAGTCCAAGCAGTTAATGAATGCTGGCATTCCCTTTTCCTACTGTCTAAACTTTAAACATTGTTCTTGAATGTTATTTTCAGTTTCTGCCAAGTAAAGTTGAACTAGGGAAGTCTATGGTGAGCCCTGTCCTCTAGTTTTATCTCCAAAGGTTGTTTGAAAGTTTCCTTAAGAGTATGTTGAAAGCAAGCTAGGTTCAAAGTCCTTACTTGATCTTAGACTCTTCTTTGTTATCTTCTGTGTTGTCTTGAAAAGTTTACTAAGTAAAGCAAATCTAGGGAATTCTATGGTGAGCCTTGTCCTCTAGTTTCTTCTCCAACAGTTGCTTTGAAAAGTTTCCCTTTGAATATGCTGAAAGTAGGATAGGTTCAAAGTCCTTACTTGATCATAAGCTATTCTTTTTTGTGTTTTAAATGTTTTCTATTGAAAGTGTATCAAAAGCAGGCTTGTTTCAAAGTACTTACCTGATCTTACATTACTTTTATGTCTTTCTTAAGTGTATTCCAAAATCGGGATAGTTTCAAAGTACTTACTTGATCTTAGGTTGCTCTTTGTTCTTCATTTGTTTAAATTCTCCTTCTTATTGTTTCATTTCATTCCATAAAATAAACTTTAAAGAGATCCTTAGACATAGATGACTTGCCCCATGGACCACTCTTGAACCTTGCTATTTCAATTAAATCCTACTATGACTCCATAGCCCAATGGTTTGAAGTTGTTTCTTTCCTATCTTCTTAGCTGAATCAATTTTTCACTTTCATTCACCTTCACCCTTCATTTAGACTTCCTTCACCTTCACATATCTTTTCCCAACCAAAAAAAACAAAAACCTTGTTCTTCATAACTAGCCTAATATCACATTTCAAGCCTTAAAGAAAAATCAATATTTGCACTTATAGAGAGATCCCTCTCTCGATTCAGGAGGACTAGATCCTAGAATCCCAAAGTGGTTCCAATGTCCTCCCTGCAGTTTTAGTCTCACCAATCTTCTAGAATTACAGGGAGATAACATGTTTTAAATTAACATGCAAGAATAGGTTGAATGAAGTCTGGTGGATGTAAGTATGAATAGTCTATGGAGAAAATCGTGGAGCAAATTTTGGTGGGCACCTAAAAACAAGAAGTTTTACTGTGTTAATTCCACAATCTTGGTGAATGTAAATCTCAGTAAGAACTCTTGTTTTACTCCATATGTGAATTTTATTTCATTTTTTGAAGTTATAATATAAATTTTGGTTAGTAGGGATATGGTTCTGGAAATTTCACGTGAAATCATTCTTAGTGCAACTAGTCTGTTTCACCATGAGTAAAATTGTTTGATTTTATTTTCTCCACTATAATTGTGATTTTAATCTCCGCCAACACCATGAGTAAAATTGTTTGATTTTATTTTCTCCACTATAGTTGTGATTCCACTCTGTATCAAAAGGAAGATCATTATGATGTGTTGAGGAAGCATCCTCTGTCTAAATTTAAATTTTAACATGGTATCAAACCGAGTTTAAATTTTTATTGCCCTAAATGTTTTTCGTGAGGAGTTAAAAGGTGTTGTGATTTTTTTTTAGCGTATTCACAAGCTGTGAGAATTTTTTTACACAGTAAGAAAGTTTTTTTTTACACAGTGAAAATGGCAGCAACAAGTACAAGCTTGAATAATCCACAAAAACCTCAATTTAATGGAAAAAATTAGGATTATTGGGCCATAACCACGGAAACTTTTAGGGGCTAATATTAGCAGGTGGGCTAATATTCCATTCTTTTTTCCAAAAAAATATTAGCCAATTTCCATTTTTCTAAAAATGAATTCGCCCAATTTTATAGTATAAAATTATTTTACTTTAAAAATAGCGAATATTATGTATTGTCTAATATAAAATAATTAGAAATATAAACATTTTTACAAAATTATCATCGAACATTTTAAAATTTGGATATTAGGGACTATTCATATTCGTCAACCTTTTTAAACTTTTAGAAAAATTCTATACTTAAAATTTTCTTTGGCTATAACAATGAAGGCTTTATTTTCTTCTAAAGATATTTGGGAATTGGTGGAGAATGGATTCCAAGAACCAGCAGATGCAGTAGCATACAATGCTTTGACACAATCATAAAAGGATTTTTTGAGGGATAACAGGAAGAAGGACTCCAAAACACTCTTCTACATGTTTCAAGTAGTTCATGAAAGTATCTTCCAAAGGATTGTTGCAGCAAAAAAGGCCAAAAAAGCATTTGATACCCTCGAGACAGCCTACCAAGGCATGGAAAAGGTGAAGACAAAAAAACTACAAATGTTGAGAAGAGATTTTGAGACAATTTGTATGAAAGGGTCTGAGAATGTAGAATCTTTTTTACACATGTAATTTGGTTAGTTACCCAAATCACGTCTCATGGTGAGACACTTGAGGAAAGGAGAGTTGTTGAGAAAGTTTTAAGAAGTCTGCTACCAAGATTTGATGCCATAATTGTGACCATAGAAGAGACAAAGGATCTGTCACATTTTTCAGTGGATGAGATTCATGCATCACTAATGTCTCATGAACATAGGTTTAACAAAGCAACAAACTCATCATTGGAGCATGCCTTCAAGACACAAGTTTCATTTGGTTAAGGTAGAGGTTGAGGAAGATAAAATTATACAGGAAGAGGAATAATCCCACACAGAGGTGGAAGAAGTAGCCCTTCAAGTTCAAGTGAAAGGTGCAGCAATCAAAATCCAATTCAAGGCTCAAGACAGAATCAAGCACAAGGTCAGAGGTATGATAAATCTCAAGTTCAATGTCATTATTGTAAGAAGTATGGTCATTATGAAAATGAAAGTAAAAAGAAGAAATATGACATAAGTAACAAACCAAATGAATGACCATGATAACATGTTTTTAGCTTGTAATGTAGCACAAGAAAAACAAGATGTATGGTTTCTAGATTTAGGGTGTAGCAACCACGTGACACGGAACATAGAATTTTTTTTAAATCTATATGAAAGTGTGAAATAAGAAGTGATGTTAGGGAATGATAGCAAAGTATCCATCATTGGAAAAGGAAGTGTAAACATTATAACAAAGAAGGGGGAGAAGAAATACATTTCAGATGTTTATTTTGTCCCTAGTTTGAAGCATAACCTCATAATCATTGGGCAACTCATGCAAAAGGGCTACAATGTATTTTTCAAGAATGATGTGCGCATAATTCTGGATAAGTCTCCAAGAAGACAGTTGATTGAAAAACTTCACATGACAAACAATAGAATCTTTCATCTCAAGATAAAATTAGACTTGAAGGAAGAAGGTGCTCAAGCACAACTATCAATGAATTCACAAAAGGATGAAAGAAATGTAGCACCTCTCACACAAGAAAATTTTCAAGTAGAAGTCAAAAAAGAAAATTGGTTATGGCATTTGAGATTTGGCCATCTCAACTTTGGAGGTTTGAATTTTTTGCATAGGAAAGGAATGGTGAAGGGATTACCACTCATAGAAAAACCCGATAACCTATGTGAAGGATGCATCTAACAATGTTACCGATGAAATAGGTAACAACAGGAAAGTCAATAAGGGCAAAGGCACCATTGGAGATTGTCCATTCATATTTATGTGGAAAAATGCAGACACCATCAATTTGGGGAAGTTATTATATTTTGACTGTCATAAATGACTACACAACGAATACATGGGTCTACTACATAAAAGAAAAAAGTGAAGTGTTTGACCGCTTCCGCCAATACAAGGCTCTTTTTGAGAAGCAAAGTGGACACTACATCAAAATGTTGAGGACTGACAGAGGTGGCGAATACATCACAAATGGATTCCTACGTTTTTTTGGGGAGCATGGAATTCACAACTAGTTTACAACAAGGTACACACCTTAGAAAAATGGTGTCATGGAAAGGAAGAATAGGACCATTATGTAGATGGCAAGGAGTATGTTGAAGGAAAAGTATTTTCCAAATGATTATTAGGATGAAGATATTTCTTGTGCATCATATATCATTCATAGGTGTCCAACCAAAACCGTCAGGAACATAGTTCCTAAAGAGGCATGGAGTGGAAGAAAACATAGTGTCACTCACATGAGAGTGTTTTGGAGTGTGGCATATGCACATGTCCCGGATGAGTTAAGGAAGAAGTTGGACAACAAGGGGGAGAAATGTATATTTTTTGGATACAATGATGAATCCAAGGCATACAAGCTCTACAATCCATCAATCAAGAAGGTAATAATCAATAGATATGTTCGGTTCATAGAAGAGGAAGCATGGGATGGAAGTTCAGAGAAGATGGTCACTGTGAAGACATGTATACCACATGAAGACAAAGGGGAATTGACAACAACAAGTTTTACCTCAATGTTGACTCCTCCTTGAGCTACAAAAGCGCAACAAAGAAGTCAACATATGACACTGCAAAAAAACAATAGGACAACGTTGCGCAACCAAGAAAGTGCTTCTTCAAGCACACCACATAGATCCGCAATGCCATCTATTTTAAGCACAACACCAAATGAAATGTCAATCCCATCTTCCGCAAGCATAGGAAGACCAAAATTCATAAATTTAAGTGAAATTTATGATGAAAATGAAGTTGATAGTAGCGTTGGTCTAAATTATTTATTTTCAGTATTTTTTCATGTAGATGACCCAATACACTTTGAATATGCAGTCAAAGAAGAGAAATGGGTTGCGGAAATGGATGAAGAAATAGGAGCAATAGAAAGGAATGACACATGGGGGTTAGTGGACCTTCTGAAAAAAAAAGCTCATTGGAGTGAAGTGGGTCTATAAGACCAAGAGTAACATTGAAGGCAAGATTGACAGGCATAAAGCTAGGCTAGTTGTAAAATGATACAATCAGCAACATGGAAGAGACTATATAGAGACATTTATGCAAGTTGCGAGGATGGAGACAGTGCATACAGTGTTATCGATTGCCATGCAACATAAATGGAAAGTGTATCAAATGGACGTAAAATCAACGTTCTTGAATGGAGTGCTGAAAGAGGAGGTATATGTTACGAAACCACCTGGTTATGAGGTAGAAGGATAAGAAGAGAAGGTGTGTAGGTTGTGGAAAGCTCTCTATGGGCTGAAGCAAGCACCGTGTGCATGGTATAACAAGATAGATGCTTACTTGATGGAAAATTGGTTCGAAAAATGTGACGGTGAACCTACTCTCTACATCAAAGAAAGTGACGGTGAGATTCTTATTATCGTTTTGTATGTAGATGATTTGATTTTTATAGGGATTGATGATTTCCTCATCGCATATTTCAAACCAGTCATGAAACGTGAGTTTTCAATGACTGACTTAGGGTTGTTAAGATATTTGTTTGGCATATAAGTGAATCAAATACAAAATGGAATTCTTATCTCTCAAGAAAAGTATGTTGCAAACATTTTAGAAAGGTATAATATGCAGAACAAAAGGTCAACACCAAATCCAATAGTCATGGGGTTGAAGTTGAGCAAGGAATATTGTAGAAGAAATTTCAATTTGACATTATACAAAATCATGGTGGGAAACCTAATGTATTTGACCACAACTAGCCCTGATATAATGTATGCAGTGAGTTTGGTGTCGAGGTTCATGGAGACACATTGGAAAGAAGCGAAAACAAATTTAAAGTATGTCATTGGGACAAAGGAGTATGGCATTTTGTACACCGCAACAAATAATTTTAAGCTATTTGGTTACACTGACAGTGACTCGACAAGAAGTTTTGATGACATAAAGAGCATGTCAGGATATGTTTTTCATTTGGGTTCGGGATCCATTTCATGGGCCTCCAAGAAGTGGTTGATAATTTCATTGTCAACATCAAAAGCTAAATATGTCATTACAACATTAGCAACGTGTCAAGAAGTTTGGATGAGAAGAATGTTGAGGGATTTATGCCATGAACAAGATGGAACAACAGCTATTTTCTGCAACAACAGTTCAACAATTGCACTATCAAAGAATTAAGCACTTCACAGGAGGACAAAGCACATTGATGCTAAATATCATTTCATAAGAGAATTAGTTAACAATGGTGAGATCAAGTTGCAGCACTGCGGGTTAGAGGAAAAATTTGCAAACATCTTCAAAAATTCATTGGCACGTGGAAATTTGTTTATCTCAAATTTTTTTTGAGAATGGTCAATGGCGGCAGTTGCAATTAAATGGGAGTGTTGGAAAATTAATCTCAACCATCATGTTTAATTCTCTGACATTAACCATATGGATTGAGATTGCAGGGAAGGACATCGCATAAATGGAGTTCTGAACAGGAGGACAATTACCCATTCCACAACATATTAAATAATTAAATTCAAATGATAATTTAATGAAGGGTTGGAATAAATGTATGGTTAAACATTTAATCCGCAAGTGTTATTTATTTCACGCAACCTTTGTAAAGTTCAGAAAAAATCATGTTTGCCCATCCTGTGTATTAAATTTTCTCTACCATGTATTAATGTCTTAGATATTTATGTTTTGAATTAACATGCAAGAATAGGTTGAATGAAGTGTGGTGGATGTAAGTCTCAAAAGTTTGTGGAGAAAATCGTGGAGAAAATTTTGGTGGCAACGTGGAAACAACAGTTACAGGTTTTACTGTGTGTTAATTCCGCAACCCTGGTGAATGTAAATATCAGTAAGAACTCTTGTTTTACTGGTGAAGGAGTTGCAACCTCCATATGTGAATGTATTTCCTGTTTTAAAGTTATAATATAAAGTTTGGTTATTCACGATATGGTTCTGGAAATTTCACATTTCGTTCTTACCACAACCACTGTGTTTTACTCTGTTTCACCATGAGTTAAATTTTTTTATTTTATTTGCTCCACTATAGTTGTCAATTTAATCTCCGCCACTTTGTATCACAAGGAAGTCTATTATGATTTTATTTCCGCAACTATGTTGTCACGTTTAAAGAAATTTCCATAATTCTGTTTGAACTGTGTGTGTTGAGGAAGCATCCTCGGTCTATATTTAAATTTTGAACAACTAAATGTATTTTGAACAGCTAAATGTTGCCCTTTATCGGGTGGGGTATAATGGGATTCAACCTGCGCCATCGGTCTTGCAATGTTCTTTGCATTGGTTCAAATTGAATCACCACATGTTCCGCCTCAATCTTAAGACTGCATACTTGCTAGGAAGCGCGGGCTTCTTTTGAGATCAACTCAGATCCACACTGAGCAGTTCAGTTGGATTTCAATTTTAATTGTGTAGATTCATAATCATTCGTTTTATTTTTTTCACAATATGGTTTTATCATCAATGCACATTAAATGTGCCATTACCCATTCCGAGAGAATTATAATAGAACCTAATCGGCTCTAGAAAGATTCCTGTGGTTGATCTCCAGTGGATAGGAGGTATTTGTTCTTCTGCCAAATTCACCCCGGATTTGCATCTGGCCACAACCGCATTAAATGCCAGCTAGCATCAGCTTTGTGACCCACAAGGGTGAGGTTTGTCTCTGAGGTATTTAACTTTGGTGTGGCAAGTATGAATCAGCCAGGCTGTACTAACTAATGAAAACCCTATTGATTAACCATGTGCTTTATTACATTTCAATTTTTCTTAAACCTTTTACTTAATTGAATAGAACCATTCCCCATGTTGATAAGGGAAACCAGGAAGTCTCCTCTACTTACAAAGACAATTTTATTCATTGTTAAACTCAATATAATTTTTTGGTTATTGGTTAGAGTGTAGGTTATGAGTTTTGAGTCATAAAAATTCCCCTCTCTAAAACTTTATGTTCACTTGAGGTATTTTACTCTCTTATACATGTCCATTCCCATGAGAATAGAAATTTTAGCCACCTGGGATGTAGATCCTCTATCTGTCTCTATATACATATGCATGCCTTATTAATTTTTTGATTATTGGGTAGAGAAATGATGATCTTGATTTAATGGGTTTTGGCCCTTTGGGTCGGAGCAATTCCCATCCTGAAAAATTTATTCTTGCCCAAGGTCCCATATGCTCTTATACATGTCCATTTCCATAAGAATGGAGCTATCAACCACCTAGAATGTAGATCTCGTATCTATCTCTATATAGATAAATTTTCCTCTTTATTCAAAAGCCTATGTCTGAAAAAAATAGGCTACCTAACCATCCAAAGACCCTCTTACTGGATTACCTTCATGTGTGAATGCCTTTTTATTGGAGAGGGTATATAACTCCCTTACTATATCAGATTTACAACCAAATCCTGATGACACTCTAAATGTTAACTCGCTCTAAAGATCATGTCAAGATATGCAAAATTCACTCAAGACTTGTGCCTACTCTCATTTGCACAAACATCAATAGCGTGGGGAACCACTATTAATAGCTTTGTCTACATTAGAATGGGAAACCAATATTAACAACTTCTTGGCATGAGCTTAGGGAACACCATTAACATCTCCTCTACATTAGCATGAAGACCCACCAGAGTTGAAAAAATCTCCAATTTATGTTGTTTTGTTCCTTTTTTGAGTTTTTTAGTTCTAGAGTTTTCCCCTCTTTTTCTTGTTTCACCAATCTCCTGAGTTGATATCTCTGTCATATTTTTGCCATCGATAGTTTCTCTACATTAGCATAGGAAACTGCTATTAACAAGTTGTCTACATCATAGCATAAATAGTATTGTCTCATTACCATGATCCACCTCTAAATGATCCAGTCCATTGATTTAACAGAAGGAGCATAACTATCAGGTTTTGAACCTGGTTCATTCTTGTGGCAAGCACTCCAACAGGTTGCTAACCCAAAGCCTGACAGAACTCCTTTCTGTCTCTCCTGTTTGCACGTGCCATACATGTGTAATTCAAAATTCCATAAGAAATTCTTGAGACAAAATTTGACTAAAATTTGGTTTAATTCAAGTTTTAATATTTGAGAATCCATTGTATCGAATAATTTAAGTCTCAAAAGGATGTCTATGTGTACATAAATAACATTTAACTATCCATTCATCCACACATGATACTACTTGATAGTGTGATCCATCTATACACATTGGTCCTCGATAGTTTATATGCTAGACAAGTTTTAATATAAATAGATAGATATCATTTAACTATCCATTCATCCATACATGGTGCTACTTGATGGTACGACCCATCTATACACATTGGTTGTCAATAATGTGTATGGTAGATATATTTTATAAATGTTTTAATTTATAAGATTTATCATATATCCTACGTACTTTATACGGTCGATGAGGATACAACAAATTGTATGCTTTCTAACTCCTTAATGTACAATCGATGGATACAACAAATTCTATACTCTCGAACTCTTTAATTATCATAGTTTCAATTTATAAAATCTATATCATGTATATAACTATCGTAGTAGGGATTTATGTATGCTCTTTAATTATCATAGTTGCAATTTATAAAATCTATATCATGTATAGAACTATCGTAATAGGGATTTATGTACACTCTTTAATTATCATAGCTCCAATATATAAAATCTATATCATGTATAGAACTATTGTAGTAGGGATTTATGTATAATATATATGTTGCAGGTTCATAAAAATGTGCATTGACATCTCTCTTTCTGTAGCATGTGGTATTCATAAGTCATAAGACCTTATTAATATGTTAATTATTTTTATGATAAAGTGTAAGTAAATTTTTATGGTTAAGAACCTTGTTACATAATTTTATATATAGGTGTTTAATTCATTTATTAATTATTTAATAATAATAAAAATTGATCATTTAGTTATTTTTTATGATTTCTTTTTTAATCTAGACAATACAAAAGATATCATGAAGAGTTTTTATGCTAATAATGGATACTAAAAAATTGCACAAATCCATTGCTCTAGCTTATTTTCTTCCATCCCTCTACACTTTTACTTGCACTTATTGGGGATTTTATGAACTCCTTAAAGTATTGTTGAGTACTGGTTGTATCATGAGTCTAAGGTCCCACCAAGATATTATAAATATGAATTTGTAATTCGGATTTCTTAGTTTCTAAAAAAGAAAAATATTTTTATTCTTCTAAAAATTAAATTTTTAAAAAATTCTAAATATATATTGAAGAATTATTTAATAAATTTTTATATATTTTTTAAACATAAATAATAATAAAAAATCAAAAATCAAAAAAAAATTTTAAAAACAAAATAATATAAATAATATAATTTTGTTTTTCAGATTTTAATATATTACATTTTACATTTATCAAAATACAAATCAAATTGTAATATATTACATTTTATTTTTTATATTTATTAAGAAAAGGTTTCTAAAATATTGAATATACTATTTTTTAATATATAGATTAAAACATTTACATTAACTACTTCCAATTTTTTCAAATTATTTTAAATAGAAAACTAAAGACCAAAAACTCAAATATTATTTTAAGAAAATTAATAAATTTATGATTTAACAAAAATATACCAAAGATTATTAATTTTTATCATAGTTTTGAGTTCAAATTGATTAAATTATTATTAATTACGTCGATAGGTGTATCCCCTATGATAAATTAATATGATAACAATTAATAATCTTTGGTATATTTTTACGCCGATAGGCGTATCCCCCTATCGGAAGTAGGGTCTTTTGTGATTATGCTAATTAATCTTTTTGATCTGATGGTCTAGATTGAAGGATGCCGGTATATTCTGGTTGTCGCCACTAAATCAATGGATGAAATTCAAAAAAGTAACTTCCTTGCATATCTAAATCACGTGTTTAAACCATACTTAAATTAATTTTTTACAAAACAAGATTAAAAATTTACTGTGCCATTTGTTGACCGCCACCTATCAAGATTAACCAGTGATGGTTCTAACTAAAATGCCACCAATTTTATTGTTCAAATTCTCAATTAAACGTGGGCCCTCCATCTATAAACGTGGAAACCAGTGCGCCCGCCACCTATAATGCATCTTTCGAGCGTTTAACAGAGTGTAAATTCAATAAACGTGCGCCCGCCATCAATAAATGTGGAAACCAGTGCGCCCGCCACCTATAATGAATCTGCTGAGCGTTTAAAAGAGTGTAAATTCAAAAATCCTTGATCCTGTACCCCACTTGGAGACTGATCCGATTATTTTGGTATGGTGGTGAGTGAGTGGGACGAGAAGCTGAATTCAAGATCGAGCTCATGCACTGTCATGATGATTGAGTTGCCCACTTCGCCAATGCAGTTGGCCTTCTCCTCTTGTGCGTTAGTTAATACAATATCTGAAAGGTTCGCATTGATGCGTCAATGTTGTGGATGTTGTGGATGATTTTTGTTACAGAGTATCATGGGGTGCAGGCTGCGAACAGGAAGAACGGCTCTAGGGTCTGGCTCAAGGGTGACACTCCAGCCCGGCTCCGACTCTCAGTGTGCAAGCGGTTATTATAGGTATGTCTTGAATGTTGTCTTCCTGCATTTTATGTTGAATTCGATGTCTATTTATGTTGTAAGCACAGAAGTATTATGCTTTAAAAGCAACACTACGTTTACTATTAGACTACTGTCCATCGAGAGTCAAAAACTTTATTCGTTCATGCATTTATCCTACGAATTCGCCCTATTATATAGACCTCGTGTTTCGTACGACTTTCCAACTCACTACTGAGAAAATAATACTCGTTAATACAGGAAGGTCGTAGCTTACATTGGAACATTTCCAAGTGCTTTCGTGTAATAGGGCAAATAAAAAGTTGTTGAATCTTATTAATCTGTTCCTGATTATGTTAGTTGATTTAGAGGCCATGAAAATACTTGGATCATAGTTTTATCCATTTGGAAATGATAAAGTTGTAATTTCACCATTAGTATCATTTTTACGATGGAATATAAACCAAACTCATCCGTGAGAAAAACTCGTCTAATACACGAATGGGTTTGGTATATCCATTCAATCGTCTATCTTCTATTAAAAACAAATTGATTGCACCACCGGCAGGGGCTCTACAACGCTAACTCCAAAGGGTTTCATCTGAATCATTAATCAACGAATACAATAAATTTATCTCTTTATGTTGTAAGCACAGAAGTATTATGCTTTAAAAGCAACGCTACGTTTACTATTAGACTATTGTCCATCGAGAGTCAAAAAGTTTATTCGTTCATGCTTTTATCCTACGGATTCACCCTATTATATAGACCTCGTGTTTCATACAACTTTCCAACTCACTACTGAGAAAATAATACTCGTTAATACAGGAAGGCCGTAGCTTACATTGGAACATTTCCAAGTTCTTTCATGTAATAGGGCAAAGAAAAAGCTGTTGAATCTTATTAATCTGTTCCTGATTATGTTAGTTGATTTAGAGGCCATGAAAATACTTGGATCACAATTTTATCCATTTGAAAATGATAAAGTTTTAATTTCACCATTAGTATCATTTTTAAAATGGAATATAAACCAAACTCATCCGTGAGAAAAACTCGTCTAATACACGAATGGGTTTGGTATATCCATTCAATCGTCTGTCTGCTATTAAAAACAAATTGATTGCACCACCGGCAGGGGCTCTACAACGCTAACTCCAAAGGGTTTCATCTGAATCATTAATCAACGAATACAATAAATTTATCTCTTTAGAAAATGGGCATCTTGCAGGTCAGACTACAACCCTAACTCAGAAAGGGTTTTGTTAGGAATTTTTAATCGATAAGATAAATAAAATACATTTATTTCTCTGCAAATTGTACATGTTACCATTTAGACAGGTGAGACTAGAATAATAGAAAAGAAAACAATATCCTCCAAAAGAAAAGAAATTCAAAGACAAATTTGACCAAATGGCTTTTGGACCTGGATACAACGGATCTGCGCAAGTACAGCTAGCGGTGCAAATTAACATAAATTTATCTGTCCCAATTATTACGATTACAATTTAAAAATATGTTATTATTATAATTTGATGGAATTCTTTTAAAATAAAATATATATATGTTTGCTGAAATTTGAAGTTTTTTTAATAATTTGATTATTTATAAAATAATTAATATCAATTTTATTAATTCTAAAAAAATAAAAAAGAGAATAATTATTGATATTACGTTTATTTATTTTTACTAGAAATATTTTTTTATTGTTTTTATTCATTTCTGTACTATAAAAATATGAAGTTCTTATATAATTTGAAATGTATTTATTTTTATTTTTAAAATACTAAATGTAGAATTTCACATTATTTTTTATAAAGATAAAAACAAAGTGAAAGTATGGATTATAGATGGAATTATATGGATGCAACATTGTGATATGCATTTGCATAACTCCACATTTAACATGTATTTTTCCATTTCTACTTTACCTCATACCCATTGTAATCTAATAGAGTGTTATTGGAGGGTGGAAATGTGTATTCAAATTTGCACATCTCATTCTTATTCCTACTTTCTTGAAAGGTGGGTGGAATGTCTCTATGATAGTTTTCTATGTTGATCTTCATTGACACACCTTGTAACCATCACTAGAATAAGGATGTCAAACCACTTTCACCTTTACTCAACCTCAATCCTCACACATGATGTGAGAGATGAAGTGTGCATTTGGATATCAACACTTTATTTTCACATCTAACTTAATTTGAAATGAAAGAAAATTATGTTCTGTATACAATGTCAAACAGAAGAAAAATATTAAATTTGGAATTTATTAAGTTATAAAATTATTATTATTCATTTTAACAAAAACAAATAATTTGATCCATGTTATATTAGATATTTTTTGCACAACCACATTTTCAAATTTTGATCCATGTTATATTAGATATTTTTTGCACTTGAATAAGTTTTTTTGTGTGTTTTTTTTTTTTTCCAACAAACATATTATCAACTACATATAAATGAGATTATTTTATTCATAAATATTTTTTCTGAGTTGAAAATAAGTCATATAAATCATTCATTTTAAAATTTTAAAAGTGTTGCAGAGTAGTATAATTCTCAATCTACAGATTATATGTTTTGAGAGAAAAATATACAAATATTTATAATTTAAGTTAGTCAATGTTAAATTAATAATTATTAATATGAAAATGTAATTTAATAGTTTTGTTTGAGAAGGAAATAAGAAATTTCTATATGAAGTGGACAAATTAATTGATTAATCATAAATACACAACTACTTGCTTAAATGGATAATAAGGGTAAAAATATACAAATATTTATAATTTAAGTTAGTCAATGTTAAATTAATAATTATTAATATGAAAATGTAATTTTATAGTTTTATTTGAGAAGGAAATAAGAAATTGCTATATGAAGTGGACAAATTAATTGATTAATCATAAATACACAACTACTTGCTTAAATGGATAATAAGGGTCTAAAATGATAGGAATTTACCTATTGTGAACAAAAGAATTAATTGATTTCAAGTGATACCAAAAATACAAATCCTAAAAACTAGCTCAAAAGTGAAATGATCTATTATTCTACTTGCTTGTTCACAAGCTTATCATTGTAATGTGTATTCATAGGATTCAAACCATGACACCAACCACTCAAAAACTACTTTTTTAAAAACACTAAACCCTTGTGGATTCAACACACATGGTGATTAACTTAGGTCTATGCCCATGTTTACTATTGTTGACTATGTTTGAGAACAGTAAAATATTGTAATAAAATTTTCAAAATATGACGGCTGGATTGACTATGGTAGATTTTGTTGTCTATATTTAACTATGCTTGACATTTGTTAACTATGCTTGATTCATGTACATATAATTTCCAAAAAATGATGCCTAAGTCGACTATTGTTAACTATAATTGGCTTTTATTGACTATGGTTAACTTTAGTTGACTATGCTTGATTATTGTTGAGTTTTGTTACTTATATTTTGTTGGTTATTTTTTAATATTATAAATATCGTTTCTAAAACATGTTCTCATGTTGACTTTTGTTGGATATGGTTCACTAATCTATTTTTTATTTGGAAAAGATGATGCTCATGTTGACTAGAGTTTAGTTTTCTTTGAATTTGTAAGGGATATAGTAAGGGGGCTGACCTACTATTAATATTAATATTAATATTGATATTGTTAAATATATAATACTAATTTTATTGTTATTATAAAAAATATACTAATATTATTGTATTTCAATTATAATTAATAATACTAATAATAACTAAAATTGCCATAAATGAAATAAATCTATATTAATTATAATATTAAAATAATATTAATAAGTATTTAATAATAAAAAATAATATAAATATAAAAATAATTAAAACAATAAATAATTATTATCATTAGAAAAAATAATAATAGTGATTAATCTATATTATTATAGTTAGTTTATTACTGCAAATATTATTTAATTATTTAGTAATTTTTCCAAGCTCACTATAATTTTGGCATCCTAAAAGGCTAGGAAGGTGACTATTACAACAAATATTATGATTTAAAGATGTAATATTAAACTCATAGTAATAAATATATAATAATAATATTACAAAAATAACTACTTTAATAAATTTTTCTTATTTGAAATTATTTATATTATTATTATTATTTTGCAATAATAGTAGTAGTAGTAGTAGTAGTTATGGTATATTATTTAATTATTTAAGAATTTTTTATTTTAATTGAATAATTTTTAAATTATGGTATATTATTTAATTCAATATATTATTAATTATTATATATTACTATTATTGTTAATTATTTAATAATATTATTAATTGATAATAGCAATAATATTAAATTAATAACCATATTTTTAATATTTTTTGGGAAAAAATAATATAGATTACACCTCTCATCTTGGAGGAGGAACTTGTTGTTCTTGTCGGTCATATCGTTTTATACATTATGTATATGTGCATGTTACTATATTTGTAGATGGAAAATTGCTTTTCTATATTTCTTATTCTATTCAGCATTAATTGAAAGTTGTTTTGTTGATATCACATCTGTTTTCTTTTATGTTAGGTGATTTCCTTGTTTTATCATGGATCCACCTATTTGGAGTTGTATTCCATTTGAAATTCTTGAGATTGTCTTCCTTTGGCTCCCTTTATCGGTTGTGATAAAGTTTAGCACTGTTTGTCAGCAATGGAAGACTGTTTTGCAAAATCCTTGTTTCTTATTGCGTTGCAAGCATATCTGTACAAATGAATTTGGATTTATGGTTCCTTTCGTCAATGATGAAGACAATTATTTTGCTGCTGAATACCTTAATCAAAATGGGCGGATATCTCGTTTTCATTTGCGATTCATAGATTCAAGATACAAGGTGGAGTCTACTATTGGACCAATGGTGGTTTTATCCTTGCCAACAGAATTCTCCCATTCACGAAACTATTTTGTGATGAATCCATTTACAAAGGCCTTAAAAAACATTGGGCGAATACGAATTGGAGACTAGGGCTTCTTTTCGTTATTGGAGAATGTCAGCAGCAACAAATATGACTGGGTTGTTCTAAAACATATCTATGATAGAATTCAGTCTAAATTTTATGTTTACAGTAGTCTTTATAGGGTTTGGCGAAGGGCTGATCTTCCATTTGGTGGCACTTCACCCCCTCAAAATGGAGTGTTTTATAGAGGTAAATTGTTTTGGCTCTACCTCGACACAGAGTATGAAGATTATCCTCGATATGGGTATACAATCTACTGGTTTGATGTGATAAAAAATGACTGGGGATTTTCATTTGTTCCAATCACTGACATTCGGTGTATGTCATTGGCAGTATGCAAGAATGAGTTGATATGTCTTATCAATGATGGCTCCACTTCTGTATGGTCAATTGAAGAAATAGATAATTTTCAATTTGGTCACCTCTGTATTGAACGAAGAACTGATTACTTTGAGGATGATTGGGGCTTTAGATGGAAGTTGTTGGAAGAAATGTCTATAGATATAAATATGAAATGTACTGGTTATCTTCCATTTCGAATAGTCCAAGGTGTGGTTCTTATGTGCAAATGCAGTGAAGTTCCTTTCGTATTATATGACATGATGGCTGGCCTTTGCTTCCCAATAGATATTGATAATTCAACTAATCAACAAATGAATGGATTTTGGTCTCCAATGTTGCAGGACTGCAACGATTTGATCGAGTCTGGAAATGTCTTTGCAATTGCTCCGCGTATGGATTCTATAGATGAGATTCCACCATTAGATGTGGACATGGAGTCTTAGGCTATTAGCCATTTTGTATTCTCTCTGTCGTCGTGGAAAATATTTCCTTTTTTTTTTTTTACTTTGCATACTTTTGGGTATGTATGCTAAGACTATGGATATTTATATGGCTCCATTCTGAGGGGGTGTCTTCTATATGTGTATGTAGCGGATGCTGGATATTAAAATCCATTGCAATTTGCTCGAAAAATATTTATTTTTTTCTCCCGTTTAGTCCTCTTAATTGCATTTGAATGTGTTTGGATGTTATCCATTTCTCTCTTTTTCTATAATTGTAATTATTGTGACTTATTCTATACATGGTGTTTCCATCAGTTTTTTGTCATTGATTCTCAAACAATGTTATATCTTTAGGTTTTTTTGATGGTATATATTTCCAAATATTTAGATATATTTCAAATTCATATAATTCTTTAGAATTTTGTTCCATTTATATGGGTTTCCCATTACAGTTATAATATGATACAAGAAATTTAATCCTTTTTTGTTTTGGCCATTTGAAAAAAATCCATTTTTCTTTTCAGCCATTTCGGTGGAAAAAAAATGTGTTCCTTTTTCATCCTTTTCTGTTAATTTATATTGGATATATTATATCTGTTCCATGTTTACTCTTCTATAACAAATATGTTATTTTTCATTGTAGACATGTCATCTGAAGGTACAAGCAAATGTACAAGAAAAAGGAATAAGTCGCATGCATTGCGTGACAAGTCTAATGAAAGTCGTCGTTTACGGTATCAACAAAATAAGGACACAATAAATGAGCATAGGAGAGCTAAATATCATAGAAGAACGACTGAAACAACTCTTCAAAAGGATTTTATGGTTCCTCCTAGGTATCGTACTATGGATGATATCATGGAAAGAACATTTCCGCTTGGTAGTTCGCTGCCAGAATATGCTCCTCGTCAGCATAATTTTGTTTTTCAACGCTCTCCTGAAAATTATCAAAATATTGAGGAAACATCTCACAATAGGGAGGAACATCATGTTCATAACGTGGATGCAAATGTTCACCCTAACCCTTCTGTCTCTGAAATTGCATCTTGTGAGAAAGGCCAAAGGTTGCAAAATATCCATGGTGGAGGGAATGATGATATTGTATGTGATGCCTTGGATGATAGTTTGATTGGCCATTTGTTTGATAATTTGGATCCAGCTGGTCGAAACATCATCTCTCCCAATCTCCCTTCTGAAAATAATGTTGTCCGACGAACAGAAACAGTCATCCTGATAGCAGTTCGCGTGGAACAATGGAGGTAATCCAATGATATCTTTATAGTTGATGCAATAGTGACTGTTTTATTACATTCCTCTATTTACATTTCTTTAGTGATAAGGTATTTTATTCTCTTCGAGTAGGATACACCTCATTTTAATAGAGGTCTACAAATTTTCTCCCCGCGTCTTCCATCTCTTTATATGATATTTGAATATGAAGCACATCATAGCCTTCCACTACATTATCCTCTAGAATCAAATCGACAAACTAATGTTAATGTTCAATGTGTTTGATTTGATTTTTCTTTATTTGAATTTTTATTTTGTTTTTCTTCAAACAGGACACAACTCATTTCAATAGAGGCATGCAAGTTAACTTCGTAGATGTTCCGTCTACTGATGTTATAATTGAAGAGGAACCATCGCATAGCGTTCATCTAGATCGCCAACAAAATGTAAATTTTGAATGCATTTGATATTTTCCTCCTTTTTTTCATTTATTGTTAATTGTAAAATTAGAAATCTATCTTTTTTCGACATTTGTTTTTATAAAATATGTTAATTCGTTTTAACAGGAAAAAACTAACTTGAATGGAGGCGTCGAAACTAACTCGCCAAATGTTCAATCTACTGATGTTAGAAGTGAAGAGCAACCATCTCGTACACTTCATCGACATCACCAAACAAATGTAAATATTGAATGAATTTATTTCTTTTTTCCATTTTTTCAATTCTAATTATTTGGAAATTCAATTTAAAAAAAAATATGCTAAAGAAACCTTTGCAAAATCTCAGGTTCTAGAAATGCAGACCACAGATTTAGAAACCCCATGTCATAGATTTGTTCCACATGTTTCAAATTTGGGGAGGGAGTCTCGTGGTGCTGAAAATCAAATAAATCTTAGAAGAAATTATACTCTTCCACATCATTCTCCACATGCTCCAACCAATACAAATCATATTTATTTTGATGAAAATATGATTGCAGTGCATAAAAGATTTCGAGAAAAGCTAGATAGCTTGTCAGTTGTCCAAATGTGCCACATCTGCAAGGAATCATATCCTGGAATCCACGTTTTGAGAGATGCTGAAGGACCTGTTTGTAGACGATGTAAGAGTGAAGGAGGTTCACATCGTTTTTGTGGCTATAACAACATGGATCCTAGCGAGCAACCTCATATTTTAAGAGTTCTTACTCAAGTTGAAGAAATTTTAATAGCATGTGTAAATCCTATTTTGCAAGTGACACATGCTCGAGGTGGGAAATATAAGTATAGTGGACACACAATTAGCTTTCCCCAAGATATTTCAACAATTGCACAAAGTCTTCCACGCTGTGTTGAAGATCTTGACGTTCTAATTGTGAGGAGACATGTTGCTCAGTCTAAATATTATGAATGTTATGTAAAAATATCCCGCGTTATGGATGCATTGCGTTTCAAAATTGAACGTGATCAATATTATCGAGATGTTGTAATTGACTATGATTCAGTGAATTCTCTTCCCGAAAGAACAAAAGATGTCTCCTCCAGGCTTAAATTTGCTGATTGTGGCATTGCAGAATCTGAGTTCAGTGCAGCTAGTAATGAAGGGTTTCCTCTTAACCATTTTCCCTCTCATCCTTCGTCTTTTATTTCTCGCCTACCCAATGAAGAGAGAGAAGTGGAAGAAATTAGAGCATTTCTTGATAATGTTGATTCTTCAGATGTTGATGAAATGGATTGGCCCAGTATTGGAACGTCTCCAGTGAATGAATATAATACTCAGGGGTTATTAGATATGGCATTCCCCACATTGTTCCCCACTGGTGCTGCTGATTGGTTGCAACCACGCATTTGTACTATTGAACTTCATGAGTATGCATTGCATTTTCTTAGATACTATGATCAGAGGTTTGGAAGCCATCCTCGCTTCTGATATTTCCTGTTGAACATGATAATGAGGCATCGTAGCCAAGCAACTGCTTCAGTTTTTGTGAAGAAAAATTTACATGATAACTCACCGACAACAATTGATGGGTTGCGTCAGCAACTTTATGATTTACCAAATAATAAGTTGGCTGAGCATCTTATGCGGTTTGGGTCTTCTCTAAGATGTACAAGGGCTTACTGGACTAAATTTCGAGCTGAATTGACTGACATGATTACTCAATTGGGATGTCCATCTTTGTTCTTTACTTTGAGTGCAGCTGACACAAAGTGGCCAGAGCTGCATAGCCTCATGCCTGCACCGTCGCATTCTCATTCCTTAAATGAGCATCGTATGAAGGTTGAAAATGTTATCCAGTACCCTCATATTGTTGCCACATTTATGCACCATAGATTCAATATATTTCGAGAGGAAGTTATCCAAAAATATCTTAAAGCTAAAGACTTCTGGTACAGGTCTGTTTTCTTGAATTTATTTTCTATTCATTGTCAATTTCTTATTGATTTTCCATTCATATTTTTCATATTACCTTTGTGTTCATTTTTTCCAGATATGAGTGGCAACATAGAGGTTCAGCACATATCCATGGTTTCCTTTGGTTGCAAGGAGCTCCTGACATGGAAAGACTTGATTGGTCAAATGATTGTGATTTGCAACATGCAAAGAGATTCTTTGACAATTATGTAACTGCATGGAATCCACGTGAAATACATCATCGCAATATAATGGTTCCAAGAAGTCTCAATGATGACCCTTGCCTATTGAATACTGATCAGATTTTCTCTTGCAATCCTCATAATGATTATGAAGAATTGTTGAACCGTGTCCAAAGGCACACAAAGTGTAGTGTAGATTCTTGTTTGCGCAAAAAGGGCACTATTCTCGCTTGTCGGTACAATGCCACATGGGATCTTTCTGAGGAATCAAGATTGTTCATAGATGATCAAGGAAGAAAAAAATATGACCCAGCAAGAAATGATGATAGGCTCAATGTACATAACATTGACCTTCTAACAATGTGGCGTGCAAATGTTGATTGCCAACCAGTGCTTTCTCGGCATGCTGTCCTGAAATATATTGCTAAGTATGCAACAAAAGCAAAGAGAAGGTCTGAAAGCTATCATGATATGTTGACTAGACTTTCAGATTCTTTTGCCTCTGAGGATCACGCTTTATGTGCTTATAGCAGGTTTCTTGCAGAAACAGTCGTTGAACGCGACATTGGAGCACAAGAAACATGTCATATGTTGCTTAAGCTGCCTCTTGTTGTGTGTAGTCGACAATTTGTTTCCTTAAATGTTGGAAGAAAGGTGTTCAGGAAAATTTCAAGGGATGGCCTGCACTGTTCATCTGAAAATACATTTGTTCAAAATTATCAGAAGAGACCTTCTTTCCTTGACCATCTATCCTTGATAGAAACAGCAAGATCTTGGACCTATGAGAGCAGCCGTAAAAAAGATCCATGGAGGCCAAGAGATGCTCATGCGGTTGTTCGGGTCTGGCCATGATTTTATTCTGTTCCTGGTGAGGATTCAGAGGAATTTGAAACATTTTGCTGGTCATAATTGCTCTTGTACAAGCCGTTTCGTGACATTTCTGTAGAGATTGGGCTTTCAACTAAAATTATTGTTGAAAACTGGAGGAATTTCCGATATCGAGCTTGGCATGTTGATCGAAATCCATCAATTGATGAAAATATTGAAGATGGAGAAGATGGTGATTTTTCTAACCAGGAAATGAATCTTGAAGATGATTTTCAAGAGTGGCAACTTTTCTCTCGCTTGGTTCCACCAAATAGTGTCAATGTTTCTGATCTTGACACCCTTGGTCGAAGGGATTTTGATATATCCTTTGACTGGCAAGGTACAACTATTTCTGATGATGTGGCCGAAGAAGCTATTAATTTTATAAGGAATGCAATATCAAGGGGTGATGTTGGTGACCTTTCAAATAGAACATTTGTCTCTCCAAATTCATTGGCAGAAAAACAACGACTTGCTTTTGAAATAATTTTAAGGCATTCTGCTGAATATGAGATTCGCGAAGCTCTTCTTATGATTATTCAAGGCACTGCAGGCACTGGCAAGTCTTTCCTTATCCATTGTATTTCTGAGGCTCTTTGTAATCTGTCAAGTAATGGGAAAAGTCCTTTGCTTCTTCTTGCCCCAACAGGAATAGCTGTTTTCAATATACATGCAAAAACAATACACTCTGCTTTGAAAATCCCAATTAGAGATATGAAACCACTACAGGGTCAATCATTGGCACTATTCCAAGAGGAAATGAGGCACATTCGATATATATTGATTGATGAAATGAGATTTTTAGGATCAAGGTTGTTCATGCAAATAGATGCTCGACTACGAGAAGCATTTCCAGATAAAAATAATTGTCCTTTTGGTGGTAGATCCATGATCCTTGTGGGTGACCTTGGCCAGCTACCTCCTGTGAGAGATAAGCCTTTGTATGCAGGTAATACAGCAGGGAAAGTATTAAGGAAAAAATTCAATACTGTTGTCACTCTTGACACAATATTTCGCCAACAAGGGAGCAATGAGAAACAATCTTGTTTTCGTCGAGTCCTCAATAACATAAGAAACGCAGAACCTGTTCTTGATGATTGGGAGTTTCTTATGTCGCGGGCTGATATCAGGTTGCATCCTAGAGAAAGGGATTTATTTAATGCAGCAGTTCACATGTTTCCAACAAATAATTTGGTCTCCTTCCATAACAGACATATGTTGAAATCATTAAATTCTCCAATTGCACGATGTATTGTTGTGAATTCAAGGCGTTCAGAAATCAGTGGTGCCGAAGATGATCAACTCGACCGTGAAGTTTTGTTGTGCCGTGGCCAGCGTGTTATGTTGACATGTAATTTGTGGGTTGAAGCTGGTTTGGTGAATGGTGCACTTGGGTATGTGAAGGAAATATTTTATATGCCCAACTCTAAGCCACCTGAGCTTCCAATGTTCACAACTATTATTTTTGATAAGTATGTTGGTGTTCTGTTTGATGCAAGCAATCCAAACATTGTACCTATCACACCAGTGATAAGAGGAAATCGAAAACAAATTCCTTTAAAGATGGCATGGGCTCTTACAATTCACAAGTCACAGGGTTTGACTTTAGAGCGAGCATCAATTGATATCGGGAATAGAGAACAACAAGGCCTAACCTTCACAGCCATATCGAGAGTGAAATCAATAGATGGTTTGCGCATTGCACCGCCTTTCTCTTATCAACGTTATGCCAAGATGAATAATAGTGCGTATGTTACAATTAGGAAGAAAGAAGAGGAGATATTGAAGTCCATATCGCTATGATATGCAACTATTAATATAATAATAATTATTTTGATATATTAATGACATGTCTACATTCATCAAATTCATAGTAGTATTTTGGATTGTTGTTTACATCATTTTTTCTGTTCTTTATTTTTCTTGTTTTTATAATGTCGTTTTTTGTTATTTTTCTTACAATGAACCATTCACAGGTAGAAAACTAGTTACACGAGCGAGCCATTAAAAATCAAGATGGAATTCCATATCACTGTCACATGTAGCTAATAGTATTCTCACATATTTATAGAATGTTTTATAATTGTTTTTATTATTGTCTCTTTTTTCATTTAGTATAGGAATTCTTCTGATGTATTAATTAAATGAATACATTCATGAGATGCAATATAGTAATATATGAGAAATTCCATACATCGTTCTTCGTGTTGTTAAATATACCTCCATTTTTTAGTCGCTATTGTTCTTTTGTTTATAGTAAACCATTCAGACATATACAGCCAGTTATATTAGCCAATCATTAAATTCAAGATTGAAGTCCATATCCCTATTACATGAAACTAAAAATATTTATCAATGTGGTTTGCTAAATGTGTTGTGGTTTGGTTCAATGAGAAGATGTTTATATTTGTTAATAATATTAAACTGCAATTAATATATACATTGACATTAATTTAAATACAAATATTGAATTACTAACATTATTAATATTTCATTATAAACATTGAGCTTAGAATTTTGTGCTTTCTTGTTGATTATTGTAATATGGGTCATATCACACATTTATTTTTATCACTCTTTTCATGTGTGCAGTATGTATTTCTAATGAGGTTTATAGCATCACGTTTTTAAGATTCAGTTTTTTTAAAACAATATAAAAGGGGTGTTATATATATATATATATATATATCTGCCTACATGTTTCTATCTCTTTCTGTATAAATTTTTATTTTGTCATTTTCCTTTCAAATGCAGGTATGGATAATAATGATGGGATCTATTATAATCAAGCGGTGGTGAATATTTCTAGACTCATCAGTCTTGCTTCTTACATTCGGAACAAGCTAGATAGAAAACATGGGTTCCATCCTACTTTTATTGATGAGCATCTTCGTGTGCTTGATGAAATGAAAATGAATGTGAAATACCTGTTGCATGTGCACATGAGGGAGGCTGGGAGAAAAACAAGAAGGGATTGGTTGGAAAGCGTTAAGTATCGTGATCATTATCCTGTTGATTTGAATTGGTGTTCCTTTTGTCGTCGGTCTGGTTGTGTTCTTGAAGAGGCTATTTGATAAATGACATTTGATGGACTGTTTTGAGTCCACTTTTGTGGTGGGATTTCTTTATGTAAAGAAAACAAAAAACATATGTTAATTTCAGTGATTTTTTTTGGTTTCACTGATGGCGGAATTGAGTAACATTTGAGTTTATTTATTTATTCAGTTTATTGATGTTCAATTTTTATAATATTAATGGTCCCTTTGCTTTATTGATGTTTTATGATTATACTGTTAATATTTCACTGTATTTGTTGATCAATTGGGTTTATAACATTGATTCCTTGATTTTTCGGATTCTTTCGGTTTGTAATAATATTCCGTTCACATTATTAAATTCAAATATTGGGGTTTTTATATTAGTCCTGGAGTTTAATACTAATGCATTGTCCAATTTCACATTATGAAAAACACTCACTCAACTTAATATAAAGAGAATGGACTATTGGTATAACTTATGTTTTTAATAATGTTCCCTTGAGTTCATGAATTCGTTTGGTTTATAATATTAAAGCCTTGGGTTTATTATATATTTTTGTTTATATTATTAATAGTCCCTCCACTTTATTAATCTCTTCATAAATATAATGTGGTTGTGATACTAATATTCGACTAAATTTTTGTTCCCTTCGCGTTATTGGTCCCTTGGGTTATTAATATTTTTCCCTTGGGTTCACCAGTTCCTTTGCTTTCTAATATTGGACCGTTGGGTTATTACTTCTTTTGGTTTATAATACTTTTTTAATCGCTTAAGTTTGTTAATAATTTTTGTTTCTATTACTCATTTGTTGGGTAATGTTTTTCCCTTGGTTCACCAATTCCTTTCATTTATAATGTTAAACCCTTGGGTTTGTTAGTTCTTTTGGTTTATAATATGAATAATCGATTAATGTCATCCCTGATCAAACATCAGACTCTCACAAATATTGTCTCCATATGAAAATCACCCATGGCCAGCCATGGTCATAGTTGGTCCTTTGGTTTATAATTTTTTGGGTAATGGTTGTCCCTTGGGTTCACCAATTCATTTAGTTTATAATATTAAACCCTTGGGTTTATTATTTTCTTTGGTTTATAATATGAATAATCGATCAATGTCATCCATGATCAAATGTCACATTCTGACAAATATTGTCTCAATATGAAAATCACCCATGGCCAACCCTGGTCATAGTTGGTCCAATGTCGGATTGTGACAACAATTGTCCCAATGTTTAAATCAATTCCCTTGGGTTCACCAATTACTTTGGTTTATAATTTTTTGGGTAATGGTTGTCCCTTGGGTTCACCAATTCCTTTGGTTTATAATATTAAACCCTTGGGTTTATTAGTTTTTTTTGGTTTATAATATGAATAATCGATCAATGTCATCCATGATCAAATGACACATTATGAGAAACATTGTCTCAATATGAAAATCACCCATGGCCAACCATGGTCATAGTTGGTCTAACGTCGCATTGGGACAACCATTGTCTCAATGTTTAAATCAATTCCCTTGGGTTCACCAATTCCTTTTGGTTTATAATTTGTTGGGTAATGGTTGTCCCTTGGGTTCACCAATTCCTTTTGGTTTATAATTTTTTGGGTAATGGTTGTCCCTTGGGCTCACCAATTCCTTTGGTTTATAATATTAAACCCTTGGGTTTATTAGTTTTTTTGGTTTATAATATGAATAATCAATCAATGTCATCCATGATCAAATGTCACATTCTGACAAACATTATCTCAATATGAAAATCACCCATGGCCAACCATGGTCATACTTGGCCCAACGTCGCATTGCGACAACAATCGTCTCAATGTTTAAATCAATTCCCTTGGGTTCACCAATTCCTTTGGTTTATAATTTTTTGGGTAATGATTTTCCCTTGGGTTCACCACTTGCTTTGGTTTATAATATTAAACCCTTGGGTTTATTAGTTTTTTTGGTTTTTAATATGAATAATCGATCAATGTCATCCATGATCAAATGTCACATTCTAACAAACATTGTATCAATATGAAAATCACCCATGGCCAACCATGGTCATACTTGGCCCAACGTCGCATTGCGACAACAATTGTCTCAATGTTTAAATCAATTCCCTTGGGTTCACCAATTCCTTTGGTTTATAATTTTTTGGGTAATGATTTTTCCTTGGGTTCACCACTTGCTTTGGTTTATAATATTAAACCCTTGGGTTTATTAGTTTTTTTGGTTTATAATATGAATAATCGATCAATGTCATCCATGATCAAATGACACATTATGAGAAACATTGTCTCAATATGAAAATCATCCATGGCCAACCATGGTCATAGTTGGTCCAACGTTGCATTGTGACAACCATTGTCTCAATGTTTAAATCTATTCCCTTGGGTTCACCAATTCCTTTTGGTTTATAATTTGTTGGGTAATGGTTGTCCCTTGGGTTCACCAATTCCTTTGGTTTATAATATTAAACCCTTGGGTTTATTAGTTTTTTTGGTTTATAATATGAATAATCGATCAATGTCATCCATGATCAAATGACACATTATGAGAAACATTGTCTCAATATGGAAATCACCCATGGCCAACCATGGTCATAGTTGGTCCAACGTCGCATTGGGACAACCATTGTCTCAATGTTTAAATCAATTCCCTTGGGTTCACCAATTCCCTTTGGTTTATAATTTGTTGGGTGATGGTTGTCCCTTGGGTTCACCAATTCCTTTGGTTTATAATATTAAACCCTTGGGTTTATTAGTTTTTTTGGTTTATAATATGAATAATCGATCAATGTCATCCATGATCAAATGTCACATTATGACAAACATTGTATCAATATGAAAATCACCCATGGCCAACCATGGTCATACTTGGCCCAACGTCGCATTGTGACAACAATTGTCTCAATGTTTAAATCAATTCCTTTGGGTTCACCAATTCCTTTGGTTTATAATTTATTGGGTAATGATTTTCCCTTGGGTTCACCACTTGCTTTGGTTTATAATATTAAAACCTTGGGTTTATTAGTTTTTTTGGTTTATAATATGAATAATCGATCAATGTCATCCATGATCAAATGACACATTATGAGAAACATTGTCTCAATATGAAAATCACCCATGGTCATAGTTTCGTTCAACGCCGCATTGCACAACCATGTGTCAATGTTTAAATCAATTCCCTTGGGTTCACCAATTCCTTTTGGTTTATAATTTGTTCGGTAATGGTTGTCCCTTGGGTTCACCAATTCCTTCGGTTTATAATATTAAACCCTTGGGTTTATTAGTTTTTTTGGTTTATAATATGAATAGTCGATCAATGTCATCCATGATGAAATATGGAATTAAAGCGGAACATTTTATCAATATAAAAGAAAATATTATACTTATTGTCTTAGTGCAACGTATTTAGCATTAGCATTATTGAACATGAACATATAATGTTTAAATCAATTCCATTAGGTTCCTTAATTACTGGTTTTATATTTTTGGGTAATGATTTTCCCTTGGGTTCACCACCTTGGTTGGTTTATAATATTAAACCCTTGGGTTTATTAGTTTTTTTGGTTTATAATATGAATAATTGATCAATGTCATGCATGATCAATAACCATATTATGAGAAACATTATCTCAATAAATCACCCATGGCCAACCATGGTGTAATTGAGTCGATAGCATTGTGACGTATTGTCTCAATGTTGATATTCAGGTTCACCAATTCCTTTTGGTTTATAATTTGTTAGGTAATGGTTGTCCCTTGGGTTCACCAATTCCTTTGGTTTATAATATTAAACCCTTGGGTTTATTATTTTTTTTGGTTTATAATATGAGTAGTCGATCAATGTCATCCATGATGAAATCTCACATTCTGACAAACATTGTATCAATATGAAAATCACCCTTGGCCAACCATGGTCATACTTGGCCCAACGTCGCATTGTGACAACAATTGTCTCAATGTTTAGATCAATTCCATTGGGTTCACCAATTCCTTTGGTTTATAATTTTTTGGGTAATGATTTTCCCTTGGGTTCACCACTTGGTTTGGTTTATAATATTAAACCCTTGGGTTTATTAATTTTTTTGGTTTATAATATGAATAATCGATCAATGTCATGCATGATCAAATAACATATTATGAGAAACATTGTCTCAATATGAAAATCACCCATGGCCAACCATGGTCATAGTTGGTCCAACGGGCAACCAATGTCTCAATGTTTAAATCAATTCCCTTGCGTTCACCAATTCCTTTTGGTTTATAATTTCTTGGGTAATGGTTGTCCCTTGGCTTCACCAATTCCTTTGGTTTATAATATCTTGGGTAATGATTTTCCCTTGGGTTCACCACTTGGTTTGGTTTATAATATTAAACCCTTGGATTTATTAGTTTTTTTGGTTTATAATATGAATAATCGATCAATGTCATCCATGATGAAATGACACGTTATGAGAAAGATTGTCTCATTATGAAAATCCCCCATGGCCAACCATGGTCATAGTTGGTCCAACGTCAAATTGTGACAACCATTGTCTCAATGTTTAAATCAATTCCCTTGGGTTCACAAATTCCTTTTGGTTTATAATTTGTTAGGTAATGGTTGTCCCTTGG